>OZ025301.1:173845996-175045996 GCA_964019185.1 Maratus speculifer
CTGGTTGAAGTTTCTACAGCCAACCAGTCAAAATTTTTGTCCAATAGTAATAGAATAGGCACCTTTTCTGTATCTGTTAAAGCACATCCAACTTTAAATTCTTGTCGTGGTGTAATATCTGAACCAGATCTGTTATTTTCCACAAAAGAAGAACTTCTAACTAACTTAAAGGATCAAAATGTCGTAGATGTCCGCCGTATCACTATCCGTAGAAATGGTCAGATAATTCCTACTAAACATATAATATTAACCTTCAATAGCCATATTTTACCTACTAGAATTAAAGCAGGCTATTTAAATTGTTCAGTCCGACCTTACATTCCTAATCTGATCTGTTGTTTTAAATGCCAGCGTTATGGCCATACCAATACTAATGGCCAATGTCGTGGCACTGTTACCTGTGCACATTGTGCAGAAGTTGGCCACGACAGTAAAACTTGTGAAAAACAGGAACGCTGCGCAAATTGCAAAGGTGATCATACATCATATTCTCGCTCCTGTCCTATTTGGAACCGTGAAAAAGAGATCATTACTATAAAAATAACCCAAAACCTTCCTTACCCTGAAGCCCGTAAAATTGTAGAATCGAGAACCCCATCTGTTGGAGTTTCTTACTCTAGCTTATTTAAGCAACAAACAAAACCTGTAAGACACATTAGTACCCAGACTGAAGCTCCTTTAAGAACAGTTCTCCTGAAAAAACATCTAGTCCTATAAAGAAAAAGACCCGTAATGCCCACGCTACTGCTGTTACCAGAGTGTTGCCAAAATTAGTGCTTTGGAAACCGTCATCAGAACCTGTGAAAATTGAATATTGGACTAGTCAAGCACAGAAATCAAGCCAATCAAAAAATACAACCAAACCTGAGAATGGAAAAACACCTGATTCATCTGCATCAAATTCCCAGAAACCCAAAACTAATCTAACTGTAAAATCTACCCAGAAAACAAAAGAGAATAAAACTATTCGGGGTTTTTCACAGTGGCAAACTGTGAAGAATAAACAGAGAAAATCATGTCATAGCCCATCTACAGCTAATCTCAAAGATCCAAGGCAGATGAATCAGTACGTGGAGGAGGCTATGGAGTCGGCATCTTACGACTCGAGTGATGATGATGAAAATGTTACTTTTGAAGAATATAGACCTCAGTGATTTTACCCTTTTAAATTGTTTTTATATTATACTTTGTGCTTCTTTTTAGACATTGTTTGATTTTAACTTTGACATTTGGAGACAGATTTTAATCCTAACTTGACTTTCTAATTATGACATATGCTAGGACAGCCTTTTAATGCTATCTTTACATTTTAAGCTGTATTGTGTTTTTTTTAACTTTTTGTTCTCACCTTGTTCTTGGCGCAGCATGTCCCTAAAGGGACTTTGCGCCATAAAACCCTAATCAACCAACCAACCAACCAATTTTGTGAATTTAAAAATAACATTAAATTCAGGTCCCTTCGGACTTCAGTGACAGGGTCCTGTTTTTGTAAAATTGTGAAAAACAAAATTTTGCAAAACTAGTATTAATGTTACCGTTTGGATGAACCACACATAATATATATATATGTAAAAACATTATATAATTAAGTTCTTTAAAATGTACATAAAAGATTTTTACTTTAATAATAATTTTTGGTTTTCAAATCCTTAACTAGATAACAAGAAACAATCTTAGTAACAGAATTTTTTGTATCAATCTGCAGCAAAACAAAATTTATCTGCAACCCAAAAATGCTGGACCCAGTTTACTATCATAAGAAACTATAGTAACTCATAATATAAGCAAAATTTGTATTTACAAAGAAAATACAATAAATTTCGACACCAAAAATAAATTTTAGCATTTTTTTTTCCCTTAGCCCAGAATTTTGTTAATACTATTAAATTAATTTGCTAAGTATGAAAAAAATAAAAAAATGTGCAGCTGCAGCATCCACTGCCGTACAGCTGATGGGGAAATAATTAAAGAAATCTGGGACAGATTTACATCCAGAGATGGATTAAAAAATGATGAATAATAATATATAGAGAGAGATTGTGAAATAATCCATTCAGTTTATTCAAGTACATAAATTTACAAACACATATACTGTCACAATTCATTTTTAAACAGAAAATTGTAAAATCAATAAAAAGATGCCTTTGTGTCCAGTAAATTTAAAATTATCCATTTTAAACCAGTTAAGAAAAATAACATTTGCTTTTGAAGAAAATAAGCATTTAAAATGAAAATAAAACAAAGCATTTTTGTCAAAAGTAAAATTAATTAGAAGAATACAGAATAAAAAATACATGTACAATAATATTTACACTGGCAGCGGATTTTAAAATTTATGTATTTTTTAAAAGCTAAGATAGATTAAAATGCAAATAGAACTTTTATAATTGATTGAGGCATAATTATACATTGCTAATAAAAAATTTCTATTTGTATTTTATCTTCTAAATTGTGAAAAAACTGTGCTTAATACAGTAAAACTGAAATATTAGAGCTCAGAATAGAAATTAAATTTACCATTCAATATTTCTAGCAATATTCACACCTATTGGCAGCAGATTTAAAAATATAGTAATAAATGCAGAGAATTATGCATTATTCAAATAGAAAATGTTTATTTGTCTTTTAAGGAGTTGTAGATTTTGAAATTAATTATAAACATTATACTTAAAGTAAGAAGAGCACAGAATGAAAAAATATATCCACCATTGCATATCTATAATGATATTTACACCTACTCCAAATTCAAAAATATAATTACAGTAAAATTCTGGAGAATTATGCATTGTTCAATTAGAAAATCTCAGTTTACATTTTAAGAAGTTGCAGCTTTTAATTTGTAAATGAATATACATATGATACTTAAAACAGTTAAATTGAAATAAAGAATTCTCAAAATAAAACTGAAAATTATGCATTGTTCAATTAGAAGAATCCAGTTTACATTTTACAACTTGACCAATTTACAACATTTTAAACTTGACCAAGGAAGAAAACTTTTCAGAAACTGCCCAATTATTATTTACCATGAAATATATTATTCTGATATACTTGGATAGAAGTTTCCTGTTGCTTTCTTTATTTTTCTGAGAAACAGTTTCTAGTCCTTCTGTGAACTTTTCTTGTAGGGATTTTTTTGACACATGTTTGGCAACAGCTTGATTGTGCCTGGTGCTGTTCTGGTGCTTACTAATAGCCCTTGTGGGATGGTCACCAAATCTTGCAGCTTGGTTAACCCAAGGTCCACTTTGATATATAACTGAACACATTTTACATAAAAAACCTTTAGCTGAAATGCTGTAATACATCCAATTGTGCAATTTTTCAGACCGGTCTATATTAATTGGGATTTTTTTTTCAGTAAGAATTTCACCTACAGATGATTCAGAATCCTCTTCAATTGAAATGGATGCACAACTGGTGCTTGGATTAGCACGCGACTCAATTCCAACTAGAATTATCGTAGAATTCAATTGTACAGAGCAATGTGCACCCTCGTTGACATACAGGCTTGCTTCATAATCCTTATTTGAATCATTTTTTGATCGGATTTTCGGATCCTCCTGAGTCGAGTCGAAACTTTTGTCACAGGAATTTTTTTCAGCACGAGACACATCATAGATTTTTTCGGCGTCATTTTTTGAAACACATGACGCATCATCAACAGGTTCTTTTTCGCCGTCATTTTTTGCAGCACATGACGCATCATCAACAGGTTCTTTTTTGGCGTCATTTGAATCTTTTTTTTTTAAAAACAACTGAATTTTGGGGCATCCCCTAGCATCTGACTTCTTAATCTTTTTAACGTAGTAATCAGCGTTTCTTGTATCACCTAAATTCTGATTTGGATGCTTCATGGTAGTTCAACACACTAATATATCAAAGAACTATACAGGAATATGAGACGAGTACACAATAGCTATTTTTACTCCCAAAAAATGCTGAATCACTTTTCGTCTCTGTACTGTACCACTCATTGTCTCCCCCAGGGCGATACCTTCTTTAGGTATTCACAGGCTTCACAACCCCGGGACACCTGAGTGATCTTTCTCCCTTCCTTTTCCTCTTACTCCTCTGGTCTTCCTTTCCTCTTTGTTTTCACTCTCATTGTGGTTTCCTCTTCGGAGGTGAAGGCAATTCTGCATGGCTTGATACATCCTGTATATCGACTCATGGAGAATTGTAAACCCCCCACGTGTTGGCCGTGCGTGGCGACCCGTGTCCCTGGAAAGGGGGGATCCTGGCAGTTGAGGGAAACCAACACACTGCTTTGGCCTCTGCTTCAGGTAGACGGGAGGTGTATATTGGTCCCGTATGCATCAATCGGCTGGTCAGCTGGCTTATGTCACTGGCTTTAGGGGTCAAGTGAGCGAGCAACTACTAGTCATCTCGTTAAGGGTGGAGACTGACATAGGGTTGTCTTGTGACAGTATGGGCCCTAGTTAGCACTGGTGCACGAATGTGCATCCCTTGGTAGTGGGTGGTGCGGCCGGGGTCTGAATTATATTTTTTCTAATATGGATGGAACTACTTCTATTCATTCTAATCCTCTCCCTTGTGGAGAGCAACAAATAGTACAGACTTCTTCAATTACTCGTTTTTTTGTCATTAAACATACCGATAGTCTCTCTAATAACTCCTTTAAAAATACTTCACCATTTCTAATTGCAAAAACATTCCAGTCTGTTTTAGGGGATGGTCATTCTATTAAAAAATTACAATCTAAAGATTTACTAACTGAGGTTTCCACAGCTAAACAATCGCAACTTCTCTCCAATTGCTCTACAATAGGCACTTTTTCAGTCTCAGTACAAATACATAAAACTCTAAATACAAGTCGTGGTGTCATATCTGAACCTGATCTCTTATTCTCTACCAAAGATGAACTGTTAGAAAATTTAAAAAGCCAAAATGTCATAGATGTACGCCGTATTACTATCCGTCGCAATGAACAAGTACTACCTACAAAACATATTATTTTAACATTCAATAGCCCTACTCTACCAACTAAAATTAAAGCTGGCTATTTAAGCTGCCCAGTTCGACCATATATACCAAACCCTCTCCGCTGCTTTAAATGCGAACGTTACGGCCATACTAACGGTACATGTCGTGGATCTCTTACCTGAGCTCGTTGTGCAGAAGTCGGCCACGACAATAAAACCTGTGAAAATTCCGAATGTTGCGCAAACTGTAAAGGTGATCATACAGCCTATTCTCGCACTTGTCCTAATTGGAGCCGTGAAAAAGAAATAATTACGATAAAAATTACTCAGAATTTGTCTTACTCCGATGCCCGCAAACTTGTTGAATCCAGAACACCATCCGTTGGAATTTCCTATTCCAGTTTACTTAAGAACCAATCAAAATCCTTAAGACATATAAGCACTCAGACAGAATCATGTAATCTACCCAGTACCCCAAAGAAAAAAACACGTGATGTCAGCTGTTCAATTGGATGTTCTACAGGTCCAAAATTGGAGCGCTGGTTGCCTTCTTCAGAGCCTGTTACTATTCTAAAGTCAACTCAACTCCAGGCTAAAAATAGGGCAACTATATCCAATAAAAAAAATCCTGATTCTTCAGCTTCTAATATCCCGAAACCTGTTACTAATCAAAATACTAATGCAGTTACACCTAATAAAAAAGTTACACCCATTAAAAAAAAACCATTGATCAATCTGCTTCTAATAACCAAAAGACAAATTCTTTTCAGACTGTGAACCCAAACCAAAAGACAAAAGAAAATAAGACCCTTCATAATTCTCACCAATGGCAAACTGTAAGAAAAAAACAGCGAAAATCAAATGACCCATGTGTTGCTTCCCACACAACACACATTATCTATAAGACGTCGACTTATAGTATGAATACGTCTATAATCTCCATAACGTTATTTAGATGTGCATATCAGTAAATAAACAGACATCGATCTGACATTCTAATTATGATTTCTATCAGACGATCTGTGGCTTTCACTCTTTTAACATCTAAAGGAAATCCTTTACTCCATGCCCTTAGGAAATACTCAAGACTGCATCCAATGGATTTGCGAATAACACGCATTATGCATCTCTTATGGAAAAAATACTCTTGCTTGGAGGTCTTATACATGTAGTCTTATAGACTATCTGGATGTAATCAACGTCTGGAGGAACTCAGAGAGATCACACATGTTATTTCTAATAGACGTAAAAAGAGAGTATCGTGGATATTTTTAGATAACCTATAGATGTTTTGGCCGTCTTGTATTTACAGCTTCTAGATGATTTATAGATGAATGTGTGCTATGTGGGTTTTTTGAAAGATACCAAAAAGCTAAACTACTACGTTGAAGAGGCTATGGAAGAATCATATGAGTCAAGTGAAGACGAAGGGAACATTGTTTATGAGGAATATGTGCCTGACTGATCTTACCACTTATCTTTTTAATTTCTGTGTTTTTTTAAATGTTAACAAATGTCATTGTTTTTACCGTTTTACTCTTTCTTGACAAGTATCACTACTTTATTGCTCGTATGATTGTATCTAACTTTTTGTGCCTTCCATTTTTTTTTTATCTTATTGACTGGTTATAATTGTATTACAATTTCATATATCATCTTAAAATTATTTTTTATATGACTTTTGCATCCTCTAATGCTTTGTTTTTTTAAAAAACAATTACAACTTTATTTTTACTTTAATTGCACCCCGTGTTTAACACTTGCCTTATTGATTCTTCCTCTTACTTTTTTAATTTTTGTGTTCTTTAAAATTGTGTTTATATATTTATTGTGGACTGCCTATATTTTAACAAATTTTATTGCTTATTTTATGCATTTTAACTAAGGACTTTAGACTTTTTGATTGGTTTTAACTATGCATTTTATCACTTTTTCTTAATTATTTTTCCTATTTTGACTTAGTCTTGGCGCAGCATGTCCCTAAAGGGGCTTTGCGCATTAAACGCCAATCAACCAACCATTCGCTAAAAAAATTGCAATCTGGAGACTTGCTTGTCGAGGTTTCTTCAGCCAAACAATCAGAATGTCTCACTAACCATTTCGGTAGAAGCACACAAAACTTTGAATTTAAGCCGTGGTGTAATATCTGAACCTGACCTTTTACTCTGTACCAAAGAAGAACTTCAAACAAATTTGAAAGACCAAAATGTCACAGATATCTGCCGTATTACTATCCGATGGAATGGGCAAGTAAGTGCTTCCTACAAAGCACATCATTCTGACATTCAATAGCCCTACATTACCAACAAGAATTAAAGCAGCCTACTTGAACTGTCCTGTCAGACCATACATTCCTAACCCTCTCTGTTGTTTTAAATGCCAGCGATATGGCCATAATAAAACTGTCGCAGTTCTCTTACCTGTGCACGCTGTGCAGAAGTTGACCATGATAGCAATTCATGTGAAAAATCAGAATGCTGTATAAATTGCAAGGGTAATTATACAGCTTTCTCTCAAACTGGAACAAACTCTTCTTCCCAAACTGGATCCGTGAAAAATAAATTCTAACTGTAAAAATAACACAATCTTTCCTATCCAGAAACTCGTAGAATCCAGAACCCCGTCTGGCGTGTCTTATTCAAAGCCTATTGAAACAGCAGTCTAAATCTGTAAGACATTGGCATCCAGACTGACATGTCTATGTCATTAAAAAATTCAGCTAAAACACAATCAACAAATACCCCAATCAAAGAATCCCGTGATATCTGTTTACCTTCGTCAGAACCTGTTACTACTTTACACACACCTACTCAGACACAAAAATCTTCTGCTCAACTTAAAAAGGCAACTGAACTCAAAACTAAAAATAAGGCAACAATATCTAATAATAATAATCCTGATCCTTCTGTTTCTAATCTCCCGAAACCTGTTACTAATCAAAAGACTAAGGCAGCTAAACCTAATAAAAAAAACTCTTGATCATTCTGCTTCTTATCTACAGAAACCCAATAATATTCAAAATGTGAAACCGATCCAAAAGGCAAAAGAGAGGGTTCCCATCCGAGGTTCTCATCAGTGGCAGACTGTTAGAAAAAAACACACGCAAGTCCCAACATAACCAGTCCATTACTAATTTAAAAGATCCCAAACACCTACATAATTATGTGGAAGAGGCTATGGAAGAAACTTTCCACTCGAGTACAGATGAAGAGAACATTGTTTTTGACGAATACTTGCCTAATTAATTTTACTTTTATTAAATTCTGTGTCTTAAAATTGTTTTTATATATAACTTGTATGTCATCTTATACTTTGTTTTTATTTTAACAATTACCGCATTATTTTAAAACTTTTTAATTGCACTTTGTGTTTAATACGTGCCGTATTGATTTTACCTCTTACTCTGTGATTTTGTTTCTTTAAAATTGTTATGTATTTATTTTTCATTGTCTATATTTTAACATATTTTAACATTTTATCTGTAATTTTATACATTTCACTAAGGGCTGTGGACTCTTAATTGGTTTTAATTTTGCATATTACCACTTTATTTTTTTTTTCTATTTTGACTTTGTCTTGTCGCAGCATGTCCCAATGCGCCATTCAACCCAATCCAACCAACCAACCTCTGTATCACTGCTGTCTGTAAAATCGGATAATTCACTATCCGAAGGTAATTCTCTGAGCAGTTCTAGTGTTCTAGCAATAGAAATTCTTTCATTCCGTGGCATTTTCAATAACTTAGCAATGAAAATATTTAACAACTAAATACAACTAATTAACAGTATAAAAAGCTGAACAACAAAAAAAAAACTAAAAATATATACAATTAATTGCCGCAAAACACAAAAAATCACGCAGCTTCTAAGTACAGATGACCCGAGCTACTAATAAATCCCTGGACAAAATATCCTCCCACATTTTTCTGAGGCCCCCATCTGGGTGCAACCCTTTGCAAAGAAGAAAACCCCACCCCAAAAACATTCCTTAGCTCTAGCTCTCTTCCATCTGAAAAACAAAAACAAAAAATATCAACACAGATGTTTCTTCCTCAGCACATTAAAATTCGTTATTTGTGAGGTGTAGTGGCACTGTGGTTTACTTCAAAAACCACCTAACTTTATACAGCGATTCTTGGTATGCTTTTTACATAAAAGAAGTAAAATAATATTAAACGAACAGTTTAAGGTACAGCCAACAAAATCGCACATTTTTTTCCCCCCAAGCAACTATTTGTGTACCGTAAAATAAATTATAAAAATATCCTTGAAAATAGAGGGCTTTAAATATCCCATCACAGATGAAAATAATTCATAAGAAAGTGTAGTGCTGCCATCTAGTATTATAAAATAAAGCAAAAATGAAAGAATTTCCAATTTTTGAAAACTTAACGCTATGATTAGCGGATTGAGAAGCAAATTAGTAGGGTGGTTTATCAGCTAAACCACTGCGACCCAAAGGGTTAAGGATTGTGATTGGTGTTTAAGTAAGCTGGAATAAGAAATTCCAACAGATGGAGTCCTGGTTTCAACAAGTTTACAGGTATCAGGGTAGGACAATTTCTCAGTAATTTTTATAGTAATTTCTTTTTCACAGTTCCAATTTAGACAGTTTTAGGAGTATGCAGTATGATAATCTTTGCAGTTTGCACAGGTAACAAGCCACAACAGGTAATGTTAGTATGACCGTAATGCTGGCATTTAAAATAACGGAAGGGGTTTAGTATATATGGTTGGACACAACAACTACGATAACCAGCTGTAATTCTTGTTGGTAATGTGGGATTATTGAAGGTTAGAATAATGTGCTTTGTAGGAATGATCTGCTCATTTCTACAAATAGTGATTTGGTGTACGTCTATGTTATTTGATCCTTTAAATTACTTAGTTCTTCTTTTATGGAAAATAAGATCAGTTTCGTACATTACACCATGACTTGTATTAAGAGTTTTAATGTGCTTGTACAGAAACAGAAAAAAGTGCCTGTAGTAGAGCAATTAGAGAGAAATTGTGATTATTTGGCTGCAAAAACCTGAACTAGTAAATCCCCAGATTGCAGTTTTTTTAAAGAGAATGACCATCCACCAAGACAGTCTGGAATGTTTTTGCAATGAGAAATGGTGACAATTTTTAAAGGAACTATCAGAAATGCTATCAGTACATTTAATTATAAAAATTCTTGTGAATGAGGGAGTGTGTATGATTTGTTGCTCTCCACAAAGGAGAGATATAGAAAGTATTAAAGTATTTCCATCCATATTAGAAAAATAAGAATTCAGTACCCGGCTGCAAAACCCTCTACCACGTCCAACAAGGGGATGCACATTCATGCAACAGTGCTAACCAGGGCCCATACACTATCAAGACAATTCTATGTCCGTCTCCACCCTTAATGAGACGACTAGTAACTCGGTCACTTGATCCCTTAGCCAGTAACAGAAGTCAACAGACCAGCTAATTGATGCATATGGGAACAATGTGCACTACTCCTCTACCTGAAGTAAAGGCCAAAGCAGTGTTGGTTTCTCTCAACTGCCAGGATCTCCCTTTCTAGAGACATGGATCACCATGCACAGCAAACACGTTGGTGGTTTACAGTTCTCCATGAGTTGATATCGGCCCATACAGAATAGCTCTCACATCCAAAGAGGAAATAACGAGAGTGAAAGAAGAAAGGAAGACTAGAGGAATAAGAGAAAAAGGAAAAGAGAAAGATCATTCAGGTGCCCGGGGTTGTGAAGCTCTTGAATACCTAAAGAAAGTATTCTCCTGGGAGAAACTTTTTTCATGTCTTTACAACACAGTTTATAACCTTAAATCATGAGCAATTCCACTTGCTTAAAATCTATTGCTATTTTAAATTAAGTTAGCCTAATCACTATTTTCTATTAGTTGGGAAGGGTGCTGATCACCTATTTCTAACTCTTGCAGCAAAGTTCTAATTTTTGAGGCAAGATTTTCTGAATTCACTTTGATTTACGAGATTTCAGTGCCATGTAATATCATTTTCAGGTGGTTGTAAAATGATACTCACAGAATTTAATATGTCTGAATCCACGGCCGATATCACATGATTAAATTTAGTCTTGTTAATAGTAACACCAGCAAGAGTAAATTGCGCTTCCATCCGAACAAACCATAATGAAGGGTTTGTTATCCAAAACGGGGGCGGTTTGACAGAAACACATGCAACATCTGCAAAAACTGGGTTACCAGTATCGCCTGAATGCACGATTTAAAAATAGTGCATTTAAACAGGAACAGAGACAAATAAAATAAAACGATTGGGCGATTTACTGCTTATGCTGTTACAATTTCATGATATATTTACAATGCAAGAAAAATAAGTGCAATCAATGTTGAAGAAAAGTTATGAAATTAAACCTTTTATAATTTTTTAGAATAGGGAATACTGGCAATATAAGCAACACACATGAAAAATATATATATAAAATAGATCATGCCCATACACTAAATAAAATAAAAAATCAATTTACCAATCGCCACATGATACAACAGCGACATTTACAATTTTCGTGATTTATACAGTCACATTGATGAAGAGCTCTCGTAATTCATTGTTTCTCCCAAATTTAGTAAAAACACAATGAAAGAAATTGATTCCTCATCTTGATAATTTGTAAATTTAGCTTGCGGTGCGTCATTAACATGAGATGTCACCAGTGTAGGTACTGATCATATGAACATCTAACAATAAAAATAATAAACATTGATTTCCATAAGTAAGCTAAAAGAGAATTTAAGATTAATAACTCTAAAAATAAACTTCACTCTTCTAAAAAAATAAACACATTAACATTATTTTTGAGATATTACAAGGGCGCATGGCAGATAAGGAATTAAAAGATAATTCTATAATTGCAGCAATTCACTTTTTGTTTTACGATGGATGGAGGACCGTCGACATGATAATCGTTATATGCCTTAAAGTACAGAAACATTGTATTCCGTAACATAAGTTTTGACTCGTCCACTAACAAACTCCTGAACACATTGCACTCATGCAGTTTGAGTGCATTCATTACTCTTCATTATAAGTAGCCACTAAAAAAGGCAATAACATTTTGACGTAAAAAATTGATGCTGTCAAAACTTGTATCTTGAAGAGTAGCATCATCATCATCATATTCAGATAAATCAGTGATAAGACAATTATCAATATCATTTTCATCACTTTGAGATGAAGACAAAAGATAAAACAGAAAATTGTCTTTATCTGGCTCGCAGTTGGAAAATTAATTATTTGATGAAAGCGAATTCACAGATGCAATCTTAAAAGTAGTGGCAAATTCATATGCGGAAGAGTTTGTTTTTTTACCTCCACATACCTGGATACAACTAAAAAAATCTCAAGGCAATGTTGATTACATCCTTTGATCATAAATTACTCTGTCTTCTAGCATTTTTTCAGTAAGCTTTATCATTATACTTACAGTCTGTAGCCAATCTTTTCGGTTTAGAGGACCAGTATTTTTTCTTTTTTCTCCCTCTTTCCAGGAATCTATGAACTATAGCATTTCCTTCCAAAAATTTAAGTGTACAATTCCTTATTTAACAGCACACATGTTTCCTTTTTGTGCAATTTTACTCATTCCATTTAGGGTATCAAAAAGTTGGTTTATGCGCATCACAAATTCAATTGTTGGAACAGAATTTGCCTCTATTGAATTTGCTAATATAATCATGTTCATGCCAGCAGTAACACTGTGGCTAAATAATTGTACAGCCAGATTATCAGCCTTCATTGAGTCGTGTTTAGCTGGATAAAAATGTGCATCAGTTAGTTTGGGGGCACATCTTAAATTTAATTTTTGGTCTTCAACAAAAAAAAATCTGATATGTTGAAACCAAATAAGACCCTTTTTTTGTTTGAAGATCATATTTCATTAAGTTTCTTCATAAATGTTTTAATAGGTGAGGTGGGTCAAACATGCAAAATACTTTATGTATGTCAAATTCAAATAGGGCTTTGATGCATCTGCTCCAAGCATAGAGGAAAATTTTGAATTGTTTCCACCTTGATCACAAACGAAAACTTTTATTATACCACCTGCATGACATAACTCTTAAAGTTACTATACTATTACTATACACATTACTATGTGTTGCGAATTTTCAGCATTCGTAGTATAGCTTGAAAAATAAAAACTAATGGCAAGTTTTTTTTTCCCTGTTGAGGTTCTCAGAATAAGCATCAAGGCATGATTTGCCACATCATTAGTGCACAAACTTTCTGAAAAGTCTTCAAAACATACGACTTGATCTTTCTTCATATAGTTTACCTGACTGGCTTTCAAGGACATCTTGTCAAAAATCAGTGCAAATAACCCCTCTTTTTCTGTCTTTCCTGACAAAATCTTTCTTAGTGCACATATTAAATCTGAACTTCCAGTAAAAGACAACTTTGATGAAACAAAATGTTGAAATGTTTTTCCATAGGTAGTTCCAAAGTTTTTTCCAAAACTGCATATGCTGCTTTACTTTCACAAAATATGATATGCATTTATTTTTCATATTCCGTGAAGCAACTTGTTTTTTTTTGTGGTGTTCTACTTGACGTTGAATAAAAGTAGACGATTTTTTCATAACACCATGCGGAGAAAGAACTCTTCTTAAAAACTGTTTGTTTGTTCAAAAGATGCAATTTTTATTTTATTTCTGTAAAGAGTCACAATATTTTTCTACTTTGCTGGCTAATTTAGTCTTTCTGGGGGCATATTTCCATTTTCTTGTTGAAGAGTCTGATTTAGGTGTGCTACAGATTTTCAAAGCAGTTACTATTGGTACAGGTGAACATGAAGCATCTACCTGACACACATGGCTTGAGGATGCTTCGACTAATGATGATGATACAGAATTCAAATTTTGTGTCACAATGGGGGGGGGGGGGGGTCTTTGAGTTTGACACTTTAGCAGTACAGACTATCCCAGAAACTGTAGTTTGTATTTGAGAAGGAACTGCAGATAATAACAGCTTTTTAAGAAGACTGTAATCTTCTAAAGGTGGATCTATAGTCAAGCTTGATTTTGAACAGCATGGAACTGCATTATGAACTAACTAAGCCATACTAAGATGTGCTCTGTTATAAAGCTCGAAAGGAGGGATACCAAAAAGCCTTTCATTTTTACTAGCTTTAACCCATGCTTTGCATCTCAAAAGACGAAGGATAAATATGATTACAAAAAAATAATTTAATTCAGAAAATATTTAATTAAATTGAAATTTGCATCTTTCTACAATACAATCAGCTGCTGGCCATCTGTAGATTGCCTGCACTGTGGACTGGAACTCCTCTGGAAGACTTCTGATAATTTGATGGCCCACATAAAGTGGCTGAAGGTCATGACAGACTTCATGAAGCCGCCCAGTTGCTTGCTTGCTTGATTTTACAAAGAAATAGGCCAAGATTTTCACCATGAACATATCTTATACTAAAAAAGTTATCCAGAAGCTGAATAACACGAGCTGTGGTGATGGGTTCGAAGTGTTCTTTCAAAATCTTCCATGCAACAACTCCACTAGTGGTACTGGCAATCAAAGGCTTGAATTCTTGGCTTAGGGTTTGATAAATTATAGTGTATGCTCTGGCTTTTTTTTAGATTAATGACCTTTCTTTCTCTCCATTGTCATCTGTTCAGCTACAGAAACTGTTGTCGCCGCTTTCTCTTTTCCTGGAACTTTGCTTGAATCTGGTGGTCCACACATCCACTAGCTTCTGCATCTGGATTTTCTATAAACTCCCAAGCTCCATCTCCCCCAGGGGGATACCTTCTTTAGGTATTCACGGGCTTCACAAACCCGGGGCACCTGAGTGATCTTTCTCCTTTCCTTTCTTCTTACTCCTCTGCTCTTCCTTTCTGCTTTGTTTCACTCTCGTTGTGGTTTCCTTTATAAATATACATATAAAATATACACGAAAAAATATACATAAGTATATATAATGCACATTAATAAAAATTTTTAATCGCAGAGTGGCGATCAATGGCAGACTTATAATCGTCATGCGGCGAGTAACGACCGTTAATTTACACTTATACCCTGTCCAAATTCCATCATAATTATCATTGTTCAGTCATAACTATCAGCAATTTCCATGCCTTTCGGGTCTACATCTTTTATTCGCATGATACTAAATTTGTTTTCTTCATAAAAATGAAGCAGAGTGAAAATATTTGCATGCTTATTTCCCATGTTTCCAAGAGAAGTGATTTTCAAAATAATTTAACATTTAAAAAGTACGGTATGAATGTTTAGATCTCGCAGTGTGGCAAGGCAACGTTCAGTCAAAGGGTTATGGTTTTGTGCTTAACAAAAAAAAAAAAAGGGGAGGCTATAAGTAAGATATATTAGAGGAAAAACATGTGATGGTGTTCTGTGGTTGCAAAAAGTGGAAAAGGTGCGAGTAAGTGTAAAAAGATAAAGGAGTTCAAGTATCTAAAATTGGAATTCTTTAGCAATTAGTAGGAAAACAGCCAAAGAAATAACAATTAAAAGATTCCCTTGTGGCGAGAAAGGATAAAAAAAAAAAAAATTATGAATGAGATCAATATTTTTTATTAATTTTTTTCCCACATTATTTAAGTTTAGTTCCATAAGTTTACTATTATTAGAAGACATTTTGCTCAAACCCGTTACGCATGACCCCCCTCCCATCAGGAGAAATTATAAGTATCTCATGAACTACTGGATTTAAAAGAATTTGCTTAGTACCATTCGATTCAGCATGAAAAAATACACTAAAATATGTTATCAGTTGAAAAATAACTACAAAATCAGATTTTTCATGACCTTTTTTTATAAGTTCATTCTCTTTTTTTTTTACCCCCCTTAGGGGTGGAATTTTCCAAAATCCTTTCTTAGTGGCACTCGATATTAAGATGTATTTTTAAGCCAATTTGCAAGATTTTAGGTTAGGTAGATTTTTTTGTGGGATGATTAATACAAAATCCAGTCTTTCTTTTATATATATATAGATAATGTCAAAGGAAGAATATTAACAAATAGTTTCTTTAAAAGCCTAAAATCACTTAAATGCTTGCCTATCTTGGATGTCAAAATTAGCAGTTCATAAATAAATATGAACTAAGTAAATAAATATAAAAAAAGGATGCTACTGTATTAATGCACAATTTCAGAGCTATGAAAATAAAACATTTTCTGTGAAAAATATCTGGAGGAGGAATCATAGAAATATATTTGTTTAAAAAAAATTAAATTTACATATAATATACAGGATATTATTTGATAAAAATTTAAAGGTATAAGATGGTACAAATTTTATACAGTTGGCAAAAAAAGTATTTGTACACTTCATTTTTTTCAATTATAATGAAATGAAACAAAAGATTTAAGCAAAAAATACTGTAATACATTAATTTAATGCATTATAATATTATAGAAGCAAAAACAAAATTAAACGAATCGATTTTTTACAATATAATAAACAAATATACAAAAATATAATGCAAAAAAAGTATTTGTACACTATATTAATGTAATATAATTAATGAAAATTTAGTAAAATGATACAAATTAATATTTTGTGTGAATTCATTTAGCGTTTATGACTACTTCTAGATGGTGTGACATAGATTCCATCAACTTTTTTGTAGCGGTCTGGTTAATCTTATTCCATGACACAATAAGAGCTTCTTTAAAACTGTTTTTTAAACTGTATTTAAATGGTACAAATTTTATATATATATAAATTCATAAAATGTTTGAAGTATAATTTAATTTATTTATTGCATATCTGAATGAATATAACTGTCATGAGCTGTAAAACATACACATACACTTTTTAGTAACTGCTTTTAAGGGATAAAAAAGAGAATTTGATAAACAATGGGCTTTTAAAATTTCTAACATTGATCAGTTAGATGGCTTTTCATATAAATCAGTAAGCTTTAAAATTTTTTGGCCCACAAGTAGTTCCTCAGTTACATTTTTAATAAAATCTGTAATCAAAATAATACTGCTATCTCTCAAATAATGTACATTATTAGGGAATTTGATGGTATGTATGAAATTTGGAAAAAGTGCTTTCTTAATTTCAGTGTGATTTATCTTCAAAATTGGACCATTACTATGCTCTTTAGATTAAATTCCTTTCTGCAAAGACACAACCAACAATCTCTTTTCCATGATTCGAAAATGAAATCTGCTGCAATGGTTTGTCGCTTTTTTTTAAAAACTGTTGGAGAAAATTTTTGAAAGGAAAAGCACTGAACTTATCCAAGCAATGAAAATGTTTAACATCTTTTACTAGATGCAAAAGAACATGCACATTATATGATACATTCTCCTTTCTTATAAATAATTGCAAAGTTTTTTAATAAACAGAGTATTCTTGCAATTCACAGTTCTGTTCTGGAATGCACAAAATCAACACAGAAAAATGCAATGTCATGAAATGATTAAATAAATGTGGAGGCAATAGTGTTAGTTCTAGAGGACCAGTATATAAAAAAAGTTGGTGGAATTCTGTTGCTTTCCATCAGTCCAAATGCTGAAGAGATTGTGACCCGTAACAAAGTTCTTCTGGAATAAAATCCCGAAAAATTTTCTGTTATTTCATTTACACTCTTTGCTGTAATTCAAATCATCTAACCACAATTTCCAAAGCTTTCTCATAACACCTAGACAAAGTTGGTGCATGTATTAAAAGCTCTAGCAGGTGCATCACATGTAGTGCCTTTTAATAAAGCATTGTATCTTTTTTCAGATACACATGCAGCATTTTGCATTAAATTTTTAAATTCTTCAATGAATTCCTTTAAGAAATCATTGAAATCACCAGGATTTGTTTTGCTATAAATTATTGCAGTTGGAAAAGTGACACTTTCTTCTTTATTATTGAAAACAGAGCACAGAATGGGCCATAATTGGCTTGCAGAATATTTTGCTGTGGGAAAGCCATCCACATTGATAATTAATTCGAGGTCATTAGGATATAAATCATTATTTTCAATAACATGTGACAGAGCTTCTGTTAAGCCAAAATGACAGTATAAATCTGATTCTATTTGTTTTGTAACAACTTTTCTTGGAGTTTTCAAAAGTGTCCTAGAATCTTTGGGTTTAATATTTTGTTCAAGTGTTATTTTGGAATATCACACTGAACTGCCCACCTAGCAATTTTTTTGGGCAAAATTTGATTGTGGATTGCCAGGCATAAACATATTATCATATAAATCTTCATCCTCATTTAAACAACAAGCATACTGGTAATCATAATCATACAAGTAATTACTGTTACTTGCATCTATTTCAGAAACATCGTGATTAGAAAAGTTTTGACAATTTCCTCATCAATTAGTATTAGACAATGACTGAAAGCTTACAGTATCTGGCAAATGTAGATCAGGAATTGTATTTGCAGGAATACTTGATGATACATTAAGATCATTGATAATATCAATTTGATTATTGCACTAAAGCATTCGATATTCTGTTATTCTGACGCTTGCATACGTTATTTTGAAACATAATAAGGTTTATCCTATATCAGAATTCAAGTAAAGATAGAAATTATCAATGGTGTGCCTCAAAAACTCAGGAAAAAAACCCCCCTCAGGGGGATACCTTCTTTAGGTATTCACGGGCTTCACAACCCCGGGGCACCTGAGTGACCTTTCTCCTTTCCTTTTCCTCTTACTTCTCTGCTCTCCCTTTCCTCTTTGTTTCACTCTCGTTGTGGTTTCCTCTTCGGAGGTGAGAGCAATTCTGTATGGGCCGATATCATCCTGTGTATCGACTCATGGAGAATTGTAAACCACCCACGTGTTGGCCGTGTGTGGCGACCCGTGTCCCTGGAAAGGGGGATCCTGGTAGTTGAGGGAAACCAACACACTGCTTTGGCCTCTGCTTCAGGTAGACGGGAGGTGCATTTGGTCCCGTATGCATCAACCGGCTGGTCAGCTGGCTTTTGTCACTGGCTTTAGGGATCAAGTGATCGAGCAACTACTAGTCATCTCGTTAAGGGTGGAGACTGACATAGGGTTGTCTTGTGACCGTATGGGCCCTGGTTAGCACTGGTGCACGAATGTGCATCCCCTTGTAGGGCTCGGGAGAGGGTGGTGCGGCCGGGGTCTGAATTTTATTTTTTTCTAATATGGATGGAATCACTTCTTTTCCTTCTACTTCTCTCCCTAGTGGAGAGCAACAAACTGTACTGTCTTTCTCATTTACTCGCTTTTTCATAGTGAAACGTACTGATAGTCATTCAGATTGCTCCTTTAAAAAAACCTCACCATTCCTTATAGCTAAAACTTTTCAGTCTGTCTTGGGAGACGGTCATTCTCTCAAAAAATTACAATCTGGTGATTTGCTGGTTGAAGTATCTACAACCAAACAATCACAATATCTCTCTAATTGCACTACAATAGGCACTTTTCCTGTTTCCGCACAAGCACATAGGACTTTAAATACAAGCCGTGGAGTAATATCAGAACCTGATCTTTTATACTCCACCAAAGATGAACTTTTAGAAAATTTAAAAGACCAAAATGTAATAGATGTACGCCGTATCACCATCCGTAAAAACGAACAGATAATTCCCACTAAACATATTATTCTAACCTTCAATAGCACTACTTTACCACCTAGAATTAAAGCAGGATATCTAAACTGTAAAGTCAGACCCTATATACCGAATCCCACCCGCTGTTTTAAATGTCAGCGTTACGGTCATACTAAAACAAACTGTCGTGGATCTCTCACCTGTGCACGTTGTGCAGAGGTCGGCCATGACAACTCCTCATGTGAAAAATCCGAATGCTGCGTCAACTGTAAAGGAAATCATACTGCATATTCCCGCAAATGCCCTAACTGGAACCGTGAAAAAGAAATAGTCACTATAAAAATTACTCAGAATTTATCTTATCCTGATGCCCGTAAACAAGTTGAAAATAGAACCCCATCTGTCGGAATTACCTACTCCAGCTTACTCAAGAAGCAATCAACAGCCATAAGACACATGGCTACACAAACTGATGTCTCATATCCACACGATAAATCTACCGTAACACAATCAACCAACACACCATCCTCTGAACCGGCAAAAATAAATGACATAGAGAAGAAACATCAGAAATTAACAGCTTTATCTAGTAATTCATCTATATCCCAAACTAAAACAAAAGCTGCCACGAATACCACCATACCACAGAAACCTGATATCACCAAAAAACAGAATCTTAAAAAACCTCCAATACAAACGACAAAAAAGAAAAACTCAACTCCAGTCTCTCTGCAGTGGAAGACTGTGGGGAAGGGCAGGCAAAAATCGGGCATCTGTTCAGTTATAAAAAACATTAAAGATCCCAAACAGCTGAAGCATTACGCGGATGAGGTTATGGATGCCGAGTTGTGCTGCAGTGACTCGGATGCTGATGAAAATATTATATTCGAAGAATCTGTGCCTGACCAAACTGTCTCTCCAGAATCAGTACACTGTAAACTTCCCCAAATTCCACTCCCTCAAAATATATTTAGATCGACACCTTTGAAACCAAACCATAGATCTGAAGCTCCTGAAAATAAAACGAAAAAGAAAAAAACTGTAACACCTAAAAGTGAAACAAACCAAAAACAGAAAAATAAAATAGATGAAACTCATATGGATGATGATGCTCTACACCTTCATCCTGAGCGGGATGAAGCTTTAGACGATGGAGATAGTAGCATGTCTACTACCTCCGAACATAATGACATAGATACATTTATCTAACATCCTCATTCATGACTAATATTATCTCTTGGAACTGCCGTGGTTATCACAATAAACATGACGAAATCCGCAACATTCTCTCTGACCATCAACCTCTATGCCTAGCTCTCCAGGAAACACATTTAAAACCTAATGACAAAGCGAAATTACGCAACTATGTTACTTATAGAAAAGACTTTACTAGTAGTAATAGGGCCACTGGTGGGGTGGCTCTTTTCATCTCTCGCAGCTTACCCCACTCTCATATACAATTAAACACAAATTTACAAGCTGTAGCAATCAGAGTACACATAAAACGTCTCATTACAATCTGTACCATATATCTGCCACCTAACCAAACTATTAACTCAGCACACTTTGATGATCTTCTTTCCCAACTCCCCACGCCCCTCATTATCATTGGGGACTTTAATGCCCATAGCCAATTATGGGGTAACTCCGACAATAATGCACGTGGTGATACAATAGAGAAACTAATTTCTGACAATGGGCTATGCCTGTTAAATAATGGTGACTACACATATTTTCACGAGCCAACCCGAACTTTTCATGCAATAGATCTAACAATCTGTTCCCCTTCCCTCTATCCTTTATGGAACTTCTGGGTCTCAAATGACCTGCACGGCAGTGACCACTTTCCTACTTTTATTTCATTGACTACTCCAGATGGAGATTCTAATAACTATCCCAGGAGATACATATATGACAGAGCCAATTTGCCAGCATTTACTATGCTTGCAAATATAACAAACAGCATGATAGTGGGTGATATTGACAAAGCACTTGATAATATAACTGATTGTATTATCAATGCTGCTGATGCTACCATTCCAAAAACTTCTACTACGCACAAACACAGAAAACCATGGTGGAATAACGACTGCCAAATGGCAAAGAAAAAACAACAAAAAGCTTGGGGCATATTTCGTAGATATCCTAGCAATAATAACTATATTGCATTTAAAAAAGCAAAGGCTGATGCTAGAAAAGTGCGACGAAAAAGCCAGCGTGATTCATGGATTCATTATGTCTCTAGCATTAACTCAAATACATCAAGTAAAGAGCTCTGGGCAAAAGTAAAAAAATGTATGGGCATTCATTCAGAAAATCATATTTCTATTTTAAAACACAATGGTCATACTATCACATCTCTTAAGAACATTGCCGAGACAATAGGGTCTACCCTAGCTGCAATATCGAAATCAGATGCATATCCGGAACCTTTTTTAAGTTACAAAAGACAAACTGAAACAGCCAGGATTAATTTTAATACCCATAATTCATTTTCATATAATCATCCTTTTATTATCTCTGAGCTAAAAAAGTGTTTGAAAGACAGTCAATTATCTGCCCCTGGTCATGATGGCATCACTTACATCATGATCAAGCATCTATCTGCTCTCTCTCTTGAAAACCTCCTTTCCTTTTTCAATCGAATCTGGATGGAACACAGTTTTCCTCGTGCTTGGTGTAGATCTATTGTTATTCCTTTTCCTAAACCAGGAAAAGATGCTACGAACCCTAATAATTACAGACCTATCGCACTTTCTAGCAGCCTTTGCAAATTACTTGAAAAAATGGTTAATTGCCGCCTCGTTCATGTTTTAGAAACTAACAATTGCCTTGCTGCATTTCAAAGTGGATTTCGACGTGGTAGATCAACTATCGATAATTTAATACATCTTGAACATTACATTAGGACAGCTTTTCTTAAACGCAGCCATTTGGTCTCAGTATTTTTTGACATGGCGAAAGCCTATGACAGAACATGGCGCTATGGGATCCTTCGTGACCTTTTTAACTTGAACTTTCGCGGGAACCTCCCAATATTTATTAAAAACTTTCTTGCTGTGCGACTTTTCCAAGTTCGCATAGGCGGAATTCTTTCTAGTTTCTATGTACAAGAAGAGGGTGTACCCCAGGGCAGTGTCCTGAGTGTCACCCTCTTTGCTATTAAAATAAATGACATTCTCAGCCAACTTCCTCCTTCAGTGAAAGGAGATTTATATGTTGATGACTTTAGAATTATGTGTATCGGACAGGATATTCGTTTTATTGAAAGACAATTGCAAATAGCTGTCAATCGTATTCTCATTTGGACTAATAAAAATGGTTTTATAATTTCTCAAGACAAAACTTCTTGTGTGCATTTTTGTAGACGTAGGGATCTACATCCTGATCCTGAAATTTTTATTGGTTCTAATCGTATTCCTGTTGTGGACAGTGTTCGATATCTAGGGCTGATTTTTGACAAGAAACTAACTTTTTTACCACATATTTTACAATTAAGGACAAGATGCGAAAAATCGCTTAATGTACTTAAGGTACTATCAAATACTTCTTGGGGAGCAGACCGGAACTCTCTTCTTAAGATTTACCGTGCTGTTATCCGGTCAAAAATTGACTATGCCTGTCAGGTCTATGGCTCTGCATCAAAGTCTGTTCTTATGAAACTTGACACTGTGCATCATAGCGCACTTCGTGTGTGCTCTGGTGCATTTCGTACATCACCAGTTCTAAGCTTGTATGTTGAATGTAATGAACCATCATTATATAATATCAGAGAAAAACTCTCTTTGCATCTATACTATCGTATTCTTTCCCTTCACGGTCATCCACTCCACACCTACATCTTAAATACTGATAACGATATTTTATATCAACATCGACCATCTTGCACTCCATCTTTTGGTGTTAGAATGAGGAACATTATTCACAATAGCCCTCTGCATAATATTGAGGTGAGTTCATGTGCCTCACATGTTCTCACTCCTTGGAATCCTCCTAACATTATTTCCCTCAACCCTTTTAAAGGATATGATAAAAACAAGTTAACCGCTTCTGTCTTTCAGCAATTATTTACTGCACACCGTGCGAATTATCAGAATTACATCGATGTTTACACAGACGGTTCCAAGAGAGGGGATATTGTTGGCTGTGGTATTTTTTCAGGTAATACTCATCTCAGCTATAGACTCAATTCTTCAATTTCCGTTTTCACTGCTGAATTAATAGCAATAGAGAGAGCCTTGATACACATATCTCATCATCATGACACTTCCTTTATCATTTATACAGACTCAAATAGCTCTATTGACGCAATTCAATCTTTCAATAAGCATCCTTATGTATCATCCATCTTAGATTTTTATATTAAATTGACTAGACGAGGTTATAATATTTTATTTTGCTGGATACCTGGACACATGGGTATCCCTGGTAATGAAAAAGCAGACGAGGCGGCAAAACTTGCTCTTAATCCATTATACCATAAAGTACCATTCTCAGACGCTAAACTAATTATAAACCACTTTATTCATAATAATTGGCAAGAAAGTTGGAATTTAGAAATAAATAATAAACTACATTATATCAAACCAATTATCTTGACCTGGCCTCCGAACTATCCAAGAAAAACAGATGTTCTTCTGACTCGTCTGAGAATTGGACACTCTAGGATGACTCATAAACATCTTTTATTGAGGGAGGATGCACCCATGTGTCCACACTGTCATTTTGATTATCTTACCATTCATCATATTTTGACAGACTGTCCGGGTCTCCGGCACCTTTATAGACTCTATTTTAAAACTTCATCACCACTATTGACAAACCTCATTGGGGAAACACCTCATGGGGCACTCTTTGCTTTTTTAAAACATGCGGGCTTTTATTTTATGATTTAGGACCTCTTTAAACTTTAACTTTGACATTCCTTTTTTTGGCAATCTGGATGGAAACCCCATCCAGATGCCTTTCTTGTTATTAGCACTTTTACAAAATATTTGTCTTTATTTTTTTAAATATTTTTTTTACAGTTTTCATACTATATCTGGATGGGATACCCCATCCAAATAGCCCTTTTCTAATTCGTTTTTTTATAATTTTTGTCTTTGTTTGGCGCAGCATGTCCCTAAAGGGATTTTGCGCCATTAAACCCTATACAACCAACCAACCAACCAGGAAAAAAACCATACACTGATCAACAATCGAACAAAGTTGAGGCACAGACGTCTGATTCTTATAATATTAGTAATAATAAGTAACATAAATTAACTATTAAGAATGTTTTAAAAATACAAAACATTGCTCAATGGTGCACAAAAACAAGAACTTTAACAAGAACTTGTACAATTTAAAAATAAAATATTAACATTTCGTGCCATCTTCAGGAAAATATGATATTGAAATGACTAAAAGTTTGCTTCCTGATTGAGAGATATTTCTAATAAAATAAATCAAAATGAGTTAAAAGTTAAAATATGTTGCTAACTATGCATGAGGAAAAATTAAAATATAGATTCATACATTGGAGCTTGAAACTCAGCTTTCTGTGGAAATCTTTTTAAAGCGTCATTATCCTTGATAGATATAAACTTTGGAATAACCTATTTTAATAAATTATTCCAAATGTATATTCCCCCCCCAGGGGGATACCTTCTTTAGGTATTCACGGGCTTCACAAACCCGGGGCACCTGAGTGATCTTTCTCCTTTCTTTTTCCTCTTACTCCTCTGGTCTTCCTTTCCTCTTTGTTTCACTCTCGTTGTGGTTTCCTTTTCGGAGGTGAGGGCAATTCTGTATGAACCGATGTCATCCTGCATATCGATTCATAGAGAATTGTAAACCACCCACGTGTTGGCCGTGCGTGGCGACCCGTGTCCCTGGAAAGGGGGATCCTGGTAGTTGAGGGAAACCAACACACTACTTTGGCCTCTGCTTCAGGTAGACGGGAGGTGCATTTGGTCCCGTATGCATCAATCGGCTGGTCAGCTGACTTTCGTCACTGGCTCTAGGGATCAAGTGATCGAGCAACTACTAGTCATCTCGTTAAGGGTGGAGACTGACATAGGGTTGTCTTGTGACCGTATGGGCCCTGGTTAGCACTGGTGCACGAATGTGCATCCCCTTGTAGGGCTCGGGAGAGGGTGGTGCGGCCGGGGTCTGAATCTTATTTTCTTTAATTATGGATGGAATCACTTCTTTTCCTTCTACTTCTCTCCCTAGTGGAGAGCAACAAACTGCACAGACTCTATCATTCACTCGTTTTTTCATCATTAAACGTACAGATAGCCTATCTGATAATTCATTTAAAAAGACTTCACCATTTCTCGTTGCAAAAACATTCCAGTCAGTGCTGGGGGATGGCCATTCTATCAAAAAGCTGCAATCTTGGGGATCTACTAGTTGAGGTTTCTACAGCTAAACAGTCACAAATTCTTTCTAATTGCTCTACAATAGGCACCTTTTCCGTTTCTGTACAAATACATAAAACTCTAAATACAAGTCGTGGTGTTATATCTGAACCTGATCTGTTATTCTCTACTAAAACTGAACTTTTAGAAAATTTAAAAGACCAAAATGTCATAGATGTACGTCGTATCACTATCCGTCGCAATGAAGAAATACTACCTACTAAACATATTATTTTAACTTTCAATAGTCCCAATTTACCAGCTAGAATTAAAGCTGGCTATCTAAGCTGTCCAGTTCGACCATACATACCAAACCCTATCAGATGTTTCAAATGCCAGCGTTATGGCCATACTAATACCAATGGCCAATGTCGTGGTTCTCTTACCTGCGCACGTTGCGCGGAAATCGGTCACGACAATAAAACATGTGAAAATTCTGTACGTTGTGCAAACTGTAAAGGCGATCATACAGCATATTCCCGCAAGTGCCCTAACTGGAACCGTGAAAAGGAAATAATTACAATAAAAATTACTCAAAATTTGTCTTATCCTGATGCCCGTAAACTAGTTGAAAATAGAACCCCATCTGTCGGAATTACCTACTCTAGCTTACTCAAGAAGCAATCAACAGCCGTAAGACACATAAGTACACAAACTGATTCCCAATTTCCATCCAGTAAATCAACTGTAACACAATCAACCAGTAGTCATGTTAAAGAATCGACCAACACTCCATCCTCTGAACCGGTAAAAATTGACATAGAGAAGAAACAACAGAAACCGACAGCTCTATCCAATAAGTCATCTCAACCCCAAACTAAGACAAAACCTGCCATGAATACCAATATTCCACAGAAACCTGATGCTCCCATAAAACATAATTTAAAAAAACCGCCTATACAAACCTTTAAAAAGAAAACCTCAACTCCAGCCTCTCCACAATGGAAGACTGCTGGAAAGGGGAAGCGAAATTCTGGCATCAGCTCAATCATAAGAAACATTAAAGATCCAAAACAGCTCCAGCAATATGCGGACGAGGCTATGGAATCGACCCCTGTAGCAATGACTCGGATGATGAAAATATTGTGTTTGAAGAATTTGTGCCTGATAACTTAGATACACAACAATCCACTTCTGCCAATTCTTCACAAACTGCCTCTCCAAGATCATTACATTCTAATACTTCCAAAATAAATTCTCATAACAGGAACGCACAAATTACAACTAAAACTTCTTTAAAGCAAAATATTTCAAAAACTAAATCTACTATACCTGCAATACCCCCACCAAAAAAGAACAAAATCTCAAAATGTCAGACAAATTCACAGGAAAAAGACAAAAAAAATCAAAGAATGGAGGATGACGATGCTGTGGACCTTCATCCCGAACCGGATGAAATACTGGACGACAGAGACAGTAGCATGTCTACTGTCTCTGATCAAAATGACATAGATACTCATATTTAACTCTTGTAATTTTGAATATCATCATCTCTATATTGTTTTTGACGAATTCATTCCGAATTAACTTCACATTTTTTAAATTCTGACTTGTGCATCATCTCATTTGCTTTTTTTTTAAAAACAATTACTGCATTATTTTTACTTTTTAATTTCACCTTGTGTTTAACACTTGCCGTGTTGTTTTTACCTCTTACTTTTTTAAGTTTTGTGTTCTTTAATATTATGTTTATATGATTATTGTGCATCGTCTAAAATTTAACCTGTTTCTGTATTTTTATGCATTTTTAACAAAGGACTGTAGACTTTTAATTGGTTTTAATTTGGCATATTTTCACTTGCTCATAACTTTTTTTCTATTTTGACTTGGTCTTGGCGCAGCATGTCCCTAAAGGGATTTCGCGCCATTAAACCCCATTCAACCAACCAACCAACCAACCAAATGTATATTCTTCTTTGGAATAAGTTATTCCAAGGTTTATATCTATTAACTGTAATTAGCTGTAAAAAAATAAAACAAATTTATAGAAAATGGATTTTTTTTTTTTTTTAATAAAAAAATTTTTTTTTTTTCAATATATACATTTTTTGGGTCATTTTCTAAAATTTCATATGCATATATAAAAGTTCATACAGTGTCAAATGCTGTAATTGCATCAGACAAAGTTGGCACGGTGGCTTCATCAGCCTGAACTTTATTTTCTACTTCTTCGCCATTATTTTCTTTTGCATTATCACACATTTCTCGAATGTTTTGGAAACTACCTGTTGTAACATCCTGATCAATGGAAACATAATCTCATCCTCTGTTATATACAACCATTTTTCATTTGCATTATTGTCACCATCATCAACACAAAGGAGTGATTTTAGGATAGAAGAAGTAATTCCAGCTTGTATGCCATATGGATTCGCATGACTTTCAATTTTATTTCTGTGAGGAGAAAAATTTTACAATGATGAATGTGGGGAAAACGACTTTTTGAAGAACATTTAAAGAAGATTTAATTGGAACATAGCTACTAAAAAAATAACAATGTATTTATTATTGAAAACTTTTATTTTTCTGGAGAGTTTTCTATAATGTGAATTACAAGATTTTCAAATGCAGCAGTCATGCGTTTTTCTAACTCTAACTGCTTTGTTTGTAATTGTATTAATTCTCCTTGCTGCTCTGTGTTTTTTCTAATGCTGCAACAACTGCCATTAGACCACTGGCTGTCAATTCTTGGGGCTTTATAAGTTTTGACGAATTTTCTATCCTCAAGACAATTTCCCTATTCCTTGTTCTTTTCACCGAACTTTCTTCATGCTGTTCAGTCTGCCAGCCGATGGAGTTGCATGATTGGAATATCCACAGTGCTGCGGGGATCCACCTCAACTTCAACATTAGTCACTTCTAAATTTGATGTTTCATCAAATTCTGTCACATTAGGCTAAAAAATAAAACTTCATGAATAAAAAAAATATATAAATTTATGAATGTAATACAGTTCAATCACTGTACTTATATATACTTAGTTTAATTATCTTTTAGTTGAATAAATATTATATGAATTAAATATTTAAATTTCTTTAATTTATAATATTTAAAATTCTAATTAATAAACTTACATGAAATTAGAGATGTAAATTTTCTGGAAAAATTGAAGTGGAGGAGAAAAAACTGTTTTTTCCCTGTTTTTATCAGATAAAAAATGGAAAAGTTAGAAAATTGATTTTTCATAATTGTTTCTCCCAAATAAATTATATTTTCTTAGAAAATATTAAATAATCATTTTTTTTTTCATTCATTTTGACTATATGATTATATTGCAAAAGAAAAAAAAGCAAAGCCTGCTTTATAATTATATTGCAAAAAAAAAAAAAAAAAAGCAAAGCCTGCTTTTAAAAGTTTAGTTTTTTTCCCCCCTCAGTCTTAGAATTTTTATAGTAACATATTCAGGCTTTATTTAATGCTATTGTTCGTTATATCATGTCTCTGTTGAATTAATTTTTCAGTTGCATGCTTAATTACGAATTGTACATCCCATTTACATACAAAACAAATTATCATAGTTTTGTCATTATCATGAATATCAGTATTCAAATCTTCCATTGTTTAAAAAATGTATATTTTTACAATTTTGATTTTTTTTTTCTCACAATTATAATTTTATTTTCTTTAAAAAATGTTTAGTTTTGGTATAGCCTTCTGTTGTTACCCCAAAAGTTTAGATTTAGTTTTATAATCTGAATTCAAACAAAACTAAGTTTTAGTTTGACTTACTCAGGTCTGAAATTAAAAAACATTATAGGATTTATTGACTGTTAGATTTTTATTCACTGAAAACAGGAAAATATTTAAGAAAAAAATTAAACATAAATTTTCTTTTTTTATCCTAAAATTTGGTATCACATTCTTGAGTAAGAAACCATATTCAATGTTTCCATATGGTAATTTCATATTTCTAAGAGTGGAACTCAAAGTTATGAAAACAGAACACTACAAATACAAAATGCGAGGAATTTGAGGAATGAACAAAAGCATACAGAGATAAACTTCTACTATGCTTCAGACAACTACTGAAATTCAAAGTTTAATCAAGAAGGAAAGTATAATTTGGAGCATAATTACTTGCATAAAATACGTTTTTTTTTTCATCGCAGTTGTACTTATCTAATACAAACTGGCTATATTTTGTAACATTACTGTATGCTATGGACGGAAATGAAGGTTAGTTTTAAATTCAACACTCTGAAAAAACATTTTGTTAATCAGCTACACTAAAATCATGAAAAATGCAGTATAGTAGGGCCAAATATAGGGCAATTTACACCAAAAATTAAACAACTTTCTTATATATAAGGAACTGACTGAATCTGTAGTTTAATGAAAAATCGTCCTTTAGTTCTTGAGATTGCTATTGTGATAATCATGAATAATGCAGCATAGCAGTGCCATCTGTTGAGTGATTTATACCAAAAAAAAAAAAAAATCAGCACCAAATTATATTAAGGATTCACTTTATCTGAAGTTTTATGAAAATTTCTACATTAGTTCTTGGGATAGAGATAGTGTGGAAATCATGAATAATGCAGCGTAGCAACGCCATCTGTTGGACGATGTACACCAATAACTAAATATCTTGAGTTTGTATCAAGATGTTACTAACTCTAAAGTTTTGTGAAGTTAAGTGCATCAATTCTTGAGATAGAGCGCCCATAAAATTTTTGTCTCGCAAAGAGTCACAAAAATATATTTTCCAAAATCCATCAAATCGAGCCCCCCAGGGGAATACCTTCTTTAGGTATTTACGGGCTTCGCGACCCCGGGATCCTGGGCGATCATTCTCCTTTCCTTTTTTCTTCTCTATTTTAGTTGTCTATCCTTTTCTCTTTGTTTCACACTTTTTAATCTTCTCTTTTCAGTTTGTTATCCCTCTCTGTTCTTGTTTTTTTTTTTACTAACTCTTTGTTTGTTTTATTACTAACTCTTTGTTCTTGTTTGGGGTTTTTAGACTAACTTTTTGTTCACATACTTCTTTGTTCTACTAACTTTGTTGCTGTTCTCTTGTTTAAAATAAAAAAAAAGAAAAAAAAAATTTAAAATAGACAAAAGACAAAAAAGACACCATTTTTTAAGCTCCCTCTCGTACAACTCTTTTACAATAGTGGTTTTTTTTATTCACGTGAGACACCCTGGGTGTTGAGGTTTCTTTTAACCTCATCGACTCGTCTCTTCCTTTTTAGGTTGATATCGAGTCCCAGGGTGCAGGGCATCTCTGAGCTCTGGTTCCAAGTACTGGGGCGCCATGCTTGCATGGTGATTGTTAGGAGTAACACCAGAAGACTGGTGCCTTTCGATGTAAGGGCCGGCTGTAGGTTGGACAGAGCTGTAAAGGCTTACCTACGGCTACCCATTCTCCTTGGAAAAGAACCGGAGCTTCGGAGATGCTATCGAGTTTAACCCAATGTTCGAAAAACGTGGGGGTCTGTTGAAAATAGTTTTCGCCCTTTTGAGACCAGCACCAGACGTAACGGTAAGAAGAAGGGTCGGTGACCAGGCCCGATGCCTGGCGTTTTATTTACTCTTTTTCTCTACTATGGCGACAAATTTAGGAATTAAGACATGCGATGTGGTAGCCCCACAACCCCATAACTCACTTAACAATCAACCTGAAACTATAATGTCTCAGAGCTCATCAGAGATGGATGTATCTGCTTACGAAGTGGTAGCCCCACAACAAAATAAAGAGAATAAAGTATTGAACTATACCTCACAATCTACCTCATGGGCAGAACGGGTTGAAGAGTTTTCTTCCAAAATGGAAAGTAAAACTGTCAACTCCGATGCCAACAAAATCAAAGAAAGATTTTTTGTAATAAAACGTAAAGAAGGAACTTTTGAAAAGACATCACCTTTTTTAATACATAAAGCAATACAAGGTTTGGTTGGTGAACTCAAAACAATAAAAAAACTCCGGACAGGTGAACTACTAATAGAAGTCAGCAATAGCCAGCAAGCTTTGAATTTAAAAAAATGTACACATCTTGCTAACATTGCCGTCACCATATCGCCACATAGATCATTAAATACATCTCGCGGAGTAATCTCGGAGTCTGATCTTTTGTATGTCACTGAAGACGAAATATTAGAAAACCTTAAAGACCAAAACGTCATCGAAGTCAAACGAATAAAAATTTACCGTAAAGACGAGCAAACCTCTAATCAAGTCCAAATACCTACGAAGCACATCATCCTCACATTTAATACACCCAACTTACCTAAATACATAATTGCTGGGTATTTATCATGCTCAGTTAGAGCCTACATACCAAACCCATTGCGTTGCTTTAAATGTCAACGCTTTGGGCACTCAAAAATCTCTTGCCGAGGGAAACTCACTTGCGGTCGGTGCTGCGTAGCTGATCACGAAAGTATACAATGCCAAGCAACACCTTATTGTGTAAACTGTAAGAAAGACCACCCATCTTACTCAAAATCCTGCGAACAATGGAAGAAAGAAAAAGAAATACAAACCATACGTACTAAAGATAATATATCATATCCAGAAGCCAGAAAAATTGTTGAATCCAGGACTCCCAAAGTTGGTGTATCATATGCTACTGCCTTATCAAAAACTTCTCACAGAACTTATCAAACCATTGCAACACAAACAGAACTCCCTACTGAAACTAATCAACAATCAAACCAAAAAGAAAACAGCTCCTCAAATAATTTAAATAAAACTAATAGAACTACGCAATCTAGCTCATCTAAATTAGTCAATTCCGTTCCTCCTAAATCACCGCAAAATGGGACTTCAAAATCATCTCAATCTCTTTTTCCTAAAGCTCCACTCCATAAAAGAGGCACTCAAAATACAACCAAAATAACACCTTTAAAAACAAATCGTAAATCTGACACAGAAAAACACAGCCTTCCAATTATTAAAACTATTGTATCATCTGAAAACCTAGTCAAAAAGAAAAAGAATAAAACACAGAAACATCAACTAGCTCCAAAGCAGGATACCAAAACTCATGAGACCACTGTGCAGGATGATGATGCTCTTTACCTTCATCCTGAACAGGATGCAGAATTGGACGATGGAGATAGTAGAATGTCTACTACCTCCGAACAAAACAACATAGATACTTATATCTAACTCACCCATTCATGGCAAATATTATCTCATGGAACTGCCGTGGCTTTCATAATAAATATGACGAGATCCGAAACATTCTTCATGACAATCAACCTTTATGTTTAGCTCTGCAAGAAACGCATCTTAAACCTACTGACAAAGCAAAATTGCGCAATTACTCTACATATAGAAAAGATTTTTCAGGTACTGACAGAGCTACTGGTGGAGTAGCTCTTTTTATCTCAAATAATTTACCTCATACTTATATCAATTTAAATACTAACTTACAAGCAGTTGCAGTCCGTGTTCATATTAATCGCTTAATAACAGTCTGTAGCATATATTTGCCACCAAATATGCCAATACAATCTGCACAACTAGATAATCTTATTCTCCAACTCCCCATTCCTTTCATTATTCTCGGAGACTTTAACGCCCACAGTCAAATGTGGGGAATCCATGACTCTAATCAACGTGGTAGTATGATTGAGAAAATTATCTCTGACAATGGCTTATGCCTGCTCAATAATGGAGATCATACTTACTTCCACGAGCCTAATCGCTCCTTCCATGCCATAGATCTCACTATCTGTTCCCCATCCATTTATCCATATTGGAACTTCTGGGTTTCTGATGACCTCCACGGCAGTGACCATTTTCCTACTTTTATTTCGCAGACTACTCCCCACATGGACTCTAATAATTGTTTTAAACGCTATGTTTATGACAGAGCCTATTGGCCAACTTTCACAGACCTTGCTAGAATTACAAATGATATGATAGAAGGTGACATAGACGATGCACTTGATAATATCACCCAGTGTATTATCAATGCTGCAGATTCTAGCATTCCAAAAACATCATCTACTCATAAACACAGGAAACCTTGGTGGAATAATGATTGCCAAAATGCAAAGAAGAAACAACAAAGGGCTTGGGGCCTCTTTCGGAGGTACCCTAATAATACTAATTATATGGCATATAAAAAAGCAAAGGCTGAAGCTAGAAGAGTGCGACGCAAGAGCCAACGGGAGTCCTGGATTAACTACGTATCTAGCATAAACTCCAATATCTCAACCAAAGAACTGTGGCAAAAAGTGAAAAAATGTATGGGCCTTTACTCAGAAAATCATATTTCCATTTTAAATTACAACGGTCACACCATCTCATCTCCTAAGAACATAGCAGAGACCATAGCTAATATTCTTGCATCCATCTCAAAAGCTGACGCATATCCTGAACCTTTCTTATCTTACAAAAGAAGAACTGAAATGAACAGGATTAATTTTAATACTCATAACTCGCTCTCATACAATCAACCATTCATTATATCAGAGCTTTTAAAATGTTTGAAAGACAGCCACATATCTGCACCTGGTCATGACGGCATTACATATATCATGCTCAAGCATCTCTCATCACTCTCCCTTAACAATCTTCTCTCTTTTTTTAACAGAATATGGACTGAACAGACCTTCCCTAATGCATGGTGCAGAGCTATTGTTATACCTTTTCCCAAACCAGGAAAAGATGCTACTAATCCCAATAATTATAGGCCAATTGCACTCTCTAGCTGCCTCTGCAAGCTTCTTGAAAAGATGGTCAATTGTCGACTCATTCATGTTTTGGAAACAAACAATCGCCTTGCCGCTTTTCAAAGTGGTTTTCGACGTGGTAGATCAACTATCGATAACCTAATCCACCTTGAACATTACATTCGTACTGCATTTCTCAAACGCAGCCATTTGGTGTCAGTTTTCTTTGACATGGCGAAAGCCTATGACAGAACATGGCGATATGGGATCCTACGTGACCTTTTTAATTTAGACTTTCGCGGAAACCTTCCTATTTTTATCAAGAACTTCCTCGCAGTTCGGCTCTTCCAAGTTCGAATTGGAGGAATCCTTTCCAGTTTTTATGTACAAGAGGAGGGTGTACCTCAGGGTAGTGTCCTGAGTGTCACCCTCTTTGCTATAAAAATAAATGATATCCTTAATCAACTTCCACCCTCTGTGAAAGGTAACCTCTACGTGGACGACTTCTGTATTATGTGCATGGGGCAAGATATTCGCTTTATCGAGAGACAATTGCAAATTGCAATTAAAAGTATTCTTAGCTGGACAAATAAAAATGGTTTTGTAATATCTCAGGACAAAACTTCTTGTGTTCACTTCTGTAGACGAAGGAATCTGCATCCAGATCCTGAAATTTTTATCAACTCAACTAAAATTCCTGTTGTAGACAGTGTTCGGTACCTAGGCCTCCATTTTGACAAAAAGCTCACATTTTTACCACACATTTTACAATTAAGGACAAAATGTGAAAAGTCGCTGAACTTGCTGAAAGTACTATCTAACACTTCTTGGGGAGCAGACCGTATTTCTCTAATTAAAATATATAGGGCTGCAATCAGTCCAAAAATTGACTATGCCTGCCAGGTTTATGGTTCTACCCGAAAATCTGTTTTAGAAAAACTTGACACTGTGCACCATAGCGCACTCCGTGTTTGCTCTGGTGCATTTCGTACTTCTCCAGTTTTAAGCCTTTACGTTGACTGTAATGAACCTTCATTGCATTATACTCGTGAAAAACTTTCACTGGAACTATTTTATCGTGTCCTTTCTCATCCTGGTCATCCACTTCATCCTTATGTTTTAAATACTGACAATGATACTCTTTATCAGCATCGCCCTTCTTGCATTCCATCTTTTGGAGTACGTATGAGAAACCTAATTAACAAGAGCCCTGTGAATGACATTGAGGTGAGTACATGCTCTTTGCATGTATTCCCTCCTTGGAAGCCGCCCAGCATTATCTCTCTTCATCCTTTTAAAGGATTTGATAAAAATAACATGGCCCCTATTGTTTTTCAACAATTATTCTCTGCTCATCGTACAAATTATAATAGCTATACTGATATTTATACAGATGGTTCGAAATGTGGCGACATTGTTGGTTGTGGGGTTTTTTATGATAACACCTCGTTGAGTTATCAGCTTCACCCTTCCACTTCAATCTTTACAGCAGAATTAATTGCAATAGAAAGAGCCATGTTACACATTTCCCATCATCATAACACATCCTTCATTATTTACACAGATTCAAATAGCTCTATTGATGCTATTAAATCTTTTAATAATCATCCTTATGTGTTAGCCATCCTTAACATTTATAAAGATTTGACAAGGCGCGGCTATAGTATTTTGTTTTGCTGGGTACCTGGACACATGGGTATTCCTGGAAATGAAAAAGCAGGTATGGCGGCAAAACTTGCTCGTGACCCTCTTCACCACAAAATCCCATTCTCAGACGTAAAACTAACTATTAAACGCCTTAGTTATAATAAATGGCAAGAAAGCTGGGACTTGACTTTCAATAATAAACTGCATAGTATCAAACCAACAATCGTGACCTGGCCTCCAATTTATCCAAGAAAAAAGGATGTTATTCTAACTCGTCTGAGAATTGGACATTCAAGGATCACACATAAACATCTGTTACATAGGGAGGATGCACCCATGTGTCCAAAATGTCATTTTGATCACTTGACTATTCACCATATTTTAACTGACTGCCCAGGCCTCCGACACTTGTACAGGACATTTTTTAACTCATCATCTCCAACCTTGACAAACCTCATTGGGGAATTACCTCATGGGGCACTCTTTACTTTTTTAAAAAGTGCTGGATTTTATTTTGACATATGATCTTTTAATGTTTATTATTTATTTTATGACTTTGTTTCTCAGTTTGCCCTTTCTATTTATTTACTTTTATTTGTACATCCTAACTTTTTACTTTACTACCATTGCTTGACTGTATCTGGATGGGATACCCCATCCAGATATTTCTATATTTTGATTTTTTAATCTTTGTTTTGGCGCAGCATGTCCCTGAAGGGATTTTGTGCCATTAAACCCTATACAACCAACCAACCAACCATCAAATCGAGTTCAAGACCTTCTGAAATAAAAATCCACCAAAATCTGGAAATAAAAATTTTTCACAAGTTTAAAGTTTATTTCTTCTAAAGATAGAAGAAAGTGATAAATGCATGCTTCAAATTTTAATTTTATTATTTCCATTAATTGGCATATATTGAAATAAATTTTCATATGAATTCATTTTTAAAAAGACAAGTTGCATTAAATTATGTATCTAGATTTTTTTCATGTAATCTTTGTTTTTGTGAAATTGTGAACTTTTTGTATATACTTGTACAAAATATAATCGAAATTTGTGAAATAGGAATTATTACTATATTTAGATTCCTATTTGGACATTTTTAATAAGGTTATTCATACATATACAACTTGATAAGAGTCAGTTGCTGTATGGCATGAAATTTTTTTTTATTTCATTTATTTGCGAAAGATTCTATTAGGAGATTAAACTTTTTTCTGAAATGTCTATTATCAAGAGAAATTTTGTGAAAGGTCTTCTGCTGACAGTTTTCTGCTGAGAGATCAGATTTCCCACATTAAGTTTTTCATGTAGGACATTCGACATAAAAATAATTAAATTTCTTACCCAGAACCCCGTAAACTTGTCAAATCTAGAACCCCATCTGTCGATGTTTCTTACTCTAGCTTACTCGAACAACAATCTAAACCTGTAAGACACATTAGTATTCAGACTGAATTCTCTTTTCCACATAAGCGTTCACATGAAAAAACATCAAGTATTATAAAGAAAAAGACCTGTGATGTATACTCTACCGCTGCTACAAGAGTTTTGTCAAAATTAGTACTTTGGAATCCTTTATCAGAGCCTGTAAAAATAAAGTCTAATCAAGTCAAAATCCTAACTAGTCAATGACAGAAATCCAGTCAATTAAAATAGTTAATCAAACATGAGACTGAAAAATCCCCTGTTTCATCTGCCTCAAATCTCCAGAAACCTGATACTAGTAAAGCAGTAAAACGTAAAACCAATCCAAAAGACAAAGGACAGTAAGACTATTCGGGGTTCTTCACAGTGCCAAAGAGTGGAGAGAGAGGAAATCATGTCATAGCCCATCTACTACTAATCTTAGATATGAAACAATTGAATAAGTATGTAGAAGAGGCTATGGAGTCAGATTCTTATGACTCAAGTGAAGATTTACCTTACAATGAAAAGATGTTATGTACCAATGAGCAAATGCATCTGAATATATGAAGAAAATTATCTAACAGAATTCAAAATTTAGACGATTAACGGTTCATCTAATATTAATGAACCAATAATCTATAGATCTTTTTTTCAAACTTTATAACACAATTTCTGGGAAAAGAAAAAAAAAATCTTAAAGTTGAGAAGCTGGTCAGAATTCCAGAAATAATCAGAAACCAGATCAAAACATTTATTGCCAAAAAAGCACACCAAAAATCTGGCACAGGATATCAGACTTTTCCCAATTAAATTTGCTTATTAGGTTTTCAGTTAATTCTGAATTTTTCTACACTATAAACTTTACCAAAATTCCATTTTTAACAATGTTCCATTTTTAACAAGGGTTGGTTGGTTGGTTGATTGGAGTTTAATGGCACAAAGTCCCATTAGGGACATGCTGCGCCAAACAAGGATGAAAAGATTAAAAAGTGAAAATAAAGAGTGCGATTGTATAACAAAGATAAAAAAGCTATCTGGATGGGTACTCCATCCAGATATGGTCAAAGATGTGAAGAACGACAGTGAAGAGTACAAACCAGCAAAGCACAAAAAGTAAGTCTCATAAAAAGTAGGTATCTGGATGGGAATTCCATGCAGAATGTCAACTTATGAAAACAGGTAAGATCTAAATTTCAAAATAAAATCCGGAGTGTTTTAAAAAAGTAAAAAGTGCCCCATGGGGTGTTTCCCCAATGAGGTTTGTCAAAGTGGGTGATGAAGTATTAAAATAAATCCTGTACAAGTGCCGGAGTCCCGGGCAGTCCGTTAAGATATGATGGATGGTCAGAGTATCAAAATGACAATGAGGACACATGGGTGCATCCTCCCTGAATAACAAATGTTTATGAGTGATCCTAGAATGTCCAATTCTCAGACGAGTAAGAAGAACGTCAATTTTCCTTGGATAAATCGCAGGCCAGGTCTCAACTGTAGGTTTAATATGATGCAACTTATTATTGTATTCTAAATTCCAGCTTTCTTGCCATTTATTATGAATAAAATGTTTTATAATTAGTTTAATATCTGAGAATGGTATTTTATGATGTAATGGATTACGAGCAGATTTTGCCGCCTCATCAGCTTTTTCATTACCAGGGATGCCCATGTGTCCAGGTACCCAGCAAAATAAAATATTATAACCACGTCTAGTCAAGTTAGTATAAAAATCTAGGATAGCTGAGACATAAGAATGTTTTTTAAAAGATTTTAAAGCATCAATAGCACTATTTGAGTCAGTATAGATGATGAAAGAAGTGATATGATGATGAGAGATGTGAGCCAAGGCCCTCTCTATTGCAATTAATTCGGCTGTAAAAACGGAGATAGAAGGATGAAGCCGATAACTAAGGGTAACACCATCACAATAAACTCCACAACCAACAATATTACCATTCTTAGAACCATCTGTATATATGTCCATATGATTACTAAAATTAGCACGGTGCGTGGCAAATAATTGTTTAAAAGCAATAGCGGCTAAATTCTTTCTCTCATAACCTTTAAAAGGATGGAGAGTTGTAATAACAGGCGGGTTCCAAGGGGGATACATATGCAATGGACAGGTGCTCACCTCAACTTTATTTAAAGGGCTATTGTTGATTATACTTCTCATTCTTATACCAAAAGAGGGGATGCAGGATGGACGATGCTGATAAAGAATATCATTGTCTGTGCTTAAAATATATGTATGAAGAGGATGACCAGGATATGAAAGGACACGGTAAAACAATTCTAATGAAAGTTTTTCACGAGTATAGTGTAATGAAGATTCATTACAGTCAACATATAAGCTTACAACAGGAGAGGTACGAAATGCACCACAGCACACACGAAGTGCGCTATGGTGCACAGTGTCAAGTTTCTTAAGAACAGACTTGCAAGCGGAACCGTAGACCTGGCAGGCATAGTCAATTTTTGCACGGATCACAGAACGATAGATCTTAAGAAGAGAACCACGGTCCGCTCCCCAAGAAGTATTAGAAAGGAATTTAAGTAAATTGAGGGATTTTTCGCATTTCGTCCTTAAATGTAAAATATGGGGTAAAAAGGTAAGTTTCTTGTCAAAAAATAGACCAAGATAACGAACATTGTCCACAACAGGGATTTGAGTAGAACCAATAAAAATTTCAGGATCTGGATGCAGATCCCTACGTCTACAAAAATGCACACAAGATGTTTTGTCATGAGATATAATAAAACCATTTTTATTAGTCCAATTCAGGATGCGATTGATAGCAATTTGCAACTGTCTTTCTATAAAACGAATATCCTGTCCCATACACATAATTCGAAAGTCGTCAACATATAAATCTCCTTTTACTGAAGGAGGAAGTTGATTGAGAATGTCATTTATTTTAATAGCAAAGAGGGTGACACTCAGGACACTGCCCTGGGGAACACCCTCTTCTTGTACATAAAAACTAGACAATGAACCACCAATTCGAACTTGAAATAGTCGAGTGGCAAGAAAGTTTTTAATAAAAATTGGAAGGTTGCCGCGAAAGCCCAGGTTAAAAAGATCGAGAAGAATCCCATAACGCCATGTTCTGTCATAAGCTTTTGCCATGTCAAAAAATACTGACACCAAATGGTTGCGTTTTAGAAAGGCAGTCCTGATTTGATTTTCCAAATGGATTAAATTATCAATAGTTGATCTACCACGTCGGAATCCACTCTGAAAAGCAGCAAGATAATTGTTTCTTTCTAAAATATGCACGAGGCGGCAGTTAACCATTTTCTCAAGAAGTTTGCAAAGGCTACTAGAGAGTGCGATAGGTCTGTAATTATTGGGGTTGCCAGCATCTTTTCCTGGTTTAGGAAAAGGAATAACGATTGCTCTGCACCAAGCATGTGGAAAATTTTGTTCCAACCAAATCCTATTGTAAAAAGAAAGGAGGTTATCTAAAGAGAGTGGTGACAGGTGCTTCAGCATAATGTAGGTAATCCCATCATGACCCGGGGCTGACAAGTGACTATCACTCAAACACTTGTTCAGTTCTGAGATAGTAAACGGCTTATTGTAGGGAAAAGAGTTATGAGAGTTAAAATTAATCCTGGTCATTTCAGTTCGTCTTTTGTAAGTTAAAAAGGGTTCCGGATAAGAGTCTGAACTTGAAATGGATGCTAGGGTTTTTCCTATTGTCTCAGCTATGTTCTTAGGAGAGGTGATGGTTTGTCCATTGTGATTTAAAATTGAAATATGACTTTCTGAATATATTCCCATGCATTTTTTTACTTTAAGCCAAAGTTCTTTACTTGAAGTGTTTGAGTTAATGCTAGATACATAATTAATCCAAGATTCCCGTTGACTTTTGCGTCGCACTCTTCTAGCTTCAGCCTTTGCTTTTTTAAATGCCATATAGTTAGTATTATTTGGGTACCTCCGGAAGAGACCCCAAGCTTTTTGTTGCTTTTTCTTTGCATTTTGGCAATCACTATTCCACCAAGGCTTCCTGTGCTTATGAGTAAAAGATGTTTTAGGAATGCTAGAATCGGCAGCACTGATAATACATTCAGTTATATTATCAAGTGCATTGTCAATATTTCCATCTATCATATTAGCTGTGATGTTTGCAAGTGCAGTAAATGCTGGCCAATTGGCTCTCTCATAAATATAACGGTAGATAAAATTGGAAGAATCCGTATCAGGAGCAGTCAGTGTTATAAAAATCGGAAAGTGGTCACTGCCGTGTAGGTCATTAGATACCCAGAAGTTCCAGAAAGGATAGAGCAGTGGAGAGCTAATAGTAAGGTCTATTGCATGAAAGGTACGGGTAGGTTCATGAAAGTAAGTGTTATCTCCATTATTGAGCAGGCATAAGCCGTTGTCAGAAATAAATTTTTCTATGATATCACCACGCCGATTAGAATCCCTGTTTCCCCAAAGTTCGCTATGTGCATTAAAATCTCCAACAATGATGATAGGAGTGGGGAGTTGGAAAAGTAGAGAATCCAGATCTGCAGATTGAATGTTTTGATTTGGAGGTAAATAAATAGTGCAAATTGTTATAAGTTGTTTAATATGTACACGGACTGCAACAGCTTGGAGATTAGTATTTAAAGAGATATAAGAATGGGGTACATTATTGGAGATGAAAAGAGCCACACCACCGATGCCTCTTCCATTAGCTGTCAAATTTTTTCGGTACGTTGAATAGCTGCGTAATTTAGCTTTGTCATTCGGCTTTAGATGAGTTTCCTGTAGAGCTAAGACTAATGGTTGATGGTCAGAGAGGATATTACGGATTTCGTCATGTTTATTGTAATACCCACGGCAGTTCCACGAGATAATATTAGTCATGAATGGGGTTAAATGTGAATATCTATGTCATTTTCTTCAGAGACAGTAGACATGCTACTATCTCCATCGTCCAATTCTGCATCCGGTTCAGGATGAAGATCTACGGCATCGTCATCCTCCATAGAGACCTGTTTTGTATTGTTATTCTTAGGTGTTTTATTCTTTTTCTTTTTTGAAATACTTTCATTATGTGATATAGCAGATTTTAGTATAGGAATTTTATGTTTTTCTACATCAGATCTATGGTTCGATTTTAAAGGTGCTGTTTTAGTAATATTTTGAGGGCTTCTTTTATGGAGTGGAGGTTTAGGATACAAAGACTGCGATGATTTTGAAGAGCTATTTTGTGGTGAGTTAGGAGAAATGGTATTCAGTAATTTTGAGGAGACAGATTTGGTTGATTGATTTATCTTACTAGACTTACTATTCTCCTTTTGTTGGCAATTTGTTTCAGCGAAGGATTCTGTTTGTGTTGAAGCAGTTTGATAAGTCTTTTGGGCAGTTTTAGATAAAGCAGCAGCATAGGATAAACCAATTTTAGGTGACCTGGATTCAACTATTTTCTTTGCTTCCGGATATGATATATTGTCTTTAGTACGTATTGTTTGTATTTCTTTTTCTTTTTTCCACATTTCACAGGTTTTTGAGTATGATGGATGATCTCCTTTACAATTTACACAGTGAGCGGCAGCACTACAATTGTCACTTTCATGATCAACTGTACCGCACCGACCACAGACAAGTTTACCCCGGCAATTTGTTTTTGAGTGCCCAAAGCGTTGGCATTTAAAACAACGCAGTGGGTTTGGGATATAAGGTCTGACAGAACATGACAAGTATCCGGCTTTTATATATTTAGGCAGATTAGGTGAGTTAAAGGTAAGTATTATGTGCTTGGTAGGTATCTGAATTTGGTTGGCAGGTATTTGTTCATCTCGGCGATAGATTTTTATTCGTCTGGCAGCTATGACATTTTGTTCTTTTAAATTATCTATTATTTCATCTTCAGTAACATGCAAGAGATCGGGTTCAGATATTACACCACGAGAAGAGTTCAGGGTTCTATGTGGGCTAACTGAGACAGGGATATTTGCAAAAAAAGTACATTTTTTCAGGTTATTGGCTTGTTTGCTATTGTTAACTTCAATAAGTAGGTCTCCAGATCGGATCTTTTTTATGGTCTTTGGTTCACCTATTAAACTTTGGATGGATTTTTGAATTAAAAATGGGGAGGTTTTGTCAAAGCTGCCTTCCTTCTTTTTAACAATGAAGAATCTTTCAGTACATAGATCAGCATTTTGATTAGAGGTGAAATCCTCAACTCTTTCTGCCCAAGATTTCATTTGTTCAACATTAAGATTCACGTCTGACTGCAAGCCAGAACCGGATGCAGTTTGATTAGCATTTAGTTGTGGGGCTTCCACTTCGCATGTCTTATTTCCTTTAGTTGTATCCATGATTGAGAGAGAGATTAAATAAAACGCCAGGCATCGGGCCTGGTCACCGACCCTTCTTCTTACCGTTACGTCTGGTGCAGGTCTCAAAAGGGCGAAAACTATTTTCAACAGACCCCCACGTTTTTCGAACATTGGGTTAAACTCGATAGCATCTCCGAAGCTCTAGTTCTTTTCCAGGGAGAATGGGTAGCCGTAGGTAAGCCTTTACAGCTCTGTCCAACCTACAGCCGGCCCTTACATCGAAAGGCACCAGTCTTCTGGTGGTACTCCTAACAATCACCATGCAAGCATGGCGCCCCCCGTACTTGGAACCGAAGCTCGGAGATGCCCTGCACCCTGGGACTCGATATCATCCTAAAGAGGATGAAACGAGTCGATGAGGTTAGAAGAAACCTCAACACCCAGGGTGTCTCACGTGTATAAAAAAAACCACTATTGTAAAAAAAGTAATATACGAGGGAGCTTAAAAAAAAAACTTGGTATATTTTTTGTCTTTTTGAGCATTTTTAATTTTTTTTTCCTTTTTTTTTTTTTCAACAAAAGAACGAAAACAACGTTAGTAAAAACAGAGAACTATGTAAACAAACAAGTTAGTGAAAACGACAAAGTTAGTAGAACAAAGAACTATGTGAACAAAAAGTTAGTAAAAAACCAAACAAGAACAAAGAGGGATAACAAACTGAAAAGAGAAGATTAAAAAGTGTGAAACAAAGAAAAAAGGATAGACAACTAAAAAAGAGAAGAAAAAGGAAAGGAGAAAGATCGCTCGGGAACCCGGGGTCGCGAAACCCGTAAATACCTAAAGAAGGTATTCCCCTGGGGGAGTTTTTAACAAGGGATGACCATTACTGGAAAATGAATAATTCAGCATTCCATAATCTGAAAACCTTTCAAATAAATGAAATTTTATAAATAACTATTACTACATAGGTGGGTTGTTCAAAAATTATTGTCCTTAGTGTATATAAAATATTTATATTTCAATAGTTGGTATGGAACATTGAAGCTTAATTTCTCATATGCCTATATAGCCAATTTAAGAACTGTAGCTGCTATATTAACATATATTTGAAGGGAGGGGAAGAGTTGAGTGGGAAAGGCTGATTTGGAGCTCTAGGGGCTAGATTTTTGACAATGGATGACACGTAGCTACATCACTACGATGTTCACTCAAAATGACAGTATTTACGTCTCATCATCTACCACAAATCTAGTACTATAAGCTCCAAATCAGTCTTTCAATTTTTTTCTCTAAAAATATGTTGATATAGCAACTACAGTTCTGAAATTCCGCATATAGTCATCCAAGACTTTAGGCTTAGATATTCCACATCAACAATTGCAGTACAAGTATTATATATTAACACTAGGGACAGTAATTGCTGAATCATCCATGTAAAATTTAAAAAATAAATAATGAGTGATTTTTATGAAAGTCGTCTTCTGGATCTTTTTACTTATACCAACATTTTTTTTTTTTAAATATTCATATCAAAATCAAATTGTATATTTTGCAAAATTTTCCCAGATGGCTGAAATTTCCCCCCCAATCTTAGATCGTTGGATCAGACATATTCTGCATTCCTGCAATTCTATAACAATCGTGTCCACTTTACAGCAAACAATTCAATAGACAAATTTTGTTTTCACTTGAAAAATTCATGTAATTTTTTTTTTTTTTTAAATCGTGTAGTACAGTTAAAATTTAATAGACCTGTGTTACAAACGCAAATCAACTTGTTCATAAATTGTGGAGTAGACACTGAATAAAAGCATTGTACTTATTTAGATTTAAAATTTCCCAAGTATAAATTTTAAAAAGGTCTTGTGAGTTTCCAATTAATGTACATGAAAATTTATTAAGAAATATGAGCAGACACAGAAGTTCTAATAAAAATAGCATCAAAAAAATAAGTTTCAATATTGGTACTTGGTTTAACACTTAATAATGAAAACATTCAGATGAGGAATTTAAAGAAAAGACTACATCAAGAAGAAATTATTTGCCATAAAGCTACTTCAATTGGGTTAGTCTCTGCATTATTTGAAGATGGAAGAACTTTTGAAATGAGATATAAAAAGTTATGTAGCCTATATATGGAATATTAATAATTCACTAAAGTGTGGAATGCCAAGAATGAATAACACATATGCTTGCCTTGAGACGAAAAATCCAAATAAGACGCATCACTATCGTGTGCCGTGCTTAAGGGTGTAGTTATAATTCCCATATCAAGAAGTCTCTCATCCACCTCATTTACATCTTCTGAAGAAATGCTTCCGCCGCCAGTCTTTCTAACTTCTTTTCTTATCTCAACACTGGTTTTTGCAGCTTTTTTTTTTTTTTTTTTTTTCAAGTTGTTGTATCGCTGGCGTAATTGTTGTGCCGTGCGACGAAACACGTGGATGGAACTATTGAATTCCTTTTCTATCTCAAAAAAAGCTTCTGCTTTTTTAGCTAAGGAAGCTTTATTTGTTTCTTTGCATTATATTATGCCCACTCTTTTTTGAACTAATTCAATTCCAATAATTCTGTTTCGAATGCGGAAATTTTTTTACAATCCACCATTTTTAGATGAAGCGAGAGACGTAGGACATAGAACGTTAAAGTCAAAACAAACAGGTAACCGCAGAGTTAGTGCAGATAACAGAATGAGCAAAGATAAGGAAATCGCAGTTTGTCACATGATTTCTTTTGTCCAATGAGTGTTTTAGTTTGAACCGGGGTTGAGTTATGCTGTGTTCAATAACTTTTCTCTCGAAGGCAATGGTGAATACCAGTTTTTTACTCTGGTTTGAAAATCCCAACCCGGGGTTATTGAACCTGCGGTTTAACTCTCGGTCGAAGTTATTTGTGAACACGACCTTTAAGGAGCAAAGGGGAATGCCTGTTTCAACTGCCCAAATATGGCTTCAAGCGAGAATTTTGTCCTCTAACATGGGACTTACAAATTTTAAAGGTGGCCTCAACTGGTGCTTCAAGTTCATGTCAGGAATAACTTGTCCATAAAAACCAAGACAACAGTGGGACAAGAATTGCCTCCAGATTGGGAAAAGAAAAAACTTTAAAATATGTCGCTGAAAAAATCAAATAAAACAACTGTTCAACAGCACAGATAATTAATGTGGATAAAGTTCCACTAACTTTTGACTGCTCCCCCTCCCTAGTAGAATTGTAAACTTTATTGGGGAAAAAAACAATCGGTATCATAACTGGTATGAGAGAGCCTCATTTACCTGTGTTGTGAAAAACTTTCTCTGCAGTTGTTTTACCGTATCCTTTCACATCCTAGTCATCCACTTCATACATATATTTTAAACTCTGACAATGATACTCCTTATCAGAATCGCCCATCTTGTGTGCCTTCTTTTGGTGTAAGAATGAGAAGCATAATCGACGGCAGCCCTTTGAATAATATTGAGGTGGGCACTTGTCCATTGCACATCTACCCTCCTTGGAACCCACCTGCTATCGAAACCCTTCATCCTTTTAAAGGTTATGAAAAAAAGAATCTAGCCCCTGTGGTCTTTAAACGCTTATTTGCTGCACATCGAGATATTTATAGCGATTACTTAGACATTTATACAGATGGCTCAAAGAATGTAAATACTGTTGGCTGTGGTATATATTGTGATGGTATGACTCTCAGTTATAAACTTCATCCTTCTACATCTATATTTACTGCCGAATTAATTGCAATAGAGAGGGCCATGTTATACATATCTCATCATCATAACACGTCTTTCATCATCTATACTGACTCAAATAGTTCTATTGACGCAATTAAATCTTTTAAAAAGCATCCGTATATCTCATCCATCTTAGACTTTTATAATAATTTGACAAGACGTGGTTATAATATTTTATTTTGTTGGGTACCTGGACACATGGGTATACCTGGAAACGAGAAAGCAGATGAGGCGGCAAAACTTGCACTTAATCCTTTGCATCACAAAATACCATTCTCAGACGTTAAATTAATTATTAATCATTTTATTCAAAATAAATGGCAAGAGAGTTGGGATTTAGAACATAATAATAAATTGCACCGTATCAAACCTACAATAATGATCTGGCCTCCAATCTACCCCAGGAAAACAGATGTTCTTCTGACTCGTCTGAGAATAGGTCACTCTAGGATCACTCATAATCATCTATTACTCAGAGAGGATGCACCCATGTGTCCTCATTGCCATTTTGATCATCTGACCATTCATCATCTTTTAACTGACTGTCCGGGGCTCCGGCACTTGTACAGACTGTATTTTAATTCATCATCACCAATCTTGACAAACCTCATTGGGGAAACACCTCATGGGGCACTCTTTAACTTTTTAAAACATGCAGGTTTTTATTTTCATATATAATCTTTTCTCTATCTTGGTTTGGAAGCCCTTTAATGACATTCAGATTAGCTGCATTGTAATATTTTAAGTATTTTATTTTCTTAACCTATTTGCTTAACTATATCTGGATGGGAAACCCCATCCAGATATTTTGACATTTTCTCTTTTTCACATTTGTACTTTTAGTCTTTGGTTTGGCGCAGCATGTCCCTTAAGGGATTTTGTGCCATTAAACCCAAATCAACCAACCAACCAACCATTTACCTGTGTTTTAGCTTGTGCTGCGAATGGTGACAAATTAAAGCCATTGGTTATATTTAAGCGCAAAACCATGCCAAAGGCAAATTTTCCTTCCGATGTCGTATTACGATGCAATGAAAAAGGATGGATGTTGGAGGTAATCATGTTAGAGTGGATGGCAGGAGGAAGAGAAAAAATTCTTTTTTCAATCTAGTAGGCTTCTTATTATGAATTCAATGAGTGCCCACAAAATTGACTCCATTAAACTGTCACGAAAAAAGTCACAGCCACGCCAGCCTTAATCCCTGGCGGATTAACTAAAACAGCCTCTTGACTTGGTTGGCAACAAATCATTCCAGTCTAAAGTGAGAAAACTGTGGGAAAAATGGATGATGGAACTACATTCATACACAAAATCTGGCAAAATGTGCAAAGCCACTTACTTACGAAGAAGTACCATCATGGGTATCATTAGCATGGAAGGACATCGGTGCTAAAACTTTTATGTCAGGCTTCAAAACAGCCAATACGCTACTGAAGTGTGACATTTCAACATGGCGCTGGGCACAAATAAGTCTGAAGGGCCCATTCATTTAACATAGGAGTTTAAAAAAGAATTTTTTCAAGTATTAGATACAATTTTTAAGCCATTAAAAAAAAATTTCGGCATAGTTAAAGATATGATTTTTTCAAGAAATCATCAAATTTTTGATATTGTATTTAATTTTTTAAAAATTAACATATTGCTCTGATGCAATTGGCAAGAGCTCCACTATGTTCTCTATGGGGCTCATATCGATCAAAATTAAATTTGATGACATAGACTCTGATATTTCTGCTAGAGCCTCCATAATAAATTTTTGATCGGATTTAATAATTTGGAGCTCCCTCAGAAATGCCAGAAAAATTTATGATAAATTTGAAAAAAAAAAATATTTTGAAATAATTTCAATAATAATAATGGAACTGGAGATCTGCATTAGATTTTGGGCAGCTTTTTTGTAGAAGTAATAATCACCATTTACTTTACATTAAATGTTACATTTAAATGCATTGTGCTTCTTTGAACTATGATCAAAACAAGTATATAAATGGCGTATGCTGTCCTGTTTACTCATATTTATACTTCATACATCTCATCTTCTACAGACAGTATCTCTGCAACATGACGGCAAATAAACCCCCCCCCCCCTCCTCCCAGCCACTGAATCAATATATATAGTCTCCAACACTGTAAACATTTGTGTCAGTCTGCAAGTCGATGCTTGATTATACTAGATTCCAACAGCTTGCTTTACAGTGATGTGAACTTACCTTTTCTGAAGTTGAAGGATTTTTTTTTTTCTTTTTCTTCAGAAAACAAGTATTTTTCATATTCAGTTACATATTTATCCATAGGTTTCAAATAGTGTATGCTATGTTTATCTAGAAGATGAAAAATTTCCTCGCACCTTTTTTGCGAGTTCTTCAACATATTCATTTATTTTAGATGATAAAATACAGATTATTACTTTAAGATGTGGGCAATGTTTTGCGGCAGCTTCAGATAATTATTCAGCATTTGTTATAAGTTTTCCTGCTAAAATTTAAAAGCCACACTGAACTTATAACTGAGCCTCCAATACCAACTACAACAAGGGGCGTAAACCACTTTAGTCGCGTATGGGGGTTTCATACTCCAAGAAGGAAACCCCCCAGGGGAATACCTTCTTTAGGTATTTATGGGTTTCGCACAAAATATCGATCAATTCTACTCCAAAATTTAGCAATGTTTAAGGTTTTTTGGATAAAAAAAAAGTTTATTGTCAAGTGAATAATAAAAGCATTATTTTTTGCACAATTGACTTAGCAGAGCAAATATATCCACCATTTTCTGAATTTTCTTACAATATCATAATATTTTCTCTTCTGGTCTGCAGAATGTACTCCACCCTTTTTTTTTTTCTTTTGTATTCAACAAGAACAACAGGACAAGGGACCATGTGAATTACTCCTCCTATTCTGCATTTCGTGGTTGTTTCATGGTCTTCAGTATTATTTGAAAACATGAGAATTTCCTTTTTGTCTTTCCAAATGGTATGTGTTAGATAAATTCTATACACTGAAATGCTTTAAAATTGCCTGTTTAAATAATTTAAATTTTACCGATATTTGCTGGGAGATTTTTCTGGTTTGACATAACTGTCCCATTTGCTGATACTCCTTTTTCGGACAAATTTTTCACAAGGTAATAGGATGTAAAAAACCTATTGAAATATGGTAACTGCTTTCAAATGCCTTAGATAGATAAGTAACCACATCACATCCATGACCAAAATTAGTTCACAGAATTTCGTCTTTTTTCCTCAATAACTTTCGAAGTTATAAATGTATCCAAGAAATGACGTGCACATCATCCAAACTTTTATTTCTCTCTTGACTGGCTTTTTAGGCATATATTGAAGAATACCTAATTGTCCCTTATATTTTATCATTGCTTTGTCAATCAATAATTCTGTATACGGTGTGAAATGTTTTTGAAAATTTCTTCTTAGATCTTGAATCAACTTTCTGTACATAATGTAAAAATTCTCATGTGCTAGAGGTAGTTCTTTAATCCTATCAAACAGATGCAAAAATTTATATATTTGGAGAAATCTGTCTCTTGACATAATAGTAGGGAAAGACAGGTAGTTCTGGGTCAGTAGGTGGTGTGTGGTGGAAGAGGGAGTTCCACCACCTGTAGCAGGGTCAGCACCACCTGTGGATGGAAATGAGGCGGGTGTTTTGAATCTGTTATAGTATGAGAGAGTTGAGGGCTTAAATTTTTTTATTTGAAATGTTTCAATACCTTATTGTAGCAAAGGGGTCATCTCCCATTTTCCTAAATTCACCTCCTCACCCCCCCCCCCCTGAAGATTTTTAAGCTATTGCATAGCTTTTATCGCAGGCTTTGAGTGCGGCAACTGAATCTAGAAACTCTGTAACGAGAAAAAAACCTAACACTCCGGCTAACGTCGTTTCAGTTTGACAGACTTCTCATTTATTCAATAAAAGAAAAAAAATTGTTTTCTTATTGGTCATCATGCTCAAAAAGTGTAACTTGAATTAATATTAAAGAAAAAGAAAAAAACTTGAATTAATATCAAAGACAAAAAAAAAACTGGATAAATAAAAAATAATTATAATTGCATAAGTTGATAAAAAATGCTATGCAATATCTTAACCGCGGCAGTCCCCAAATGCCACACTTTTTTTTTTTTTTTTTTGTGCTACTCTCTGTTGGATGTGTTCGAATTTTTGTTGAAAATTGTTTTTAAAAAATTGAAATTTCCAAAAGGGGTACCCCCCGATTTACCAAATTTAACTCCCTACCCTGCCCCCTCCCCTTCATCTAATTCTGTTTAAGATTATTACTACACTGGATTTTCAAAGGCTGGAGTCAATAAATCTGAAAAAAAAAAAAAAAAAAAAATAGTATTAATTTTTTTTCCAAACTGTGTTGGGAATTTCTTTTTTAATTTGAAAAAAGGAAAATTTTAATATTTTTTGCAATGCTGTTCCGTGAAATGTTATAAAGTGCTACAATGACAATTAAAATCTTATCTGCTGTTTTTGCTCTCTTGTTAGTGACCATACAATTATCATCCATAAATATTAAGGGCCATTGATAGTGCATGATACCATATGATTTCATTTGCCCAATGCTTTATTTAACTTCAATGCGAACACGTGATATTTTCCTTGATGATGTTAAATGCTTGGATTTCATTGAGGAGGAACTTATTTCAAACTAAGTAAGTTTATTAAACATACATATAAAAATCAATCTTAGATAAACTGAGATAACATCACGGCATGCATCGTGATTACAAGTAGCAATACCAGCTCTAGCAAGTGCACACATGATACGAATATATCAACATTGCAGTGTTGCCATTCAGTACAGCAAAACTTGGTTATAAATAAGAGTTGCCACAAATATACATATATTGCAGATGACATTAATGATCTAGGTGGCAATTGTTTCATTCCTCTTCTAAATGCTGGAACGATGATTTGAGCATTTCTTCATTCGACACCAAATCCTCAATTCTGAAACCTTGATCGACTCATTCTCTTCTATTGTATCTAAATAGCCACTTAGTTTATTAATTTCTTTATCAGTTGATCTGTCACCATATGCTTTTGTAATAAAAGAAATTCCTCCACTGGGTGTGCACCAATCAAAAATTTTATTGTATTCTGGTGTTTGTAATTTAAATATGTGTCTGCTCTGGTATCTAAATTAAATGGCCTGTTAATGAAAATTTCAGAGTAATTGATAACGGAACACACATGTTTAACACCAACCTGGTTGAAACACCATGGCATGGGTTTTTTAACGAATTTTCTTAAAGGCCGTGTAATACAGGAAGACAACACAAAAGCCATTCTCGAAATAATGAACTGATAGTTTCCAATCAGATTCCAAAACGGTAGGCTAGGTCCATGTTCTACAAGCCTAAGTGCAGTTTCATGAGCACTAGCAAGAGTTGCTCAGCTCGCTCCAAAGCAGTTTTAAATAGCGGCTTCCAATTATACAAGAGCCAAGATAATAGCGCACTGAAAAATGATACAGATGGGAGCTTGGTGTAAAAATCATATTTTTACTCTGCCCATTATTTTTTATGACAAAAAACGTTTTGCTGAGTTTTGAAGAATGTTTGTCATTGACTTGTAACCTTCATTTTTTTTTCTTCCAGTGCTTTGATTTCAGCCAAAGGTAGTTCATTCATTGTTGAAATTTCATTTGTTTTCACAATGAATGAGTCAGCTGATGATGGGATGTGCACATCAGAAGCATTATGTACAGAAACTGGGAGAAAAAATATATTTATTAAAATTATAAAGAAAGAAAAGTGAAAGTTTCCACTTTCCAGTGACAGAAAAGTAATGTGAGAGTAAAAAGTAGAATAATAAACCTTCTAGTAAATGAAGACATTAAGAATTTGAAATTTTATTTAGTACAATATCTGATTTCACTGAGACTTCGTCTATTGATCATCTCAGCGCACTTAGTGTTTGCTGTGGTGTATTTCGTACATCACCAGTTTTAAGTTTATATGTTGATTGTAACAAACCTTCATTGTATAATATTTGAGAAAAAGTCTCATTAAACCTTTATCGTATCATTTCACATCATGGTCATCCACTTCATACCTATGTCTTAAATGCAAACGATTATCTATATCAGCATCGACCATCTTGTATCCTGTGAGAAACCTTGTTTACAACAGCCCTCTGAATAATATGGAAGTAAGTTCTTGTCATGCACATTATATGCCATTGCAGATTATCTGCTAAAAATATTTTATAAAGGCTAAAAATCGCAGCTACAGGTTATACGCCGCTGCCGATTATATGCCGGAAATTATTGTAATGTTTTTCAAAGAAACTGTAAAGTTTCAATGACTTGTTTGAAGTTTATTTAAATATGCATTTAAAGTGTCAATATATTGTTTTTCAACGTTAATTTGTTACTGAATGGAAACTGGACTTTATTTGCAGTAGTACAAAGTATGTACTTTAACTAGGCCTGTCTTGCAACATCACAGCTTGCTGTGTTTACATTGTAGAAATGGTTGTTTGACTTCATGGTTGGTTGAGTGAGTCGTATGAAAACCTTTCCATACACATAATTTTGTTATAAAAGTTATATATATACAACTTAACAATTTAAAATTGAAAAAATTTTTAATCATTAAATTTTTGTTTTCTCTCTTTTTTATGTGAAAAAAATGAAATGGATAAAAGTGACACACATAACCATGGAATCTCCCATTACATTCATTACTTTATCTTGGCTGATGTATTAAGTACTTTAGAATAATATGTATTAAGTATTTTAGAATATTAAAAAATAATATCTAAACTTTTTTTTGTACACTTCAAGGGCTAATTTCATCTCGATATCAGAGAAAATTCACCAGCGTTCAGTTTTTAATATGAATTTTTGGAAATGTAATCAATGAAATTGCTTTTGAAATAACCATCATTGCATTTATCAGCAAGGATCAAATTCATTGTTCATTAAAATGAGGCGTCATAACATTGATGCAAAGCTTCATGAAGGAGTATATTTTTAAAACACTTGCTACTAAATATAATGGTTCAGTTCTTTAAACTGTTAAATTTTCGATTTGTCCAGTGTAAATACCCCCCAGGGGGATACCTTCTTTAGGTATTCACGGGCTTCACAACCCCGGGGCACCTGAGTGATCTTTCTCTTTTCCTCCTCTGGTCTTCCTTTCTTCTTTGTTTCACTCTCATTGTGGTTTCCTCTTTCTGAGGTGAGGGCAATTCTGCATGGGCCGATACATCCTGTTTATCGACTCATGGAGAATCGTAAACCACCCACGTGTTGGCCGTGCGTGGCGACCCGTGTCCCTGGAAAGGGGGATCCTGGCAGTTGAGGGAAACCAACACACTGCTTTGGCCTCTGCTTCAGGTAGACGGGAGGTGCATATTGGTCCCGTATGCATCTATCGGCTGGTCAGCTGACTTTGTCACTAGCTTTAGGGATCAAGTGATCGAGCAAATACTAGTCATCTTGTTAAGGGTGGAGACTGACATAGGTTTGTCTTGTGACCGTATGGGCCCTGGTTAGCACTGGTGCACGAATGTGCATTCCCTTGTTGGGCTCGGTAGTGGGTGGTGCGGCCGGAGTCTGAATTATATATTTTTAAATATGGATGGAAAACCTTCACTTCCTTCCACTTCTCTCCCTAGTGGAGAGCAACAAATTGTCCCGACTATTTCACTCACTCGATTCTTTATCATTAAGCGTACCGACAGTCTCTCTGATAGTTCTTTTAAAAGGACTTCACCTTTTCTCATTGCAAAAACTTTTCAGTCGGTATTGGGGGATGGTCATTCTCTCAAAAAACTACATTCTGGGGATTTACTAGATGAGGTTTCTACAGTTAAACAGTCGCAATTCCTCTCTAATTGCTCTACAATAGGTATCTTTTCAGTTTCCGTACAAATACATAAAACTCTAAATACAAGTCGTGGTGTTATATCTGAACCTGATCTGTTATTCTCTACTAAAGCTGAACTATTAGAAAATTTAAAAGACCAAAATGTCATAGATGTACATCGTATTACTATCCTTCGTAATGAACAAGTACTACCTACAAAACATATAATTCTAACATTCAATAGTCATACATTACCAACTAAAATTAAAACTGGCTACCTAAGTTGTCCAGTCCGACCATACATACCTAACCCTCTCCGTTGTTTCAAATGCCAGCGTTACGGCCGTAATAAAACAAACTGTCATGGATCTCTTACCTGCGCACGTTGTGGAGAAGTCGGCCACGACAATAACTTATGTGATAAATCCGAACACTGCGCAAATTGTAGGGGTGATCGATCATACTGCCTATTCACGCACTTGTCCGAATTGGAACAGAGAAAAAGAAATTCTGACTGTTAAAATTACTCATATGTCTTACCCTGATGCCTGCAAACTCGTTCAATCCAGAACACCATCCGTTGGAATTTCCCACTCCAGTTTACTCAAGCAGCAATTAACAACCATAAGACACATAAGTACCCAAACTGACTCCACATATCCACCTAATAAATCTATTAAAACCCAATCAACTAGCACGCCAATTAAAGAAAGCCGGGATATCTGTCTCCCTACTAAATGTTTTGTAAATCCGCCATTAGAACGCTGGCTACCTTCCACAGAACCTGTAAAAATAACTTATCTTGAAAAACTGAGTCAGAAATCTCAAGCTCAATCTAAGGGATTATTCAAACATCTAAATGAGACTAAGGCCGTTACCTCACCAAAAAAAAAAAAAACCCCCGAACTCATCTGCATTAAAATCGAATAAACCTAACTCTAGTCAAATAGTGAAAACTGGTGTTCAGAAAGAAGGGACCAAGACTGGGACCCAAACTGTTACTAGTGCAAAAGCATTACAGAAATCGCAGAAAAAGCGTACAAAAACCATAAAAACCCCAACTCCAGCAACCCCACGGCGGAAGACTGTCGTTAAAAGATTGCAAAATTCATTGCTCAGTCCATGCAAAAGAAATTTTAAAGATCCCAGGCACCTGCAGCACTATGTCCAAGAAGCTATGGAATCCGAGACTTATGTCAGTGGCTCGGATTCCGAGGAAAACACTATGTTTGAGGAGTACGTGCCTAGTTAATTTTTTTAGTGTAACTTTCACTTTTTACTCTGTATTTAAAATATTATTACATTCTAATTACTTTCATGTTATTTCTTTATTGATTGCTCCGATCTTAACCAGTTATATTTCTTACATGTATCATTGCATTACATCCTTGATTTTTAACTCTGTTTTTATTTAGTATTTTATGTCCCATTTACACTGTTTGTATTTTAACTTTTATTTTCAACTTTTACAGTTTTAATTGACACTTATATTTGATTTTGTACGATATTTGGCTTTTGTAGTTCTAGTCTTATTAACTTACTGTTTGTAAGTTTTAACTAGTTTTTTAACCTTTCTATTTTAATTTCACTGCATTTTTTAGGAATTGCTTTTTAATCGCATGTTTCATCACATTACTCATATTATCATTCTTAATATAATTATTTAATACATTTTTTACTTTGTCTTATAATTTATTCATTACCTTGTTCTTTGTGCAGCATGTCCCCAAAGGGACCTTGCGCCATTAAAATCCATACAACCAACCAACCAACCAGTGTAATAAACTTCAGAGTGAGGTGCATAATGTTTATTTAGGTCATGTTGATGATGTTCCAACTATTTTTTTACCCCCAGGGGGATACCTTCTTTAGGTATTCACGGGCTTCACAATCCCTGGCACCTGAGTGATCTTTCTCTTTTCCTTTTTCTCTTACTCCTCTTGTCTTCCTTTCATCTTTGTTTCACTCTCATTGTGGTTTCCTTTTAGCACGTGAGGGCAATTCTGTATGAGCCAATGTCATCCTGTATATCGACTCATAGAGAATTGTAAACCACCCACATGTTGGCCGTGCATGACGACCCGTGTCAAGCGTGGTATTGTCAGCCATATGAAAGTACTGCAAAATCTGCTCAAATTTATTTCGACTCATGACTGAACTTATTGCTTGGTTATTCACATCAATATCATTTGACCAATAAAGACGTCGTCTCTGTGGTATAACGGAATAACCACTTGTTAAAAGAATGGCAAGAAACAATCGCAGTTCATTTTTTGTGATAGAGAATGATGCGTTTCTTTTTAATTTTGCATATAAGATAGTTCAATCAACAAACATGTCTAATAATTCATCTGATATAAATTCTTCAAAGATTGAAATAGGACACCAATGAATATCTAAGAATTTAGGTTTTGGTACACTCCATTTTAGATTGTTTTGTCTTGATTTGGGAATATCTTTTTCTGTCCATATTCTTTCCTTAGGCATTTTTCTACAATTACTTTTTTTACGTTTATAGGGTGGTGGATCATATCTGAGCTTTCATCATCGATTGATGAATAGAAATCTCCAACATGCTCTACCGATTTATCAAATCTTTTAAGTGTTATTGTAGCGGGAGCTCTCAATTGTTGACTTGATAATCTGTCAATATCAACAGCATCTTCCGGTCCACTGTCTTCATCAGTGAGATCATTCTCTTGGGAAGGTGGACAAATACAAATATCAGCTTCCTTGAATTCTTCATCATCATCTAGCTGATACAGTAATGCCACAGCTTCTTTTAGTGACAAACTAAATAATATATAAATATCCTTAAAAATAAAATACTCAACTTCCTACATTTCTTTAAAATATAGAATTATCATTCAAATAACACTGATCTGCATATTGAAACTTTTTTTTTGATGATTAAAAATGAATAGGTGATTTTAGATCAATTTTTTAAGCTGATTTCAAAAGTAAAGTCGAAATTTGCGTATCACGTTAGGATTTTTTACAAATTAACAATTTGTAAATTTATAAAAACATATGATTTTTTAACTTTCACTTATATAAATTTATAAAAAAAAAATTATTATTCAAAGGTAAATAATTAATACAGACTAGGATATGTATTAAAAAATTAATGTATGAAAAATTAAAGTATAGACATAATAATTATACTTACAATATATTTAAATATGGACAAATTTGATTAATATTAAAAAAATCAATTAGTTTGAGAAAAATTCCTTTTAGTTGCTTTTCGTCCACTAGCACAAAGATCTCTCTTTAACATCCAGCAGTAATCTGCCATCATATTTTTATTCCACTTGCCTTGGTACCGTTTTTCCATATCTTTGATGTCTTGGTGAAACCTTTCACCGTGTTCCTCACTCACTGCTCCGAGATTTTCGGGAAAGAATTCGATATGTGCATGTAAAAAGTGTAATTTTATACTCATGTTGCAACCAAGTAATCTCAATTTTTCTAACATATCTGCAACTATAATTTTGTAATTTGGGTCTTTCTTATTTCCTAAAAAGTTCTCCACTACACATTTAAAGCTCAGCCATGCTTCCTTTTCACAATCATTCATTGTTTTTTCAAATTCACTATCTGTCAGTAATTTTCGTATCTGAAGCCCAACAAAAATACCTTCTTTAAGCTTAGCATCAGTAATAGAAGGGAATTTGCTGCAAATATATTTAAAACATTCATTTTCTTTATTTAGGGCTTTCACAAATTGTTTCATTATCCCTAATTTGATATGCAGAGGTGGAAGCAAAACATTTTTAGGATTGACTAAGGGATCTTTAATTACATTTTTTGTTCCAGGGGATAATGATATTCTTGATGGCCAATCTTTCTTTTCCCAATGATTTTTTTTATCCCGGCTGTCCCACTGACACAGAAAACATGGGAATTTTGTGTATCCTGATTGTTGTCCAAGTAGCATTCCAATCACTTTTAAATCACCACATAACAACCATTCATGATCTTTATATTTGACCTGGTCTAGCAAAAGTTCAAGATTTTCATATGTTTCCTTTAAATGAACTGAGTAGGCTATAGGTATTGATGCATATTGGTTTCCATTATGCAACAAAACCCCTTTTAAACTTGTCTTGGAGGAATCAATAAAAAATCTCCATTCTGATGCATTATAAAGGATACCATAAAAATTTATTATTTCCTTTATGTTATTGCAATATACTAAATTATCCTTTTCAGAAAAGTATGGAACAAGTTCTTTTTCACGATGCCTGTACCAAGAGAATTGTGTCTCTGGTAATAATAAGTTCTTAGATTTAAGCCGAGAACCAAGAAGTTCAGCTTTTATTTTTGGCAAATTTAAATCGCGCACCAAATCATTGAGTTCATGCTGATTAAATAAAATTGGAGCTTTATCATTTACTTCTGGTTTATGGACATCTTGTTCTTGATTTTCACCATCTTCTGAATTATTTGGTTCATTTATGCTTTCCAAATTGGTTGGAGGAGAAGGAACAGGAAGACTTTCATTATGCAATATAGGTCTTATTGCAGAAGGCAAGTTAGGATATATAATTCCTTTTTTATTTTTCGAACTATACCCATGAACATTAGCTAAGCAAAAATAACAATCGTCATGATGATTTCTAGGTTCTCTCCATACCATGGGAATAGCAAAAGGCATACATTTCTTTTTGCCTTTCAACCAAAGTCGTAATCCTTCAACACATGTTCTACACACTTTATGAGGGGCCCATGTCTTATCTTGGTCACCCAGTCTCACACCAAAATAAGCATAATAAGCATTTTAAACAAAATCTGTAATATCCTGCCTTTGTTTTACTACAGTATAATTTCCACAAATGTAACAAAATATATCTGTATCATTTACACATTTACGTGAAGCCATTATTCAATTAAAGAAGATGTGAAATATATCACATATTTCAAATCGAAAGAAACAGACGTGAATAAACAAAGAAATTTATTGTTGTTAAAACCTATGCATTAGATCAAACATTGTTTGGTGCTGCCACCTAGCGAGTATTAATTGAGATATTTTTTACAAAATTAAATTTATGGATTTCGCTTTTTCTTTTTAATTTTACATAAATAATTTTTTTTATTATTATTAAATTATATTAATAAATAATTTCAGCTTCCTAAATACAGTTTCTCATTTATTTAAATTAATGTAATGTATATACATATGGAATCAATTCCTAAAAAATTTGGTGGCGCCATCTAGTATTACTATTATAAAGTAATTTATGATTTAAGAATAAAATTAATTAAAAATAATATTTGTAAAAAAAGTGTACGTGGTGTGCAAAAATGCTTTACATTTTTGAAATCAGCATAAAAAACACTTTCAGAAAAATATATATTTATATGATCATCAAAATGCATGCTGATCAGTGTAATTATTAAATGATAGCGAAATAAACATTTTTTGCCCTCCTAACTGAAAAAAAATACCGCCTTTCATATAGAATGTAAAATGTTTCCTAATTAAAAAAAAAAAAAAAAAATCACAAACAAAAATACATAATAATCATTTCATAGATGCCCACGATTACGAAAGCTGTTCCTTTATCTTTAGAAAAATCCGAAAACCATACATTTTTATTATTTAAAACAAAATTTATGAATATAAAATATAAGCAAGCTGTTCACCTGAAAAAAAAATCTAACATTATAAAGAAGATCCGTGATGCCCACGCTACCACTGTTACCAGAGTCTTACCAAAATTAGTGCTTTGGAAACCTTCATCAGAACCTGTTAAAATTGAATATTGGACTAGTCAATCGCAGAAATCAAGTGAAGTTCAAGTAAAAAAGCTAACCAAACCTGGAAATGAAAAAACACCTGCTTCTTCTGCGTCAAATATCCCTAAACCTGATACTAGTAAAGCAGTAAAACAAATTCAAAAAACAATAAGACTATTTGGGGTTCTTCACAGTGACAAACTGTGAAGAGTAAAGAAAAGAAATCATCTAATAGCCCATCAGCTACCAACTTTAAAGACATAAAACAACTGAATAAGTATGTAGAAGAGGCTATGGAGTCAGCATCTTACGACTCGAGTGAAGATGATGAGAATATTATTTTTGAAGAATATCAACCTAATTAATTCTACCTTTTTAAAGTTTCTGCATTCTTAACTTGTTTTTATACAATTTTTGTGCATCTCTTCATGCATTATTTTTTTTTTTAACAATTTGTCTGCATTGTATATACTATCATGTTTTTATTACTGTATTAATTGTACAGATTTTAACTTCCCATATATTGAGTTTCATGTTTTACCTTCACTGATTTTATCCATTTTTTAAGTGCATCATTAAACTGCATTCCTCTTTTAATTCCTGCTTTTATGTAATATTAGTATCTCATCTCATACACTGTTTATTATTTAAACTATTTTTACTATTTTGTCATTTCATTATTTCCTCACCGCGGTTTTGGCCTATTTTGTATTTTTATCATATACATAGTTTTATTTTATATTTAAATTAATAACATTCTGCTCTAACTTTGTCTTTGTCTTGGTGCAGCATGTCCCAAAAGGGACCTTGCGTCATTAAACCCTATATAACTAACTAACTGGTTAAAACAAACAGAAATTTGCTAAATTATTATAAATATTCATTTAAATTTTGACAAAAAAATGTCATTTTCTCGAACATTTTTCGTCCAGAGTTTTTCCGTGTCGCTTCCGTTCTTGGGAACTTTTAAAAGACGGAATTCTGTATGTTGACGGAAAACTTGCACCCATGATTATTAGGAAAGAACCATGAGATTAAAAAATAGCATATTTCCAATAACAAACAACACATATGTAATGCATGAATACAAAGGAAAAATATGGAAGTTTTATATTGTAAAAAATAAATTGCAACACTTTTTTTTATTGTTACACCACACATAAAAAAAATGTATAGTTTGCACCAGTCTAGAACTGGCATTGCTAAGATTACTGTTTGTGTTGTTTATGAAAATATAGCATTTTGTAACTAGATTATTATTTCTTGATAATTTTTTGTACATGGCATAAACAATTCCAGTTATTATACAGAACATTAATGTTGTTGAAAAAAGTCAAGGATTAACTCAACAGTTTTTTTTTTCCAAAAATATTTCTGAAGCTTTCAAAATTAACAACAGATTTTGACAATGACAAAACAATAAACTAATGAAATATTTATTTGTTAGTATATTAGTAGATTTACATTAAAAGGGGAAAGAAATTTTTATTCATAAAAATAAACATTTTGTGTACGTTTAGATTTGATTTCTGAAATAGATTGCAATATTTTCATATGCAACTCTAATTTCTCAGCTTCTGGCATATCCGTCACATATTCCTCAAATGATGTGAAGAATGTACATTTTTGTTCATCTGATTTAGATTTTTGGAGCTCTTTCATTCTTTCATGCTTTTTTCTAGGAGGTAAATCCTCTTCATCTTCATCAACGTCATTTTCTAACACTTATCTATTTTCTTGTGTTTCATTTAAAACCTCATTGTCCTCCTCTAATATACTGCTTGATTGGGTTTCACTGGGCTCTTGTGATGCCAAAAGAAATAGTACGTGGTTGTGATATATGTAATTCTTTTTGGCTGCTTGGCCACTTTTCGTATCCACCTTTGCATAATTTTTTCTCCCAAAAAACAAAAAAAATAAGATAAAAAAATTACATTTATAGCTGCCAATTTCTATATTTTTAAAAATTGTATAAATGTGCCTTAATCTGCCTCCCTCAAAAAAGTACAATATTTATTTAATGAAATAATGCATACATACTTTGTATATAAAGTTAATTTATAGTTAAGTACTTATGTTACTTATCTGCAACAAACTACAAATGATCAAATATAAAATCCGTCACAAAAAAAATAAGCTATTGGCGAATTTTTTTCTTTCAAGAAAATTGAACATTCAATCGCTAGGGGCTGGGGGAAAATCTTTAATTGATCACTTATAAAGATTGTGAAAAAATTTTGTGCAATTTGTCAGTTAATCATGGCAAATAAAGCATAAAATTTACAGCCTGTTTTCAAATGAAAAAGAAAAAAAAAAAAAAAGCAAAATTTGATGAACAGCCTCAGACAGAAATCCGTAGTTTTTGTCCCCCCAGGGGGATACCTTCTTTAGGTATTTATGGGCTTCACAACCCCGGGGCACCTGAGTGATCTTTCTCCTTTCCTTTTCCTCTTGTCTTCCTTTCATCTTTGTTTCACTCTCATTGTGGTTTCCTCTCCGGAGGTGAGGGCAATTCTGTATGGGCCGATGTCATCCTGTATATCGACTCATGGAGAATTGAAAATCACCCACGTGTTGGCCGTGCGTGGCGACTCGTGTCCCTGGAAAGGGGGATCCTGGCAGTTGAGGGAGACCAACACACTGCTTTGGCCTCTGCTTCAGGTAGACGGGAGGTGCATATTGGTCCAGTATGCATCAATCGGCTGGTCAGCTGGCTTTTGTCACTGGCTTTAGGGATCAAGTGAGCGAGCAAATACTAGTCATCTCGTTAAGGGTGGAGACTGACATAGGTTTGTCTTGTGACCGTATAGGTCCTGGTTAGCACTGGTGCACGAATGTGCATCCCCTTGTTGGGCTCGGTAGTGGGTGGTGCGGCCGGGGTCTGAATTACTTTTTTTCTCAATTATGGATGGAAAATCTCTATTTCCTTCTAACTCTCTCCCAAGTGGAGAGCAACAAACAAGACAGAAACCTGCATTCTCGCGTTTTTTTGTCATTAAGCGCCTTGATAGCCAATCTGATTGTTCTTTCAAAAAAACTTCACCATTTGTTATTGCTAAAACATTTCAGTCTGTTTTGGGGGATGGTCATTCGCTCAAGAAATTACAATCCGGGGATTTACTTGTTGAGATCTCATCATATAAACAGTCAGAACTTCTTTCAAATAGCTCTAAAATTGGTCCTTTTTCTGTTTCTGTTCAAGCACATAAGACTCTAAATACAAGTCGTGGCGTAATATCCGAGCCAGAACTTTTACTTTCTACTAAAGAAGAACTTATGGAAACTTAAAACATCTTTATCCAGAAGCCCGCAAAATTGCTGAATCCCGAACACCATCAGTTGGCGTCTCTTATTCTAGCCTACTCAAACGTCAAGCAAACTCTGTGAGGCACATAAGCACTCAGACTGATTCTGCCATTCCGTTTGACTCACCCTCATCTAGCAATTTAAAGAAAAAAACCCGTAATGTATACTGTAACGTTACTACAAGACTGATGCCAAAATTAGAGCTCTGGCCACCATCATCAGAACCTGTCAAAATAGAATACCTTTATAAACGAACACAAAATTCATTAGCTGAAACTTAAACCTACCAAACATGAGACACAGGCTACTTCAGAATCAGATAAAAACAAATCATTGAACCCTAATGTATGTCCAATTAAAAAAACAAACATAAAATCTTGCACACACAAGAATAGGAATAAACCTTCAACCCTAGTCTCTTCACAGTGGAAAACTGTGAAGAGAAAGGGCAAAAAATCTTGCCTCAGCTCTGCAATTAAAAACATAAAAGCTCCAAAACAGTTGCTTAACTATGCTGAAGAGGCTATGGACTCATCGAGTTATGAATCTGGTGATGATGAAACAAATGCGGTTTATGAAGAATATGTGCCTTCTTCTTAAATTGCAAAAAAAAAAAAAAAATGATTGATTAATCTGTTTTAAGCTGTATTTTAACTTTTTATGTTTCAATTTAATACAGACATTTTTTCACATTTTTTAACTTGTTACATTTCTTTTAAGGTTCCTATTTTACCCTTGACTGATTTTAACTTTATCATGACATTGCATTCTTTTATTTTTAATCTTGTGTTTGTCATATTCACTCATCATATTCATTGTTTTATATTTTTACCATTTATTACCAACTTTTATGGTTTTTTTGTCACTTAGTGTTTTTATGATTTTTGTCCTCTTTTAGTCTGTTTTTTATCATACTTTTCATCGCTGTCTGATTTTAAATAACCTTATGTTTTCATTTCACCCTTGCCTTGGCGCAGCATGTCCCTAAAGGGACCTTGCGCCATAAAACCCAATACAACCAACCAACCAACCGTAGTTTTTGCAAACAGTCACAGATAATAAAAGCCTTGAAATTTGTCAGTGTATTGCCAAAGAAACTGCGAAAAAACCCACTATTTTCTCAAATCAATTGCAAGAAAAAAACCCCTTAAAACTTGCCAAAGTACAAGCAAAAAACACAAAATTTTCAAACTGAGTTAAAAAAAAAAACAGGAAATTTGTGAGTTATCTATAGAAACTGCAAAATACATCAATCCGTATTAAAAAACTTCTTTTTAGTTTGTCTAAATAAAAAGTTGCAAAATTTTGCCAAATTGCAAAGGAAAAACATTGCAAAATTTAAAAATTGGTCACAGGTTAAAGAAAGAAAACGAAATTTGCAAGAAAAATTATGAAATTTATTGATCAGTCATGCTAAAAACACCGATTTGATTGGTGGGTTGCAGAAAAGCAAGAAAGTTTTCAATTGACAGAAAGAAAATATGTTAATATCTATCATGTGTTAAACATAAATAGATGATTGTTCGTAGAAATTTGCCTGTCAGTCATGTGCAATAAAAACTCAAAAGTCGTCAGAAAAATCTCAAAATTCTTTGATCAATCATGGGAAAAATCCAGAAGTTTTTTAATTTGTCTTAAGAAAAGTCTGAATATTTCCCAATCAGTCGACAGTGATAAAACCTCACAAATTTCATGAATCAGCTGCATGAAACAAACTGAGATTTTTTTCATTGTTTTTTTCGTTTTAAATGTCAACGCTTTGGGCACTCTAAAATCTCATGCCGAGGTCAACTCACATGTGGTCGGTGTGGCACGGTTGGCCATGAAAGTGTACAATGCACTGAACAACCCTCCTGTGTAAACTGCATAAAAGACCTCCCATCCTATGCTAAACCCTGTGAACAATGGAGAAAGGAAAGAGAAATACAGACAATACGTACGAAAGAAAATATACTCCATACCCTGAAGCAAGGAAAATAGTAGGGGAAGTGGGGGCACATTGGAACAAAGGCTCTAATTCCTTTATTATTGCAAAATAAATTTTGTAAAAATTCACACTAGATGGGCGCTACTGATATATGCTTGCACCTGTGTTTCCAGCTCATTCATTCAAGTCTGCTGTCTGTGAGTAAGGTAAGTCTATTTTATCACATCAAAAGTAAATTTTTAAAACTCATTAAACGTTGGTATTAAATTTTATGGAAAAAATTATTTAAAATTCTAGATATATATTATGCTTTTATAAACATTTAGCTTTCATTTCCACCATAAATCATTATTCCATGTGCTCTAGAAAATTAGGCCTAACCATTTGTTTTAATAATGACCTATTGGGGCACATTGGGACAGTAATGCATGGGGTACATTGGGACAGTCTCAAACTGCCTCCATCCAGTTTTAATATGAATCTCATAGATATAATAATAGCTTTTCTTTTAAGATTTCTAATTTGCTAGTTATTTATCTATTTCTTTGTTAGTTCTACTAATTGATATTCTAGATATGTAGATATCTAGATATATTCTAGATTCTGATATTTTTTTTTTTTTTTTTTTTAATGAAATTAATAGATATTTTAATGATTTTCTTTTTTTCTTTGTTTGTTTGCTAGTTTACACTATTTATTTAGTTATGTTAACTGATACTCCAAATTTAATTTCATTCTTATTTGATACAAATATTCTAGTTCATGAATTTATTTTTCTAATATAAATTCTAATTTATTAATTTCATTTTCTAATACCAATATAACATATATTTTAATAGCTTTGTCATATATATACATATATATTTTTATAGTTAGGCTAACTGATATTCTAAATTTATTTTTATTCTTGTTTATTTAATACAAATGCTCTAGTTCATGAATTTATTTATTACTAATATAAATTGAACATATATTCTGATTTATCAATTTCATTTTCTAATACCAATATAACATAAATTTTAATAGTGTTCTTTTATACATTTTTACTTGTATGCTAGTTGATATTCTAAATTTACTTTTATTCTTGTTTATTTAATACAAATATTCTAGTTCATAAATTTATTTTATTAATAATTATTGAATAGATATTCTAGCCTATAAATTTCATTTTCTAATACCAATGTAACATATTTTAATAGCTTTCTTATATGTTTTTTCTATTTGTTATTTATTTTTATAGTTATGTTAATTATTTATCAATTTCTTTTTCAGATATTCTTGTACTACAGGAAAATGGTGAGAAATTATAAACCAAAAACTGAAAGGACTAATTTTTCAGAAGAAAATATGGAAAAAGCAATAGATGATATTGTGAAAAATAAAGTTTCTGTGAGAGATGCTGCTATAAAATATGATCTATCAAAATCAACATTATTTAATAGATTGAAAAAGGTGAGAAAAAACAAGATTGATTGTGTAACAAATATAAATTATAAGTTCCAGTCCAAATATATATCTCAACAGATCTTCACAGCTGAACAAGAACTCTTGTTGCAAAATTATTTGATTTCATGTTCTCAATTGAATTATGGTTCAACCTGTGCAAATACCAGAAATTTTGCATACCAATATGCAAATCATTTGAAAATTTTTATTCCTGAAAGTTGGGAAGAAAATAAAATGGCAGGTATTGATTGGTTACAGCACTTAATGCATCGTCATACTGAACTTTCACTACGAACACCAGAGAAAACAAGTATAAGGCAAGCTTCAGCTTTTACTGCTGCTGCAGTTAAAGCTTTTATGGATAATTATGACACAGTCATGTCAAAATACCATTTTACTCCTGAAAATATATACAACTTAGATGAAACTGGAATTACTACTGTAATGGATCCTCCTAAAGTGATTTTGCAACGTGGACAAAAGCAAGTTGCACAAGCAGCATCATCTGAAAGAGGACAATTAGTTACAATGTGTTCAATTGTAAATGCCATTGGAAATTCTCTTCCACCAGTTTTTATATTTCCCAGACATAAATACAAGGACTATTACAGTAAAACCCCGATAATTCGGATTAATTGGGACCAGACCCAATCCGGATTATCGAAAATTCGGATTATCCGGAGAATTAGAAACAAATGAAATAAAATAAAGCATACTTACAGAAAATCATGTTTATGTTAAACTGAAAAGTGCCTGAATTCAATGCTGCAACTTTATAAAGATATATAATTTACTGCAAGTTGTACACTGTAAAAAAAAAAATTCAAGAGGTTACTAAAAATTTCTTAGTAAATTTGTATTCCACAGAATTTTTTAGTAACCATTACAAACTTTTTTTTGCAAGTGAAGCAAACATTTCTTTTGTAAACTGAGCAAACGAATTTTTTGTATAACTAACTTAAAACTTTTTAGTATGAGCCACCAATCAAATTTTAGTAATAGCTCCAAAATTATTTTTAGTAACCATTACGTGTGCTCGAAGGGCAGGAGTTTCCTTCGAGCTGCATCCAGTGGGTAAAAAGAGAGACTTCAGAAACGGAAGATTTTCAGCAAAGCCATAATAGATGGCAGCACCAAACATTGCTACCTACTCCATTTTGACATGTTTCTACAAGGGAGGGAAAGTTCAGAGATCATTACCCATAGTAACTGTTACGACAGGATTTTCATAATCCCTTTATTTACGGTCGGTGCATATTTGGCTGCGGCCAGCATCGAACCCAGGTACTTTCAGCCTGGAGTTCGGTGCTATGACCACTAGGCTATCAGGGCCACGCCAAGTAAGTTTTGTAATAGCTATTAAAAATGTAAAACTATTAACTCTATTCGTTGTTAGTTTTTTCTAGTAATTCTAATTTTAAAACGTATTGGACTATATTTTGATATATAATTTTTTACTACTGACCAGTTTTATAACTCGACTTGTTTTGCTTTTTTTAGACATCTGGAAGAGTAATAATTAATTCTTTTTAATTTTGTACTTTTACATGACTCTGTCTGGATGGGAACCCATCCAGACAGGTTTGTTTTAATCTGTTTTTGTATTATTATTCTTTGTCTTGCCGCAGCATGTCCCTCAAGGGATTTTGTGCCACTAAAATTCATACAACCAACCAACCCTTCAGGGACATGCTGCGCCAAAACAAAGACTAAAAAAGCAAAATATAGAAATATCTGGATGGGGTATCCCAGATATTTCTATATAGAATACAGTCAAGCAATGGTAGAAAAGTAAAAAGTTAGGATGTACAATTAAAAGTAAATAAATAGAAAGGGTAAGCTGAGAAACAAAGTCATAAAATAAATAATAAAAATTAGAAGATCATATGTCAAAATAAAATCCAGCACTTTTTAAAAAGTAAAGAGTGCCCCATGAGGTTTGTCAAGGTTGGAGATGATGAGTTAAAAAATGTCCTGTACAAGTGTCGGAGGCCTGGGCAGTCAGTTAAAATATGGTGAATAGTCAAGTGATCAAAATGACATTTTGGACACATGGGTGCATCCTCCCTAAGTAACAGATGTTTATGTGTGATCCTTGAATGTCCAATTCTCAGACGAGTAAGAATAACATCCTTTTTTCTTGGATAAATTGGAGGCCAGGTCACGATTGTTTGTTTGATACTATGCAGTTTATTATTGAAAGTCAAGTCCCAGCTTTCTTGCCATTTATTATAATTAAGGCATTTAATAGTTAGTTTAATGTCTGAGAATGGGACTTTGTGGTGAAGGAGTCACGAGCAAGTTTTGCCGCCATATCTGCTTTTTCATTTCCAGGTATACCCATGTGTCCAGGTACCCATCAAAACAAAATACTATAGCCGCGCCTTGTCAAATCTTTATAAATGTTAAGGATGGCGCTAACACATAAGGATGATTATTAAAAGAATTAATAGCATCAATAGAACTATTTCAGTCTGTGTAAATAATGAAGGATGTGTTACGATGATGGGAAATGAGTAACATGGCTCTTTCTGTTGCAATTAATTCAGTTGTAAAGATTGAAGTGGAAGGGTGAAGCTGATAACTCAAGGAGGTGTTATCATAAAAAACCCCACAACCAACAATGTCGCCACATTTCGAACCATCTGTATAAATGTCAGTATAGATATTATAATTTGTACGATGAGCAGAGAATAATTGTTGAAAAACAATAGGGGTCATGTTATTTTTATCAAATCCTTTAAAAGGATGGAGAGGTAATGCTAGGCGGCTTCCAAGGAGGGAATACATGCAAAGAGCATGTACTCACCTCAATATCATTCAAAGGGCTATTGTTAATTAGGTTTCTCATTCGTACTCCAAAAGATGGAATGCAAGAAGGGCGATGCTGATAAAGAGTATCATTGTCCGTACTTAAAATATAAGGATGAAGTGGATGACCAGGATGAGAAAGGACACGATAAAATAGTTCCAGTGAAAGTTTTTCACGAGTATAATGCAATGAAGGTTCATTACAGTCAACGTAAAGACTTAAAACTGGAGAAGAACGAAAAGCACCAGAGCAAACACGGAGTGCGCTATGATGTACAGTGTCAAGTTTTTCTAAAACAGATTTACGGGCAGAACCATAAATCTGGCAGGCATAGTCAAATTTTGTACGGATAGCAGCCCTATATATTTTAATTAGAGAGGTACGGTCTGCTCCCCAAGAGGTGTTCGATAGTACTTTCAGCAAGTTCAGCGATTTTTCACATTTTGTCCTTAATTGTAAAATGTGTGGTAAAAATGTGAGCTTTTTGTCAAAATGGAGACCTAGGTACTGAACGCTGTCTACAACAGGAATTTTAGTTGAGTTAATAAAAATTTCAGGATCTGGATGCAGATTCTTTCGTCTACAGAAGTGTACACAAGAAGTTTTGTCCTGAGATATTACAAAACCATTTTTATTTGTCCAGCTAAGAATACTTTTAATTGCAATTTGAAATTGTCTCTCGATAAAGTGAATATCTTCCCTCATGCACATAATACGGAAGTCGTCCACGTAGAGATCACCTTTCACAGAGGGCGGAAGTTGAATAACAATATCATTTATTTTTATAGCAAAGAGGGTGACACTCAGGACACTGCTCTGAGGTACACCCTCCTCTTGTTCATAAAAGATACACAGAGTTCCCCCAATTCGGACTTGAAAAAGTCGAATGGCAAGAAAATTTTTGATAAAAATTGGCAGGTTCCCGCAGAAATTCATGTAAAACAGATCTCTGAGAATTCCGTATCGCCATGTTCTGTCATAGGCTTTCGCCATGTCAAAGAAGACTGACACCAAATGGTTGCGTTTGAGAAAGGCTGTCCGAATATAATGTTCAAGATGGAGTAAGTTATCGATAGTTGACCTACCACGTCGGAAACCACTTTGAAAAGCAGTTAGCATATGGTTAGTCTCTAAAACATACACAAGGCGGCAATTGACCAATTTTTCAAGTAATTTACAAAGGCTGCTAGAGAGTGCGATAGGCCTATAATTACTTGGATTGGAAGCATCTTTTCCAGGTTTAGGAAAAGGAATCACAATAGCTCTACACCAAGCTCGAGGAAAAATCTGTTCCATCCAAATTCTATTATAAAAAGAAAGGAGAGCGTCAAGAGAGGGTGCAGACAAATGCTTGATCATGATATAAGTGATGCCATCGTGACCTGGGGCAGATAAGCGGCTATCTTGCAAACATTTTAAAAGTTCTGACATAATAAATGGTTCATTGTATGAAAAACAGTTATGAGAATTAAAATCAATCCTGGTCTTTTCAGTTCATCTTTTGTATGATAAAAAAGGTTCTGGATATGAGTCTGATTTTGAAATAGAAGCTAGAGTAGACCCTATTGTCTCGGCTATGTTCTTAGGAGAGGTGATAGTTTGGCTGTTATGTTTTAAAATAGAAATATGATTTTCTGAGTAAATGCCCATACATTTTTTCACTTTAGCCCACAGTTCTTTACTGGAGGTATTTGAGTTTATGCTTGATACATAGTTAACCCAGGATTCACGTTGGCTTTTACGTCGCACTCTTCTAGCTTCAGCCCTTGCTTTTTTATATAATATGTAGTTATTGTTATTTGGGTACCTCCAAAAAAGACCCCAAGCTTTTTGTTGTTTCTTTTTTGCTGCCTGGCAGTCACTATTCCACCATGATTTTCTATGTTTATGTGAAGAAGAAGTTTTTGGAATGCTAGCATCAGCAGCACTATAATACATTGAGTTATATTATTAAGTGCTTTGTCAATATCATCAGCCATCATGTTATCTGTAATATTTGCAAGAGCAGTAAAAGTTTGCCAATTAGCTCTGTCATATACATACCTTTTTGGATAGTTATTAGAACCACCATCAGGATTAGTCAATCCAGTAAAAATAGGGAAGTGGTCACTGCCATGCAAGTCATCTGAAACCCAGAAGTTCCATAATGGATAGAGTGATGGGGAGCAAATGGAAAGGTCTATGGCATGGAAAGTACGGCTCGGTTCATGAAAATAAGTATAATCACCATTATTAAGTAGGCATAAGCCATTGTCAGAAATTAATTTCTCTATTATATCTCCACGTCGGTTTGAAAGCGACAGTTTGAAGATTAGTATTTAAAGAAATAGGAGAATGGGGTAAATTATTGAAAATAAAAAGAGCCACACCACCAATGGCTTTTCCATCAGCTGTCATATCTTTCCGGTAGGTTATATAGCTGCGTAATTTTGCTTTGTCAGTGGGCTTTAGATGAGTTTCCTGTAGGGCTAAGATTAATTGTTGATGGTCAGAGAGGATATAACGGATTTCGTCGTGTTTGTTGTGATATCCATGGCAGTTGCACGATATAATATTAGTCATGAATGAGGTATTTTATAGGTTTAGTCAGGCACAGATTCTCCGAACACAATATTTTCATCAGCATCCGAGTCACTGCAGTATAACTCGGCATCCATAGCCTCATCCGCATAATGCTTCAGTTGTTTGGGATCTTTAATGTTTTTTATAACTGAACTGATGCCAGATTTTTGCCAGCCCTTCCCCACAGTCTTCCACTGTAGAGAAACTGGAGTTGAGGTTTTCTTTTTAGTCGTTTGTATAGGGCTTTTATTTAGATTATGTTTTCTGGGAGTATCAGGTTTTTGTGTTATTTTGGTATTCGTGGTAGGTTTTGGCTTAATTTGGGGTTGAGATGACTTATTGGATACAGCTGTCAATTTCTGTTGTTTATTCTCTAGATCAATTAATTTAATTGGTTCAGAGGATGGGGTGTTGGTAGATTGCGTTACTGTTGATCCACCTTGTTGATATGTGACATCAGTTTGTGTAGCTGTGTGTCTTACAGCTGTAGATTGTTTCTTGAGTAAGCTGGAGTAGGTAATTCCAACAGATGGGGTTCTATTTTCAACAAGTTTGCGGGCATCAGGATAAGATAAGTTTTGAGTAATTTTAATAGTAACAATTTCTTTTTCATAGTTCCAGTTAGGGCACTTGCGGGAATATGCTGTATGATTTCCTTTACAATTAACGCAGCATTCGGATTTTTCACATGAGGTATTGTCATGGCCGACCTCTGCACAACGTGCACAGATTAGAGATCCACGACAATTTGTTTTAGTATGACCGAAACGCTGGCATTTAAAACGGCGGGTAGGGTTTGGTATATAGGGTCTGACTTTACAGTTCAGATATCCTGCTTTAATTCTAGGTGGTAAAGTAGTGCTATTGAAGGTCAGAATAATATGTTTAGTGGGAATTATCATTTCATTTTTACGGATGGTGATACGGCGTACATCTATGATATTTTGGTCTTTTAAATTTTCTAAAAGTTCATTTTTGGTGGAGTATAAAAGATCTGGTTCAGATATTACTCCGCGGCTAGTATTTAAAGTTTTATGTGCTTATACAGAAACAGAAAATGTGCCTATTGTAGTGCAATTTGAGAGAAATTGTGATTGTTTTGCTGTAAAAACCTCAACTACTAGCAAATCGCCCAGATTGTGGTTTTTTGAGAGAATGACCATGTCCCAAGACAGACTGAAATGTTCTTGCAATGAGAAAAGGTGAAGTTTTTTTAAAGGAGTAATCGGAGTGGCTATCAGTAAGTTTGATGATAAAAAAGCGCGTGAAGGAGGAAGTCTGTACACTTTGTTGCTCTCCACTAGGGAGAGAAATAGAAGGAAAAGTTTTCCCATCCATAATAAAGAAAAAATTCAGACCCCGGCCACACCACCCTCTCCCGAGCCCTACAAGGGGATGCACATTCGTGCACCAGTGCTAACCAGGGCCCATACGGTCACAAGACAACCCTATGTCAGTCTCCACCCTTAACGAGATGACTAGTAGTTGCTCGATCACTTGATCCCTAAAGCCAATCAAAGAAAATAATGCCACTTAACAATTTATTTCACAGGGAAAATAATTGTTTTACATCATAAATTAACATATAAATTTGTTTACTAAACATCTCATCAATTTTAGTTTGTTTTAGCATTTGTCTTTTTTTTTTTTTTTTTTTTTTCTTTAAAGATTAGACTTTCTTGCACTCTGTCAAAAATTAAGATTTCTTGCTCTGTAACACAATCCTTTGTTTCTAAGAATTTTAAATAGGAATCCCCCATAGAAATTCCTTTAGCCTTGGGAACTTCCTCCTCATCTGATTCTGTTTCAGAGTTGCTTTCTTTTGTGTTCAGAACTGAAGAAATTATTTCACTGTCAGTTACTTGATTCACAATTTGAGACTAGCCATCAGTTTCCAAATATTCCACAATAGCCTCTTTATTCAATTCATCCAATTGAGTGGTTTGTGCATAATTCATAAGTTCAGCAGCTTTAACTTTCGCTAAGGAAGATTTAAAGCCACCAAATTCATCATCATTATCTGTTTCAAAAAAAAGTTATTCTGCCCATAAATTATGCCATGCATTTACTAAAGTTTCCTACGTTACCGAGTCCTAGGCATCCCTCAATATGTACACACAATCCCTAATATTGAACTGTTTTTTAAATTCTGTTATCATATTAGGGCGGATATCAGAATTAGGAGTTTTTTAAGAAGAAAAGAACTTTTGTAGTTGCATTTCATGCTGTTTATGACACCCTGATCTTCAGGCTGGATTAGGGTATGTAGCAGGGGTGATTCTCGTCCGAAAATTCCGAAACTTTAAGGCATCCTCTTCCGAAAATTTGAAATTGGGTTATCAGTTTCGCATAGTTGCCAACTTGTACGGTTTTGCGCGCGGAAAAAACAATTGCGTAGAAATGCAAATTTCGTGATAAGATCGCCGAAATAACAAACATTTCGTCAATATTTCGTGGAAAAACGACGATTTCGTCAATGTTTTTGTAAACGAACTTTGTCGAAAGATCGATGAAAAATGCGAATTTCCCCTGCGGATCGCGGAAACAACGGCAATTTCACCAAATATCGCAGATAAAACGCTGATTTCTTCTAAAAAAGGCGGGAAAACGCTGATTTTGTCTAAAGATTGCGGATATAACGCCGATTTCGTTAAAGGATCACGGGGAAAAACGCCGTTTTCGATAAAAGATCGCTTAAAAATATTTTGTCAAAAGAATATTTGAAAAAATACGCCGATTTCATCAAAAATCACGGAAAAAACGACGATTTCGTCAAAAAATCGCGGGAATAAAGCGTCGTTTTCGAGGAAAAGTCACGTAAAAAAGCAAATTTTGTCTAAAGATCGTCGAAAAAACGCCGATTTCACTTAAAAAAAACATGGAAAACGCCGATTTCGTCAAAAGATCGCGGAAAAATCGCCGCTTTTTGGCAAAATATTGCCGATTTCTTATGAAGATAGTATGAAAACGTCGATTTTGTCGGAAGATCGCTGGAGGGGGGGGGAACTCACTATCCCCCCCCGCCGATTTCCGAAAATGCGATGCGAAATTCCGAAAACAAATTTTCATCCAGAATCACCCCTGGGATGTAGTATTGGGTGGCAAAAATATTGTTATGACATTAGGAGCAGCAAGTTCTGGGTGAGCATGACAGTTATCAAATAATAGCAAAATTTTGCTGTCTTTTTAGGCAGGCCAACTTTTGAGCAGTGCTCCCGAGCTTCCTTCACAAAATTGTTATTAAACCATTCTGCACACAATTCGTTTGTGATCCACGCCTTCTTGTTGCTTCTATAGATAACAGGAAGTAGACCACTTTTTTTTTAACCCGTTTAGAGGACGAGGAGTTTTACTTTTTCCTACACCTAATAGTCCACACTTATGTGTACCTGCAGCATTGCTGCAAAGAACTACTGTTAACCTTCTTTTGTCATCTTTAACCAATGAAAGGTCAAGTTCTTGCTCACACACAAGTTTTGCACGGTAAATTACACCAAAATAGGGCTGTTTCATCCATATTATAAATTAGTTCAGGCGAAATTTTTTCATCATCCACAATTTTTTTAAATTCTTCAACAAATTGATCAGCAGCTTCTGTATCAGCAGACACCTTATGGCCACTTGCTTTTAGGTACCGTACACCGTGCCGATTTTTTAATTTTGTCAACCAACCGGTTGAATAATCACATGGAACTTCAATATTAAGTTCTTTATGAAACTCCTTTGCTTTCATACACAGAATCGGTCTGATAATTGGAATATTTTCTGATCGCCTTTGGCGAAACCATTTGAATACGGCATCTAAATCGGCCGATTTTGCACCTTTCATTCGTTTCCTTTCAGCAATGCCTTTCTTGCTGTCGGTATTTGAATAATAATCCAATATCTTTTTCCGGCTGTTGCAGATGTCGTAAACAGTTCGATTACCAATGCCATATACATTTGCAATGTATTTTGCTGTTGATCCCTTGTCCAATTCTTTCAATATTTCTACTTTTTGCAAAGTAGTCAAAATCTTACTTTTTTTGTTTGCTTTCACTGACTCGCCGACTTTTTTATCCATAAATTAAAAAAAAAAAAAAAGAAGTAAATATATATTTTCCAATTTAAAACAAATAAAATGTAATAAATGTGGTGTTAATCCCTTAATGAGCAGTGTTGCCAGGTCGGCAACACCTAAAGTTCCCCCTCTTTAGAGACACAAAAACTCCATGAATATTTCAAAAACTACTCTAGTGGCTACTTTAAATCTTTCTTATGAGTTCTAGATGGTAGCACCACAGAGATCAAACTCTACTGTTTTTAAATAATAGGTAAAATGTTTTACTGTAATACGCACTTCACAGCAATGCTCTTCTCACTGTGCTTATCAATGCTTTACTTATGGGAGGTTACCACTTCGGCAACATCTGTATAATTAAAATGGTTAGTGCAATCTTTACAAAACAATACCTGTGTACTCCTCTAGGCCTAAATAGATTGCCTAATTTTCTTTTCCTTTAAATTCCAACTTTAAAGAGTAGTGTGCCCTAAAGGGTTAAAAAAGAAAAAACGTGGGCGAGAGCAATAACCGAGCTAATAACATTAAACATCAAAATAAACTAGCATTGCTATATTATCACAAGTTATTATGATTTCTTGTCGCTAAAATTTCTGTTTTTCATCGCGTTTTCACTAGCTCCGTGACTTGCTAACTCTGTTTTTACTTTCCCCATGGCTTACAAGCTAATTTTTCTATGGATGTTTGGTGTATTTACCTGACTATCGCGATGCTAACTTCTCATTTTCAAAATTATTATGTTGGCAATTTTTCATTTAAAAACGGGAGAAAAAGATAAATGCCCTTATTCTCCCCTTATCCGGTAGCGGTGGGTTGGCTGGTTGGTTGTAAAGGGTTTAATGGCGCAAAATCCCATCAGGGACATGCTGCGCCAAAGACAAAATATATAAAAAAAACATGGAATTAAACAGATCAACCGTATTTAAAAACAAAAAGCTATCTGGATGAGGTAGATATAGTCATAAAAGTGTGAAAAAACAATTATAAAATGCAAAATGCAAAATTGCTAATTTCAAGAAGGCATTTGGATGGGGTTTCCATCCAGAATGCCAAAAAGGAATGTCGAAGATAAAAAATAGTGAAATCCTAAATCATAAAATAAAAGCCCGCATGTTTTAAAAAAGCAAAGAGTGCCTAATAACGTGTTTCCCAATGAGGTTCGTCAAGACTGGTGATGATGAATTAAAATAGAAACGATACAAGTGCCGGAGGCCCGGACAGTCCATCAGAATATGATGAATGGTTAGATAATCAAAATGGCAGTGTGGACACATGGGTGCATCCTCCCGTAGTAAAAGATGTTTATGAGTCATTCTAGAGTGTCCAATTCTCAGACGAGTCAGAAGAACATCAGTTTTTCTTGGATAGTTCGGAGGCCAGAACATGATAGTTGGTTTGATACAATGCAACTTATTATTGTACTCTAAATTCCAGCTCTCTTGCCATTTATTATGAATAAAAGGTTTTATAATTAGTTTAACGTCTGAGAATGGGATTTTATGATGCAATGGATTATGAGCAAGTTTTGCCGCTTGATCAGCTTTTTCATTACCAGGAATGCCCATGTGTCCAGGAACCCAGCAAAATAAAATATTGTAGCCACGTCTAGTCAATTTAGTATAAAGATTCAGGATGTCTGAGACATAAGAATGCTTTTTAAAAGATTTTAATGCGTCAATAGAGCTAATTGAGTCAGTATAAATTATGAAGGAGGTGTTTTGATGATTAGATATGTGTACCATGGCGCTCTCAATTGCAATCAATTCGGATGTAAATATAGATGTAGAAGGATGAAGTCGATAACTAAGAGTCATACTATCACAATATATACCTCAACCTACAATATTACGATTTTTTGATCCATCCGTATAAATGTCCAAGTGATCGCTAAAAATTGCACGATGTGCAGCAAATAATTGTTTAAAGGCTGTAGGGGCTAAGTTCTTTCTGTCATAACCTTTGAAAGGATGGAGGATTGCGATAACAGGTGGATTCCAAGGAGGATACATGTGCAATGGACATTTGCTCACCTCAATATTATTCAAAGGGCTATTGCTGATTATGGTTCTCATTCTGACTGGGACGCAAGATGGACGATTTTGATAAAGAATATCATTGTCAGAGTTTAAAATATAAGTATGGAGTGGATGACCAGGATGTAAAAGAGACGGTAAAACAACCCCAAAGAAAGTTTTTCACGGGTATAATGAAATGAAGGTTCATTACAGTCAACATATAAGCTTAAAACAGGTGATGCGAAATACACCAGAACAAACACGAAGTGAGCTATGGTGCACTGTGTCAAGTTTTCCAAGAACAGATTTTCTAGCAGAGCCATAGACGATCTTTGACCTGATCACAGCTCTGTATATTTTAATAAGAGAAGTACGGTCTGCTCCCCAAGAAGTGTTAGAAAGTACTTTAAGTATATTCAGTGATTTTTCACAATTCATCCGTAAGTTTAAAATATGTGGTAAAAAAGTAAGTTTCTTGTCAAAAATTAAACCTATATAGCGAACGTTGTCCACAACAGGTATTTGGGTTGAACCAATAAAAATTTCAGGGTCTGGATGCAGATCTCTATGTCTACAAAAATGCACACAAGAAGTTTTGTCATGAGAGATTATAAAACCATTTTTATTTGTCCAAGTCAGTATGTGATTAATAGCAATTTGTATCTGTCTATCTATAAAACGAATATCCTGTCCCATGCACATGATACAAAAGTCGTCCACATATAAATCGCCCTTGACTGAAGTATCCCGTAGCGGAACGGGATCGGAATTCAGGTCACCCGGAATATGGATTTTATTCCGGTTAGACTGGAAAGAGCTATTCTCCCCTAGCGAGGTTCCAGATTCGGAACAATCGATATATATTCCGCAGCGTTTGAAAGGAAGTGACGCAGGAATCTTCTATAAACCATCACCGGACCACGTGCTTTTATTATTAAATATTTGCATTTTTTTCTGCTTCTCGCTTAGTTAATGTTAGCTCGCTAGTTAACTCGCTTAGTTAACGACTAAAGTTATCTATCAAGATGTCGCGAAAGATGAGCAAAGCTCAAGAAGAAATAATGTTAGAATTCATTATGAACAACAAAAATATGTTAAAAAGAGATGGTACTATAAGTAAAGAAGAAATCAAGAACAAATGGATTCAGTTATCCGATATATTAAATTCAGAATCCACGGGAGTGGTTAAATCTGATGAAAAATGGAAAAAGGTAATTTATAATTTTATATTATGTATTTACTTTGTAACTATTGCACCGAATGTGCAAAGATTTTGCGTTGTTTGATTGAAATAATTAATTTTTGTCCCAATAGGCAAAATGGCATATAACTGTAATATGTTGTAGCACTCTAAAACAATATTCTTGTGATAATCGCAATAATTTAAATACTGAATAATGCTTATAGATACTAATAGTGTTAATGTAATTAGTGTTATCCCAATTTTTAATTTTTTTTAAAAATAAGTATTTTGTTTCATTAGTCTGCTTTCATAAAATTCTGATTATAAATGTAGCTAAAAACAATTTATGTGTGTTACTTTTTGTGAGATGTCCATTACTACATCGTTGGATATTTTGATATTTCTGTTATTTACAATTAAATTTTCATTCATGTTATGAAACCAGACTATAAAAAAATAGTTAAATATTATTGATGGATTAATAATAAAAAACTGGTATATAATAACTTAATTTTTAAATAATTTTTGTAGAAATTCTGTAAATTTGTCCATTACTGGCACACCTACCATAGTAGTAGGAAAATATCAGTTTAAGCTCAGCCGGAGGGGCAGAGGGGCCGTCCCTCCGCGTTCCGCCGCAGCAAGCCGCCCCTCTTGCGGTACCTCCTGCCCCCTCCATGCATCCCCCTCCACAAACGCCCCCTAGCCGAAAAAAGGAACATTCTATTATAACATGAGAGGTGAATGACCTTCCCTATTCAAAAATATTGTCAATCACATCTCAACACAGAATCATACTATATGATGAAGATTAAATTTATATTTGAATTTTGAAGAACCGTAATTTTAATGAGTATTATTAATTAAGCGAAACAATTAAAATTTCAGTTTTCAGCCATTTTATTTAGATTTCATCAACCTACAAGATGATTTTATCAATTTAACACAAGAAAGTTAAACATATATTTGAATTTTGCTTAATAGACATCTTAATGAGTAGTATTAATTAAGTAAAAAAATACAAAATATCAAGTTTTATAGAAAAAAGACTGATTTCTCACGATTTTTATCAACTATATGATCAATGTAACGAGTTAAAAGTTAAAATGTATCCTAGTTTTTCAACAACTATAACCATAATGAGTATTGATAATTAAGTAAAAAACAATGGAAAATATCAAGTTTTATAGAAAAAGACTGATTTCTTACTATTTTTATCAACTTAAGAGAGAAAACTTAAATGTACATTTCAGTTTTTCAACATCTATAATCTTAATGAGTATCGTTAATTAAGTAAAAAACAATAGAAAATATCAAGTTTTATAGAAAAAGACTGATTTCTTACATTTTTTTCAACTCAAACTTCAGAATATCAATTTGAGATAAAGAAATTTAAACGTGCATTTCAGTTTTTAAGTGACTATCACTTTAATATCGTCTTAATGAGTTTTGTTAATTAAGCAAAACAACGGAAAATACCGATTTTTAAAGAAAGAAAACCAATTTCATCATACTTTTATACACCAACTAAGTAGAATTTTAATACATAAACGAATTATTTAAAGAAATATTCAACACATACGCACATTTGAACCTACGAAGCATTCTTCATTACGTCATATCCAAACTAAAACTTTTTTCTACAACCCCTCCACCCATGTACTCCAAGTAGGGGAAACACACAATAGAGTTCTGACTTACAAAGGTATGCAACAAAATGGTTACGTTCAAGTAAAAGTATCGCATAGAGAGAAAAAAGAAGACATTTAAACTATTTATCCATTCTAGTTTTATAACAGTTACCACAACATCACCAAATTAAAATTTGAAGTCATAATGAGTGTAATTAATTAAGCAAAATAATAGAAATATTAGTTTTTCAGTGAGGAAAAGACGAATTTAAACAAATTTTATTAGTTTTACACTAGTTTAATAATAATTTTAAGAGGAAAAAGACGAATTTAATAATTTTTTTTTAGTTTTACACTATTTTTCTCATCTCCAACACGGATATATGAATTTAACAGAAGAATTAAACGTGTATTTTAGTTTTTAACAACCGAAAAGTAATAAGTATCATTAATAAAATGAAAATAAATATCAATTTTCAAGAAAAGACAATTTTTTACACAAATTTTCAACTTTGAAATACATTTGTTTACATATGTTATTACAATATATTTCCAAACTAACTATTTTTAAAAGTTTGAATGTCATTATAAAATGTTCATATTTTATATTTTTCACGTCTTGACTACATTCGACTTCTTTCAACAAACAGTATGCATTTTTTTTAATTCTAGAAACTGAAAAAAGTCACTTCTTACTGTTTCAGAAACTTGACATGTGAAAACTTCTCTGAGTTATTCGATTCACATTTTTAATCAAATTGGTATATTTCACCTCACCTTTTTTGAAATTACCATATTATCAAACATCAAGTTATTTAAAATATAAATACTGCTTAGTGTTTAGATAGTATACATGACTGCTTCTACTTATTTTGTTCGTATTATTAATCAAATTAGCAATTTATTATAAAACTTATTTGTACGCATGCGCAAATTGTCACGTGACATAAACGATTAACAGCAATATGAATTTTCGAAAAGCAGCGCAGCATTTTGCATTCCCACTGTTAGACTTGAGAGGGAAGTTGGTAGGTGCACAACTCTGACTAATTTCCAGATTTTAATGCAAGTGAAAACCGTTTTCTTCGTTAACGAATAAAGTAAGTGTTATTATATCATTACAATATATATGTATCAATAAAAATAAATTTAATGAAATTTTAAAAAAAAGATTTTTTATATATTAAGCATTTATTAAGTATATAAATATACTTCTTTTATTACGCAGATGTTTCAGCAAGATGAAGCAAAACAGCAGCAAATTTCCGAAATGTATGATCCGACTGATTCGACCTTAGCACATACAAAGTTAAAGAATAATACATATGTAAGTTACTTATATGTTAAATACTAGAATTCATACACTATGTATAATTAGGTTAAATTTACATTAAAATATTTTGTCCTATATTCAATAAGAAGTATTTTTATTTGTAATATTAGAGTGATATCTAACTGTTTACAGTAATTTCCCTTACAGAATTGCTCTTTTTGTGATAAAAACTTTTCATCTAAATGGAATTTAAAAGAACATATACAGATCCATACCAATGAAAAACCATTTACTTGTGAGGACTGCGAAAAACTGTTTTCAAGAAAGTGCGAATTAAAAAAGCATATGATGATGTATGATACTCTATCACCTGTTGTATGTGAAATTTGCAAATTATTTTTTACTAGGAAATGTGCTCTAATAACTCATATGAAAACACATCCAAACAGAAAATTGTTTAAGCATGAAAAGTGTGAGAAATCCTTCAACTATCGTTATAGATTAAATCAGCATATGCATATTCACAATAGACCACAATTACATTGTTATGAATGCGGGAAATCATTTTCAAGTGAAAATAAGTTGAATCACCATTTAAAAATTCATCAAATCCAACATCGTACACAGTTTAAGTGTGAAAAGTGTGAGAAGATCTTCAGCTATCGTTATAGATTAAATCAGCATATGCATATTCACAATCGACCTCAATTCAATTGTAATGAATGCAAGGGAACATTTTCAAATGAAAATAGACTAAACCGTCATTTAAAAGTGCATCAAAACCTACAGCATACATGTGATCAGTGTAAACATAAATTTAATAATAAATTAAATTTAAATCAACATTTATGTACACACCATACTAAAAAACATCTTGTTCCTGTTAACAGTGAAATGCCTTTACCCACTGTAGACTTTAAAAGAATAAAACATGAAATACCAGCTTTCGAAGTGTTTGAAACTCTAACTTTTCATCCTGAGAAAAATGAAGAAGGTTGCTTAGTTACAATGATGGATATTCAAAAATTAACCAATCATTTGAAGAATTTAACAATCAAAGATCAGATTGGAGACTTCGAAAAATTGAATGTTTAGAACTGAATATTTCAAAGTATGGCACCTTATCTAGAAATTGATTTTACATCATGTAAATATGTATTCTTTTAAGTGTTGATTGATAGGAATGTATATTATTAACAGTGTATTGTATAAATAGCAGTAATAAATAAATAAATAAATAAACATAGTTTTGAGTTAGTCCTTTCATATTATTAATCAAATTATGTTTTGTCCTACATTTCAGCGCTTTCTGAATTAACATTCATCAAGTTGCTTAAAATATAAATACTATCTTTATACACTATATTGCCATTGATTATTGGACACTTGCGAATTTAGACATTTTGTTAAATATCTAGAAAAATACATGAGGAATCATCTCGAAACTCTTAGTGTATAAATATAATAGTATACGTCATACATCTCCGTGAAGATATTTTCCCGAAACTCCATAGGGGACCGTCAACAAATTAAAAAAAATGAATATCTTTTGAATAACCCTGTCAAAAATAATGTAGCAAAAGCACTCAAACTCTAGATTATGATTGAATGCCTTATTGTAATACGCCTTGTTCCTTTTTATGCAAATAGCATGCATACTCGCAGAGTAATTAAGGTTTTTATAAGTATGGTCCCAAATTTTTTCAAGTTTTTTCCTTATAATTTTCAGAGTTCTTAATATAAAATAATATTTTTTTCAGAAAATATGACAAACAACATTGCACACAGTACCCTGTAATCAGAAATAAAAAATAATGAAAATTGTACACAAAATGAGTTGGTTTACTAAATAATTTTTTACTGCGCATGCGTCAACGATATCAAAATTTCATTTGCATATTATGTTAGCTAAATGTATAGAGCAACTTTTGTGAAAGTCACAAAATCATAACTTAAAAATTCTGAAAATAATCGTCAATTGAATAAGTTGAAAATCTGTTATTCTCAAAATGAAGGAAAAACAAGAGGGGTTGTATCCATATATTCATTGATTAGTTTCAATATAGAATACACAATACGGGATGTACTACTACATTTGGATAAAATCCCTCATTTTTTTGCTTCATTTTGGAAACAACGGATTTTGTCCTTTTTCTATAGACGATTACTTTCAGAATTTTCAAGCTATGATTTTGAGACTTTTACAAAAGTTGCTCTATACATTTAGCTAACATAATATGCAAATGAAATTTTGATATCTTTGACGCATGCGCAGTAAAAAATTATTTAGTAAACCTACTCATTTTTCATACAATTTTTATAATTTTCTAATTCTGATTACAGGGTACTGTGTGCAATGTTGTTTGTCATATTTTTTGAAAAAAAAAAATATTTTTTATTAAGAACTCTGAAAATTATAAGGGAAAAACTTGGAAAAATTTGGGACCATTTTTATAAAAACCTTAATTACTCTGCGAGAATGCATTCTATTTGCATAAAAATGAACACAGTGTATTGCTATAAGACATTCAATCATAATCTAGAGTTTGAGCGCTTTTGCTACATTAGTTTTGACAGGGTTATTCAAAAGATATTCATTCTTTTTTAATTTGTTGACGGTCCCCTATGGAGTTTCGGTAAAAAATCTTCACGGAAATGTATGACGTATACTATTATATTTATACACTAAGAGTTTCGAGATGATTCCTCATGTATTTTTCTAGATATTTAGTAAAATGTCTAAAATCGCAAGTGTCCCATAATCAATGGCAATATAGTGTAGTTTCAATGGTACATAGTATACATGGTTTATCTTGAGTTAGACCTTCCATAGTATTAATCAAATTATATGTTCCATCTTACACATCCGAATTATCATCCATCTAGTTGTTTAAAATATTAATAAAATGTTTATAGTTTTTGATTATACATAGCATGTACAAATACAATCTTTAATTTTTAACAGTTCATATTTCAAAAAACCTATTTTCGAAACCAAACTATGTGAATTTTACCACAATGCTTATCACCATACAAAGATTTGTGTTTCATACTTTTTCTAAAAATTTATCAGATATGTACGTCTCAGAGGAATTTCTATCATTAGAATAAATGAAAAAAATTAATTTATATTAAACGTAGAAGAAATTTGATTGCAATATACGTGTATTTAATAAAAATAAGCGATTATTTATACATTAAAACCTTTACTAAATATATATTTCTTGCATTATACAGATTTTTCAATAAGGTGAACCAAAACAGCAGCAAACTTCAGAAATTAATGATCTGAATGATTCATCCCTAGCACATATAGCGTTAATGAATAATACATATGTAAGTACTTATATGAAAAATACTAGAATTCGTATATGAATCGTAATTAGAGTAAATATAAAATGATTTGTCTTACTACCTACACTTTAACAAATGCCTTTTTACCTATATTGTTGAAAAGAATCCTAATTGTTTGCATTTATTTCTATTACAGATGTGTTCTATTTGCTACAAACACTTCTTAAGTAAATGGAATTTAACAGAACATACAAAAATCCATACAGGTGAAAAACCTTACACTTGGGAAGATTACCAAATGCTGTTTTCAAGAAGACGTGAATCAAAAATGCACACATCATCGTATAAAGCATCATCAGATATATGTAAACATAGCGAAGATATTCAAAAATTAGTCAGACTTTTGAAGAATTTAGAAATAAAGGAAGATATTTAGGCTATTTATCCATCATATTTTCACAACACTTACCACAATATCTCAAACTTAAAATTTGGAAGACATACACACTGCTGAAAAGTAATTTTGTGATTCTTCTAACCAGTATGAATGTATAGATGTTATTTTGCAGTGTATTCTTTAAATGCTCACATTAAATATTCTTTTATATGCATATATCGTTGTGTTTATTTTTCTAATACTTATTACATTAATGAAATACATAACATTTTAAGTGAAATAACACTCTCACAACTTAAAAAATGCATAAGAACATACAAAAAATAAACAGATGTATGAAAAATTATGCAAGTTTACAAAATATTTTCATCGTTTTCTAGAAATATTAACAAAAAATATTTATAATATGAAAAAATTGTAAAAGTGAAAGGACAAAACATAAATGTAAAAACAAAAACCACAAAGTGAAAAACTCATAACACAGTTTTTGAAAAAAAAATACTTACAACAAAATTTTTTTTTACAAAAACCAAAACTTCCAAAAATATTTTTTTCAAAAATTTTTTTTTTCAAAAACATTTTTTACAAAAAAATTTTTTTTTTCAAAATAAGTTTTTACAAAAGTAAAAAAAAGAAAATCACAAAGTTAAAAAAATGAAAAATTTTTGTTAAAAAAAGTGTAAAAAAATTGCAAAAAAATGTTGCAAAAATTTCGAAAAAAGTCTCAAAAATTTTGTTGTTTTTAATAGCAAATGCAATGGTACGTGAATTTCGTATTTTAAGTACCATGTATTCACGTTCAGATTATTTTAGATTATTTTCACATGAAATCACACAGAATTTGTTTTTGAAATCATTGAAGCAACTGTATTTAATATTTTAGCATCAATTTCTAATATTTTCTGATTATGTATTCGTCAAAAGTACATATTTTAAATTCTAAAATCATTTTATACATCGGAAAAATATCATTTATTTATCAAGTATTAATCAAATTATAATATCTTTTCATCTTACAGTTTACGAATATCTTTCAAATATGAATGTTATTTTTACACTTTAATAATATGAAAAAATACACGAATGCCATCTTTAATTTTTCCAATTATTTCATAGCAATAATTTTATCATTAATGTTGCTTAGACCGTTTCATCATAACTTAAAAAAAAGGTAGTTATCCATTTTCAGTCGATTTTCGAAAAACTGTAACTGAAATTACATAAACTCATTGTAAAACTCATATAACTTCAATGTTATGAAACAATGAAAATTTATATAATTTAATATATTACAACTCTAATTGTTTTAGTTAGAATTATTTCAGCTATCTCCATTGTCTAAATCTAGGTTATTTGAAAAATATAAAAATTATTTTATCATCGAAGAGTTGAATACAATAGTCCGACACCTCATGTTTACTAAACTACAAGAATGTGTTATGCTTTTAGAAAAGATTGTTTCTCAATGGAATATTATTTAACTTGAAAACGTATACCTTGTGAACCCACGATTAGATCAGATCGAGGAATACCCTTATTTCAAAAACATAATTTAATCAATTCAAACTTTCCTTTAAAATTCTTTTAACTTGATTAAATATGTACACATCTATACCAGTGAATATATCAACGAGAGGACACTAATTTTAATGTTTTAAGAATAAATTTTAAATACTGTCTGGAAAATTAAAGAAATCTGATTATTTAGCATTTTTTTTTCTTTTAAATATATTTTTATATGTTGTAGAACTGACTATTTTGATTGGGAAGTAATGTTTTCTCATTACTTTCCAAGAAAATATTATATTACAACTTTCAAAATAATAAATTTTCGATTTCAAAGAAAATAATGTATTGTATAATTTTATCATAAGGATAAACCTGTAAAGATAAAAAAAGAAGTTGTAAAAAAAGAACCTGTAAAAAGAAGCTGTTAAAAAGAAGCTGTAAAAAAAAGAAGCTGTAAAAAAGAAGCTGTAAAAGAAAAAGCTGTAAAAAAAAAAAAAGAACTTGTAAAATGTATTAGGTGGACTCAAAATGAACAGACGGAAAGTACAATAAAATTATTTAATTAATTGATAAAAATACTTAAAATATACAATAAAAATACTGACACATACATAAAATATAATAATTAATTAATTATGATTTGATAATACATAAAAACACTATCACAAAGATAAAATATAAAAAAGAAATACATAAAAACACAATCACAAAACATAAAATATAAAAAAGAAATACATAAAAACACAATCACAAAACATAAAATGGAAATAATAATAATAATAATAATTTTTTTAACATACTACATGTAAGGTTATAGGAACATCGATGGTGGGGGGATAGGACATTCCCCCTCAAATTTTTCTGCAAGCATCTTTTGAATCATTGTCTGATTTCGTAGGCTTTCTAATAACCTAATCTGTGAATTTAAGTAATGAACAAACACAAATGTCTCGGATAATGGGCAGTGAACGTCCTCACTTTTTATTATATGGTATCCACACTGTTCAAAACTTGGAAATCTCTCCAAAAGTTTCTTAAACTTAGAACACATAAATTTTTCGATGTTTATTGATGGAATACCCATCTCGTTTAATATTTCTTTCTCGATCGCACCGCCTTTATATCCGATAATAGTTTTATTATCACATTTGCTGTTGTTGTAACAAAAGTTTATAAATTTTTTCAAATTGTCGGGTAGATATGTTTTTTCACCTTTCTGAGGTAAAAACGGCAGTCCATGCACATTTTGTATAACATATTCCATCGATTTTTTTTCTTTAGCTGTTGCTGATTTTTGCAACGATTTCGTTAATTTGAATCTGATAGTATCGTGCAATTGATTATTGGTGGCACAAAATGCAGCCTCACGGGCGTGGAATGCCTTCTGTATGACAAACCCATCCAAATCTAAGATGCCACACACTTGCTTCATTTCCTCAATGAACATCTTGATTTATGGTGAGAAATCTCTAAAACTAATATAAGAAGTTGTTGTAAGTTTCAAAATTCACGCTATATAACATAAATATTAAGAAACACCCTTAAAATATTTTCAACGTATTAAAACGCTTAGATGTAGTTGAGGGGTGTTAACATACATACTTTTCATACTTTCAACGTATTAAAATTTTTGTAGGGGGAAGAAGGTACATATACATTCGGTTATTTTTATCCTTTTCCAATACTTTCAAGGAAAGTTGAAAGGTAAAAATTTATTTCTTTCGGAGTATAAACTTGTACAATGAAAGGTTACTATTCATATAAAATTATAAAAGATGATACAATAATACTGAAATTCATGAAAATTTGAACTACAATGAGAATACTTTCTTTATATTATACTGTATTATAGAAATACACCAGTAGAGTGATTTAAATCGATTCTATTTCTCTCAAATGTTGAAAAAATCTTTTCAACTTTTTTTCTATTCAACTATTCTTAAACCATTTCACATAAACTTGTCGTATGTAACACACCTTCAATTCTATGACTAAAATTGCAAAAATATATGAATAAAGAGTTTTGGAAAGATCTAGACTATTTTTGTTCAAAGAAGAATATTTATATTTTATCACCAATTGGAAGTATCAAAAGGATTTTCACTCACATTCCAATCATAAATATAAGAAATTTCCGCGACACCTACAGTGTTCAAGAAAAAGTCTATTTCCTTAACATAGGTTCATCTTATTTATTGGTGTAGCAAATGAAAAGATATTTGTTATCTCAAAAATATGAAATCCTCCAAATATTTTTTCTTTTTGTTATTTATTTTCTATAAGAAATTCACGCGTTATGTAATCAATAAGTGAAAGTCGTAAAAGTTTCCTTGTCAGTCTTTTTATATAAAACTTGATATTTTCCATTGTTTTTTACTTAATTATCAATACTCATTAAGGATACAGCTGTTGAAAAACTGAAATGTATGATTAAGTTTTCTCTCTTAAGTTGATAAAAATCGTAAGAAATCAGTCTTTTTCCATAAAACTTGATATTTTCCATTGTTTTTTACTTAATTAATGATACTCATTAAGATTATAGCAGTTGAAAAACTAGGATGTACGTTTAACTTTCAACTTTTAAGTCGTTACATTGATCATATAGTTGATAAAAATAGTAAGAAATCTGTCTTTTTCTATAAAACTTGGTATTTTCCATTGTTTTTACTTAATTAATACTACTCATTAAGATGTCTATCAAGCAAAATTCAAATATATGTTTAACTTTCTTCTGTTAAATTGATAATCTCATCTTGTAGTAGAAGAAATCTAAATAAAATGGCTAAAAACTGAGATTTTAATTGTTTCGCTTAAATAATAATACTCATTAAAATTACGGTTGTTCAAAATTCAAATATAAATTTAATCTTCATCTTATATTATGATTCAATGTTGAGATGTGATTGATAATATTTTTTTGAATTGGGAAGGTTGTTCACCTCTCTGTTACAATAGAATGTTCCTTTTTTCCACTAGGGGGCGTTTGTGGAGGGGGATGCATGGAGGGGGCAGGAGGGACGGTTTGCTGCGGAGGGACGGCCCCTCTGCCCCTCCGGCTGAGCCCGTACTGTCCTTTTCCTACTACTTACCATATATTAAAATGAATCTAGGAAAAAAAGTGACATAAACTACAAAAGCCGGGAAAAAAAGTGACATTGAAAAAAGTGATGTGGAAAAAAAGTGACAAAGACTTGATTTTGGGGATTTATTATTGATTTTGGGGATTCATTGGTTAAGTATGAAAGGGGGGGGAGGGGCTCATAGTTTTGGTAAATGGGTTTTTCATGCTGAATTATTATCTGTTTTGGTTCAATGTTTGGATATACGTTCATCCTGAAAAGACGCTTGCCTGATTAGTTTTGGGAAGGTATGATTACCCGCCCCCATCCGTCCTCAATTAGATGAATAAGTTTTTATGCAGAATTGTCCAACGTGTGTCAAATTTGCATATAGGTTCTTTTCGATAAGGTTTATATATAGTATAAAACGCCTGAAGAGATTTAGGAGTTCTAATGGTTAAGTATAGAGAGGGAACGGAGGATAACCTTTCTTAAATTAAATTAATAACTTTTTATGCATAATTATCCGATTTGCTCAGAATTTTGGACATAGGTTCATTATGATAAGACGTATCTCTGATTAGTTATGAGGTTCTTCTGCTTATTATAAAGGGAGGCGAGCAATTATATCCCCCTTAAACTAGAAAAATAGGTTTTTATGCAGAATTATCTCATGTATTTCAAGTTTTAAATATAGGTTCTTTCTGATAAGGTAAATCTCTGAATAGTTTTAAGGATTTAATATCTAAGTATTGAAGGGGAATAGAATATAACCCACCTTAAATTAAATTACTTTTTACGCAGAATTATCAGATTTGCTTCAAATTTTGGATTATAGAACCATTATGATAAGGCGTATCCCTGATTAAATATGGGGTTGCCAATTAAAAATTGGGGCAGGTGATTATTTCCCCCCCCCCTTAAATTAGATAAATTGTTTTTTATGCTCACTTATCCGATATATTTCATATTTTGGATATATGTTCTTTCTCATAAAGTGAATCCCGGAATAATTTTAAAGGTTTAATGGCTAAGTAAACACTGGGGGAATGGATGATACCCCCCCCCTCCCCTTAAATTAATAAATGGCTTTTTACGCAGAATTATCTGATTTGATTAAAATTTTGATTGGGCATTCATTATGATAAGGCGAAGTCCTGATTAATTGTGGGTTGTCCCCTGTTCATCACTCTATACTTAGCCATTAAACCCTTAAAATTATTCAGGGATTTACTTTATCAGGAAGAACCTATATCCAAAATTTGAAATACCTTGAATAGTTGTGAAAGAAAAAAAAAACAATTTATTCTATTTAAAGAGTGGAGGATTAATCGCCTGCTTCCCCTATTTAATTATCAAAAGAACCCCATAATTAATCAGAGATTCGCCTTCTTATAATGAATATACATCCAAAATTTGAAGCAAATTGGATGATTCTGTGTAAAAAGCCATTTATTTAATTTAAGGGGGTTTATCCCCCGTTCCCCCTCTATACATAGCCATTAAACCCATAAAACTATTCAGGAATTCACTTTATGAGAAAGATCCTATATCCAAAATTTGAAATACATCGGATAAGTGTGCATAATTTTTTTAAATCTAATTGAAGGTGGGTATAGTAATCCCACCCTCCTTTTTAATTACCAATAGAAACCCATAACTAATCAGAAATACGTCTTATCATAATGAACCCATGTCCAAAACTTCGAAGCAAATCGGATAATTCTGCATAAAAAGCTATTTATTTAATTTAAGATGGGTTTCCTCCATCTCCCCTTTATACTTAGCCATTAAATCCTTAAAACTATTCCGGAATTCACCTTACCAGAAAGAACCTATATTTAAAATTGAAATACATGGGATAATTCTGCATAAAAACATATTTATCTAGTTTGAGGGGGAGAATTGCTTGTTCTCCCCCTTTATAATAAGCAGAAGAGCCCATAACTAATCTAAGATATGTCTTATCATAATGAACTTATTTCCAAAATTTTAAGCAAATCGGATAATTATGCATAAAAAGCCAATTTAATTTAAGAAAGGTTATCCCCCGTTCCCCCTCTATACTTAACCCTTAAACTCCTAGAATAAGCCTTATCGAAAAGATCCTATTTGCAAATTTGACACAGGTTGGATAATTCTGCATAAAAACCCATTCATCTAATTGAGGACGGATGGGGGGGGGGGTTAATCGTCCATTCCCAAAACTAATCAGGCAAACATCTTTTCAGGATGAACTTATATCCAAAAATTGAACCAAAACAGTTAATTCAGCATGAAAAACCCATTTATCTAAACTATGAGCCCCTCCCCGATCCCCCTTTCATACTTAACCAATGAATCCCCAAAATCAATTCCTTGTCACTTTTTTTCGGATAATTCTTTTTTCTTGTCACTTTTTTTCCGATAGCTTTTTTTTCTGGTTACCCATTTATGTATATTACCTTATATGTATATTAAAAGTAAAATATTGCTTATTGCGATAATGTGAAATTTGTCATTACCAGGGGTGCACGATATTTCCAATTTAGGATATGGCACAATGTTGCAGAAAAACAAATATGATTTCAATTTTAAAAATTAATTACATGCCAGACATAATTCCTTGATATAAAAAAAAATTTCACTATAAGTAGAAATATTTGTATGGCAACCTTTATAAAATCGGTCTCAGAATAATGAGTATGCATGAGTTGAGAAATTTTTGAATAATAATTTGGTAATGCAGAATATAATATATATAATATAATACTTATGGTAATAATGAATTTATGCAAATCTATAACTTATCATAGAATTTTCATATAGATTATGGGAAATGTTAGTAAAAACATTTTCTACACCCTTGGTTATTAAGATTATAACTGTGAAATTGTTGTCCACCGTTTTTTTCAAAAAGTTTTCTTGTCTTTATTCAATTAATGAGGTATCCCTGATAAAATACGTCTTATTTTTCAAAAGAAAAAAAATTGTAAAAAAAATCATATTTGGTAACTCACGTTACAGGTAAGCATGGAATTACCTATTACTACACTTTAGAAAATTGTATTGTGCTAAAATTTATGTAGAAGTTCCATGTCAAATCAACCAAAAAAATTCAATATTCAACTTGACCATAACAGATTTCAATGAAACTGCCAGGGATCATTCTTCATGATGATATAAATCGGGGGGAAAAATCAGATGGTATAAATCAGAGAGAATTTTAAAATTGGAATTTAGATTTCAAAAAATCTTCATGTTTTAACTTGTATAAACATTTTCAATTTTGAAATTCTAAAGTTCTATCAAATTTAGAAATATTTATAATTTGTATGGTCACTTTCAGCTTTTATTCTCATAACTTCTGATGCCATAAAGATCCCATTCTAAAAATTTCAGAGTATCAATTCTATAATATAACAAACAAATTTTTTCAACGTTTTTAAAAATGACTATCGAAAAAAAAAATTAAATTTATATGTATATAATTTTAACTATACGTAGTCAATTTGTATATCAAATTAAACCTGATAAACTCTTCTTTAAAATGAGTGGTCATAAAAATTTCTACATTTAATAGAACTTGAAAAATTTAAAAACATGTAAGCAAACCAAAACATGACTATTTTTCAAAAATTAACTATATGAAATATTGATGCAAATATGTATATATATGAACATATATTCTCATTTATATCATCGGGCAGAACGATTTTTGAGAGTTTCATTAAAATCTGAAAGGGTCTGGTTGATTTGAAGTAACCAAGTCTAAAACTGTCAGAAATCTTTTAATTTGTATGCTTAATACATTATAATATTTTGTGTGCTGACAATTTGTAATCTGAAAAGATTTATTTTGAGTTCTTATTTTAAATTGATATTTGAATATCGAGTAGCCAAAAATTAAGGGACAGGCATTCCAGATTCTTTTTTGTCGAACCTTTATTTTGTTTCATATTATGGTCAGCTCTTTTTCACTTAATACACTTGCCGTCGAAAGTCTGCGTACAGACGATCATCTTTCGTGTTCATGCAACGATCACCAAATAAATGAAGTCTTTCGGAATGGGAAAAATTTTTAGTGATTCCTGTAACTTCATAAATTTAAATAGTATAAACAACAATCACTTGATCGTTGCATAAAATAATACAAAAATTCATAACTTAAGAACGACACAAATCGTGTACGCCAAAAGTCTGCGTACGCTGGAAAAATCTTTACGATAGTGGATTGTAATCAAAAGTTAATACATTGTAGGGTATCTCCTTCTTTTTATCACCTCTCTCAATCTGTTTAGTATGGATTCAACTAGCTTAGAACTCTCTAGTGTGGTTATTTTGTTCCATTCATCTACCATGACATATTTCAGCATTTCTTTGGGTGTTATTATGTGCTCCCTCATTCTCCGCTCTAGTAAAACCCACAAATGCTCTATTAGGTTTGATTCTGGAGACTGTGATAGTCTACGGAGTTGGTATGGTACATGGCAGAGCACCCATAATCTCACAATGTATGCTGTGGGCTTGGGATCATTATCCTGCTAAAAGTAAAAATCATTACTTACTCTAAGCTTTTTGGCACCTGCCTTGGGATTTTTCTTTAATATGTTCAAATAATCAAATTTGTTCATTATTGATTCAATAAACTCAAGATTATCAACCCCTTTGCTTCCAATGCACCCCTAAACCATTACCGCCTCCTCCTCCATGTTTGGTAGTCAGAAAAAGATTCCCTTTTTTTTTAGATCTGTACCGGGTTTCCTTCAGACATATTTTCGTTCTTGAATACCGAAAATACAAAATTTACTTTTAGCTGAATATATTACCTGTTTTCAAAAGTCACGTGTTTTATTTAGATGTTTTTTATCAAAAGCCATTCTTTTAGCTCTGTTCACTTGAGAGACAAATGACTTTTTCAGTGCAACTTGGCCATGATAGTCATGCTTTTTCAGTTCTCTTCGGATTGTGGTTAAACTCACCTTTTTTTAATCTTTGAGAAAAACTTTTAGCTATCTGCGAAGCTGATAGTCCTGGATTTATTTTTACAAAGCGTATTACAAAGTTTGACTCTCGAGGCGACAGTGCAGACGGGCGGCGGTATCTTGGGTTGGATTTTGAAAATCCTGTTTATTTGTAGTTCATGATCACTTTTTGATTCGATGAATGTTTTCTATTAACAGTTTTACTAATTAAAGTACGAGTTTTTTCCCTTTTCCAAAAATCTACGATGATTTGCCTTTCAGCAATATCGATTTCCTTTCTGTTACCTCCCATGGAACAATACAGTCATTCAAAATCTCAAATTCTATATAAATGGTAATAAAAGCCTATAATTACTTGAAAAAACTAAAGTTGATGCAATTATCTCACAATAAAAGGTCTTTAAAAGCTATATTTTTCCAGTGTACGCAGACTTTTGGCGCACACAATTTGTGTCGTTCTTAAGTTATGATTTTTTTGTATTATTTAATGCAACAATCAAGTGATTGTTGTTTATACTATTTAAATTTATAAAGTTACAGGAATCACTAAAATTTTTTTCCATTCCGAAAGACTTCATTTACTCTGTGATCGTTGCATGAACACGAAAGATGATCGTCTGTACGCAGACTTTCGACGGCAAGTGTACATAAAGTTGAGATTATTATTAATAAAAATTCTGAAATGCCTATAAAATGCTTCAGGTAAGCAATTGTTTGATTAATTAACACACTTAAAAACTTAAAATACTTACATAAACTGTAATTAAGTTTAATTACTGTAATTAAACATCAGTTACATAGTTACATAAACTTTAACATCATATTTTTCATGAGCAACCGCATGTAAACAGAGCAGCTCTCAACAACGACAAGTACAGTTAACTTAACAGTTAATATCTGGGCTACAGTGAATAAATTACAGGTGAATAAGATAACAGGTATTGATTTATATTTAACACTTCCCCTAAATCCATACCTACCATACAGCCACTTAAATTAAAATAAATGTCTTAAGCAAAAGTCTTAAGTTCATACATTCCAATTAATTTGCAAAGTTTCTGAAAACGAAATTTTGCCAAGGGCTTGGTGAAAATGTCTGCAGCTTGACATTCACTGTCACAATGTTGAATATCAAGTTCTCCATTTTGAAATTTTTCCCGGACAAACTTGTATCTAACATCTATGTGCTTTGTGCGGTTGTGAAATTCGGGATTTTTAATTAATCTTATCGCACTTTCGTTGTCAACTTGCAGGACAGGCACACATGCTTCAGTTGACAGATCTTGAAATAATCTGTAGAGCCAAACAGCTTCTTTTGAAGCTTGGCTAGCAGCCACAAATTCAGCTTCAGTAGTCGAAAGTGAAACACATTTTTGCCGCTTACTAGCCCAAGTTATAGCACCTTCACTTATTTGAAGATCATCCCTGAAGTGGATCTCCTTTGTCAAGGGGTCTCTAGCATAATCTGCATCACTGAAGGCTTCCAATTTGTTTTTTGTTCCAGATTTGTACAAAATACCCCATTTAGAAGTTCCTTTAAGGTACTTTAAAACCCTTTTTACCAAACTCCAATGTACTTTTAGAGGCTTGTCCAGAACTTGAGATAGCACACTAATTGCATAAGCAATATCAGGTTTGGTAACTATGGCTAAGTACATCAAGCTTCCTACTGCTCTTCTATATGGTATACTTTCATTTAGCTTTTCGGAAGGCTCCTGTGACATCAATGATTTATCAATTGGAATACAAACAGGATTGCAATCAGACATGTTGAAACAATCCAAGATTTTCTTGATGTAGTTTTCTTGATGAATGAAAATAGAACCGTCATCCAAATATTTCAGCTGCATACCCAAGAAATAATTTGCAGGTTCAACTCTAACGCTGAATTCTTCTTTTAATTTTTCAAGAAATGTTTCCAACAAGTCTTCATTTCTGGCAGCAACAATTCCATCATCTACATACAGAACTAAGAATAGAGACTTATCCTTGTTGACAAAAAGACATGGATCACTATCCATTTGCTTGAGATCACAGCTTTGAAGAAAAGTTTTGAACCTCCAGTTCCAACACCTGGGAGCTTGTTTCAAACCATATATACTTTTAAGCAATCGGCAAACACGTGGTGTACCATCTTCAAATCCTACTGGTTGCTTCATGTATATTTTTTCATTTAGTTCCCCATATAGAAATGCACTTTTAACATCAAATTGGGCTAACTTAAGATTTTCGCTAGCAGCTAAGCTAATTACAGATCTTATTGTATCCCAGCGAACTACAGGAGTGAATGTATCATGAAAGTCAATTCCAGGTTTCTGCAAAAACCTTTTGCAACCAGTCTTGCTTTGAAGCGTTCTATCTTGCCTTCAGAATTTCGCTTGATTTTATACACCCAGCGATTTTCAATAGCTTTTCTATTTTCTGGAAGATCCACCAATTCCCAAGTCTCATTTTCTGCCAATGAATTCAATTCTTCGGTCATTGCTTTTTGCCAACTTTTTGAGTCATCAGAAGTAATTGCTTGATGATATGTCATTGGTTCATCATCTTCAGCTAACATGACATAGCCTTCAAATCTAGATGGCTTCTGCATTTGAGACCTGTCTCTTAAATTCATTTTATTATCGCTGTCATTTTCAGTTCCTGTAATGCTCAAACTAGGAGTGTGAGAAGCTTCCCCTACGTTGCTACTCTCATCATCTTCACAACTATTTTCAGTTGAGAGTACAGGATTCTGTTTTACTAATGTCTTTGCTGAAGTAATTTCCTTCTTAAAGACAACATCTCTGCTTAAGATCACTTCATCCGAGTCTGGCAACCATATTCTATACCCATCTCTATCTCCACAGTATCCTACTAAATAACCTTTCACAGCCTTTTTGTCAAATTTTCTTCTTTTCTGTTTTGGAATATGTACAAAACACTCTGTACCAAAAACTTTTACATGATCAAATGCTGGTGCTTTCTTAAACCAAATTTCATAGGGTGATTTACCTTCTTCTGGAGTAGGACCTGTTCGATTGATGACATATGCAGCGGTGTTAACTGCTTCACCCCAAAGCCTTTCAGGCATTTCCTTGGCATGCAACATGGATCTTGCAGCTTCAACAAGGATTCTGTTTTCTCTTTCAATCGCTCCATTTTGTTCTGGAGTATAGGGCATGGAGTTCCTGTGGTTTAGACCTACTTTTTGCACAATATGATGAACTTCTGAATTGTTAAATTCTTTACCTCCATCAGTTAAGAGTTCTTTGAGTGTATAGCCAGCAGTCTTAACTTCAGCCAAAAAACTAGAAAGCATTTCTTTCACTTGACTCTTTTCTTTTATCAAATAGACAGTTCTGTATTTTGAGTAGTCATCTTTAAACGTTACAAAATAACGATTCCCACTGAGTGACTTCTCAGGCATTGGGCCACATACATCTGCATGAACAAGTTGACCAGGGCTTGTAGGACGATTTTGTCGAGAGCCAAAACTCAGCCGGTGCATTTTTCCATACGTGCAGGCATCACAAAATTCATCATTAAGACTTACATCAATGCCTTTCTGTTTCAGGAATTTTTGTACATAGCATTTGTTTTGATGTCCCATTCGCTCATGCCACAACTGAAGATTATCATTATCCACGACTACACAAGCAGATTCAGGAATTATCACACGCATATTAAGTCTGTAGACACTATTGTATCTTTCACCAACAGCAACAGTTTCACCTTTTTTATTTCTGAACTCACGTACTTTGTTATCAGCATATTCATACAAACCATTATCTAATGCTGCACCAGATGAGAAAAGGTTTTGATTGCTCCCAGGAACATACCAGACTTTAACAAGGGTACCAGGTTTCCATAACCCATTTACAAGCATTTCAATCTGGATTTCTCCAATACCTGTAGCATGCATATTTCTTCCATCACCTAATCTTAAGGGCTTGGGCATATCAAACTGTTTAAATGAAGAAAACCAGTCCAACTTATAACAGATAGGATGAGAAGCGCCAGTAATCTTGGCTTTTTAGTTCAGCAACTGTCACAAAAGCTTGTCCTGATTTCAGAGATTCAGCTCTCTCATTATTGTTATTCTTCAAACTATAACAGTTCTTTTTAATGTGACCGATCCGACCACAAGCATAACACATCAGCTTTTTGCTTTTAGAGTTTCTCTGATCACACACAACAGTTTTATCCAAGGGCTTCTTAGGACAGCAATTATTTGGCTTGGCCACGAATGCCACACTCTTGTTTTCAACAGGCAGTTTTAACTCATCTAACCGCTGTTCATGTAAGCGTAGTCTTTCTGTAAGACTTTGTAATGATCTTTCATTATTTGGCACTGATTCCCATGCATTCTTAAATTCGAGATATTCATTTGGCAAAGTGTTCAAAATTCTGTTTAGCAGCATAGATTTCGGTAACTGAACATTTTCACTCTTCAATTCTTCTTGTAATACCTGCCAAATTCTCTGCAATTTTGAAACATGAGTTGCAATATTGTCCATGGGATCTTTAGTGTAGTTGAATAATTGAGAATACAAAAGATCTAACCTTCTTTCATTCTTCTGTTCATACACAGAATGCAAGGCATCCCACATCTCCTTTACAGTTTTACAGGTGAGGATGTGCTGTTTGGGTTCAGGCCTAACACTAGATCCAATTGTTTATCTAGCAATAGCATCTGCTTCTTCATAGGCCTTCAAAGCTACAGCATATGCCTTTCTATCTGCCTCTGCAGCGCCTTCTGGAAGCTCATCAGGCTTAGTTGTTATTCCCAAAACAATGGGCATGGCTTTCTGTACTGTTAATTGAAGTTCAATATCAAACTTCCAGCTTATCCAGTTCCTTTCACCCTCTAATTTTTCAATAAAATTAAATTTTTCCATGTTACTCATATAACTGGAACACACAATTCGATGACAAGGAAACTAAGCCTAACTTAAGCCTAACAACGTGCCGATCGGCGACGTTTCAAAGTTTAAAAACTACTAACTGGGCTTGCTGGCCCCATAACCACTTAAAAACTTGACTTAAGCTACTTACATAAACTGTAATTAAGTTTAATTACTGTAATTAAACATCAGTTACATAGTTACATAAACTTTAACATCATATTTTTCATGAGCAACCGCATGTAAACAGAGCAGCTCTCAACAACGACAAGTACAGTTAATTTAACAGTTAATATCTGGGCTACAGTGAATAAATAACAGGTGAATAAGATAACAGGTATTGATTTATATTTAACAAACACTCCAATTATAAAAATATTTTACCTGCAGATAATTTTTTTGTCCTTGAGGTATCTGTAACAGACACTTGTAGAGTTTTCTGCGACTGGGTCTAAATCTTAAAGGAAATTAGAAATATTGAATGTCTGCTTAAACATTCATTTTATTCTGTTTCAGTCATTCAGCGACTGGAAAGGCTATGTTAAAGCAAAAGCTGCAAGAATACACCAGCATCGCGGGAACAAAGTTATCCATCCATTATAAAAGAAAATATAGAGATTCTAACACGTAAAAGTTCCATATGTAACAATATAAAATCATTCAATCTAGTAAAACTGTGGAACGAGTTGCTGAATGTTTTAAAAATAGAAATTAAAATCCAAGTTAAACAGGTGCATCACATGAAAAACTTAATGATGGCGTTTCAGTTCACTGGAATATCATTTTTAGTTTGATTTTGAAAATTGCTCCGTGATGAGTTGAAACATATGTCAATAGTTAAATAAAACTATTTTTCTTAACACATTCGCTGCCAGTCACGTGCTCGCACGTGAAATTCTCTCAATTATTTAACATGGAGTTATCAGCAGGTAATATATTAAACTTTTTTTTAGCAAATAAGAACAATATATTAATCCAGGATGTTATTTTATTATAAATAAACTTAAAATTTCTAACAAAGTGTAAACTTAAAATGAACTTTGTTATCATATTTATTTATTGTTTGTGTTTTATGTATGTTAGAGTGAGTAACTGTTAAGTTCTGTTGAACTTTTGTTAATTATAACAATTGCTTCAAAAATATGCGAATATGTTGCATAATTAGATATTCAATAATTAGCATCAATACTTTTGGATTTGTAAAATTAAGAGAATTAATGCATTCTTAGAAAACATACCTAAAATTGAATCTGAAGAATTTTTTCTTTTAGATAAAAATCTCTTTGTTTTTAGCACCATATACGAGATGAATTGTGGATGCTGCAGTCTGTTTTCACATATGAAACCTGAAATTATGATTGTACATAACCAAAAAAAATCTTTGCATATGAAGAAAACCTACTTTTTTGTTTTTATTGTATAAAATTTTATTTATCTTTTGTATTATAGTAACTGCTAATTTTGTTTTTGACAGTTAGAGAGATTAAACTTTCAATTCTGATTGAAAAATTCATGAAAACAACTAAACAGTATAAAATGTGCACCAACTACTCCTTAATCCAACAATTTCCTGCCAAAAATTTCTAATATTAGTTTTATTGAAGTAAAATAGCTCCAATTTTTTTATATTAGAAAATTTTATAGTATTTTTGCACACAGAAGACGTATGAACTTACCCAATAGCTAGTGTTATAACAATTAGACAAGGAACAGCCAGAACATCAGGTACCTACACAATTTTTTGCTGACACCACGTGGAAAAATAAATTGAAATTTCTATTTTCTGGACACCAAAAATATTTTTAGAAAAAAACCTTATCAATGTGTCTCAGTTCCCCTTATGTATATATATTTATTTCCGTCTAGGGAAACAGTTGCAATTATCCGTTTTGAGTAATACTCTTTCTGTGATGTTACTTGAAGTTGTATAAAATTATTGTGCTTTTTTTTAAATTTACCTTATTTTTATGATTTACATTTTCTTATTAGGTTCAAAAGACAAGTTTGTAAATAGAAGATTAACGATAACAGAAGATTTATCGAACAAATTGCTCCAATCTCAGTAGGAACAGAATGAAGAAAGCAAGCGAATTGCGGAAGCTGCTGAGAATAAAGTAAAATTGAATCAGCAGAAGCTGGAGAACGATAATAAAGTTTTGGAATACAAAGAAAAAAAACTGCAACTAAAAAAAAATACATTAAAATGCAGCACCAATATTTTATGCAGAAAATGCGTTTAAATAAGTTAAAATATTTATAAATAAATTTTGTATAAATAACTGCCATTATGTAATTATTTTTGTGTCAAAAATGTATGCTTCATTAATGAGAATCTTGCAGGGAAGACTAATCTCATGCTGTGTTTATTTTAATAAATCTCAGCTATGTAAGATTTAGATTACTTTCAGTTGAAAGTGAGTAATTAAGATCGCAAATTTAAATAGATATCCACAATTGATAAATTTTTTTAAATGTTGTCACAGGGTTGTTTGGTTTAAACTAAGTGTTTTTTTTCATTTCGTTTTTTTTTTCTTATGTTTTCATTTATTTTACACATTATTAAAATATGAAAAATACCCAAGTTATGCAAATACTACAAATACAGCTTTTTTTTTTTTTACATTAATAAATTTTTAAAGTGACAAACATTTTTAATCCATCCAACTTTTCTTGCTAGCTATAAATCTACATGACAAACTAATTTTTCAATTTGCCTAAAATGAGCTGTGGAAAAAAAAAGAAAAGCTTCTTGTTTTGTTTCTTTTTTAAGCCTTTTATTTTTTTAAAATAGCCAAAATGGCAGAGTCCAACCAAAAATGCAATTTTACCATTTAGATTGCATCATATATCAAAGTATTAATGATGACTTAACATAAGTCATTCTCCCCATTGGTTACTGTTTGTTCTGTGTGCTAATAAATGAATGGCTGTGAATTTTCTCTGTTCTGTAGCTATTGGTTTTAATAAGCTTTTGTTTTTCTTGCATTAGAGTTTTTACATTATGATTTTATTCTATTTGTACTGTATTTTATCTTAAGAAAGCTATTTATATACATTGAAGTAAAAGAATGTCTAAAACTAGAAAATATACATTGAAGTAAAAGAATGTCTAAAACTAGAAAAAAGAAAGATATAAACCTGGTTTCCATTTGAGAAAATAAGACATACACCAAGAACAGGCTCAAGAGCCAAATGTAAAAATTGCATGCAATGCACATGTATCAAATTAGTTCTTCCTTATAATACTAGATGGAATTGTTTTTCAAGATGCCTTAGATGTTTACCTTAAAAATTGCCCAACTTAAAATCTGTGGTAATAAGAAATATTGAAGATATGTTTGAATTGTTAAAGCTTATTACTGGCCTAGCCCTGGATAATATCTAAAGTAATGATTGTTCGATTGCTGATGCAGTTTATATTTGAAAAGCTCTTCAAAAAATATTAAGAGAAAAAAAGATAAGTCCCGCAGTATTTGACTCCAGGTATAAAATGGCTCCAACACCCATGCACTGTTTGATATATATCCTTGATCCGCGGTACAGTCAAAGTGAACTATCTAAGCAAAAAAAAAAAAAAAGGATGCATTAAATTTTGCGAAACAGAACATTTTTTTGAGCAGAATACAGTAAAAAAAGTTACCCAATATAAAATGTAGAAGAGTCAGTAAATTCAAATGAATAAATTTAATAACAACGTCTTTACTGAAATTGAACAACTTATAACAGCAAAAGCTTCTTCAGCGAGTGTTGAAAGAATATTTTCAACATTTGGACTGGTACAGCCAAAAATACAAAATAAATTAGGATAAAAAAATAAACAATCAAAATAAAATAAAATGAATTTTAACACGCCAATAATTAGTGTTAGTCATCCTAAGCCTGGATGATAAAATGTAAAGATTTTAGTATAGTCAGAAAAATTCCTTTAATTGTTTTGCTCATTTATGCCAACTAGGGTTGGTCTCAAATGTTTACATAATCGGAGCTTTACTGTATTTATATTTGTCTTCCTTTTTAGTTAATTTATTTAGTATTGTGCCAATTTAACAATCAATTTTAGTCAATTTAATTAATTAATGATCACATCTAATAGCATTTAAGATTTTTTTTCTTAAGACATCATTTTTGAACATATAGGTATCAGATATTTATATGCATATTTTGTAAACTCTAACATTTTTTTAATGGTTCGGATATAGCGAACAAAAACTTTGGTCCCTTGAAGTTCATTATAACAGGGTTCTACTGTATTCTTTTTAATTTTAGAACGTTAAAACAGGGTTATACTCAGCAGGGGAATATGGGATTCCTAGGAAAATCAGGGAATGAACTTTAGGTTTTAAAAATCAAAGGAATCTCAGGGGATAATGCAAAAATTTTCCCAAACCTGGGAAAACCTGTAAAAATCAGTCCACCCTGGGGAATCAGGGGCAATTTTTGCTGTTTGCGTGCTTTATTATCATATGTAATATCAAAATGTCATTAATTGTTGATATGGAAAAATTGTACATCCCGGAATATACATCAGGCATTTCTCAGGAGACGTATTCTTGGAAAATGAGTATGAACCCTGTAAAAATAAGTTTGTTGGGCTTTATTTAAAAATTTTAATGCAGGTTACAGAAAATATATATGGTTAAGGTATATAACAACAAGCCATCCTGGTAAATTTTTTTTTATGTGAAACTAAGATTATGCCCATTAGGATTGACTGAAATAAAGTTTAAAATTTTGCGAGAAAAAGTTTCAATTTTTTAATTTGATTGAAAACATGGAGAATAGCCTATTGTATATGTCAAGCATGAAAGTTTTAAACGAGTCTGAAAAGAAACGATTCCTCGGAATCGTTCCGAAAAAGAGACTTCTCTGAATCGTTCCGAAATGAAACGACTCCGAAAAGGACCATTCCTTAGACTCCTTCCGAAATGCAACAACTCTGAAAAGGAATGATTCCTGGGAATCGTTCCAAAAAATTATACTTAATGTCATAAATCAGAATTGAAAAGTGACATAGAAAAGTCGGATTTATTCAGTTTTTTTCTTGTACTTTATCCCTTTTCTCGGATTTTTTCCGTTTTTAATTGGAATCGTTCCTTTTTTCTGGAACACGTTCCATTTTCACAGATTCGTTCCTTTTTTTGAAACGACCTCGAATAACTCATTCTTTCTGGTGAACAATTCCTTAAAATGGACGATTTTGCCCATCTCTGTATTTTAGTATTCGAAATGTGTTCTTGACTTAAATCACACACTTTTTTTTTTTGTACTTTGCAACAGGGTAGGTTAGATTATTATTTTGAAGAATAAACCAAAAATGATCTTAAGTTCAGAATCGTCGAGGTTGGAATACAAACAATGGGGTGCTGCAGCACCGATTCACTAGCAAACTATTTTCCAATATTTTAATTATAGATTTTTTTTTAGGTCTTTCATCAGGCATGAGATTGCAAAAAGTTAAAAAAAGAGGAAAAGTGCATGAACCGGAAAATGAGAAATTATTTTGAAATAGCACGCGTGTAAGCACGCGTATTTTATTCATAACAAAATTGCCAATACTTTTGCTTCAATCCTCTTTTATTTTATTTATTTTGGGGGGAAGAGGGTCAGAATGAAACCATATATGCCATAGGTTCCCAACCTTTAATGGACCACCGCCCCCCTTACAAGAAAAAAATATTCCAATGACCCCCCCTCTTCTATAATAGTTAATTATACCAATTAAAATATTGTTGCATATTTTACCTATTTCTTGTCTATTTATTAAGAAACACAGGGAAAAATTATAATTAAAACGACTATCAAACGTAACAAAAAGCTGTTCAATAAAAATTTAAAAAAGAAACTCAAAATTAAATAAACTTCCTAAAAAAGTGCATTTAATATGTTAAAGATCTCATGTAACTAAAATATGTTATTATACATATAAAAACAAAGTTTTAAAAGCTTAAAACTTAAAATATTATACGCCAAGTGCTTTCGATCAGAACTTCATCTTCTTCAGCGCAGCTTTGCTTATGCACTGAAATTCCTTTTCGTATTCTTATGTAATTCGAATGTGAACAAAAGTTAATGAGAACGAAAGCACTCGGCATATAATAATTGAAATATGTAACATCTTTTAGATTTGTGACATTTTTAACGTATTAAATGTTTTACAAATAATAACGTGCATAAACAGAAAATCAATAAGAAATTAATAAAAATAATGACATAAACATAAATAAAAATCAAAAATATTAAAGAGATATTTGCCGCTGATGCAATTTTAAGAATTTGTTAATGTCGGGTTCCAGTAGCGGCTGGTCAGGGGGTGCTGCATCAATTTATTCACACCACTAAAATTTTATGGTTATTTCAGTTTTATTTAATCAACAAATTTTGTCGAATAAATAATATGAAAGATTCTGTTAAATTTTTGTGGTGTGAAAAATCTGATGCAGCACTCCCTGACGAGCCGCTACTGTCGGGTTCCAATTTTGTTCCAACAGCAGTCGTAAATCGTCACATTTAGTGACGTGTAGACTAATTCTTTTCGTACCCAATAAATTAGACATTGCACACTTCACTAAATAAGTTTACCGAAAGTAACTAAAAATTTTTGTTCTCTTGCCCAGAACTAAGGGTAGAGAACTAGTGTAGATTTCTGAAGCCAGAATTCTTGATATCCGCTCCAAAATTTTACTTTTAGTTTCTCATTAGTTATAAGTTCTATAAATCCCTATTCTAAATTTCATGATTCTGCTGTATCTGCATTTGCGAAAGGATCTAAAACTCGAATCGGTATGTTCATGTTTAAAATGTCTTGGGATCACTCAATAAAATAAGTATGAAGAGCGTCCAAGTGTTGTCAGTAAGTTGGTAAATCTTAATGCTTTGCAGAGACTGCTGCTAATGTAGGAAAATGGCTGTATTCACTTCTACGTAGATTTTTCTTGAATATAACAAGTTTTGTCATGAACGCAGCTATGACATTTTTTGTTTTAATTAAATTTAATTCATAACCCTGCAATTGTAAAAGGATTTCATTGACAAAACTAAACAGGACTCTCAAATAAACAATGTTTTTTGGATGTTATCAAGTTTTCGCACAATTTTTTACCTCTGTTTTTAAGGGCTGAGTCAAATAGATTGAAAAAACGATTCAGACAATTACCTTTTGAGAGCCAACAAACTTACTTGTGAAAGAGCAAGCGATTCTAATCTTCATTGTTTCATTTCAAAGTTGGCCAAATAATCTGCCATGCAGAAAATTGCTTCTAATCTTTTTCACTAGTAACGTAATAAAACCACATATACAGACATAAATAAATAAATAAAAAATAAGATAAATCTTTATATTTTTAATCATCATGGATTTTATTCAAATGTTCTTGTAATACAGAAGTCTTCACTGCATTCATTTCAAAACTGTTTGATAAATTAAACACACAGGTAATAATTGGTTTGTAAGAGAATGCGTAAATCTATATTTCAAATAGTCAATACTAGTTGAAATATAGATTTATTATTAGATATTAAATATACTGCGGACATTTCTTCTTAGATTCAAACATTTTTAAATACAAAATTAGCCACATTTTAAATTTAAATACATCCATTTTGCAACAAATTTATAGATATGCATAAATGCTTTTATAGCTTTCATTCAGAATAAACGAATTTCTTGAGGAAGTTCAAGCAATAGTTTTGTTTGGAAATCTCTATTCAGGCATAAGTCGTCATGTTTCCAACATTTTTCGAAATACCAGTTTTAAAAAATAACTATAGTTATCAAACCTTTAATGAGCTTGATATAAAAAATTCTGAACTAGTGATCATGATAATATTTTGATCAATGCGTTTGCTACTAAATTTAGAAAGCTAAATTACATTTTTATTTCATCAAACACGACAAAATCAAATTATTCGTCTCTATGTGGATTAAAAAAAAATCAGCGGTCAGAACATAAGCTTCCGCGATCCAAATAACCACGTGAACACAAACAAGCGGCAAAGAAAGCGTCGCATGCCATTAGTTCGAATGGAAAGTTCTCATTCGCTGCAAGCTGCGACAGGATCCCAGCTCTAAGCTCCTTTTCATCGATTTTCATTTAAAGCTATATTTAACATTTTTATCATCGCCCATGCAACGCTGGGGAGACGGGTCAACTAATTTCATTATATTAAACAGGGAAGATTAATATATATTCTTAAATAGGAAGAAACGTTATGACCACCCCCCTTGATTGTCTGAACGCCCCCCATTTCCCTTTGGACCTGTCACGCCCCCCTGGAAGGCTGCAGCACCCCCGTTGGGAACCTATGATATATGCAAATATTATAAGTAGTTGTGAAATTAAAGTCAATAAATTAAGTTCATACTTCTGATGCAATGTTTTACCCAGCAATCTTAGCTACTTGTCCAATTTAAATTTTCACATGTTTTCACTTAAAACAACAATTAACAAACATGGCAAGCTAATGTTTAATCTGCCATACAATTGCAAAAACGTTGCTGAAAACAATATTAAAGCAAATATTTTTTCCAATTTTTTTACGAAAAATATTTTTTCGCCAATCCTTTGACACAATTAGTGTTTTTTTCCCGCGATTCCTTCACGAAATGTGCATTTTCCCGCGATCTTTTGACGAAAAATGTCGTTTTTTCCCGCGATATTTTGACGAAAATCACGGTTTTTTCGCGATATTTTGCCGGAATCCACGTTTTTCTCGCGATATTTTGCCGGAATTCGCGTTTTTCTCGCGATGTTTTGACGGAATCCGCGTTTTTCTTGCGATATTTTGTCAAAATCCGCGTTTTTCTTGGGTTGTTTTAACGGAATTTGCGTTTTTCTCGCGGTGTCTTGACGGAATCTGCGCTTTTCTCGCGGTGTCTTGACGGAGTAAGCATTTTTCTCGCGGTGTCTTAACGAAAACCGCGTTATTCGCGCGACGTTTTGACAAAAATAGCACTTTTTCAAGACCAACGAAAATCCCATCCTTTTCCGTTATCTTTTGACGAAAACCGCGGTTTTTCTCGCGATATTTTGACGGAATTCGCGTTTTTCTTGCAATGTCTTGACGATAACCGCGTTTTTCTCGCTATATTTTGACGAAAATTGTGTTTTTTCGCAATATTTTGGCGAAAACTGCGTTTTTCTCGCGACATTTTTACAAAAATAGCATTTTTTCGTAATCTTTCGACAAAAATCGCGTTTTTTCCGCGATCTTTCGACGAAAATCGCATTTTTATTCCGCGACATTTCGACGAAAATTTCGTTTTTTCCGCGGTCCTTTGAGGGCAAAAAATCGGAAAAGCAGAAAATGACAAAAAAGTGGAAAACCGCGGAAGAATCTCATGCTTGTTTCATATAAGTTGACCCTCCCACTTTGAAGTTTTTTTTTTTTTGGTCTAAAATTTCTCGACTTGTTCGCGACTATATATGGCAGTATACTCTACAGTTTTGTATTAGACAATTTTATACTTTTTGTCCAAAGTGATTTCCGTCAAAGTATTGCGGGTAAGCGCAAATTTCATCGAAAGATAGCAAAAATATCACAAATTTTGTTGCAAGATTTGCTAAAGGAATCCTTTTTTTTTTTTTAATAAAAATGCAATTTTCTCCAAGTATCAAATTTCATCTAAGCAATGCAGGGAAAGGGGAAAAAAAATGTGAATGCCATTCGAAAATTGTATAGTTAGTGTAATGAGGGATTTGCCTATTCTCTGCTGTAACTTTTCATAAAATTTGCTGTAAACTTGAGATATATATATATATTTTTAACTCTGAATTCTGAAGCAATTCATTTTATATAAATTTATTTCAAAAAATAATTCATTTATTACTTTTATTTTAATCATGTTTGTTTTGATTTTATAAATAAACCTGTTTGCATTTGTAAATTTTATTAGAACGTAGATAATTCACAACAAAATCAAAACAATTCTAGATCAGTTTTTAATACACTGAGAGTTGTTTGAGTACATAGTAGCTTTAACTCTTTCCAGCATGGGCAAAATCTGTTAGTAAATTGTGAAATTATCGACTCGCACCAGAAATCATAAGTGAATTTTTTAGATATTTTAAAATCCCTAATTTAAACTTTTTTTGTAAAAGCAAAATTTTACTAAGATATTATTGGTGCCGTTTGGAATTAAAATTAGGTATCCCAGACTGGGCACATTGTGCTATGCTTAACAGATCTATGATATGATTGACCTAGGAGTTGTCAAGGCGATTCCTGCAATTATCGCAATGACAAAAATGTAGTGGTAGATTGGTTGATGAACATGTTTGTTTGTAAGCATGCCCTTTCCTTATTGGTCACTGGTAGAAAGTGTTGAAACACATGATTGTGAAATAAACAAGTCAGGTACTTATTTGGGATACTTTATTAGATATACATATGACGCTTCATACTTTTTTACAAAATATATTGCGATTTTCTTTTTTTTTTTTTTCTTTTTCAACTTCAGGGTGTTTTGAACATGGTACCACAAAATTTTTATTACAATTATGTCTAAATTATGGTCACAGCTTTTAATCAAATAAGTTTTTGCCATAAGCCTTCCAGTTATTTGAAAATTCCCATGTAACCCCAATTAACCACTTAACCAGCGACGGGTATGGGGAAACAGTGCTTTAACCCCCGATTTATCTCGGGGCAGCCGTTGAAGTGGTTAAGGGTGTATTAAAAAAAATACGTTTTCCATCTTCAACAGCTTGAAATTTTCTGATACAATTTCAGACACATTTTTAAAAGTAGAAACATGAAACTTGCTGAAGAGATTCTTGAAAGGACGTATGAAGTGCTCAATTCATTAGAATTTGAGTTATAAACAATTACCTTATCAGTATGACCCTTTTTTTCATTCCCAGATCTTCTGCTTGGGAAAAATCCATTCAAAATGCCTTTTTTGATTGCTTTCTTTGCAATATTTTCTGCATTTATCAGAGAATCGACTATCACGGCACCTTGTGTACTCTCCAAATACACCACCGTTTTATTTTTTTATCGTTTGACGAAAATCGTTTCTTTATTTTGCAGTTGTCTGACAAAAATTTAAATGTTCTTTTATGCCTTTACAAACTTACTTAATGTTTTACAATTCTCAGAAATTAAATTTAAAAACAATTATTTAAAATCTTTTTTTTTTCCTCTCTCTCTCTCTCTCTCTTCATTTATTCATAAAGCATAACATCTATAAAAACATTTCAAATTATATTGATTAAAAACATGATTTAAATCAGTAACATCCTATTTATAAGTAGATATAATTAAAGTTGAAGTAAGACATCAGTTTAGACTGAGGAGCAGTGAAGGTGACAAAGTTTCATTAAAACCTTTATTCAGTACACATTCGAAAAAAGAAGCTTGAGAGCTGCTGGTAAACAACTTGCACTGATAATTCTATTGACTTCTTAAAAAAACGAGCAGTGAAATTACATATAGCAGTTTTGGCAGGAGCCTTTGCAACTTTCTTCAAGACAGGACATACAAAATTTGCTATGCTATGTTTCTCCAAAAACAGAAAATTGTTTCAAAGTTTAGATGTGCAAGCCATCACCAGCGGTTACATGGAGTTGACAAGATGATTTAACATTAAATTGTATGAAATTAATTCTAGAAAAAAAGTGACATGTGTCAATTGTACATTAGGTAGTACTTGATTATCCTGTCGGCCGAGATTGTTGAAAAGTATGTCAATTTTTACAAATAGGTATAATTTTTATTTAACGTAGCAAAAGGATGAATAAATTAGAAAAAAAAAATAATAGAAGTGCAAATAAAACATTGAATTAAAAATCAGTTGATGACAAACACATGTAGTGTGTTTAATGTCAAGTGAATACAACATTTACAATCATCTATTATTTGGCATTTAATCTTATACTTTGGCACAAGTTTTCTGGTCAACAGAATAATCAAGCAGTACCATACATTAAAGTAATTTGCTACAAAAGCAGTACAATTTTAGTCAAAACCTTTATATTAGTAACATTATTTGAACAAGTGGATAAGTGTAATCACAGATCTCATAGAGGGCTTCATTTGATATATTCCTTGAAAATATTTTATCAATAAATTAACAAACCTAAAATGATTTTTCAGTGCTATTTTGGGATTTCTTTCCAAACAGAATCGAATATTGAACTCTTGCCCTAAATACTGCCTTGATCGCACTCATTTGTTAATTTCTCTATCAAAATCTGCAGATTTAGTGAAGGTATGCAAATAAAATTATGAATAAAAGATCAATATTGCAAAGCTTAGCATAAATTTAAGGGAGACCAATTTGGACACCAAAGGCGGCTATTAATTTAAATGAATAAGAATTTAATAAATAAATAAATAAAAATATTTCACTTCGTATATCAAAACAGACCTAAATGTTATGTAATATGATGAAATAAAAACAAATAAGCATATTTTTCACATGATTTATTTAATCCATTAATTTATGTTACATACATAATAAAATTTATTTTAACTTGGGTTATTAGAAGAAATTAAATTTCAATTTTGAAATTTATACTCTTGCAAATTTTTAAACTTCTAAATAATCACACATTTGCAATTTTATACCATCATATAGGGAAAAAAATGTACTTTTAAATGTAATTTGTTTAAAAACTGTATCTCTATTTTTGAGATATTAATTTTTTTGTAGTTTAATACCAATTTTGAAATTGTAGCAACAGACGTACTCCATTTCTTTTAAAAGTAAAGGGTTAAAAAAAAAAATTATATCCTTTTTTTTTTAAAAAAAAAGAAAAAGGTATTTGAAAAAACTTATGATAAAGATAGTATTTTAATTCAAATAATAATCTTTTTCAAAATTTTGAGATTTGTTGATTGATAAGAAGCATTCAGATGCAAGTACACAAAATTTGAACTCTGACTTGTATAGTTTTTGTGTACGGACCCTGTGACAGACAGAGACTAATAGGGTTTCATCAGATGAACAAAACCCTAAAAGCAAGTAAATTCACACATAAGCATATTATGAAAGAAATAACTAAATACTTTGAGATTAACTATATCAGAACCTTTGAATAAAAATTATTTTGCATAAACTAGCAAAAGCCAAGCTTTGTTTGGATTCGCGAAGCATTATTTCAAAAGAAAAATATTTAAAAGTAACAAGACTTATTTTTTGCACCTTAATTAAGCAAAAATATTATTTTATTTTTTTGGAGGATTTTAATTTTAGATATGTAAATTCAGTCAAATTCTATAAATTGTCTTTAAATAGCAAGCATATTAAAAATAATACTAATAATAATTACTTCATAGTAATAAATATGTTTCATTTGGCTCAGTTTTCAACCTTCGTATTCAAATAACACTTTACATAACGAATTCAAGAATTAATTTTATTTGTTTACAATTATTTCGTTTCTAATTACAAAAAAAAAAAAAAAAAAAAAGTTATCTTGTTATATTTCTTCCTCTTAATATACTTTTATCCTTTCTACCATCAAAAAATATGCTTTTAATTTTCCTTCTTTCAATAACTTCTGCCTGTATCTTCTTTCCAAGTTTCTATTTCTCTCTTCTGATTTTGTTTTTAACGATGACGAGATTCGTATCCCCTGCTGTCACAACTTCCACATGGTGAAGCAACCAGTAGTAGTGGCGCATGATTAAAAGCATAAGTTGGCAATTGCAATTCTTTCAATATGCATGATGCCCCCAAAAAGTTACCTTTCACGGTATCGCGTGTCTTTGCATTGTCATGACCCTTTATACTAGCCATTTCTAAGATCGTCGTAAGGAAGAGCATAAAACACTATAATGGCACATTAAACGACCCAAAAAGTACTGTATAATCACTGCAAAAGGGTTTCACGTCAACACTGAACAAATGTCGCAGGTAACTAAGCAAAGGTAAATAATAAGAATCCTTTATCGCATTTTGGCTCTCATTTCGTCCTTCACTCCCTGAGTATTACGCCGTGTCATTGCGCTCTCTTAGAGTCCTGCTTCACCACTTTCTCACCTTCCAGGTTTGTTTTTGAATTATACTGCTGTTTTTTCCCCAAATATATGACGTTTGAAACATAGAAAAAATATAAAGAAGACCAAGGGACATAAATAATATAGAAACTAACGATCGATTTAAACAAATACAACTTTTGCCTATTATACGAGAAAAAGCTATAAAAATAGCCAAAGTTATAATACACATAGATATTAAATAGTGCATGATCAGATCTTATTTAAACATTTGGTACATTAAATATGCCTTTTCAAATAAATACAACCAAAATAAATTTAATTTAACATTTTTTAATTTTTTTCAAAAAAAGTTCAAAAATGAACATTTTTGCAAAATTTCAAGCCGTTTGCGGCAGGGTAAGGAAATGTCCAAAAAATCTCAAATTTTTTGTATGAATTGAGTGCTACCAGTGGCCACTTTTCCGCACCCACCATAATCGAAAATCGAAAAAAAGTTTTTTTCGGCCCACCCTATTATACAAAGTACAGTTCTGCCAAGATAGCAGCAAACAGATTTATTACAAAGAGAAAAATAAAAAAGCCAAAATGAACATGTAAAACAAGAAATAAAATTTTAGGGAAAACACCTTTAGAACTTTTCTTTTTCTTTTGAGCATTTTAAAAGGGTTTTTTCCCCTTAATATGTAAAATTAATATGCACAGAAAAGGCTTAAAGTTAAAATGATTAAACATAGCCTTAGAAATAGCAGCACGATACAAAGTACATTTAAACTAGTAAATCTGCAGATCAGGAGCCTCAACATCAGCTTTGCACATCATTTTTTTTTTAAACACTTTGGGTAATAATCAACTTCCTGGAAACTGTAATTTAAAATTTTCGAATTACGTAATTATTTATAAGAATGAAATAAGAATAAGAAATTTGAAGCCATCAAAAGCCGTTAAATTAAAGATTTAGTTATTAGGATATTCTGAAAATTTCATGATCTATTATTTTTGTTTTTTATTATAACATAGTAGATTTCTTCAGCGGGGCTGCGCCCCCCTGAACCCCCCGTAATCTCGTTAAACTTAAATTTGTAACTTTCTATCAATTTGCTAATGGTTACAATATATCTTGTATTTCTATATACATTTTGATTTATAAGGATAAGTAACAGTTTTAATAAGCATTTTTCATTATACTCATACTTCTACATACCTGTCCACCACAAACACTTAATCTGATGTATCAGGAACTTTTGAAAGTGTAAACTCAGTTATCTAGAATTTTACAATTTTGTTTCCGAAAAAAAGATGTTTTGATTGCATTTTGTGGCAGTTATCATGGACAGACAAACAGACTCACAGGCGGAAAACAATAAATTTCGTGTCGCCAAAATAAGCCTTCACTGAAGTTTTGGCAATGACGTCATTATTTATGAGTTATTGCTACCCATGTTTCTTATATTTTTAACGACTACTATAAAATACCTGTTTTATTTCAATTATGACGTCAAATTTTATCAGGTGAAATAATTGTTAAAAATATAATTATTTTTTATTTCTTTTACTTCTAATTATGTCCCCATTTTTGTCAGAAAAATTCTCATTAACAAAACAAATTTCCATGTTTAATATTTAACAAAGTACTATATTTTTATTTTTATTCTGACGTCATATTTATTTTTTCTTAGTGTAATTTTTCGAATGGAAATTGCTCAATTGAAACTTATTACCGTTGAAAAATTATTCCATATTTTGATTTTTTTTTTTTTTTTTTTTTTGGCAACGATAAAGGAAAATTAAAAGTTAAATTTTATCTAAAAAATCGCTATTGATTGTGCATGGAAAAGAAGGAAATTTGAATTATTAAGGAAAATATGTGAATAAAATTAATAAAACATAGCCTATGTTCCTATGTTCTTTTCTGGTCTATGTTATAGTTATACACAGAGATACAAACACATTAATTCATCAGTTTTGACTCATCAGGTTGACTTCATTTAAATTTCCGTACACGCATTCAAATTTATAACATTATAAAAATAAGGATTATGATGAATGGTTGCTTAGCAACCATTAAGAGAAAATAAAGAAAATGAAATAAATACATTTTAAATAAGTAAATCTCTAAAACAAATTAGTTTATATTATTGGAACACATTTATAAAAAATCTCAAATTTACAGTAATAATTTAAAAAATCTGACAAATGTGCAGACAAAATTTCAAAACAATACGAATAATTTAACTGGTAAATTTCAGTATCCATTTATCATTGAATTCCATTAATGAAATGTGGCATTTTCTCTCAAGGAAAAAAAAAATTAAAAATCATTGGATTTGCCATAGAAAAGCATTATTGGACAAAATAAAATATTCTCTATTTTCCGAACGAATGAATCAAATCTTACAAAAAACTATACAGCTTAATCCCAGTGCCTCACTAACATACCCACTTAATTTCAAGCCAATCGGATGTTTTTTGCAATAGTTATCGCAGAACAGACAAACTGACAGACAGACACAAAAAAATTTCGTGTCTCCAAAGTAAGCCTTCACTGATGTTTCGGCAATAACACATTTAAACAGTACAAATAAATAAGCAACTAAATATACATATATTTAATTATTGTAAACAAACTATCCATTATTTAGATGTTTTACTGTATTTAATAAAAGTAAACATTTAATAAAACTACAAATAAATTCTAAAATCTTGTTAGAATTAAATTATTTCTAACTCTTTCGCCAATTCTTCTTAAATGAGTATGAGATGCTTCTGGCATCATTGGACCCCATGCTTGATCAGCATCTGGATCCGGGTCAGCAGGTGGGTCCACCACATTAAAGTGCCGACAAATGTTGTGTAGCACAGAACAAGCATTTATCATCTGCCCGACAGTGTCTGGTGGGTAATGCAGTTGACGGGCTTGAATCAGGCACCTGAACCTGTTTTTTTAACAAGCCATTACACCTTTCAATGGTGTTTCGAGTTGAAATATGACGCCTGTTATATCTTCGTTCCGAATCTATTATTGGGTTATGAAGTGGCGTTAACAACCAGGGTCAAGTGGATAGCTTGAATCACCTGAATAAAAAAAAAAAAAAAAAAAGAATGATCATGCATTTCATTTCTCAGTGGTTTTAATTTCATGCATCTGGGTATAAAATTGACTTTTTGAATGTCAGTGGTTGAGAGTTTAGTTGGTTGGTTGTATAGGGTTTTATGGCGCAAGGTCCCTTTTGGGACATGCTGCGCCAAGACACAGACAAAGTTAGAGTATAAGGTTGTTAATTTAACCCTAGATAGATAACCATATTTCACTATACACTAAAGATAACCATACGTTGACTCGACGTGCGAATGTTTGATTAAGTGTATACTAGGTTTATAAATGTAATAATATGTGTTAATGTATGTAATTGAGTGCCGAGTACATAAAACAACATAAGTATTTATTTAAATTTTATTACGAAAAAACAATAAGGAACAAATCAAGGAACTTCTTATTTTACGAAACTTAAAGATAAGGAATCTCTTCGTCAGTCTTATAATTTACCATTAAAACTTTTCAAAATCAACTTTTTGTACTCTCTATAATATAAAAAACCTAAGTTCAGCGTTTTAACATGTTTTATCGTCATGGTCAACTACATGGTATAACATGTTTTAGTGCCACGACAGTTTCTATTTGTATGTCCATAGCGCTGGCATTTAAAACATCGAAGGGGGTTGGGAATATATGGTCGGACGGGACAGCTTAGGTAAGCAGCTTTAATTCTAGTAGGTAGATTCGGGCTATTGAAAGTTAGAATGATGTGCTTTGTGGGAAGCACTTTTTCATTCCGACGAATTGTTATACGTCTTACATCTATGACATCTTGATGTTTTAAGTTTTCCATAAGTTCTTCTTTAGTAGAAAATAAAAGCTCTGGCTCAGATATTACGCCACGACTTGTATTTAGAGTCTTATGTGCTTGAACAGAAACAGAAAAAGGACCAATTTTAGAGCTATTTGAAAGAGGTTCTGACTGTTTATATGATGAGATCTCAACAAGTAAATCCCCGGATTGTAATTTCTTGAGCGAATGACCATCCCCCAAAACAGACTGAAATGTTTTAGCAATAACAAATGGAGAAGTTTTTTTGAAAGAACGATCAGATTGGCTATCAAGGCGTTTAATGACAAAAAAACGCGAAAAAGCAGGTTTCTGTCCTGTTTGTTGCTCTCCACTTGGGAGAGAGTTAGAAGGAAATAGAGATTTTCCATCCATAATTGAAAAAAAGTAATTCAGACCCCGGCCGCACCACCCACTACCGAGCCCAACAAGGGGATGCACATTCGTGCACCAGTGCTAACCAGGGCCCATACGGTCACAAGACAAACCTATGTCAGTCTCCACCCTTAACGAGATGACTAGTATTTGCTCAATCACTTGATCCCTAAAGCCAGTGACAAAGTCAGCTGACCAGCCGATTGATGCATACGGGACCAATATGCACCTCCCGTCTACCTGAAGCAGAGGCCAAAGCAGTGTGTTGGTTTCCCTCAACTGCCAGGATCCCCCTTTCCAGGGACACGGGTCGCCACGCACGGCCAACACGTGGGTGGTTTACAATTCTCCATGAGTCGATATACAGAATGATTTCGGCCCATACAAAAATGCCCTCACCTCCGGAAAGGAAACCACAATGAGAGTGAAACAAAGATGAAAGGAAGACAAGAGGAGTAAGAGGAAAAGGAAAGGAGAAAGATCACTCATGTGCCCCGGGGTTGTGAAGCCCGTGAATATCTAAAGAAGGTATCCCCCTGGGGGGGAGAGAAATAGAAGGAAAAGTTTTTCCATCCATATTAAAGAGAAATAAAATTCAGACCCCAGCTGCACCACCCACTACCAAGCCCAACAAGGGGATGCACATTCGTGCACCAGTGCTAACCAGGGCCCATACGGTCACAAGACAAACCTATGTCAGCCTCCACCCTTAACGAGATGACTAGTATTTGCTCGATCACTAAAGCCAGTGACAAGAGTCAGCTGACCAGCCGATTGATGCATACGGGACCAATATACACCTCCCGTCTACCTGAAGCAGAGGCCAAAGCAATGTGTTGGTTTCCCTCAACTGCCAGGATCCGTCTTTCCAGGACACGGGTAGCCACGCACGGCCAACACGTGAGTGGTTTACAATTCTCCATGACTCAATATACAGGATGACATCGGCTCATACAGAATTGCTCTCAACTCCGAAAAGAAAGCACAATGAGAGTGAAACAAAGATGAAAGGAAGACAAGAGGAGTAAGAGGAAACAGAAAAGAGAAAGATCACTCGGGTGCCCCGGGGTTGTGAAGCCCGTTAATACCTAAAGAAGGTATCCCCCGGGGGGGGGGGGGGGGCCCTTTGTTACAGGAGAAGAAGAAATATTGTAAAGATTATATAATTCTAAATGCCTAGAGAAATGGTCAACAATTGTCAAAATATAAGAGTGATTTTTAAAGGGACCCACTAGATCTATAGACACCTTTTGATTACAAGCCGTTGGCAAAAGAGGAGCTTGTGGTTTATGTAAATTCTTGTGGATCAATATAGTTCGAAACATCTGCAGTCATAGTTCTCCGTGTGAATCTCTTAACATTTTCTAAGGTTTTGTTGAATCCAGCATGTGTTACATGAGCAAGGACTTTCAAAAGTAATGATGGTGGTGGTAACACTGCTCTGTGTAGGTTATTAAGTTCAGATGAAAAAAAAATGTCATAGCACAAGGATGTTTGTCTCTGTATTTAAGTAGTATGGAGTGTTTTGTTCACTGTTAGCATTATTTTTGATTTTATTGATAATTTTTTTTAATGCGTGATCTTTTTGCTGTTCACTATAGAAAAGTTCTTCAGATATATGATTGTCAGTGTTTATATTATGATTGTGTCAAAATGGTTACATTCCTGCAAATTATGTGGTAAGTTGTTTCTTAAATCTAACTCAGAATTCTCAACTGGAGTGATTTCGTCCTGTCGTAAGGAGCTTAGGGTCTGTGCTTATGGCCTCAGATGGAGAAGGAACAGGTATTCAATGATTAATCAGCTAAGATGTTATCAGAACCAGGAAAAAATGAAATGAAATGAAAATGAATACTCTGACAGCTCCATAAGCCATCGAGTTATGTCAGCTGGAGACGAGGAACTTTTATAATGATTTAATGGTTTTGCATCAGATAACACTATGAAATGTCTGTTGAAAAGCTGATATTTAAAACTTGTAATACCTTTAAAAATGGCATACAGTTCTAATTTTATAAGTGGGTATTTTTTTTTTTTTTTCAGATGGAGACAGAAGTTTTGAAAAAAATGACACAGGGAGTAGAATACCATTTTTCTTTGGCATTAAAACGGCAGAAATAGCTGTGACAGAAGCGTCTGTATTTACATTAAAAGGTTTCATCCCAATTGGAGAGATGAAGGATGGGTTTTTTAAAAAACACCTGCTGTAAATCTTGAAATGCTTCTTGCAGCTGCGACCATTTAAATTTTTCTTTAGGAGTTAGTTGGTTGGTTGTATGGGTTTTAAGGCGCAAGATCCCTTTGGGGACATGCTGCGCCAAGACAAAGACAGAAAGAAAACAGGGTGTAAATTAAAATTAAAGATCAAACAATGATATGTATAATAAAAAAACAATTAAAAGGGGGCAAAAGACATAGAGAACACTAAGTGACAGAAAAACTTTAGAAGTTGGTGTAATTGATAAAATATAAACAATGAGCAAGTTGAGTGAATATCACATAAAGAAAAGATTAAAAAATAAAAGAATGTAATGTCATGATATAATTAAAATCAGTCAGAGTAAAATAGGGGTGTAATATTCTGAGGGTAAAATAGAAAACTTAAAGCAGATGCAAGAAGTTAAAACCTGTAAGATCAAAACAATCCTGAGAACCTAGATTATGAAATTAAAAAAAATTTAGTTAAAATAAATTGTTAAGATATAAACAATGCAGAAGAAGATGCACAAAAAATACATGAAAACAATTTAAACAGTTAAAATCACTTAGGCGTATATTCCTCATAAACAATATTTTCTTCCTCTTCACTCGAGTCGTAAGAGGCCGACTCCATAGCCTTTTCCACATACCCATTCATTTGTTTTGGATTTTTCAAGTTGGTAGCAGATGGGCTATGACAAGATTTCCTTTGTTTACTCTTCACAGTTTGCCACCGTGAAGAGCCTCGAATTGTCTTATTTTCTTTAGTTTTTTGGGTTAGTTTTACTGTTTGATTATTATCAATTTTCTGGGAGTTTGATGCAGATGAAACAGGAGTTTTTCCTGTTTCGTGTTTGGTTAGATTTTTTCATTGGCTTGATTTCTGCGCTTGACTAGTCCAATATTCAATTTTTACGGGTTCTGATGAAGGTTTCCAAAGCACTAATTTTGGCAAAACTCTGGTAACAGCAGTAGCATGGGCATCACGGGTCTTTTTCTTTATAGGTCTAGATGTTTTTTCAGGAGAACAGTTCTGAAAAGGGGCTTCAGTCTGGGTACTAATGTGCCTTACAGGTTTTGTTTGTTGCTTGAGTAAGCTAGAGTAAGAAACTCCCAACAGATGGGGTTCTCGATTCCACAATTTTACGACCTTCAGGGTATGGAAGTTTTTGGGTTATTTTGATAGTAATGATCTCTTTTTCACGGGTCCAAATAGGGCAGGAGCGAGAATATGAAGTATGATCACCTTTGCGATTTGCACAGCATTCAGGTTTTTCACAAGTGTTACTGTTGTGGCCAACTTCTGCACAATGTGCACAAGTAACAGTGCCACGACATTGGCCATTGGTATTGGTATGACCATGACGCTGGCATTTGGGATGTAAGGTCGTACTGGACAATTTAAATAGCCGGCTTTAATTCTCGTAGGTAAAATATGGCTGTTGAAAGTCAGTATTATATGTTTATTAGGAATTATCTGCCCATTTCTACGGATAGTGATACGGCAGACATCAATGATATTTAAATCCTTTAAGTTAGTTAGAAGTTCTTTTATGGTAAATAACAGATCTGGTTCAGATATTACACCACGACAAGTATTTAAATCTGGATGTGCTTTAACAGATACAGAAAATGTGCCTGTTGTATTACTACTGGACAGAAATTGTGACTGGTTGGCTGTAGAAACTTCAACTAGTAAGTCCTCAGACTGTAATTTTTTGAGGGAGTGGCCATCACCAAGAACAGATTGGAAGGTTTTAGCAATAAAAAATGGTGAAGTTTTTTTGAAAGAGCTATCAGAGAGGCTATCATTGTATTTAATTATAAAAAATCGAGTAAAAGATGAATTCTGTGACATTTGTTGCTCTCCACATGCGAGAGAAATAGATGAAAGAGAAGTTTTCCCATCCATATTAATTCAAAAATTAATTCGGACCCCGGCCGCACCACCCACTCCCGAGACCAAAAAGAAGATGCACATTCGTGCACAAGGGCTAACCAGGGTCTATACGGTCACAAGACAATCCTATGTCAGTCTCCACCCTCAACGAGATGACTAGTAATTGCTCGCTCGCTTGATCCCTAAAGCCAGTGACCAAAGTCAGCTGACCAGCCGATTGGTGCATACGGGACCAATATGCACCGCCCGTCTATCTGAAGCAGAGGCCAAAGCAGTGTGTTGGTTTCCCTCAACTGCCAGGATCCCCCTTTCCAGGACACGGGTTGCCACGCACGGCCAACACATGGGTGGTTTAAAATTCTCCATGAGTCGATATACAGGATGATATCGGCTCATACAGAATTACCCTCACCTCCGAAAAGGATACCACAACAAGAGTGAAACAAAGATGGAGGAAATAGAAAAGAGAAAGATCACTCGGGTGCCCCAGGGTTGTGAAGCCCGTGAATACCTAAAGAAGGTATCCCCTGGGGGGGTTTCTTTAGGAGATTTTAATTTAATTAGGGGTTCGATTCTACGAGCAAATGCAGGTATCAAAGACCTGTAGAATGAACTAAGTCCTATGATGATTTAATTCTTTGTTTTGGGGGGGAGGAAAGGCCAGTATTTTTTTTATATTCGATTGCATGGGCATAAAATTAAACCCAAAAAATTTATTTTAGATTTATGAAATTGACATTTTGCTGAATTTAAGGTGATATTACTTTTTACAAAGACCTCCAATAACATTGCTAATTTAACTTTCATTTCTGCAAAAGTATTGGCACCTATCGCAACATCATCTTGATAAGAAAATACTCCTTCAACATTCGCCAGTTGTATTAATTCATCGATTAGTTGCTGAAATGTTGAAGCAGCTGTATGAAGCCCAAACACTAATCTGTTATAAGAAAAACAACCCCATGGAGTAATGAAAGTAACCTTGTCATGTAAGTGCTGAGGACATGAATTTGCCAATAAGCAGACGGCAAATCCAAGGTTGTAAAAAAAATTGAAGCTGACTAGATTACTCAACAAAGTCTGAATTTTAGGAGCGGATAAGTTGAAGGCATTATGACAGCATTTAAGAGTCTCAGATCTAGGGCAAGTCTACTGTTGAGGTTTAGAAGGATCAAGCATCTTCTTTTTTACCAAGAACATGGGACATGCCAAAGAAGAATTTGCCCGCTTGATTATTCCAGCAGCCAACATTTCATTCAGCTGTTTTTTTGCTTCATCCTGTAAAGCCTGTGGGATGGGATAAGGCAAAGTCTTGACAGGAGGAGAGTTCCTAACATCAATCTTAGAGGTAACTAGGTCAGTATGACCAATAGTGTTTAAAGACTTCGAAAATGCCTGTGTATGTTTCTTCAAAACCTCAACCTTTTTTTTTTTTCAAGGAATTTAAATGATCTAAACAAAAGTTCTTAATATTGAATTCAGCTGCTCTCTGTTGTACAACTTCAATTGAGGGGTTTATTAAATTAGACATTTCATCCAATAAATTATTCTCTGGTATGTCATGGCTTAAAACATTTGAAATAGTGCTAATTTTAATATTTTTCTTTAAAAAAAAATTGTTCTATATTTTTATTTTCAATTACAATTAAAAAAGAGTTATTTGTTAAACGTGCAAGAGAATGAAGGGAAGTATTTATAACAATACCAGGTTTGTCTAATAAAGGGTTAAATATAAACTCAGATGAGGTAGGATATTTTGTATTTTTACTTTAACATACGAAATTCCATTTTCAGGAATCACAGTACGGTATGCACTATGCACGCTTTCAGAAAAATTTTCAAATTCAGAAGAATTATTGGCATTATTTATATTCACATCAAGAGGTGGATTGTTTACACTAAGTACACTCTCATTATTATTACTAAAATTAGGATTTATATTATTGGAAGAAAAAATTTCATAACCTGGATCAAAGGCATCTATATTTACAATATAATTATTGTTAACAGGTTGTTCAAAAAGTTCACTATTACAACTAAATTGTTCAACAGATTGAGCCAATTCTTCTGTATTGTCACCATAATACCCTTCCTGTTCAACAGAATTTACATTACCTAAACTTGTGCCCTTACCTTGAAAATAAGCATTACTGATCTGATTAGGGGAAATGTCGAAATGGTGGTTAGTTCCTTGCACGTTATCAGAATTTTTAATAAAAGGGATTTTGTCGTCTTTAAATAGCATTGCATCAAATGCAGATGCAATGGTTATAGCATATTTGGAAATAAATCCAAGAATGGCTGAAAAACTTATGAGAAATGTCAGTTATGTAAAATGCCTGTTTAAAAAAATTGTTTTTCAACTTGAATGAGAATTCAATACATCCTCTAAAGCAGGGGTGCTCAACCTTTTTCAACCCACGGGCCAAAAAAAGGAATAAGTACCTTACCTGGGGCCAATGTAGTGTTGCATTGATAAACACATTTTTTTTCCTAATGTAATATAAAAAATCAATATACCACTTTGATGAAAACATATTCAATTCTGAATATATATACTTTTATAAATTAATTTTCATAAGCCAAATAAACATACATAATTCATAGACAAGACAATGTGATGGTTGGGATTGTATTTTTGAAGCTATTTTTGTTATGTTTGGTTCTAAAGTTGCAGTAGCAATATGTAAAATGGCTGAAAGGTTTTCATCAGTTAGTCTGTTTCTAGTCTTTAATTTGTTGACAGTTATCATAGAAAAAGTTTGTTCACATAGGTAGGTGCTTCCGAACATAGTTGCATACATAGATGCATTGCGCTTTAAATAGGAAAATTCATTAGGCAAATTCTTATCAAATTCAAGCAGACAGTATTCTTTGAATTCATTTTCATGAAAGCTTGAGCTCTGCAAGGCAATGAGCTTTAATTGAGCATTTTCAGGTGCCAAACTGACATCCACTGTGATTAGATTTGAAAATAACTCAATTTGAAAATGGCATTTTTCAAAATCTAAAAATCTATCATGGAATGAATCAATTAAAACTTTTACCTTATCTTCGTATTCCAATTTCATCTTTGGAAATTTTTCTTTCATTTTTTTTGTAATATGGGGAATGAGCAAAATTTTTTTCTCATAACTGTTGTTGAAATAATACTAACTTTCTTTTAAAAGCATTTACATTGTTAACCAACTGAAATATGAATTGGTTCTTTCCTTGCAGTTTGATGTTCAATTAATTTAAATGGCTTGTAATATCAGTTAAAAATGCTAAATCACACTGAAAACTGGCTTCTTCCAAGCGCCTGGTTTCCTTTCCATGCTCCTTGAGAAACATAATAATTTTATCAAATAATTCAATAAAATGCTTAAGTGCTTTACTACGACTGAGCCACCTGCAGTGTAGTACACAACATCACTAGGAATATCCTCAAATTCAGCCAAAAATTCTTTAAATTCTCTGTGCCGTAATGCACTACAACTAATAATTGATTGCTTCACAAACACGCTTCATCAGCTGTTCATAACCTAATTCTTTGGCACACAAATTTTGTTGGTGTATGATGCTGTGATATTGAAGTAACTCCATTTCATGTTCTCCCAGATGTTCTTTTCGCAGAGTTATCATTCCAATAATTCCACCAGTCATTGATTGTGCTCCATCTGTTGTAATGCTAACAATTTTGTCCATATTCAAAGCGAATCTAGGAAGAAAAGTGACCGGAAAAACAGTTATCGGAAAAAAAGTGACATAAGCTACAAAAGCGGAAAAAAGTGACAAAGAATTGATTTTGGGGATTTATTATTGATTTTGGGGATTCATTGGTTAAGTATGAAAGGGGGATCTGGGGGGGGGGGGGGCTCATAGTTTAGGTAAATGGGTTTTTCATGCTGAATTGACTGTTTTGGTTCAATTTTTGGATGTACGTTAATCCTGAAAAGACGCTTCCCTGATTAGTTTTGGGAAGAGATGATTTCCCCCCCCCCCCCCCCCCGTTTTCAATTAGATGAATGGGTTTTGATGCAGAATTGTCCAACATGTGTCAAATTTGCATATAGGTTCTTTTCGATAAGGCTTATATATAGTATAAAATGCCTGAAGAGATTTAGGAGTTCTAATGGTTAAGTATAGAGAAGGAACAGGGGATAACCTTTCTTAAATTAAATTAATAACTTTTTACACATAATTATCCAATTTACTTAGAATTTCGGACATAGGTTCATTATGATAAGACGTATCTCTGATTAGTTATGGGGTTCTTCTTGTGCAGATAATAACTGAATCAGAGGCCGATAATAAACATAAGTAGTTTAATTAAGATTAACTAAATCACGCACATGGCGACTGCAACATCATTCACATTTTTACAACGCAGACTTAGCATTGCCAAACAGGATACACAAATATAATTACAGGGTTACGGTTACAGGTAACATACAAACATTTTAACTTACACCAGGGAGTAAGTGTGATTACTTTCAACACCCTCCCTTAATCACACATTATTTTACATTTATATCTTAAATCAATTAATCTAGGTTTAGGTAAGCATTTCGTAAACATATCAGCTAACTGATTTTCAGTAGCAACATACTCAAGATTTATATTATACAATTTTATAGTATCCCTAACATATTTTAATTTAATATCCAAATGCTTTAATCTAGCACAGTTGTTTTCATTTAATATAGCCTTAATGGCTGACTGATTATCCTCAAAAATAAAAACATGAATATTTCCATACCCTAAAATTTCTGTAGTTACATTGTAAAGAACAATTAAATCCTTGACAGCTTTTGTTAAAGCTAAAATCTCTGCCTCTGTAGAGGAAAGAGCAATGGAGTTTTGTTTCTTTACAGACCAAGCAACTGGACAATCATTAAAGAAAATAATATACCCAGAAATAGACTTCCTATCCTGTGTATCAGCCCCCCAATCTGCATCAACATAAACATTAATAACACTATTGTTACTACAAGATTTACAAAACATTAATTTGAGTTCAGATGTCCCTTTTAGATATCTAAGCACTCTTTTCAGACCAGCCAAGGCAACATCAGTGGGGTGTTCTTGGAGTTGACTAAAGCAATTAACAGAGTACAAAATATCAGGACGAGTCATCATGGATAAGTAGAGCAGAGCCCCTACAAGCTCACGATAAGGACCATGAAAACTTTTCCCTGCACAAAATCCGAATCTAGGGAAAAAGTGACCGGAAAAAAAGTGACATAAACTACAAAAGCGGGGAAAAAAGTGACGCAGAAAAAAAGTGACAAAGACTTGATTTTGGGGATTCATTGGTTAAGTATGAAAGGGGGATCGGGGGGGGGGGGGTGTGTGAGTAAATGGGTTTTTTATGCTGAATTAACTGTTTTGGTTCAATTTTTGGATATACGTTCATCCTGAAAAGACACTTGCCTGATTAGTTTTGGGAAGGTATGATTACTCCCCCCCCCCCCCCCATCCGTCCTCAATTAGATGAATGAGTTTTTATGCAGAAATACATTTTTATACAGTAGAAATTTTTTATAATGCACACATTGAGACTAAAAGTGGTGCATATTATAGAATTTTGTGTTACATACAGTGTGCTCAGCAAAAGTTTAGACACTGGTGCTATTTAACCTTTAAATAAAAAATACAAACTCCTGAGTTTTACAAATGACTATACTTATTTTTAAATATATTTTAAAGATTATAGGATGAAAATAATGATTATAATATAATATAAGATAATATTTAATTTAGCTGAAAAGAGTAAAATTTGCATATTGCAAAAGTTTAGACACTTTTTTGATTTTTTGCCAACTGTTCACAGTAAAATGCATGTTTCAAAGTTATGATGTCACACTCTGAAGTATTTAAGTATACCTTCATATAGCACCACTTAGTGAAGATGCCACGAGTTAGAAATATTCAGTTACGTGAGGTAATTGAATTAGGGAAGATGAAATGGAAAAGGAAAGCTGTTGCAAAAACTTTAGCTGCATTGAATCGTTCAAATAGGTCTATCTATGAAGTATAGTCTAAGGGTGACTCCTTCAAAACAAAACATAAATCTGGAAGTCCTTGTGTGATCAGAAAATAAGATGACAAAAGGATCCATAAACTGGCATTTACACAAATGATGATTGCTAGTCACATTAAAAGTAAGTAAGGCTGTGTTGATGGATATGATTCGTAGATGAATTAAAGAAAGAGGAAAATCAATTTACATGAAAATTATAAAACAACCAGCTTTAAAATATCACTACAAATTGGCAACAATGCAATGGACTTACAAACATACATCATATGGACCCAAATGTTACACAGTGATATTCAATAACGAAAAAAAGTGGAATTTGGATGGCCCAACAGGTGGGCATACCATTGGCATGACTTGTGTAAAGAGCCTGGGACTTTAAGTCGGCAAAAAGGAGCTGACATTTTAATGATTTGGTCCTCACTTTGCTTTAATACATGTCTGGCGATATTCAATGGTTGCCAAGCAATACAAGACTACTTACAAACGCTGGAGAACAAGTTTTAGTCATTTGGGAAACTTTTAGCTGGTCCAAAGTGTCAGGAATTAGAACCTTAATTCTTATCACCTTGCTAAATAACATTTGAATCATGTTTAATATACATGCTTGTTTTTCCACTTCCACATAAATATTCCTCTGGTGAACATATGCTTTATTTATTTAAATTTATTTAACAGGATTTTTATTTTTATTCTTAAAGAAAAATAAAAACTTACCTTTTCACAATAAATATCTTCTTTTCTGGTTTTACCTTATTAATACATAAAATAGTTCTTTTTACTTTTACTTTCGTTTTACAATAATTGAAATCGATAACCTGCCGTATCATTGACCACATGTCTAACTCAGCTCATGCTTTTCTGATTGGTTCCAGCCAATACTACTAGATGGCGTTCGGATGTGACGTAATCGTGATGCACTTCCACGATCCACACCCCCTTATTTCGTATTGGCATATTGAGCTCTGGGAGTTGGTGGACGAGAGTACGGACATGCGTACTGCCAAATATTCTAACATCGGCGGGAGATAAATAGTTTGACTTTCTGCTCTCTTTGACTCTTGTGGTGTTCTTCGTCCCGGCTGGTTTGTGATAATGTGAGATGCGGCAAACATTCTTTTGATGATAAGTTAAGTTTATGTTGAAATGAGTAGCGGCTTGTAATCTTTTTAAGAAATGAAGTCTGCTTTAGTTTGACATCATATTTCATCAGTATAGCAGGTTCATTAATGACGTGATTTATGTGAAATGTAGTGAACGTCTCATCGTGGACTGTTAAATGAATGGATCCCATTTTGGTCTCAATTATGAGATGTAGTATGAAGAATGGCTGACGAAAGGACAATGACGTAAATACCCTTTACTTTTTATATTTTTGCTATTTCTTCAAAATATCAAACCCAGCTAATTTATTAGTCCAGGGTTCCCAGCAAAATTTGTCTGGCAATTTCCATGACTTTCCATGATTTTCCATGACCAAATCTAAAAAAATTCCATGACCAATCGCAAATATGCCAATTCTACTTCGAAAGTATTAAAATTTAAAATTATGTATTAATTAGTACAATTAATTTAAGAATATATTTTAAAAACTTTACAAAGATTTTTTAAAAGTAACATAAAACTTAATAACAGACAGTATATTAAAAAAAAAAAAAAAAAAAAAAAAACTTATCATGATATTGTTGCAAAAAGCAGGAAAAGATATTGCATTAAATGCTAAAATTATCAAATCTGTTCCTGAAATAAACTCACTAAAACTTTCTATGAAACACACAAAAAAAAAAAAAAAAAAAAAAAAAAAAATTCTGATTAAATAGTTAAACATTTATATAAAATGAAGCTTTATTTTCAATAAACTTTTGAACATCTGAATATTAATATATTTTACTTTGATCACTTTAATATTAATGTATTCATATCTACAGTGCTTTTTTTTTCTTTTCTTTTCAGTGAATTTAGTTCATTTTCAATTGCTGCTTCTTCTAATTCAGCAGCTTTTCTAATTTTTCTTTTTCTTTCTTGCAATTCTTTAATTTTTTTTTTTTTTTCGTGCTCTTTTGCTGGCCTTTTTTCATTTATTAGCTTCTTTTCCAAAAAACTTGACAAGGCCCATTTCATCAGAACCTGATTTGCAAAAACAATCAAATTCCTCTTTGAGCTCTACAGTGGCTGCATCTGTCAAATTCATATACTGATGTTTTGCTTTTTCAGCAACATCAGCATTAATTCTATTTGCATTATGCAAGCACTGCAGAGCTACTTCAATCTTTTGAATACCATTTTTTGGCTTGTACCTGATTATGAAAGGGTCAAAAGCTGAGATTCCTCGAACCAATGAGTATTTTAAGGGACTTTTTTTCATTAAGTTTCTCAATTACTGCAATCAAAAATTTCCTGCATTCCAATCAAAATTTAGTAGCATCAATTTCATTTACTTTGGCTTCAGCAAGAAATTTTTTAGTTGCAAAGCCAACATCAATTTTTCTAGAATGGAGAAGATTTTCTAATTGACTTAATGTCAAGTAATTGTTTTGCAGTAAGCGTTGCCTTTAACTTATCACTGTTGACAAATTTCATCATCAGTTTTCTGATTAAGTCATGCAGGGCTTCATATAAGAAAGAATCAAGTGGCTTTGGACTCTTAAATCTCTTTAAAAAAGGCTCGCATTCTGAAGCTATAGTTTTAAAGGAACTTATTTTGCACCAAATTAAAGGATCATTGGCAGCTTGTATAACTGTCATAGTAGGCTTAGTTGCAACAAATTTTTTAACATTATCGAAAATGTCTAAAGCTTTACCCAAACACTGTGTACATTTTCTGCCGATCTAGTGCTACAAAATTTCTGAGGAAATATTTCACTGCCTGTTAGAGCTGTATATTGCACACAGCAAGAAGGAGAGTCTTTGAGCAAGAAATATATATGAGTCAACAAATTGTTCAAATCCCATTTTACAATATTCAAGCCATGTTTAAAAGATCCATGGACTACATGCAGCCCACAAGTATGAAGGTCAAGAATTATTTCCCATCAGAGTTTGAAATATCATCTTCAAACTTATCCATTAATTTATGCAAAAAACAGTGATTTACATGGGGGCTATACATTGAGACTTGAAGTAGTTTATAGAATGTTAATGAAGACAATCCTTCAATAAATTTTTCCATTAAATCATCAGCCGTAGCTCTACCCAGAAAAAACACTGCTTAAGTAATGGTCAAAACATGCTGTAAATTTTTATCTCAAAATCTTATTACTAAATCCATTTGTCCTTTATGGATAATTTTATTAAAGGCTTCATCGAAAGAAATCACATAATCTGTACATATCTTAAGACGGTCCATTAACTTATTCAAAAAATATGGCGCTAAGCCATATGAAACTAAATAAGCTACTTTGGAACTTCCAAGTTTAAAATGCTTTGCAATGGCACTGTCTGGAAACATAATTTGGAAAACTTCAGCAATATTTGAGCATGAATTGTAAGAAATTTTTTTGGTGACAACATGCATTGCCTAAAAGCCCTCAGCCTTTAAAACATCATCCTTTAACAAATGCAAATTCATATTTGAAGCTGTAGCACTTTAAAAAAAGTTCAACTGAAGTTTTACAACTATCAGTTGGGTCACTAATTTCAACTTTTGAAGAAGTTTGGTTGCATGGCACCATCTAGTGCAGGGCATGAAATTTCAACGCAAAAGTTACTCGCCAGACTAAACTTTTTACTCGCCACTATTTCACATTCATTTAGACAACAACGTCAGCCCCCACATCTGCGCAGAAAATGAAATATTTATGACAAATTTCATTTAAATTGACGATTGCTAGAAGGAGCTGTCTGTTAAAAGTCAGAATATTTTCATTTATGAAAAATATGGCATATTTTTAAAATATTAACAGATATAGTATGAAAAACTTTCTATTGACCCCCCCCCCCCCCCAAAAAAAAAAATATGTGTGCCACTCGGGGACTGCCGCGGTAAAGCTATTGCATAGCATTTTTTATCAACTTATGCAAAAATACCGCGTCAATGTCTGCTGAAGTCTATCGAAGGATACCTTCCCGAAGTCTGCCAAACTGAAACTTCGTTAGCCGGATTGTTAGGATTTTTTCTCGTTGCGGAATTCTTAAATTCGGTCGCCGCGCTCAAAGCCCGCGATAAAAGCTATGCAATAGCTTAATAAATTACCAAACAAAATTTGGTCGCGCTACGAAAATTAGATCGCGAGTTATAAGCATTTTAAATTTTTCGACCCTCACGGTGGGGGGGTCTCCTGTCACCAAAAATTAACACTGTCTCATAAAAAATTACCAAACAAAATTTGGCCGCGCTACGAAAATTAGATCGCGAGTTATAAACATTTTAAATTTTTCGACCCTCACCGTGGGGGTCTCCTGTCACCAAAAATTAACAAAATCTCATAATAAATTACCAAACAAAATTTGGCCGCGCTACGAAAATTAGATCGCGAGTTATAAGCATTTTAAATTTTTCGACTCTCACCGTGGTGGGGGTCTCCTGTCACCAAAAATTAACACTGTCTCATAAAAAATTACCAAACAAAATTTGGCCGCGCTACGAAAATTAGATCGCGAGTTATAAACATTTTAAATTTTTCGACCCTCACCGTGGGGGTCTCCTGTCACCAAAAATTAACACTGTCTCATAAAAAATTACCAAACAAAATTTGGCCGCGCTACGAAAATTAGATCGCGAGTTATGAGCATTTTAAATTTTTCGATCCTCACCGTCTGGGGTCTCCCGTCACCAAAAATTAACACTGTCTCATAAAAAATTACCAAACAAAATTTGGCCGCGCTACGAAAATTAGATCGCGAGTTATAAACATTTTAAATTTTTCGACCCTCACCGTGGGGGTCTCCTGTCACCAAAAATTAACAAAATCTCATAATAAATTACCAAACAAAATTTGGCCGCGCTACGAAAATTAGATCGCGAGTTATAAGCATTTTAAATTTTTCGACTCTCACCGTGGTGGGGGTCTCCTGTCACCAAAAATTAACACTGTCTTATAATAAATTACCAAACAATATTTTGCCAAGCTACCAAAATTAGATCGCGAGTTATAAGCATTTTTAATTTTTCGACCCTCGCCGTGGGGTGTCTTCTGTCACCAACAATTAACAATGTCTCATAATAAATTACCAAACAAAATTTGGCCGCGATACGAAAATTAGATCGCGAGTTATAAGCATTTCAAATTTTTCGACCCTCACCGTGGGGGTCTCCTGTCACCAAAAATTAACAGTCTCATATTAAATTACCAAACAAAATTTGGCCGCGCTACGAAAATTAGATCGTGAGTTATAAGCATTTTAAATTTTTCGACCCTCACCGTGAGGGTCTCCTGTCACCAAAACTTAACACTGACTCGTAATAAATGAATAAACAAAATTTGGCCGCGCTACGAAAATTAGATCGTGAGTTATAAGCATTTTAAATTTTTCGACCCTCACCGTGGGGGGTCTCCTGTCACCAAAAATTAACAGTCTCAAAATAAATTACCAAACAAAATTTGGCCGCGCTACGAAAATTAGATCGCGAGTTATAAGCATTTTAAATTTTTCGACCCTCACCGTGAGGGTCTCCTGTCACCAAAACTTAACACTGACTCATAATAAATGAATAAACAAAATTTGGCCACGCTACGAAAATTAAATCGTGAGTTATAAGCATTTAAAATTTTTCGACCCTCACCGTGGGGGGTCTCCTGTCACCAAAAATCAACACTGTCCCATAATAAATTACCAAACAAAATTTGGCCGCGCTACGAAAATTAGATCGCGAGTTATAAGCATTTTAAATTTTTCGACCCTCACCGTGGGGGTCTCCTGTCTCCAAAAATTAACACTGTCTTATAATAAATTACCAAACAATATTTTGCCAAGCTACCAAAATTAGATCGCGAGTTATAAGCATTTTTAATTTTTCGACCCTCACCGTGGGGTGTCTTCTGTCACCAACAATCAACACTGTCCCATAATAAATAACCAAACAAAATTAGGCCGCGCTACGAAAATTAGATCGCGAGTTATGAGCATTTTAAATTTTTCGATCCTCACCGTCTGGGGTCTCCTGTCACCAAACAGTGACAGTGTTAACACTGTCTCCTAATAAATTACCAAACAAATTTGGCCGCGCTACGAAGATTAGATCGCGGGTTATAAGCATTTTAAATTTTTCGACCCTCACCGTGGGGTGTATCCTGTCATCAGAAATTAACAATGTCTCATAATAAATTACCAAACAAAGTTTGGCCGCGCTACGAAAGTTAGATCGCGAGTTATAAGCATTTTAAATTTTTCGACCCTCACGGTGGGGGGGTCTATTGTCACCAAAATAAATAAGACCACCAAAATAAACACTGTCTCATAATAAATTACCAAACAAAATTTGGCCGCGCTATGAAAATTAGATCATAAGAAACATAAGTTTGAGACTTGATATTCTAATATCTGAAAAATACCGCGTCAATGTCTGCCGAAGTCTACCGAAGGATACCGTTCCGAAGTTTTCCGAAAGGAAACGAGTTAGCCGAGTGTTAGGTTTTTTCATTACCGATGTGTTAGGATTTTTCGCGTTACGGAATTTTTAGATTCGGTCACCGCGCTCAAAGCCCGCGATAAAAGCTATGCAATAGCTTAAAAATGCAGAAATTGATAAAACAAAACATATTTACTGCAAAAAGAAAAAATAACATTAACTCAAAATAAGCTTGCCATAAGGTTTCAGTGGTTACATAAATGCGTACCATTGATAAGTTCCTGTACTATTAGCACTTCAGGTTTGTGTAGTGCTGTCTTTCTGCACTGAAATACCACTTATCAATTGCAGCTGTAGGGTCAAACTCTGTCAGGGTGGGCCCATTAATAGAAATTCTGTGAAAATTATTCATTAACTCAGTCTTCAGATAGTTCCTGTATATTTTCTTGAAAGTGTTGTGACAGCTGAACTCTCTCTCACATGAAATTGTGCTTACTAGTAAAACAGCGCAAAATGTTAAGATCTGGGGCAAATTGGGGAATCTTGCTGAACATTTTTCGGTGTAAACTTTCTCCAGTATCTCTTTCAGTATCAGTGATGAGAACATAAATTTTAATTCTGCCCACTCTGCCAATACAATATCTACTTTTTCATTAAAGAGATTTGGGCTCAAATACATAAAGAGCTTCTTTATTTCTTCTATCCCAAATTCAAGATTTTTTTCTTTGGGGGGGGGGGGGGGACCCATAGTGTCAAAAATATGCAGACGTGCTAACATATTTTATGACATAGATTGTAGTCTTTCTGTAATGTATATTCTTTGTATGTTTAATTAATGACCCTCTTTAAAGTCTGAAACTCTTCCTCCCCATTTTCTATATTTGGCAGCTGCACATCCTTGATTATCCCTGAAATGGATAGTTGGTCTAAAAATACCTGTTCACTTGGTCCAACATTAGCACTTTGAAGCACAACATTTTATAAGACAATTTACTCGCCAACCTTAAATATTTACTCGCCAATGGCGAGCTGGCGAGAGGAAATTTCGCGCCCTGATCTAGCGAGAAATTATCAATAGTTGCTTCTGGAAATTTTTCAGAGGCGCCATCTAATGAGAAAACAGAGCGACATTTTTCTGAAAATGAAATAATCTTAAATTTTAATCTTATCCTTCCAGAGTTTTCCATGACTTTTTATTAAATATTAGCAAATTCCATGACTTTTTCTACATATTTTACATTTTCCATGACTTTCCATGACTACTTTGAAATTCCATGACTTTCCAGATTTTCCATGACTTTCCATGACGCTGGGAACCCTGTAGTCATGTTGATGCGCTCTAGAATCTCGCTATATGATCAACTTCATATTTATTTTTATTGGAAAACAATATTTGTGTCATGGGGATTTCTGATATTAGATAAGTAATTGTTATTTATGTCTTTTTTGTTTTTAATATGAAATACAATTTAATGAAATTTATGATCTCCTTTTAATGTATGTTAATGACTTTTAAATATTTAAATAAACATTGATATTGTTTTTAATCTATGTCATCTTTATTTAAGAAACCACATTTATCTTTTCTTCATATAATTAGTTTTTAAACTTTTGGGGTTTTTATAATCAGTAACGCTTCCTTACTGCATTCTATGCCTCTGCTATATACTAAGCTTTCTTTAAACCCCGTCATCACTACGTTTGTAGTGATGACTACTTAGGAAGGCTTAGAAAGGAAGACTACTTAGAAAAAGAAGTATGGATTTTAGCAAGATAATCCATTGGTTATGTTGCATACTAAACAAAAACTTCGTTTAACTCTGAAAATACTACTGATCTCACCTGGTCGGCGTGTAACCCTGATCTGGATACAATCGAAAACCTTTGTGACATCATATTGCATAAGGTTTATGCAAATTTTTGCTATACTTTTCTTTTAATAAGCAGCGAGCTGCTGTTTAAATTGGTTGGTCCAAAATTGACCCCCAAGTGACACAGCATTCAGTTTCTTCGATGGAAAGTCACATTCTTACACTAATTGCAGACAATGTGCATGCCGCTCGATTTTAATTTGTAGTTATTTTTCTGAAAATATACAGATTGTCCAGCCACAATGTTAATTTTATTTTTTTGTCATATATTATGTAAAAAGTAAAAAAAATTTTAATTTATTGTTTGTGAATGAAGGATAAGTAGCATGTAATGTATGACAGATGAATTACAAAAATTCGTTACATACTTCTGAATATAGAAGCGTAATTGATCATTGTCTAAACTTTTGCTGAGTAGATAACATTACATACATCAAAAAACTAATTTTGTAAACATGGCTAAATATCAATATGTAAGTTGAAGATAAATTACATTTCTTGGTACTAGAAATTGTAAAGTACAGGTTATAAATTTTTGTATAATATAGATCATTTCTCATATCATTAAGTTAACTTAAAACATGATACAAATAAGTCCAGGGCCGTAGCTAGGAGTGAACAATAGGGGGTGCTCATAATTTTTTTTCTCTCTCTCTGACGCAGAAAGAAAATTAATGCATATTCACATTGTAGGTACTCTGTTTCTTATTAAACTGTTATAACTTCATTTTATTCTAAGAAAAGTATGATGATGAAAGTTTTGAGTATATAACTGGTGCAAAATTAAACATCTTGTTATCTTCATATATACAAATAGGATGACGGAGTGTTGAAACACTTATTTTAGATACAATTTAGTAACTCTGCAAAACTGTGAAAAGGTCTCAAAACTAAATTAGATCGAGTTAAACTAAAAAAGATTGTGTTCTGATTGAAAAGAATGGTACATTTGACATTTTTCTTGTTTTAAATTGCTTGCAAAGAATGATTTTTTGGCATACAGTGCCATATTGCAACAATTTTTGGAATTAAATTTTTAAATTTTAAAAATCGTTAAAATATAGCACTGTATGTAAAAAAATTTGCTCTCTGCAAGCAATCTAAAACAAGAGAAGTGTCAAGTTAAGTATTCATTGCAATCTGAACACGATCTATTCAAGATATTCTCTGATAAAAACTTCTGTATAACTTTTTACAGATTACCTTATGAACAAAATGTTTACTGCATAATTCTATCGATCTTTGTTTTTGAGAAATTTAATTTTGAAATCAAGATCTTATTCGCTGGACACTCTATATTCACTAAATGTTTTGTATTATTTTAGCTATTTTTACTAGTGCTACTTTTTTAATGATGTTATGAATATATTAAATTAAATACATGTTTAAAAATTACTAGTGAAAAAATGATTGGTGATTGGCAATTGAATTTTATAATTCATTTTTATACTGCAAATAATAAATGCCGAATACAAATATTACCATCTGCACATTAATGGTATAGTATCCCTTTCTATTCAGATAGCAGATGCTTCTAACATTGATTGCATTTTCCGTAGACAGACTTTTTGGCTGGATAATTTCTACAAGGGTACAATCTATGGTTCTGATTGTCCCAGGGACACCATATATATTGTAGAATCTGTGTTTTATTTCTTGTTGTTCCTGTACAGTTGGAAATTTTATTATGTGTTGAAACAGGATTTTATTAATGGCTTTGGTAACTTCCTCTACAGATCTAGTAACTGGGTTGGCTAACATCAAGCACTGAAGCAACATTTGTTAAGTCGCTACCAGTTCCGTAGAAGTTAAGAGGTATCAAAACCTATGACAAAACATACTACAGCAAATTATACACACATTACATTTAGAAAATTACAAAAATATTAAATGTAAATTACAAAAGATACAGTTAAGATGTTTTGATGATGATAATCTAATCAAAATATAAAATAAAAATAAAGAAACGATGATAGTAAGCAAAAATGATATTAATATGAACTGAGATGGTTTTTTGTTTCATGGGTCCATAACAGTTTTCATTATCTCTAATTTTGTTGCTTGAAATTCTCATTTTTACACAAAACATCACTTTTGTACATATTAAAAAGAAAAGGTGACTGTAAATTATTACAGAGTGCAGGATCTGTTTCTTTACATATATATATGTTTTGTAAATACGACTAATGAATGGAGAATCCTTTAATCTTAATATAAATTGGCTTTTACTGCAATTCATAAAAAAAAAGATTTAGCTTTATTAAATACAACAGTTGCTAAACGTAGTACCAATATTAAAGTGTCAGTGACAATTCAGAAAGTCATGTCTGTATGCAATTATTTTATATGAATTTAAAAATATAACTTAAAAGACTATTTATCCCTTATTGTATATAATATTGTTATGTTATAAAAACCTTACATAACATTTCCGATTCAAAATTCACATCTAATTTGCTTAAAATAAATATTTATATTTTATTCATTAAAGTTAACGAAACTTAAAATTCAATCTCTATTTAAAAATCCCATATTTCATATAATAAATCATATTTTCCTAATAATAAATTTTATTTAATATTAATTCCCATACTTTATCAATATTTATTAATTTAATCAATAATATCCTTTACTTTTAGCAATCTGCTAACTTTTCTTTTATTTTCAGGCCCTGTTTACCGAGTAAGCCTGTGAAGCCCGTGCTTACACACTGAAATACAAAGGGGCCCCCAAATTTGCTTTTCAAAACTAATTATTAGAAAAACAAAATTCAATTAGTAAAAAAAAATAATAATAATGTTTTTTTAAACAAAACTTTATTTAATTTGTGGAACTAAATATGAAAACACCACATTTTCCTTATGTTTGGGCACCAGATTAAGCATGCAACGTTACGTGCAAGGGGTCTATTTGCCGATCTAATCTTGCTGTCGCATACGCATTCACGTCACTACATAAGGAGGTGGGGGTACATGCAGGTCACCTATTGTGAGACAGCTGTGTCCTTCCTTTATGAACTTTGCACATTTCATTGAGTAAATCTAACTGAAACCGTATTTGTGTTTCAAACCGCTTGTTTTTATTGCTTGTGCTCGAATGCTCGTGATATATACACACGTTAATTTGCAATTTTTTTATATTTTATGGTTTTAAGTTAATTTTCATTTAATATGCCATTTTAAGCACAAATAAAAGCTGTATGGAAATCTACAGGAAACCACAATGAGAGTGAAACAAAGATGAAAGGAAGACAAGAGGAGTAAGAAGAAAAGGAAAAGAGAAAGATCACTCAGGTGCCCGGGGTTGTGAAGCCCGTGAATACCTAAAGAAGGTATCCCCCTTGGGGGACATGAATAGAAAAGGAAAAATATTTTTCAAGATGTAAAACAGCTTTATTTCATAAATAATACACTTTTGCAGCTTTCATTTTGTTATTTCTATACAGAACAATTAAACTAATTTATACAAAAGTTCACTTGTAAATCAAAACAACAGCAGCAAAAGGAAAGTGATGCATAAAAAAATAACTGCCTAGAAATTTGTTTACATTAAGATTTTAAAAATTTCAATGACTTAAACTTTACTTGTAAACATCTAACGCAAAACATTACCGAATATATTCAATTTTGTTTCGCTATTAATGACCTCAGATGAAGAATTTTGGTTACATACATAAAGACCTAGCTCAGCACATGTATGAGTTACATGCTTGTATTAAGATATATTTTTATTTAAGAAAAACTACTAAGGTAAATAATTATTAAACGAAATATATTAAACAAAAACATACAGAAATACTCACTTTTTGCCATTTTTCTAATTCTTTTACAGCACCACCTGCAGCATTTAGAGTAGAAACTAATTTTTCCCAGTCTTTATGTTTTTGTTGGGCTGTATAATTAGGGTTCAATAAACCTTTGTTAAGCTGTTTATTTTTTTCCATTTCGTCCACGATTATTTCAATCTGTGCCTAGGTGACACATTTTCTGATCCGTTTTGGTAATGGAGCCATAGTATATGAAAGATCGCAGGAAAATATGCACGAGGTAAATAGAAGAGAAATACCACAGAACACAAATAATTAATTATAAAAGCAGAGTTTCGGTTACAGTTACGGCGAAAATTTGCTTGTCTGTGATTGGTCTATCAGAATCCGATTCAGGTTTAATCTCTCAGCTTCAAATCCGATATGCTTTGCCGATGACATCATGGTAGCACATAAAGTGAGTGTCGGATTTGTTTTGTCAAAAACGTACTATTCCGAAATCGAACTTTTTCCGATTCGGAAATGATCCGATGTCTTTGTGGTAGGGCCCCAGGCCGGGTATCGGTGATGCTTCTTATGTTCAGTGGAGTATCAGGTACTCTTCTTTTTGTTAATAATGTTCTTCAATATGTATATATATGCCAATTTATAAATGCAATTTAAGCAATATCTTACCCAGGAGACTTTGTCAACTTGAGCAATATGCCAAACGTAAATATAAAATATAGCTTCTTTTGGCTGTTATTGTAACCTTTTACTTAAGGGGTACGTTTCACTTGTTGATCTTTTTGTAATGATATTAATAATTTATTTATTTATTTATGCCTAAGTGGGACAAGATCACCAGATCGCTAGGATCCGGTGTAGACCCTATTTGTCCCACCCGGAATGTTCCCCGACATGTGGGGATTCATTACAATAACTTCAACAAAAAAAAAATAAATAAAAAATACATAATATACAGGCTGTATACAACATCAACACAGTGGTATGTGCGCCGGAGACCTGCTCCATCGCGACAAGTGGCGCTACGACTGCCAAAAGCTCAACAAAGGCTCTAACGCGACAGCGGGCAGTCTTAGGAGAGAACGGTTAAGTGGTAAGATTGGCATTATTAATGTGAGTATATTTAATAAATGAACTATGTTTATTAGAACACTTAGTTGTCATTTATGAGAGCTTTTTTTGTCTTTTTTTTCAGTAGCCAACCATACTTGCATATCTAATAAAATTCTAGAATTTTTTTTTCTTTTCGTCTAAAGTTAATAGTGATTAAGTATATTTTGTAGGGTTGGAAAGCTAAATACGAGGGAATTTAATTTTAATGTATTTTAAGTCTTATTTTGTCAATTAGCTATTCAATAGGGCCATAGGTTGGGTAATCTCCTAAAAATATCACAACACAATGTCTAATTTTCTTTATCAATGACAACCTGATAACTGTATATTCCAGAGTTGTCAATTACCTGACTAGGCCGACTGATTGCGAGGTCCTGCTAAATTAGATGCCCCTACAAGATAGCATTATTTGGGTTTTAGTTACGGAATGAACCCGGGGTAGAGATGCACCCAACACCTATGTTACATTTGTGGAAGATTGAAAGATAGGAAACCAAGTTAAATAGTTTTACTTAGCTTTTATTGGCGTTATAGTCTAGATCTTGCCAGTACATTGTGGCCTCCAGTCAGTGATACATTAAGAGAGTTTTTTATTCTAAATAAACCCTGCCAAAATATTGATTACTTGAAAAATTCTACACGAACACTTGGTGGAAAAGAAAGAATGTGCTCCTCTAATAATTTCTTCCGCATGAAAAAAAATGGAGAAAAAATCCGAAGAGATTGGTTGCTGTATTCGGCAAGCAGTAAAGCAGTATTTTGCTATATTTGTAAGTTATATATAGCTCAAGTGACCAAGCTCTTTGTAAGAATGGTTTTTCAGACTGGAGAAATGTCAGCAAAAGGTTGTCTTCTCACGAAAATTCACCTGTTCATAGGGATTGGTTGGTGGGCTGGTTGTATGGAGTTTTATAGCGCAAGGTCCCTTTGGGGACATATTGCGCCAAGACAAAGGCAAAAAGAAAACAGAGTGTAAATTAAAATTAAAAATCAAACAATGATATGTATAATAAAAATCTAATTAAAAGGGGACAAAAACCATAGAGACACTATATGACAGAAAAAATTTAGAAGATGGTGTAAATGATAAAATATAAACAATGAGCAAGTTGAGTGAATATCACATAAAGAAAAGATTAAAAAATAAAAGAATGTAATGTCATGATATACAGTAGACTCCCTCAAATCCGCAAAGCTTGGGACCATAGGTTGTGCGGATTTTAGAATTTTGCGGATTTCTGGTCACAGCTTTGTTTACATTTTTTAACCAGTAGTTTGAATGTGATTAATAATGCAATCGGAAATATAATGAATGCTTACAATATAATAAAATATTAAAATAAATAATGAACTAAAATAATAAAAATTTAGATAATTTTTTAAATGATTAAAGTACTAATAGCAAAGGTCAAGTTAATAATAGTGTATGATTAAATATTCAATATAAAGATTAAATGTATTTTTCCAAAATTATTCAACAAAACTTGCCTCATAAAAGTACATTACTAATTCACATCAAAATCATAAAATAAGGATTTTTTTTTCAAGTTTAGCCAGGCTGAATGAGCAAAAAATCTTGATTAATGCATAAATATATTTGGTAAGAAGATTGTGATTAACAATGATATCAGCAATATCTTGAATTTTTCCCCAAAATATTTGTTTTTCCTTCATGAAAATAACATGAATAGAGTATTATTAAGAAAATTACAAATTAAAAAATATATGGAATTGATACAAAACTAAAAAAAAAATCAAATTTTGTCCCAATATCCGAAATGAAAGTTTCATTGTTTACATCTATAATATATGTGCGGATTTTAGAGAGTTGCGGATTTGAGAGAGTCTACCGTAATTAAAATTACTCAATGAGGATAAAATAGAAAACAAAGCAGATGCAAGAAGTTAAAACCTGTAAGATCAAAACAAACCTGAGAACCTACATTATGAAAAATAAAAAATTTAGTTAAAATAAATTGTTAAGTTGGTTGGTTGGTTGTATAGAATTTAATGGCGCAAGATCCCTTAAGGGATATGCTGCGCCAAACAAAGACGTAAAAGATAAAAAAGCAGAAAATATAAAGTGAAAGATATCTGGATGGGATAACCCATCCAGATGTAGTCAAGACACGTGAAAAATGAAAGAAACTTATTCATAAAACTAGGTATCCAAACAAAGGAAACTGAATGGAGTTTCCATCCAGAAAGTCAAAAAGCATAAAAGACTTGTTAAACATTTAAACCCTAAATCTCAAAATAAAAACCAGTGTGTTTTAAAAAAGTAAAGAGTGCCCCATGGGGTTTTTCTCCAATGAGGTTTGTCAAAATGGGGACTGAAGATTTAAAATACATTCTATACAGGTGCCGAAGACCGGGACAGTCTGTTAAAATATGATGGATGGTCAAGTAATCAAAATGACAGTGTGGGCACATGGGTGCATCTTCCCGAAGTAACAAATGTCTATGAGTAATTCTGGAATGCCCAATTCTTAGACGAGTTAAAAGAACGTCTGATTTTCTGGGGTAAATAGGAGGCCAGGCTGTGATTTTAGTTTTAACATGATGTAGTTTATTGTTGAATTCCATATCCCAAGTCTCTTGCCAGTTGTTGTGAATTAGATGATTTATGAGCAATTTAATATCAGAGAAAGGAATCTTATGATGTAATGGATTAAGAGCGTGTTTTGCCGCCTCATCCGCTTTCTCATTACCAGGAATGCCCAGGTACCCAGCAAAATAAGATCTTATAACCTCGTCTTGTTAGTTTATTATAAAAATCAAGGATAGATGAAACAAATGGATGCTTATTAAATGATTTAATTGCGTCAATAGAGCTATTTGAGTCTGTGTATATGATAAAAGAAGTATTATGATGATGAGAGATGTGCACCATGGCTCTCTCAATCGCTATCAATTTAGCTGTAAATACCGAAATAATAGGATGAAGCCGATAACTTAGAGAAGTGTTTTCGCAAAAAACGCCGCAGCCAACAATGTCTCCGTTTTTAGAACCATCTGTATAAATATCAATGTAGCTACTAAAAGTTTCACGATGAGTAGAAAATAGTTGTTGGAAAGCAGCAGGGGTCAGATTGTTCCTATCATATCCTTTAAAAGGGTAGAGAGAGATAATATTAGGAGGCTTCCACGGGGGGAACAGAAACAAAGAGCGTGGACTCACCTGAACATCACTCAAGGAGCTATTTTCTATGATGGTTCTCACTCCGACTCCAAAGGATGGGACACAAGACGGACGGTGCTGATAAAGCATATCATTGTCAGTATTTAAAATAATGGGATGGAGAGGATGGTCAGGATGTGATAAGAGACGGTAAAATAATTCCAAAGAAAGTTTATCACGATTATGGAACAAGGAAGGTTCATTACATTCAACATACAAGCTTAGAACAGGAGAAGTACGAAATGCACCAGAGCAAACACGAAGTGCGCTATGGTGCACCGTGTCAAGTTTTTTCAGAACAGAGTTACTGGCTGAACCATAGACCTGACAGGCATAATCAATTTTAGAGCGAATAACCGTACGGTATATTTTAAGGAGGGAAGTACGGTCAGCTCCCCAACAAGTATTTGAAAGTACCTTTATTAAATTTAGCAATTTTTCACATTTTGTCCGTAGTTGTAAAACATGCGGTAGAAAAGTCAGTTTGTTGTCAAAATAGAGGCCGAGGTAACGAACACTGTCCACAACAGGGATTTGAGTTGAATCAATGAAAATTTCAGGATCTGGATGCAGATCCCTACGTCTACAGAAATGCACACAAGAAGTTTTGTCACTAGAAATTATAAAACCATTTTTGTTTGTCCAGCTAAGAATACTTTTAATTGCAATTTGCAGTTGTCTCTCAATAAAACGAATGTCTTGTCCCATACACATAATACGGAAGTCATCGACATAAAGGTCACCTTTTACAGAGGGGGGTAGTTGGTTAAGAATATTATTTATTTTGATAGCAAAGAGGGTGACACTAAGGACACTGCCCTGTGGTACACCCTCTTCTAGTACATAAAAGCTAGAAAGAACTCCCCCAATTCGAACTTGAAAAAGTCGAACTGTGAGGAAATTTTTGATAAAAATAGGAAGGTTCCCACGAAAGTCCATATTAAAAAGGTCGCGGAGAATACCATAGCGCCATGTTCTATCATAGGCTTTCGCCATGCCAAAAAAAACTGACACCAAATGGTTGCGTTTTAGAAAGGCTGTCCGTATTTGATTTTCCAAATGGATTAAATTATCAATAGTAGACCTACCACGTCGAAACCCACTCTGAAAAGCAGCAAGGCATTTGTTAGTTTCTAAAATATGTACGAGGTGGCTATTGACCATTTTTTCAAGAAGTTTGCAAAGGCTGCTAGAAAGTGCGATTGGTCTGTAATTATTTGGGTTCGTAGCATCTTTTCCAGGTTTAGGAAAAGGAATAACGATAGCCCTACACCAAGCACGAGGAAAAAGGTGTTCCATCCAGATTCTATTGAAAAAAGAGAGGAGGTTGTCAAGAGAGAGGTAAGAAAGATGCTTGATCATGATGTAGGTGATACCATCATGTCCAGGGGCAGATAAATGACTGTCTTTCAAACACTTTTTTAGCTCAGATATAATAAAAGGATGGTTGTATGAAAATGTGTTATGAGTATCAAAATTAATCCTAATCATTTCATTTTGTCTTTTATATGTTAAAAAAGGTTCTGGATATGCATCTGATTTTGAAATTGAAGCTAGGGTAGACCCTATTGTCTCAGCTATATTCTTAAGAGAAGTGACAGTATGACCATTATATTTTAAAATGGAAATATGACTTTCAGAATAAATGCCCATACATTTTTTTACTTTAGTCCAGAGTTCTTTACTAGATGTATTGGAGTTGATACTTGAGACATAATCAGTCCAGGAGTCACGCTGGCTTTTGCGTCGCACCCTTCTAGCCTCAGCCCTTTCTTTTTTGTATGCAATATAGTTATTGTTACTTGGATATCTTCGAAATAGACCCCAAGCTTTTTGCTGTTTTTTCTTTGCCATTTGGCAGTCGTTATTCCACCATGGTTTTCTGTGTTTGTGTGTAGTAAAAGTTTTTGGAATACTAGCATCAGCAGCATTGATAATACAATCAGTTATATTATCAAGTGCTTTGTCGATGTCACCCATTATCATATTATTGGTTATATTTGCTAGTGCAGTAAAAGCTGGCCAATTGGCTCTGTCATATATGTACTTTTTGGGATGGTTATTAGAATCTCCAGCTGGAGTAGTCAAGGAGATAAAAGTCGGAAAGTGGTCACTGCCGTGCAGGTCATTTGAGACCCAGAAGTTCCAGAACGGATAGAGAGAAGGTGAACAAATTGTAAGATCTATTGCATGAAAAGTACGGGTTGGTTCGTGAAAGTATGTGTAATCACCGTTATTTAGCAGGCATAAGCCATTGTCCGATATGAGTTTCTCTATTGTATCACCACGTGGGTTACTGTTAGAATTACCCCACAGTTGACTGTGAGCATTAAAATCTCCTAGGATAATAAAAGGCATGGGGAGTTGGAAAATAAGATCATTAAGATGTGCTGATTGAATAGTTTGGTTAGGCGGTAAATATATAGTACAGATTGTAATGAGACATTTTATGTGGACACGGACTGCAACAGCTTGTAAATTAGTGTTTAATGGGAGATGAGAATGAGGTAAACTGCGAGAGATGAAGAGAGCCACTCCACCAGTGGCTCTATCACTATTTATAAAATCATATCTGTATGTAGCATAATTACGTAGTTTTGTTTTGTCTTTGGGCTTTAAATGAGTTTCTTGCAGAGCTAAGCATAAAGGTTGATGATCAGACAGGAGAATACGGATTTCGTCATGTTTATTGTAATAACCACGGCAGTTCCACGAAATAATATTAGTCATGAAGAAAGATGTTAGATATGTATATCTATGTCATTTGTTTCGGAGGTAGTAGACATGCTACTATCTCCATCGTCTAACTGTTCATCCCGTTCAGGATGAAGGTTTAGAGCATCATCATCCATATATGTTTCGTCTTGCCTATTTTTCTGTTTTTGATGCGTTTCATTTTTAGATGTTATAGTTTTTTTCTTTTTAGTTTTATTTTCAGGTGCTTCAAGTCTATGGTTAGGTTTTGGAGGTACGGATTTGGTTATATTTTGAGGGGATCTTTTCAGGAATGGATGTTTAGGAATAAGAGTATTTGATGACTTTGGAGAAGACTTTTGTGGCGAATTGGAAGAAGCAAGATTTAGAGATTTAGTTGAGGTAGATTGTGTCGATCTTGTAGTTTTTCCAGGATTATTAGAGAGGCTGGTTTCTTTTTGCTTTGTTTGGCTTTTTATTTCAGCAAGGGATTCAGTCTGAGTTGCAGTCGTTTGATAAGTTTTTTGGTTTATTTTAGATAAAGCAGCAGAATAGGATACACCAACTTTAGGTGTCCTGGATTCGACTATTTTTCTAGCTTCGGGATATGATATATTATCTTAGTGCGTATTGTTTGTATTTCTTTTTCGATTTTCCTCTTTTCGCAGGATTTTGAATATGAAGGGTGGTCTTTTTTACAGTTAACACAGCGTGGGGTAGCATTACATTGAGTACTATCGTGGTCGAGTTCACTGCACCGACCACAGACAAGTTTACCTCGACAATTAGTTTTTGAGTGCCCAAAGCGTTGACACTTAAAACAACGCAATGGATTTGGGATGTATGGTCTTACATGACATGACAAATATCCAGCTTTTATGTATCTAGGCAATGTAGGTGTATTAAAAGTAAGTATTATGTGCTTGGTGGGTATCTTGGTTTGATTAAGTGGTATCTGTTCATCCCGACGGTTGATTTGTATCCTCCTAGCTTCAATAACGTTTTGATCTTTAAGGTTTTCTAAGAGTTCAGTTTCAGAGACGTACAGTTGGCAAAAAAAGTATTTGTACACTCTAAAATTTTTAATTTTTTACTAAATAAAAACAGATATTTTGTCAAAAATAGTTTTAATACAGTCTGTTTACCGTGCGTTTTAAATTACACAACAGAAAATTTCGATAAAGATGTAAAATAATTTTCTAATGGGAAAAGTTTAAAAATTTCTTGCAAAAAAAGTATTTGTACATTTCTCCATCCTGATATGTACTGTGTTTTATAGTGTTTATGGTTCAAAGGACTACTTTTACAGAAGCTGTTAATAATTTTTAAGTTCATATTATATTTGTCTGACATTTAATTTAATTTGCTCTTGAAGTAATTGAATATAGAACCTAATACTAGAGAGGCACCTCTAGATATATGAAATCCTATGATTGAGCATAATAAAAATTTAATTTCGCAACAAGAATTTGTAAAAGCTATTAAATTACCATTTACAACTATTGGATGTATAGTGAGAAACTATGAATAAATTAAAAGAATCGAAATTCAATGAAAACCAGGACTTCTTAGCAAACTAACAATGAGGGAAAAAGAGAGTGTTGTTAAAAAAGCTTTAAAAATTCCTGTGCGTTCGGTTCAAAAATTTGCTGGAGACCTTGCGACATCTTCTCGCATCAGAGTAATACCTCAAACAATAAAAAATATTCTTCTCAATGCAGATTTAAAAGGAAGAACCTCAAGAGAAAATCCATTCATCAACGAAACAAATAGGCGAAAACGCATAGTATTCGCTTTCGCATACAGAAGTAAATCATTGGATTTTTGGAAAACAGTAATTTTTTCTGATGAGGAAAAATTCGGAATTTTCTTACCATCAAGCATTCGAAAAAATTGGCGTAAAAATAAAACTGTTCTAGACCCAAAACGTATACCTCAAACTATCAAGCATGTTGGGGGGAATATTATACTTTTGGGGTGTATAGCTTCTAATGGAGCAGGACATTTAAAATTTTTTGACAATGGAAGGACAGGTTTAACATACAGTGATGTGTCGCGCCATAATTTATTAAACCGTGCCAAGAAATTAGGCATAGAGGAAGCTTTTCACTTTCTGCAGGATAATGACCAAAGCATACTGCTGTGATCACCAGCACATGCTTACGACAATACTCGAAGACGACTGGTAATTCCTCTAAAATCTCTAGACTTGAATCCAGTAGAAAATTTGCAGATGCTATTGGATGCAAAAATCCGAAAAAAAATTATGTATTAGTAAAAAACAGTTTTAAAGAAGCTCTTATTGTGTCATGGAATAACATTAACCAGACCACTACAAAAAAGTTGGTGGAATCTATGTCATACCATCTAGAAGTAGTCATAAACGCTAAATGAATTCGCACAAAATATTAATTTGTATCATTTTACTAAATTTTCCTTAATTATATTACATTAAGATAGTGTACAAATACTTTTTTTGCATTATAATTTTGTATATTTGTTTATTATAATGTAAAAAATCGATTCGTTTAATTTTGTTTCTGCTTCTATAATATTATAATGCATTAAATTAATGTATTACAGTATTTTTTGCTTAAATCTTTTGTTTAATTTCATTATAATTTAAAAAAATGAAGTGTACAAATACTTTTTTTGCCAACTGTATATAAGGTCGGATTCTGATATGACTCCACGACATGTGTTTAAAGTTCTGTGTGGTGATACAGTGACAGCAATGTTAGCAAAGTGTGTACATTTTTTTAAGTTGGTTGCTTGTTGATCATTATATACTTCAATTAACAATTCTCCTTTACGTGTTTTTTTTATAGTTTTTGGTTCTCCAACTTAATTAAAAAGGGTGAAGTTTTATCAAATGTCCCTTCCTGACGTTGTACCACAAAGAATCTTTCTTGAGCTATGCTTGTATTGGGATTTGTATTTTTACATTCCATATTGGCTGTAAATTCCTCCACTCTATCTGCCCAAGATTTTTTATGTTCCACATTATCACTTCGATTTGATTCACAGATCATTAAATCATTAATCTCTTTTTGGTGTGGGGCTTCCACTTCGCATGTCTTATCCCTTGAGTTTGTAGCCATAATTGAATTTAAGAATTTGAAACTGCCAGGCATCGGGCCTGGTCACAGACCCTTCTTCTTACCGTTACGTCAGGTGCAGGTCTCAAAAGGGCGAAAACTATTTTCAACAGACCCCCACGTTTTTCGAACATTGGGTTAAACTCGATAGCATCTCCGAAGCTCCGGTTCTTTTCCAAGGAGAATGGGTAGCCGTAGGTAAGCCTTTACAGCTCTGTCCAACCTACAGCCGGCCCTTACATCGAAAGGCACCAGTCTTCTGGTGTTACTCCTAACAATCACCATGCAAGCATGGCGCCCCCCGTACTTGGAACCGAAGCTCGGAGATGCCCTGCACCCTGGGACTCGATATCATCCTAAAGAGGATGAAACGAGTCGATGAGGTTAGAAGAAACCTCAACACCCAGGGTGTCTCACGTGTATAAAAAAAACCACTATTGTAAAAAAAGTAATATACGAGGGAGCTTAAAAAAACTTGGTACATTTTTTGTCTTTTTGAGCATTTTTAATTTTTTTTTCCTTTTTTTTTTTTTTTTTTTTTTTTTTTTTTTTTTTTTTTCAACAAAAGAACGAAAACAAAGTTGGTAAAAACAGAGAACTATGTAAACAATGAAGTTAGTGAAAACGACAAAGTTAGTAGAACAAAGAACTATGTTAACAAAAAGTTAGTCAAAAACCAAACAAGAACAAAGAGAGATAACAAACTGAAAAGAGAAGATTAAAAAGTGTGAAACAAAGAAAAAAGGATAGACAACTAAAAAAGAGAAGAAAAAGGAAAGGAGAAAGATCGCTCGGGAACCCGGGGTCGCGAAACCCGTAAATACCTAAAGAAGGTATTCCCCTGGGGGAATAAATTGTTAAGATATAAACAATGCAGAAGATGCACAAAAATACATGTAAACAATTTAAACAGTTAAAATCACTTAGGCGTATATTCCTCATAAACAATATTTTCTTCCTCTTCACTCGAGTCGTAAGAGGCAGACTCCATAGCCTCTTCCACATACTGATTGATTTGTTTTGGATTTTTCAAGTTGGTAGCAGATGGGCTATGACAAGATTTCCTTTGTTTACTCTTCACAGTTTGCCACCGTGAAGAGCCTCGAATTGTCTTATTTTCTTTAGTTTTTTGGGTTAGTTTTATTGTTTGACTATTATCAATTTTCTGGGAGTTTGATGCAGATGAAACAGGAGTTTTTCCTGTTTCATGTTTGGTTAAATTTTTTGATTGGCTTTATTTCTGCGCTTGACTAGTCCAATATTCAATTTTTACAGGTTCTGATGAAGGTTTCCAAAGCACTAATTTTGGCAAAACTCTGGTAATAGCGGTAGCATGGGCATCACGGGTCTTTTTCTTTATAGGACTAGATGTTTTTTCTGAACAGTTCTGAAAAGGTGCTTCAGTCTGGGTACTAATGTGCCTTACATGTTTTGTTTGTTGCTTGAGTAAGCTAGAGTACGAAACTCCAACAGATGGGGTTCTCGATTCCACAATTTTACGGGCTTTCAGGGTAAGGAAGTTTTTGGGTTACTTTCATAGTAATGATCTCTTTTTCACGGGTCCAAATAGGGCAGGAGCGAGAATATGAAGTATGATCACCTTTGCGATTTGCACAACATTCAGGTTTTTCACAAGTTTTACTGTTCTGGCCAACTTCTGCACAATGTGCACAGGTAACAGTGCCACAACATTGGCCATTAGTATTGGTATGGCCATAACGCTGGCATTTAAAACAACGGATGGGATTAGGGATGTAAGGTCGGACTGGACAATTTAAATAGCCGGCTTTAATTCTGGTAGGTAAAATATGGCTATTGAAAGTCAGTATTATATGTTTAGTAGGAATTATCTGCCCATTTCTACGGATAGTGATACGGCGGACATCAATGATATTTTGATCCTTTAAGTTAGTTAGAAGTTCTTCTTTTGTGGAAAATAACAGATCGGGTTCAGATATTACACCACGACAAGAATTTAAAGTTGGATGTGCTTTAACAGATACAGAAAATGTGCCTATTGTATTACTATTGGACAGAAATTGTGACTGGTTGGCTGTAGAAACTTCAACCAGTAAATCCCCAGACTGTAATTTTTTGAGGGAGTGGCCATCACCAAGAACAGATTGGAAGGTTTTAGTAATAAGAAATGGTGAAGTTTTTTTGAAAGAGCTATCAGAGAGGCTTGAGCTATCAGAGAGGATTGTGTTTAATTATAAAAAATCGAGTAAAAGAGGAATTCTGTGACACTTGTTGCTCTCTACATGGGAGAGAAATAGATGAAAGAGAAGTTTTTCCATCCATATTAAGTGAAAAAGTAATTTGGTCCCCCGGCCGCACCACCCACTACCGAGCCCAACAAGGGGTTGGTTGGTTGATTGGTTGATTTGGGTTTTATGGCGCAAGGTCCCCATTGGGACATGCTGCGCCAACACAAGTCGAAGAGAAAAAACTAAGAGATAAATTAGTTGTCAGTACTAAAGGAAAAAAAAGAATAAAAACAGCAATTAATTATAGATCAGAGACCATACCTGAAACACCCAGTGTCAATTAAAACTGTAAAAGTTGAAAATAAAAGTTAAAATACAAACAGTGTAAATGTGATATAAAATACTAAATAAAAACAGAGTTAAAATCAAGGATGTAATGCAATGATACATGTCAAAAATATAACTGGTTAAGATCGGAGCAATCAATAAAGAAATAACAACATGAAAGTAAATAGAATGTAAAAATATTTTAAATACAGAGTAAAAAGTGAAAGTTACACTAAAAAAATTAATTTAACCAGGCATATACAGTTGGCAAAAAAAGTATTTGTACACTCTAAAATTTTTAATTTTTAACTAAATAAAAACAGATATTTTGTCAAAAATAGTTTTAATGCAGTCTGTTTACCGTGCGTTTTGAATTACAAAACGGAAAATCTCGATAAAGATGTAAAATATTTTTCTAATAGGAAAAGCTTAAAAATTTCTTGCAAAAAAAGTATTTGTACATTTCTCCATCCTGATATGTACTGTGTTTTATTGTGTTTGTGGTTCAAAGGACTACTTTTACAGAAGCTGTTAATAATGTTTAAGTTCATATTATATTTATCTGACATTTAATCTAATTTGCTTTTGAAGTAAGTGAGTATAGAACCTAAAACTAGAGAGGCACCTTTAGATATATGAAATCCTATGATTGAGCATAATAAAAATTTAAAATCGCAACAAGAATTTGTAAAAGCTATTAAATTACCATTTACAACTATTGGATGTATAGTGAGAAACTATGAATAAATTAAAAGCATCGAAATTCAATGAAAACCAGGACTTCTTAGTAAACTAACAATGAGGGAAAAAAGGAGTGTTGTTAAAAAAGCTTTAAAAAATCCTATGCGTTCGGTTCAAAAATTTGCTGGAGACCTTGCGACATCTTCTCGCATCAGAGTAATACCTCAAACAATAAAAAATATTCTTCTCAATGCAGATTTAAAAGGAAGAGCCTCAAGGAAAAATCCATTCATCAGCGAAACAAATAGGCGAAAACGCATAGTATTCGCTTTCGCATACAAAAGTAAATCATTGGATTTTTGGAAAACAGTAATTTTTTCTGATGAATGAAAACTCGGAATTTTCTTACCATCAAGCATTCGAAAAAATTGGCGTAAAAATAAAACTGTTCTAGATCCAAAACGTATACTTCAAACTATCAAGCATGTTGGGGGGAATATTATACTTTTGGGGTGTATAGCTTCTAATGGAGCAGGACATTTAAAATTTATTGACAATGGAAGGACAGGTTTAACATACATTGATATGTCGCGCCATAATTTATTAAACTGTGCCAAGAAATTATGCATAGAGGAAGCTTTTCACTTTCTGCAGGATAACGACCAAAGCATTCTGCTGTGATCACCAGCACATGCTTATGACAATACTCGCATACGACTGGTAACTCCTCTAAAATCTGTAGACTTGAATCCAATAGAAAACTTGCAGATGCTATTGAATGCAAAAATCCGAAAAAAAAAATATGTATCAGTAAAAAACAGTTTTAAAGAAGCTCTTATTGTGTCATGGAATAACATTAACCAGACCGCTACAAAAAAGTTGGTGGAATCTATATCACACCATCTAGAAGTAGTCATAAATGCTAAATGAATTCGCACAAAATAATAATTTGTATAATTTTACTAAATTTTCATTAATTATATTACATTAATATAGTGTACAAATACTTTTTTTGCATTATATTTTTGTATATTTGTTCATTATAATGTAAAAAATCGATTCGTTTAATTTTGTTTTTGCTTCTATAATATTATAATACATTGAATTAATGTATTACAGTATTTTTTGCTTAAATATTTTGTTTAATTTTATTATAATTAAAAAAAATGAAGTGTACAAATACTTTTTTTGCCAACTGTACTCCTCAAATATAGTGTTTTCCTCGGAATCCAAGCCACTGCCGTAAGTCTTGGATTCCATAGCTTGCTGGACATAGTGCTGCAGGTGCCTGGGATCTTTAAAATTTCTTTTGCATGGGGTGAGTGATGAATTTTGCAATCTTTTAACGACAGTCTTCCGCCTTGGGGTTGCTAGAATTGGGGGTTTTATGGTTTCTGTTCTTTTTTTCTGCAATTTCTGTAATGTTTTTGAACTAGTAACAGACTGGGTCCCAGTCTTGGTCCCTTCTTTCTGAACACCAGTTTTCACTTTTTCACTAGAGTTGGGTTTTTTCAAGTTTGATGCTGATGAGTTCAGACTTGCCAAGTCTCCAGCTTTTGGCCGGAGACTCTGGATTTTTCGATTAAATTTTAATCTCCGGATTACTATGAACTATCTCCGGAATTTTTCAGTTTTGTACACTTAAGTTTCGTTTTCAATATGCCGCGTGCTCCTTTCGCCATTCAAATTCTACCGCCGCGGCTTGGGTGAATGTGTCATCACTCCTTTCTCTTTGCTGCACTGCACACAGCATGCATAAATTTGTCATCTTTCGCGCATCCGGGCTGGAACAGATCATACGTGCTGAAAAATCTACTCCGAATCGACTTCCGCAAGCAGTTCGGTGCATTCTCTATGCGCACAACAGTATGCTCATTGGTTAAGAACTGTTGAGAAAGCAAGGCTATAGAAAGTGTCTAAGCGGGAATGAATCGATCACTCTTTCCGGAACGGACTCAGTGTCTTGTACTTCGTCCGAAGCACGTGTGTTGCACGCGAAACATTTTGATCTCAAGTTACGTTGGATTTTTTTTTTGTTTTATGATTATGAGATTAATGAGCATTTCATCTGCTTTATAATGCAATCTGAAGCTGAACCGGAGTCATTTCCATCAACATCCTCCGAGTCTACTGTAGAACCGGTAAAAAAGAAATATGGAACTAATTACAACGAATCTTACACGGAAGAGTTTTCATGTATTTTACCTTTGGGAAAAGGTAGCAATTTCGTTTTTTGTAATGTTTGCGGAACTCATGTGTCTATTTATCACAAAGGAAAAGGTGATATCACCAAACATATCAGGTCTGGGAAGCACAAAACTGCTGATCAAGCCGCCAAAAATTGTAAAAAAGTTGATAAACATTTTTTTCAGAAAAATGATACTCTTGGAGTTATTCGTGCTGAATCTTATTTTACTGGATTGTTGGTCGAACATAATTTGCCCATTAGTTCTGCAGACCACATCGGACCATTATTCAGGAAAATGTGTCCTGACAGCAACATTGCCAAAAAGTATGGTTGTGCAAGGACAAAAACAACAGCTGTCATTGCAGAAATGGCTAAATCGGAAAGAGGGGCAATTGTTGGCAAAGGTGCTTCTACATACAGTTGGCAAAAAAAGTATTTGTACACTCTTAAAATTTTTAATTTTTAACTAAATAAAAACAGATATTTTGTCAAAAATAGTTTTAATACAGTCTGTTTACCGTGCGTTTTAAATTACACAACAGAAAATTTCGATAAAGATGTAAAATAATTTTCTAATAGGAAAAGTTTAAAAATTTCTTGCAAAAAAAGTATTTGTACATTTCTCCATCCTGATATGTACTGTGTTTTACAGTGTTTATGGTTCAAAGGATTACTTTTACAGAAGCTGTTAATAATTTTTAAGTTCATATTATATTTGTCTGACATTTAATTTAATTTGCTCTTGAAGTAATAGAGTATAGAACCTAATACTAAAGAGGCACCTCTAGATATATGAAATTCTATGATTGAGCATAATAAAAATTTAAATTCGCAACAAGAATTTGTAAAAGCTATTAAATTACCATTTACAACTATTGGATGTATAGTGAGAAAATATGAATAAATTAAAAGAATCGAAATTCAATGAAAACCAGGACTTTTTAGCAAACTAACAATGAGGGAAAAAGGGAGTGTTGTTAAAAAAGCTTTAAAAAATCCAGTGCGTTCGGTTCAAAAATTTGCTGGAGACCTTGCGACATCTTCTCGCATTAGAGTAATATCTCAAACAATAAAAAATATTCTTCTCAATGCAGATTTAAAAGGAAGAACCTCAAGGGAAAATCCATTCATCAGCGAAACAAATAGGCGAAAACGCATAGTATTCGCTTTCGCATACAGAAGTAAATCATTAGATTTTTGGAAAACAGTAATATTTTCTGATGAGGAAAAATTCGGAATTTTCTTACCATCAAGCGTTTGAATAAATTGGCGTAAAAATAAAACTGTTCTAGATCCAAAACGTATACTTCAAACTATCAAGCATGTTGGGGGGAATATTATACTTTTGGGGTGTATAGCTTCTAATGGAGCAGGACATTGAAAATTTTTTGATAATGGAAGGACAGGTTTAACATACATTGATGTGTCGCGCCATAATTTATTAAACTGTGCCAAGAAATTATGCATAGAGGAAGCTTTTCACTTTCTGCAGGATAATGACCAAAGCATACTGCTGTGATCACCAGCACATGGTTACGACAATACTCGAAGACGACTGGTAATTCCTCTAAAATCTCTAGCCTTGAATCCAGTAGAAAATTTGCAGATGCCATTGGATGCAAAAATCCGAAAAAAAAATATGTATTAGTAAAAAACAGTTTTAAAGAAGCTCTTATTGTGTCATGGAATAACATTAACCAGACCACTACAAAAAAGTTGGTGGAATCTATGTCACACCATCTAGAAGTAGTCATAAACGCTAAATGAATTCGCACAAAATATTAATTTGTATCATTTTACTAAATTTTCAATCATTATATTACATTAATATAGTGTACAAATACTTTTTTTGCATTATATTTTTGTATATTTGTTTATTATAATGTAAAAAATCGATTCGTTTAATTTTGTTTCTGCTTCTATAATATTATAATGCATTAAATTAATGTATTACAGTATTTTTTGCTTAAATCTTTTGTTTACTTTCATTATAATTTAAAAAAATGAAGTGTACAAATACTTTTTTTGCCAACTGTATATTTAACCCTTTGTATCACCATGTTGCAGATCTGCAACATACCTAAAAGTAAACAGTACTTATGCAGTAAGGTTTAAAGCACGATTTTATTTATTGCTTCTATTTACCAACACACCAGTTAATACAAATAAGAATCATTGGAACTTTCAACAGATGATGATATTGAGTTAATTTCTCATACCAAAGTTTTGTTTTTCATTTGGGGAGCTTCAGGTCGATATCGCAAAAATCAACTTAGTAAGTTTTGTCAAATTAAAAAAACTGGAGAAGTTGAAAAGTAGATTTTGTTTAAAAGTAATTTTATGCACCTTAAAATTTTATATTAGAAAATGAACAATATTTACGAGAAGTATTAATTTTTGTTTTTTATAGATGTGAAAAAAAATACCTTTTAGTCAATAATTATTTTAATCTTATGTTCTAAATTTTTAAACTATTTTTTAGATGCTTAAAAGGATGCATTCTAACTTCTGAGTCAATATTTTTCAAATCAAAGTTGTTGAGTCACAAAGGGTTAAAAATTATCAGCTAATATAAAATCAAAATCTAAACTTTTGTAAACTTTTTAATGAAGTTATTTTAACTATTTATTGCTGAAGTTGGCAATATTTTGTTTCGTATTTTATAAGATTTCCCATTACTATCTCAGCTAAGTAGCATCTGTGAGTATATTAGTTATTTAAAAAAAAAAGTTCTAAATTTATCTTCTATTATTGAAAAAAGTACTGAAGGACAGAAGAAAATAAATGTTAAAAATAGAGTAAATTGTATAAAATATTTTTGGCTTATTTAGCTTATAAAAAGTTTTATGTGAATTGGGTGTAAAAAAGACAGACATGCTAAAAAGTGTTTTTCATTTGTTATTCCTTTAATGTGTGAAGCTAAAAATGTCGGTATGTCGATAAAATAACTAGAGAAAAAAATCTCAGGCTTTTTCATTTTGGAAACTTGGCAAGTCTGTGAGTTCGAGTCATTATTTGGTGAGGTAACGGCTTAGTCTCATTTAGATGTTTGGATAATCCCTTAGATTGAGCTTGAGATTTCTGACTCAGTTTTTCAAGATAAGTTATTTTTACAGGTTCTGTGGATGGTAGCCAGCGTTCTAATGGCGGATTTACAAAACATTTATTAAGGAGACAGATATCCCGGCTTTCTTTAATTGGAGTGCTAGTTCATTGGGTTTTAGTAGATTTATTAGGTGGATATGTTGAATCGGTTTGAGTACTTTATGTGTCTTATGGTTGTTAATTGCTGCTTGAGTAAGCTGGAGTAGGAAATTTCAACGGATGGTGTTCTGGATTCAACAAGTTTGCGGGCATCAGGGTAAGACATATTTTGAATAATTTTAACAGTCAGAATTTCTTTTTCTCTGTTCCAATTCGGACAAGTGCGTGAATAGGCAGTATGATCACCTTTACAATTTGCGCAGCATTCGGATTTATCACATAATTCATTGTCATGGCCGACTTCTGCACAATGTGCGCAGGTAAGAGATCCACGACAATTTGTTTTATTATGGCCGTAATGCTGGCATTTAAAACAACGGAGAGGATTTGGTATGTATGGTCTGGTTGGTTGGTTGTATAGGGTTTAATGGCACAAAATCCCTTCAGGGACATGCTGCGCCAAAACAAAGATTAAAAAATCAAAATATAGAAATATCTGGATGGGGTATCCCATCCAGATACAGTCAAGCAATGGTAGAAAAGTAAAAAGTTAGGATGTACAATTAAAAGTAAATAAATAGAAAGGGCAAACTGAGAAACAAAGTCATAAAATAAATAATAAACATTAAAAGATCATATGTCAAAATAAAATCCAGCACTTTTTAAAAAAGTAAAGTTGGTTGGTTGGTTATATGAGGTTTTATGGCACAAGGTCCCTTTGGGGACATGCTGCGCCAAGACAAAGATGGAAAGAAAACACAATGTAATTTAAAATTAAAAAATCAAACAAAGGTATGTATAATAAAAAACCAATTAAACGATGACAAAGACCATAAAAAACACCAAGTGACTTAAAATCTGTAGAAGTTGGTTTAAATGATAAAATACAAACAATGAACAAGATGAGTGAATATTACATAAAGAAAAGATTAAGGAATAAAAGAATGCAATGTCATGATATAATTAAAATCAGTCAATGAGGGTAAACTAGACAACTTAAAGGAGATTTAACAAGTTAAAAATTGTATGATCAAAACAGTCCTCAGAACCTACGTTAAGAAATGTTAAAAAATTTAGTTAAAATAAAGTGTTTAGAAATAAACAATGCACAAAAAATATATTAAAACAATTGAAACAGGTAAAATCACTTAGGCGTATATTCTTCGTAAACGATATTTTCTTCTCCAAATGTCAAAGTTAAAATCAAACAATGTCTAAAAAGGAAGCACAAAATATATAAGAACAATTTAAAAGGGTAAAATCATTGAGGTCTATATTCTTCAAAAGTAACATTTTCATCATCATCACTCGAGTCGTAAGATGCCGACTCCATAGTCTCCTCCACATACTGATTCATCTGCCTTGGATCTTTGAGATTAGCTGTAGATGGGCTATGACATAATTTTCTCTGTTTATTCTTCACAGTTTGCCACTGTGAAGAACCCCGAATAGTTTTATTCTCTTTTGTTTTCTGGGTAGGTTTTACAGTTACACTAGTTTTGGGTTTGTGGGAATTTGATGCAGATGAATCAGGTGTTTTTCCATTCTCAGGTTTGGTTATATTTTTTGATTGGCTTGATTTCTGTGTTTGACTAGTCCAATATTCAATTTTCACAGGTTCTGATGATGGTTTCCAAAGCACTAATTTTGGCAACACTCTGGTAACAGCAGTAGCGCTGGCATCACGGGTCTTTATAGGACTAGATGTTTTTTCAGGGGAACTGTTCTTAAAAGGAGCTTCAGTCTGGGTACTAATGTGTCTTACAGGTTTTGTTTGTTGCTTAAGTAAGCTAGAGTAAGAAACTCCAACAGATGGGGTTCTCGATTCTACAATTTTACGGGCTTCAGGGTAAGGAAGGTTTTGGGTTATTTTTATAGTAATGATCTCTTTTTCACGGTTCCAGATAGGACAGGAGCGAGAATATGAAGTATGATCACCTTTGCAATTTACGCAGCGTTCCTGTTTTTCACAAGTTTTACTGTCGTGGCCAACTTCTGCACAATGTGCACAGGTAACAGTGCCACGACATTGGCCATTAGTATTGGTATGGCCATAACGCTGGCATTTAAACAACGGATCGGATTAGGAATGTAAGGTCGGACTGAACAATTTAAATAGCCTGCTTTAATTCTAGTAGGTAAAATATGGCTATTGAAGGTTAATATTATATGTTTAGTAGGAATTATCTGACCATTTCTACGGATAGTGATACGGCGGACATCTACTACATTTTGATCCTTTAAGTTAGTTAGAAGTTCTTCTTTTGTGGAAAATAACAGATCTGGTTCAGATATTACACCACGACAAGAATTTAAAGTTGGATGTGCTTTAACAGATACAGAAAAGGTGCCTATTGTATTACTTTTGGACAAAAATTTAGACTGGTTGGCTGTAGAAACTTCAACCAGTAAATCCCCAGACTGTAATTTTTTGAGGGAATGGCCATCACCAAGAACAGATTGAAAGGTTTTAGCAATAAGAAATGGTGAAGTTTTTTTGAAAGAGCTATCAGAGTGGCTATCATTGCGTTTAATTACGAAAAATCGAGTAAAAGAGGAACTCTTTGACATTTGTTGCTCTCCACATGGGAGAGAGATAGATGAAAGAGAAGTTTTTCCATCCATATTAAGTGAAAAAAGAATTCAGACCCCGGCCGCACCACCCACTCCCGAGCCCAACAAGGGGATGCACATTCGTGCACCAGTGCTAACCAGGGTCTATACGGTCACAAGACAATCCTATGTCAGTCTCCACCCTTAACGAGATGACTAGTAATTGCTCGCTCGCTTGATCCCTAAAGCCAGTGACAGAAGTCAGCTGACCAGCCGATTGATGCATACGGGACCAATATGCACCTCCCGTCTACCTGAAGCAGAGGCCATAGCAGTGTGTTGGTTTCCCTCAACTACCAGGATCCCCTTTTCCAGGGACACGGGTCGCCACGCAAGGCCAACACGTGGGTGGTTTACAATTCTCCATGAGTCGACATACAGGATGATATCGGCTCATACAGAATTGCCCTCACCTCCGAAAAGGAAACCACAATGAGAGTGAAACAAAGAGGAAAGGAAGACCGGAGGAGTAAGAGGAAAAGGAAAGGAGATAGATCACTCAGGTGCCCCGGGGTTGTGAAACCCGTGAATACCTAAAGAAGGTATCCCCCTGGGGGATAAAAAAGTAAAGAGTGCTCCATGAGGTAGTTGTTAGGAATATGCACTCCTATGTACTTGCCACTGTACACACATTTTTACTTTAAATATTAATTCATGAGGCAGGTAAACTCACTTACCTTTATTACATATATTCTTCTTTTTATTTTATAATAGTTGATATTAATTTCATTAATTATCTCCTAAAATATCTTTTTCACCGGCAATACTTTCTTTTCATTTTACATTGAACGACACTTATGTTTACATCGTTTCACGATCTTTCCAGTCTGATTTCTTCGTAGTTTCTTTTTACGCCACGAAATGACGTCAGCTGTGTACAGGTAGGATTTGTATATACAACTCCACTCTACCGTTTCAGTACATTCCAGAAGCAAGCTGACGTAACCGGTAGGGGGCGTAGTGTGAAGGATGCGTAGAAGACTGTTTCTTGACTAGCCTTGACCTATATATGAGTCGAGAATCTTAACGTTCGATGTTCTTTCACCTGGTTTCCTCAGATGGCTGTGTGTGAATAAAGAAGCGTTTTCCCTAGATGTTATTTTTCCTTTTTCTGTGATGTTGTCTACGTACTGTTGTCTTCTTTTCATTTACGTTAGTTCACTTCATATTGAAATATAGTGGAACAGTCTTTTAATACGATAAACTCTGGAAAGTGGTGAAGCAGTATGATGGAGCGAACGGCAGTTCGTGTTTTCTTCAGTTCCAGAGCTGCGTTCTCCAAAGGTTGACTTTCCATGGGCTATCGGCCGCTTCTTTGGTGTTATTGAGTGGACATTTAGACGACGTGTGGACGATCACTTTCGAGATGGAATGATTTGGTTCCGGTTGATGTTCTACGGCTTGTTTGATCCTTGGACATTTTGCCTTAGCTATAGTGCCTTTCGTTTCGGTTCGTTACGGCTGTAATCTTTGGATCGTTTACCAAGGACTGTATGAGTTTGGGTCAAGTTTAAAAGTTTTTCTTATGGACAATCAGCAAAGGATATTTATGTATTGTAATATTGATTTTAACTTTAAATTATTTATATATATTTTTGGTAAAAGTAAATGAGTAATATTTGTTTAACATTATGCAAGCAATAAGGTATGTGTTCTTGTTATGTTTGTTCTAAATATGAATTGAAGATAATCTGTGATTAATTTATTTGTTTTTAATACTTTTAAATAAATATGTGTTTGTCTTAAATAGTTGTTATCATTTAATTTGACTCGGTTCATAAATGGTGTTTAAACCAGTCAACGCTATATCACTGCTTTAAATAACTCGGCTAATTTTTACTCAACCCCTGGGAGATACATTTGTCTCCCAACAGTAATTCCCCAATGAGGTTTGTCAAGGTTGGAGATGATGAGTTAAAAAATGTCCTGTACAAGTGTCGGAGGCAAGGCAGTCAGTTAAAATACGGTGAATAGTCAAGTGATCAAAATGACATTTTGGACACATGGGTGCATTCTCCCTAAGTAACAGATGTTTATGTGTGATCCTTGAATGTCCAATTCTCAGACGAGTTAGAATAACATCCTTTTTTCTTGGATAGATTGGAGGCAAGGTCACGATTGTTGGTTTGATACTATGCAGTTTAATATTGAAAGTCAAGTCCCAGCTTTCTTGCCATTTATTATAACTAAGGCGTTTAATAGTTAGTTTAACGTCTGAGAATGGGACTTTGTGGTGAAGGGGGTCACGAACAAGTTTTGCCGCCATATCTGCTTTTTCATTTCCAGGAATACCCATGTGTCCAGGTACCCAGCAAAACAAAATACTATAGCCGCGCCTTGTCAAATCTTTATAAATGTTAAGGATGGCTAACACATAAGGATGATTTTTAACTGATTTAATAGCATCAATAGAACTATTTGAGTCTGTGTAAATAATGAAGGATGTGTTATGATGATGGGAAATGTGTAACATGGCTCTTTCTATTGCAATTAATTCTGCTGTAAAGATTGAAGTGGAAGGGTGAAGCTGATAACTCAACGAGGTGTTATCATAAAAAACGCCACAACCAACAATGTCGCCATATTTCGAACCATCTGTATAAATATCAGTATAGCTATCATAATTTGTACGATGAGCAGAGAATAATTGTTTAAAAACAATAGGGTCCATGTTATTTTTATCAAATCCTTTAAAAGGATGAAGAGAGGTAATGCTAGGCGGCTTCCAAAGAGGGAATACATGCAAAGAGCATGTATTCACGTCAATATCATTCAAAGGGCTATTGTTAATTAGGTTTCTCATTCGTACTCCAAAAGATGGAATGCAAGAAGGGCGATGCTGATAAAGAGTATCATTGTCAGTATTTAAAATATAAGGATGAAGTAGATGACCAGGATGAGAAAGGACATGATAAAATAGTTCCAGTGAAAGTTTTTCACGAGTATAATGCAATGAAGGTTCATTACAGTCAACGTAAAGGCTTAAAACTGGAGAAGTACGAAATGCACCAGAGCAAACACGTAGTGCGCTATGATGCACAGTGTCAAGTTTTTCTAAAACAGATTTTCGGGCAGAACCATAAACCTGGCAGGCATAGTCAATTTTTGCACGGATTGCAGCCCTATATATTTTAATTAGAGAAGTACGGTCTGCTCCCCAAGAGGTGTTATATAGTACTTTCAGCAAGTTCAGCGACTTTTCACATTTTGTCCTTAATTGTAAAATGTGTGGTAAAAATGTGAGCTTTTTGTCAAAATGGAGGCCTAGGTACCGAACACTGTCTACAACAGGAATTTTAGTTTAGTTGATAAAAATTTCAGGATCTGGATGCAGATTCCTTTGTCTACAGAAGTGAACACAAGAAGTTTTGTCCTGAGATATTACAAAACCATTTTTATTTGTCCAGCTAAGAATACTTTTAATTGCAATTTGCAATTGTCTCTCGATAAAGCGAATATCTTGCCCCATGCACATAATACGGAAGTCGTCCACGTAGAGATCACCTTTCACAGAGGGTGGAAGTTGATTAAGGATATCATTTATTTTTATAGCAAAGAGGGTGCACTCAGGACACTACCCTGAGGTACACCATCCTCTTGTACATAAAAACTGGAAAGGATTCCTCCAATTCGAACTTGGAAGAGCCGAACTGCGAGGAAGTTTTTGATAAAAACAGGAAGGTTTCCACGATAGTCTAAATTAAAAATGTCACGTAGGATCCCATATCGCCATGATCTGTCATAAGCTTTCGCCATGTCAAAGAAAACTGACACCAAATGGCTGCGTTTCAGAAATGCAGTACGAATGTAATGTTCAAGGTGGATTAGGTTATCGATAGTTGATCTACCACGTCGAAAACCACTTTGAAAAGCGGCAAGGCGATTGTTTGTTTCCAAAACTTGAATGAGCCGACAATTGACCATCTTTTCAAGAAGCTTGCAGAGGCAGCTAGAGAGTGCAATTGGCCTATAATTATTGGGATTAGTAGCATCTTTTCCTGGTTTGGGAAAAGGTATAACAATAGCTCTGCCCCATGCATTAGGGAAGGTCTGTTCAGTCCATATTCTGTTAAAAAAAGAGAGTAGATTGTTAAGAAAGACTGACGAGAGATGCTTGAGCATGATATATGTAATGCCATCATGACCAGGTGCAGATATGTGGCTGTTTTTCAAACATATTAAAAGCTCTGATATAATGAATGGTTGATTGTATGAGAGTGAATTATGAGTATTAAAATTAATCCTGTTCATTTCAGTTCGTCTTTTGTAAGATAAGAAAGGTTCAGGATATGCGTCAGATTTTGAGATGGATGCAAGAGTATTAGCTATGGTCTCTGCTTTTGTTCTTAGGAGATGAGATGGTGTGACTGTTGTAATTTAAAATGGAAATATGATTTTCTGAGTAAAGGCCCATACATTTTTTCACTTTTTGCCACAGTTCTTTGGTTGAGATATTGAAGTTTATGCTAGATACGTAGTTAGTCCAGGACTCCCGTTGGCTCTTGCGTCGCACTCTTCTAGCTTCAGCCTTTGCTTTTTTATATGCCATATAATTAGTATTATTAGGGTACCTCCGAAAGAGGCCCCAGGCCCTTTGTTGTTTCTCCTTTGCATTTTGGCAATCATTATTCCACCAAAGTTTCCTGTGTTTATGAGTAGATGATGTTTTTGGAATGCTAGAATCTGCAGCATTGATAATACACTGGGTGATATTATCAAGTGCATCGTCTATGTCACCTTCTATCATATCATTTGTAATTTTAGCAAGGTCTGCGAAAGTTGGCCAATAGGCTCTGTCATAAACATAGCGTTTAAAACAATTATTAGAGTCCATTGTGGGGAGTAGTCTGCGAAATAAAAGTAGGAAAATGGTCACTGCCGTGGAGGTCGTCAGAAACCCAGAAGTTCCAATATGGATAAATGGATGGGGAACAGATAGTGAGATCTATGGCATGGAAGGAGTGAGTAGGCTCGTGAAAGTAAGTATGATCTCCATTATTGAGCAGGCATAAGCCATTGTCAGATAATTTTCTCAATCATACTACCACGTTGATTAGAGTCATGGTTTCCCCACATTTGACTGTGGGCGTTAAAGTCTCCGGGAATAATGAAAGGAATGGGGAGTTGAAGAATAAGATTAACTAGATGTGCAGATTGTATTGGCAGATTTGGTGGCAAATATATGCTACAGACTGTTATTAAGCGATTAATATGAACACGGACTGCAACTGCTTGTAAGTTAGTATTTAAATTGATATAAGTATGAGGTAAATTATTTGAGATAAAAAGAGCTACTCCACCAGTAGCTCTGTCAGTACCTGAAAAATCTTTTCTATATGTAGAGTAATTGCGCAGTTTTGCTTTGTCAGTAGGTTTAAGATGCGTTTCTTGCAGAGCTAAACATAAAGGTTGATTGTCATGAAGAATGTTTCGGTTCTCGTCATATTTATTACGAAAGCCACGGCAGTTCCATGAGATAATATTTGTCATGATTGGATGAGTTAGATATAAGTATCTATGTCGTTTTGTTCGGAGGTAGTAGACATGCTACTATCTCCATCGTCCAATTCTGCATCCTGTTCAGGATGAAGGTAAAGAGCATCATCATCCTGCACAGTGGTCACATGAGTTTTGGTATCCTGCTTTGGAGTTAGTTGATGTTTCTGTGTTTTATTCTTTTTCTTTTTGACTAGGTTTTCAGATGATACAATAGTTTTAATAATTGGAAGGCTGTGTTTTTCTGTGTCAGATTTACGATTTGTTTTTAAAGGTGTTATTTTGAGTGCCTCTTTTATGGAGTGGAGCTTTAGGAAAAACAGATTGAGATGATTTTGAAGTCCCATTTTGCGGTGATTTAGGAGAAACAGAATTGACTAATTTAGATGAGCTGGATTGTGTAGTTCTATTAGTTTTATTTAAATTATTTGCGGAGCTGTTTTCTTTTTGGTTTGATTGATGATTAGTTTCAGTAGGGAGTTCTGTTTGTGTTGCAATGGTTTGATAAGTTCTGTGAGAAGTTTTTGATAAGGCAGTAGCATATGATACACCAACTTTGGGAGTCCTGGATTCAACAATTTTTCTGGCTTCTGGATATGATATATTATCTTTAGTACGTATGGTTTGTATTTCTTTTTCTTTCTTCCATTGTTCGCAAGATTTTGAGTAAGATGGGTGGTCTTTCTTACAGTTTACACAATAAGGTGTTGCTTGGCATTGTATACTTTCGTGGTCAGCTACGCCGCACCGACCGCAAGTGAGTTTCCCTCGGCAAGAGATTTTTGAGTGCCCAAAGTGTTGACATTTAAAGCAACGCAATGGGTTTGGTATGTAGGGTCTAACTGAGCATGATAAATACCCAGCAATTATATATTTAGGTAAGTTGGGTATATTAAATGTGAGGATGATGTGCTTCGTAGGTATTTGGACTTGATTAGAGGTTTGCTCGTCTTTACAGTAAATTTTTATTCGTTTGACTTCGATGACGTTTTGGTCTTTAAGATTTTCTAATATTTCATCTTCAGTGACATACAAAAGATCAGACTCCGAGATTACTCCGCGAGATGTATTTAATGATCTATGTGGCGATATGGTGACGGCAATGTTAGCAAGGTGTGTACATTTTTTAAAATTCAAAGCTTGCTGGCTAGTGCTGACTTCTATTAGTAGTTCACCTGTCCGGAGTTTTTTTATTGTTTTGGGCTCACCAACCAAACCTTGTATTGCTTTATGTATTAAAAAAGGTGATGTCTTTTCAAAAGTTCCTTCTTGACGTTTTATTACAAAAAATCTTTCTTTGATTTTGTTGGCATCGGAGTTGACAGTTTTACTTTCTATTTTGGAAGAAAACTCTTCAACCCGTTCTGCCCATGATGTAGATTGTGAGGTATAGTTCAATACTTTATTCTCTTTATTTTGTTGTGGGGCTACCACTTCGTAAGCAGATACATCCATCTCTGATGAGCTCTGAGACATTACAGTTTCAGGCTGATTTTTAAGTGAGTTATGGGGTTATGGGGCTACCACATCGCATGTCTTAATTCCTAAATTTGTCGCCATATTAGAGAGAAAGAATAAATAAAACGCCAGGCAGTGGGCCTGGTCACCAACCCTTCTTCTTACCGTTACGTCTGGTGCAGGTCTCAAAAGGGCAAAAACTATTTTCAACAGACCCCCACGTTTTTCGAACATTGGGTTAAACTTGATGGCATCTCCGAAGCTCCAGTTCTTTTCCAAGGAAAATGGGTAGCCGTAGGTAAGCCTTTACAGCTCTGTCCAACCTACAGCCGACCCTTACGTCGAAAGGCACCAGTCTTCTGGTGTTACTCCTAACAACCCCCATGCAAGCACCCTGTACTTGGAACCAGAGCTCAGAGATGCCCTGCACCCTGGGACTGGATATCAACCTAAAAAGGAAGAGACGAGTCGATGAGGTTAAAAGAAACCTCAATACCCAGGGTGTCTCACTTGAATAAAAAAAACCACTATTGTAAAAGAGTTATACGAGAGGGAGCTTAAAAAAATAGTGTCTTTTTTGCCTTTTGTCTAATTTTTTTTTTCTTTTTTTTTATTATAAACAAGAGAACAGCAACAAAGTTAGTAGAACAAAGAATTATGTGAACAAAAAGTTAGTCTAAAAACCCTAAACAAGAACAAAGAGTTAGTAAGGGACAGAGGAACACAAGGAACCAAACAAGGACAGAGAGGGATAACAAACTGAAAAGAGAAGATTAAAATGTGTGAAACAAAGAGAAAAGGATAGACAACTAAAATAGAGAAGAAAAAAGGAAAGGAGAAAGATCGCTCAGGATCCCGGGCTCGCGAAGCCCGTAAATAGCTAAAGAAGGTATTCCCCTGGGGGAATGGTCAGACTGGACAACTTAGGTAGCCAGCTTTAATTTTAGTTGGTAAAGTAGGACTATTGAATGTTAGAATTATATGTTTTCTAGGTAGTACTTGTTCGTTATGGCGGATAGTAATACGACATACATCTATGACATGTTGGTCTTTTAAATTTTCTAATAGTTCAGCTTTAGTAGAGAATAACAGATCATGTTCAGATATTACACCACAACTTGTATTTAGAGTTTTATGTACTTGTACAGAAACGGAAAAGGTACCTATTGTAGAGCAATTAGAGAGGAATTGCGACTGTTTAGCTGTAGAAACCTCAACTAGTAAATCCCCAGAATATAGTTTTTTGAGAGAATGACCATCCCCCAATACCGACTGTAAAGTTTTTGCAATGAGAAAAGGTAAAGTCCTTTTAAAAGAACTATCAGAGAGACTGTCGGTACGCTTAATGATAAAGAATCGAGTGAGTGAGATAGTCGGTACAATTTGTTGCTCTTCACTAGGGAGAGAAGTGGAAGGAAGTGAAGGTTTTCCATCCATATTTTAAAAAATAATAATTCAGACCCCGGCCGCACCACCCACTACCGAGCCCAACAAGGGGATGCACATTCATGCACCAGTGCTAACCAGGGCCTATACAGTCACAAGACAATCCTATGTCAGCCTCCACCCTTAACGAGATGACTAGTAGTTGCTAGATCACTTGATCCCTAAAGCCAGTGACATGCCTGTTTGTAACACTTGATTAAATCCCCTGAAAAAAATAAATCTTCATTTTTTTAAATAAGTTACAATAGTATATAAATCATAATCACCGATTAACTTCATAAGTATCCCATGAGCCATTACATTGAATTGCTTTTAACTTTCGAATATTTTATTCTTTTGTGGATTTTACTCCTATAATATTTATAAACTATAAAATCATCAAAAAAATTTTACCTTTTTTCACCCCTTGCACATTTATTCCTATCCACCAAAAAAGAATTTTGTTAAAAGATCGCGAAAAAACGACAAATTTTGTTAAACGATCACGAAAAAACGGCAAATTTTATTAAAAGATCGCGAAAAAACTGCATATTTTGCTAAAAGATCGCAAAAAAAGGCACATTTTGCTAAAAGATCGCGAAAAAACGGCACATTTTTGTTAAAAAAATCGTAAAAAAATGGCAAAGTTTGTTAAAAAATCATGAAAAACGACAAATTCTTTAAAAAGATCGTAAAAAACAGAAAATTTTGTTAAAAGATCATGAAAAAAGTCAAATTTTGTAAAAAGAGTAAAAAAAAACGGCAAATTTTGCTAAAATTCACGAAAAACGACAAATTTTATTAAAAGATCGTAAAAAAGACGGCAAGTTTTGTTAAAAGATCGCGAAAAAGTCAAACGATCGCAAAAAGACGCAAATTTCAAAATAGGGGCGGGAAAAAAAAAGCACATAACTTTGTACAGAGAATGGAATTGCTCCTCCCTTTCTCCCCCTTCTGTTGTAACCTTTCAGAAAATTTGCTGCGAATTTCATATTTCATCACCTCTGTGATTCTAACCAGATTTTCCACAAAATCAAGAAAAATTGAGTCAGTCATTTCGGAAATTTAAAAAATCGGTCAAAACTCCGAAAATTTGAATATAAAACGTATCGCAAATTTTATCAAATTATTGGGGGGGGGGGGATGCAAATTTTGTTATAGAATCGCATGAAATAAACAAATTCTGACAGAGAATCGTGAAAAGATAACAATTTCGTTCAGGGATTACGATTAAAAAAAAAAAAAAACATTAATTTCGCAGAGTCGCGAAAAAAAAGTTTCTTCCACAGCTCTTTGACATAAAATTTGCATTTTTACAAGGCATTTTGATGAAATTCGCGCTTTTTGTCTCTATACTTAGATAAAATTCGCGTTTCTTTAACGGCCCTTTGAAAAATAGCATTTTTTCTGCGGTCATTTGACGAAATTAGTCTTTTGTCCGCAGTCATTTAACAAAATTCGCATTTTTCCATGGCTCTCTAACAAAATTTCTCTTTTACAGCCGATACTCTGACAAAATTGGCATCCTTTCGATGGCTCCTTGACGAACTTCGAAGTTTTTTTCCGATTCTTCAAAATTCACACTTTTGTCTGCTGCATTTTGATGAAATTCACGCTTTTTCGGCGATCCTTTGTCGAAGTTAGCATTTTTCTCGCAATTCTAAAACGAAATACGCTTTCCCCCACGATTCCTTGATGAAATTTGCGTTATTTTTTTTTTCTTTTCATTTCATTTTTTTTTTCTTTTGTGTGTGTGTGAACGATTGACGAAAATTTTCGGCAATCATTTGTTGAAATTCGCGATACTTTTTATGCCTCAATTTTCTGATCCATGATATAAAAAAAAGAACAGAATGTTTTTAGTTCTTGGAAATTTTGGAACAAAATCTAATTAAAAAAAAAACTTGACCTGTCAAAGACTTGTCTACCGCAATGCAAGCTTTGAGAATGCGCAGTCTTAAATGTATGAATGAGAAGACAACTATCAGGCGCGCATTCAGTTCGTACGCAACAGCAGTAAGGGCGTTTTTTCAAATGAGGGGAAAGAAGGGTGCTATTTTTTTGAATGAGCAGCAAGAGGGGCACTAGATTTTTAATGAGGAGCAAGAAGGGCGCTATTTTTTAAACTAAAGGGCGATTTGTTACTTTCGAATCAAGCTTCCCAGCTACTAAAGTCCAGATGAAAAGAAAGCTTCATAGAAAATTAAAAAAAAAAGCATGCCGATTTGTTGTAATTAACTCCGGAATTTCCGGGGCTTTTTTAGTAAAATCTCCGGAATTCCGGGGATTCCCCGGAACACAAACAGACATGCAGTGACAAAGTTAGCTGACCAGTCGATTGATGCATACAGGACCAATATGCACCTCCCGTCTACCTGAAGCAGAGGCCAAAGCAGTGTGTTGGTTTCCCTCAACTGCCAGTATCCCCCTTTCCAGGAACATGGGTCGCCATGCACAGCCAACACGTGGGTGGTTTACAATTCTCCATGAGTCGATATACAGGATGTATCGCCCCATGCAGAACTGCCCTCACCTCAGAAAGAGGAAACCACAATGAGAGTGAAACAAAGAGGAAAGGAAGAACAGAGGAGGAAAATGAAAGGAGAAAGATCACTCAGGTGCCCCGGGGTTGTGAAGCCCGTGAATACCTAAAGAAGGTATCCCCTGGGGGCTCTGTTCATAAAGAATCTGTGTAATCATTTTCACAGTGCTCAGCAATAATAGGTCATATTGACTGCAGCGTTGTTGAGCAACATAAAGCAGAAGGAAATTACTGGAAACAAGTTTTGTACAGAGTTGTAGCTGTTGTAAAATTTATTTCACAGAGAGGGCTTCCCTTCTTTGGAACTAATGAAACATTTGGTTCCGTACATAATGGAAATTTCCTCGGAATTATCGAATTATTAAGCACTTTTGATTTATTTCTGGCTGAGCATATCACTACTCATGGAAAAAAAGGTAAAGGAAAAGTTAGTTATTTTTCTTCAACAATTGTCGGAGAATTCATTGAACTCATGTCAAAAAAAGTGTTAGATGAAATATTAGCTGAAATTAAGAAAGCTAAATATTTTGGAATTATTGTTGACTCTACTCCAGACATAACACATACAGACCAACTCTCTTTAGTTTTAAGATATGTTGATTTACAAGGAAATCCAATTGAACGATTTTTAAAATTTATACCAATACATGGTCATCGTTCTCAACATCTTCAAGAAGGTTTGTTAATACTCTTCAAGATCTTGGTATAGATTTGAAATATTGTCGAGGTCAGTCATACGACAATACTAGTAATATGACCGTAAAATATTCAGGCTTACAAGCTAGATTTAAAAAAAATTTCACTCTTATAGAATATGTACCGTGTGCAGCCTACTCTCTGAATCTTTGGGTACAAATGCTGCTGAAAGCTGTTCTTCAGCCGTTTCTTTCTTTGGCTTAGTTCAAAGTTTTTACAACTTTTTTTCTGCGTCAACTCACAGATGGGAATTGCTGAGTGAGAAAATAGATAATAAATTAACATTGAAATCTTTGTCTACAACAAGGTGGTCTGTGTGTGCAGATGCTGTATAAGTTTAAAAAAAATATTATACACATGTTGAGCATCTTATCAACCATCTCTAAAGATATTAATGAATCTGCAGCCACTAGAAGCGAATCACGTAATCTATTTTCAAAAATGAAATTATTTGAATTTGCTCTCATGGTTGTTATATGGGATACTATACTGCAGAGAATAAACAGTGTGAACAAGAATGAACAATCAGTAAACTGTGAAATGTCATGTATTGTACCCCTATATGAATCCTTAGAAAATTTTATAAAATATGTGAGAGATAATTTTGAAAGCTATGAAAATGAAGCCGAGCAATTAGCTGGTGCAAAAAATTATGAGTCGAAAAGAAAAAGAATTGCACCAAAAAGAAAATTGCTTGACGATAGTGGAAGTGCTAATGTCCAATTGTCTCCTAGAGAGAAATTTTTATACCAAACGCATTACGTTATATGCGATTCGATCATAATGAAACTCAAAAAAAGAAAACATGCTTATTCCTTTTTAGAGCCAAGATTTGGCTTTATGTGCTCAAAAAGCATGCTAAATGAAGATATTAAAGATGCAGCAAAACAATTCCTTGAAATATATTCTGACGATATTGATGAAGAATTCTCAGAGGAATTTGTACAATTCAGTCATTTTATCTCAAAAGATGTAAAGACTGAAGAAAGATTAAAAATGATAGTGTCTTTAAAAATTGAACATACTTTTCCTAGTGTCGAAACTGCTTTCAGAATCATGCTTTCAATTCCAATTACAAATTGCCCCCAGGGGGATACGTTCTTTAGGTATTCACAGGCTTCACAACCCCGGGGCATGCAAGTGATATTTCTCTTTTCCATTTCCTCTTACTCCTCTTGTCTTCCTTTCATCTTTGTTTCACTCTCATTGTGGTTTCCTTTTTGGAGGTGAGGGCAATTCTGTATGAGCCGATGTCAACCTGTGTATCGACTCATGGAGAATTGTAAACCATCCACGTGTTGGCCATGCGTGGTGACCCGTGTCCCTGGAAAGGGGGATCCTGGCAGTTGAGGGAAACCAACACACTGCTTTGGCATCTGCTTCAGGTAGACGGGAGGTGCATATTGGTCTGGTATGCATCAATCGGCTGGTCAGCTGACTTTTGTCACTGGCTTTAGGGATCAAGTGATCAAGCAACTACTAGTCATCTCGTTAAGGGTGGAGACTGACATAGGGTTGTCTTGTGACCGTATGGGCCCTGGTTAGCACTGGTGCACGAATGTGCATCTCCTTGTTGGGCTCGGTAGTGGGTGGTGCAACCGGGGTCTGAATTTTATTACTTTTAACATGGATGGGAAAACTTCATTTCCTTCTATATCTCTCCCCATCGGAGAGCAACAAACTGTACAGACTTCTTCCTTCACACGCTTTTTTATCGTTAAACGTACTGATAGCCACTTTGATAGTTCCTTTGGTAAAACATCACCATTTCTCATAGCTAAAACTTTCCAGTCTGCCTTAGGGAATGGTCATACTGTAAAAAAATTAAAATCTGGAGATTTACTAGTTGAGGTTTCTACAACTAAACAATCACAGCTTCTTTCTAATAGCTCTACAGTAGGCCCTTTTTCTGTTTCTGTTCAGGTGCATAAAACTCAAAATACAAGCCGAGGTGTTATTTCTGAACCAGACCTTTTATTCTCTACGAAAGATGAAGTCTTAGAAAACCTAAAAGACCAAAATATTATAGATGCACGTCGCATTAGATCCGTCGAAATGACTAAGTGCTTCCGACGAAGCACATCTCTCTCACTTTCAATAGCCCAACCTTACCAACAAGAATTAAAGTTGCTTACCTTAGTTGTTCCATCCGTCCTTCCATCCCTAATCCTCTCTGTTGTTTTAAATACCAACGACACGGCCACACCAAAACTAACTGTCGTCGTTCCCTTACCTGATCAGAAGTTGACCATGACAGCAATTCATGTGAAAAATTAGAACGCTGCATAAATTGCAAGGGTAATCATACAGCTTTCTCTCGCTCTTGCCCAAACTGGATCCATGAAAAAGAAATTTTAACTGTAAAAATAATGCAAAATCTTTCCTACCCAGAAGCTTGTAAAATCATAGAATCCAGAACCCCGTCTGTCGGCGTGTCTTATTCAAGCCTATTGAAACAGCAGTCTAAATCTGTAAGACATTAGCATCCAGACTGACGTGTCTATGTCATCAAAAAATTCAGCCAAAACACAATCAACAAACACCCCAATCAAAGAGTCCCGTGATATCTGTTTACCTTTGTCAGAACTTGTTACTATTTTACACACACCTTGTCAGGCACAAAAATCTGCTCAACCTAAAAAGTCAACTGAACTCCAGACAAAGAGTAATAAAAAAATTCCTAATCCACCTATATCAAATTTTCAAAAACCTGATACTAGTAAAAAGCCAAAGACAGTTACACCTAATAGAAAAAAACTTGATTATTCTACATCTAACCTTCAGATTCCCTGTCTAGCTCAAGTCAATAAACCATGCCAAAAGACAAAAGAAAATAAGACCATTAGAGGATCTCATCTGTGGCAAACAGTGACAAAAAAACAGCGAAAATCACATGGCCCAGTTACAAACTTGAAAGATCCGAAACAGCTACATAATTTCGTGGCAGAGGCTATGGAGAAATCTTACAACTCTCGAGTACAGATGATGAAAATATTGCTTTTGAAGAATATGTCCTTAATTAATTCTACATTCTTAAAATTCCGTTTTCTAAATAAATAAATAAACCTTGTGCATGATTTTTTACATTGGTCCTATTTTAACAATTATTGCTTTAATTTTACACATTTAATTGTTGTTTTATCTGTTTTAACTAAAGTTTGTGGATTGTTTTAATTCTACATTTTATCACTTTTACTTATGATGGTGAATTTTTAATAGAGTTTGACCTTTATGATGATTCTTATTTTGAGATAGTCTTGGCGCAGCATGTCCCAAGGGGGACTTTGCACCTTAAAACCCCATTCAACCAACCAACCAATTACAAATTGCTCCAGTGAACATTCTTTTTCAATGTTAAAACGTATTAAAAATAGTTTAAGATCCCGCATGTCTGAAAAAAATCTTTCTGCCTTATCTCTTCTTACAATTGAGAGTGATTTGATTGGAAAAATTTCTTTTGATGATATCATAGAACAGTTTGCTTTAGCTAAGAGCAGAAAAAAAACAATGTAATGTTTTTAAGTATTGAAGTTGCATAGATGTTTACATTATGTATTTTTAAAATTTAGCCTTAAAAAAATCTTCATGTGTTTCTGTAGTAAATAATTTTTATTTTAAAATTCTAATAAGAAGTAGCTGTCCTTGTTAATTTTAAATTGATTAAAGTAAATAGCGAGCTACGTTAGAGAAAATTAATTTCCTCTCTCATAAGAAACTTGATATTTAAAAAATAAATACTGGTCTTCCTACTTACGATATTTCAGAATTTTCATTGATTTATTTCAAATTTATCCTTCTTCATTTTTCAAAACAATGTCATATTTATACAGAGATGTTCTCTCATATTTCTTCTATGATGAATTTGTATACTTTGGCTAAGTGTGAGAGTATGATGAGAATTTAACAGTTTGACATTTTTACAAATTAAAATTCTGGTTTTATTTATTTATCAATATTGTCCCATAATGCTCTAAAATTATCTTTTTTTAAATAAAAATTCAGGTTTCATATTGCCCTATAATATACTAAAATTTGTTTTAAAATTATCTTTTATAAATAAAAATTCAGGTTTTATGTATTATCATTTATAAATATATTGCATTGTCCTATAATGCTCCAAAATTACCTGGCAAGCTCAGCTGAATGAGCGAAGATAAATATTGAATGATGATATGGATATTCATTAAACATCAGAAAAAGATAGGAGCCAATTTATTCTATCGGTTTACAATTGTTTATTTTTTTCTGGATAAGTACTTGTTTTTATAAAATAGGATGATTTTGATCATAATAGCAAATTTTATAAATTAATGAATCTAAATCATGTATGTTATTTTTAAATGTTTTTATTTATTGATCATAATGCATAATTTTTTTTCTTGTTAATTGAAACTACATAAGCAGCAACGATTTGATTTAAAATGTTACTTGCTTGTCAAAATACATAAAGATTTTAAATATAATTAAACTTCTATGGATTTAAATGTTTACACTTTCTAAAAGGAGTTTTACAGTTGTAAGGAAGAAACTTACTTTATTAAATATTTAAATTAAATCTTTGGTAATGTCTTTTTCAATTGTCAAAATTTGATTGTGTTTGCTGTCAATAATTTCATGTGTTAATAATTTAAATCTTAGAGGAATGTAGTTTTGAAAATTCACTTATGTGATAATAGACAGGCAAGAAGTTTGTTATTCAAATATTTCTTTGTGTATTGATAACTGCATTTTTTTTTTTTTCTTTTGGTCACAGATGTGTTATTTACACTCCACATTGGCACAGTAGCAACAAAATGGCAATTTTATGTCTCATAACATTTTATAAGGAAACTAGCTATTTTCTAAATTATCCTGCAGAATTTTTTTTTTTTTGGGGGGGGGGGGCAGAACAGGTTGGTTGGTTGGTTGTATAGAATTTAATGGCGCAAGATCCCTTAAGGGATATGCTGCGCCAAACAAAGACGTAAGAGATAAAAAAGCAGAAAATATAAAGTGAAAGATATCTGGATGGGTTACCCCATCCAGATGTAGTCAAGACACGTGAAAAATGAAAGAAACTTATTCATAAAACTAGGTATCCAAACAAAGGAAACTGAATGGAGTTTCCATCCAGAAAGTCAAAAAGCATAAAAGACTTGTTAAACATTTAAACCCTAAATCTCAAAATAAAAACCAGTGTGTTTTAAAAAAGTAAAGAGTGCCCCATGGGGTTTTTCTCCAATGAGGTTTGTCAAAATGGGGACTGAAGATTTAAAATACATTCTATACAGGTGCCGAAGACCGGGACAGTCAGTTAAAATATGATGGATGGTCAAGTAATCAAAATGACAGTGTGGGCACATGGGTGCATCTTCCCGAAGTAACAAATGTCTATGAGTAATTCTGGAATGCCCAATTCTTAGGCGAGTTAAAAGAACGTCTGATTTTCTGGGGTAAATAGGAGGCCAGGTTGTGATTTTAGGTTTAACATGATGTAGTTTATTGTTGAATTCCATATCCCAAGTCTCTTGCCAGTTGTTGTGAATTAGATGATTTATGAGCAATTTAATATCAGAGAAAGGAATCTTATGATGTAATGGATTAAGAGCGTGTTTTGCCGCCTCATCCGCTTTCTCATTACCAGGAATGCCCATGTGCCCAGGTACCCAGCAAAATAAGATCTTATAACCTCGTCTTGTTAGTTTATTATAAAAATCAAGGATAGATGAAACAAATGGATGCTTATTAAATGATTTAATTGCGTCAATAGAGCTATTTGAGTCTGTGTATATGATAAAAGAAGTATTATGATGATGAGAGATGTGCACCATGGCTCTCTCAATCGCTATCAATTCAGCTGTAAATACCGAAATAATAGGATGAAGCCGATAACTTAGAGAAGTGTTTTCGCAAAAAATGCCGCAGCCAACAATGTCTCCGTTTTTAGAACCATCTGTATAAATATCAATGTAGCTACTAAAAGTTTCACGATGAGTAGAAAATAGTTGTTGGAAAGCAGCAGGGGTCAGATTGTTCCTATCATATCCTTTAAAAGGGTAGAGAGAGATAATATTAGGAGGCTTCCACGGGGGGAACAGAAACAAAGAGCGTGGACTCACCTGAACATCACTCAAGGAGCTATTTTCTATGATGGTTCTCACTCTGACTCCAAAGGATGGGACACAAGACGGACGGTGCTGATAAAGCATATCATTGTCAGTATTTAAAATAATGGGATGGAGAGGATGGTCAGGATGTGATAAGAGACGGTAAAATAATTCCAAAGAAAGTTTATCACGATTATGGAACAAGGAAGGTTCATTACATTCAACATACAAGCTTAGAACAGGAGAAGTACGAAATGCACCAGAGCAAACACGAAGTGCGCTATGGTGCACCGTGTCAAGTTTTTTCAGAACAGAGTTACTGGCTGAACCATAGACCTGACAGGCATAATCAATTTTAGAGCGAATAACCGTACGGTATATTTTAAGAAGGGAAGTACGGTCAGCTCCCCAAGAAGTATTTGAAAGTACCTTTATTAAATTTAGCAATTTTTCACATTTTGTCCGTAGTTGTAAAACATGCGGTAGAAAAGTCAGTTTGTTGTCAAAATAGAGGCCGAGGTAACGAACACTGTCCACAACAGGGATTTGAGTTGAATCAATGAAAATTTCAGGATCTGGATGCAGATCCCTACGTCTACAGAAATGCACACAAGAAGTTTTGTCACTAGAAATTATAAAACCATTTTTGTTTGTCCAGCTAAGAATACTTTTAATTGCAATTTGCAGTTGTCTCTCAATAAAACGAATGTCTTGTCCCATACACATAATACGGAAGTCATCGACATAAAGGTCACCTTTTACAGAGGGGGGTAGTTGGTTAAGAATATTATTTATTTTGATAGCAAAGAGGGTGACACTAAGGACACTGCCCTGTGGTACACCCTCTTCTTGTACATAAAAGCTAGAAAGAACTCCCCCAATTCGAACTTGAAAAAGTCGAACTGTGAGGAAATTTTTGATAAAAATAGGAAGGTTCCCACGAAAGTCCATATTAAAAAGGTCGCGGAGAATACCATAGCGCCATGTTCTATCATAGGCTTTCGCCATGTCAAAAAAAACTGACACCAAATGGTTGCGTTTTAGAAAGGCTGTCCGTATTTGATTTTCCAAATGGATTAAATTATCGATAGTAGACCTACCACGTCGAAACCCACTCTGAAAAGCAGCAAGGCAGTTGTTAGTTTCTAAAATATGTACGAGGCGGCTATTGACCATTTTTTCAAGAAGTTTGCAAAGGCTGCTAGAAAGTGCGATTGGTCTGTAATTATTAGGGTTCGTAGCATCTTTTCCAGGTTTAGGAAAAGGAATAACGATAGCCCTACACCAAGCACGAGGAAAAAGGTGTTCCATCCAGATTCTATTGAAAAAAGAGAGGAGGTTGTCAAGAGAGAGGTCAGAAAGATGTTTGATCATGATGTAGGTGATACCATCATGTCCAGGGGCAGATAAATGACAGTCTTTCAAACACTTTTTTAGCTCAGATATAATAAAAGGATGGTTGTATGAAAATGTGTTATGAGTATCAAAATTAATCCTAATCATTTCATTTTGTCTTTTATATGTTAAAAAAGGTTCTGGATATGCATCTGATTTTGAAATTGAAGCTAGGGTAGACCCTATTGTCTCAGCTATATTCTTAAGAGAAGTGACAGTACGACCGTTATATTTTAAAATGGAAATATGACTTTCAGAATAAATGCCCATACATTTTTTTACTTTAGTCCAGAGTTCTTTACTAGATGTATTGGAGTTGATACTTGAGACATAATCAGTCCAGGAGTCACGCTGGCTTTTGCGTCGCACCCTTCTAGCCTCAGCCCTTGCTTTTTTGTATGCAATATAGTTATTGTTACTTGGATATCTTCGAAATAGACCCCAAGCTTTTTGCTGTTTTTTTTTTGCCATTTGGCAGTCGTTATTCCACCATGGTTTTCTGTGTTTGTGTGTAGTAGAAGTTTTTGGAATACTAGCATCAGCAGCATTGATAATACAATTAGTTATATTATCAAGTGCTTTGTCGATGTCACCCATTATCATATTATTGGTTATATTTGCTAGTGCAGTAAAAGCTGGCCAATTGGCTCTGTCATATATATACTTTTTGGGATGGTTATTAGAATCTCCAGCTGGAGTAGTCAAGGAGATAAAAGTCGGAAAGTGGTCACTGCCGTGCAGGTCATTTGAGACCCAGAAGTTCCAGAACGGATAGAGAGAAGGTGAACAAATTGTAAGATCTATTGCATGAAAAGTACGGGTTGGTTCGTGAAAGTATGTGAAATCACCGTTATTTAGCAGGCATAAGCCATTGTCCGATATGAGTTTCTCTATTGTATCACCACGTGGGTTACTGTTAGAATTACCCCACAGTTGACTGTGAGCATTAAAATCTCCTAGGATAATAAAAGGCGTGGGGGGGGGGCAGAACAGAATGAATATTACCAAATCATTTATTTGATGTAAACAGTGCCTTGATTTCTGTTATGTGTGTTACAGGCATAGCTTCAATAATTATTAAAAATTTAAATACATAATTAAATGCTGCATAAGAAATATGTTTAAATTTATTTTAAAATTTCATACTGAATTACTTGAAAGTTACATTTTGCTTGCTTCATTTTAAATACAGATGTAAACTATATTTTCTTTTTTGAGAGTAATCGTTATGAATATGCCTTGCTAAAATTTTCAAGATCATTCCATAATTTCGGCTTCTCATTTAAGTTATTACAGATAATTTTTTATTTACAATTAAAAATATAATCACAAACTTAATTAAACAATATTATTAGAAATAGAATAATAAATTTATATTGTACTGGAAAACTCCCTTTAGACAGACAGTAAGTGATACCTTTATTCTCTATATATTTTTTTCTGTTTATACAATAAATAATATAGAAACATTAATTAAATGTTATACAGTGAAACCTCCAAATAAGGGACACTCCGAATAAGGGACACCTCTATTTAAGGGACAAAACTTCCGGTCCCAGTCCCTTGGTATAGGACATGTAATGTATTTACCTCTGAATAAGGGACACTCGATTTAAGGGACAGTTGAAAATGAGATCAAAGGGACTGATTTTTGCATTTCAGATAATGAAATATGTCTGTAATGAAAGTGAAGATGCAGATTTTTGTGAATTCATCAAACAGACAGACAGTCATGTGGATACAATGGCATACAACAAATTTGACGATTATTTATCTACCCACAATATGATTCGACATCAGTGCATTTATCCCTATAAAAAGTAAATGCTGAAAATTTTTAGCATTTTCAGTGAAGAATAAAAGAAAAATTATAAAATAAAGAACTTTACAGATGCTTTTAGGTTGTTTTCAAATCCAAAAGAACAGCTTTTATGACACAAGTTTTAATTTATTTTTATTTGGAAATGCCTAGAACTAGAAGGCATTGTTATTCAAAAAATATGTACTCGAGCTTTTGTGTGTGTGTGTGCAAATACAATAAATTTTTCAAGAAATACTGTCAAAATGGACGCTTATTTGAACTGAATTTCCCCACGAAAGAAGTGTAACAACTCAAGAAAGCGTAAAACACGTCTTTGTCACTTGATCAAAATCGCTTATAACTCAATAGGTAATTTATTTATCAAAAAACTGAAAACACAGTTCAATTCCAAATCACTTCCATCGTCAAACGTTCCAAGTTTATACTTTTCTGTTAAAAAATGGATTTGTAAATGTGTCAAAATATTTTCCCATTAAGAAGAGCAGTTGAGATCTTTGATTCCTTAAAATACGCAAAACAATTTAATACTTTTTTTTTTTTTTTTTTTTTTTTTTTTTTTTTTTTTTTTTTGGTAAATACTGATGATAATGATGAACTAAAATTTATAAGTATGATAAATAAACATTTGAAAAGTTTATACTGGAAAATTGCAAAACAATCCCTTTTGACTGATTACTTCAAGTAAAATTCTTTCAATTGTTTAACCCATTTTGCATGTATATTGTTTCCATAAAAATATAAATCAATAGTTCTACAAAACATTTAATGATTTAGTAATTAATTGAAAATTTTAATTAATTAATTCTCTTTTCTTCCTTTTGCCTGATTAACATGATTTATGCACTTCAGGTACATTTAAATTTCCCTTTAATGCTTTGCAATTTTTAATTCCTTCTAAACGGGTAATTAAAAATAATATAAAAACTCCGAATAAGGGACACCTCTATTTAAGGGACAAAAGTCTCGGTCCCATAGGTGTCCCTTATTTGGAGGTTTCACTGTATATATCAATGCTTAACATTTTAATCTCAAATGTTTAAGATTGTAACATGTGCTAAAAAATAATAGAAAATTTAATCTGTTTTAGAATATTCCATGCATCAGGTGTTTTTGCTGTCTGCAGAAAAAAAAAAAAAAAAAAATACATAGCAAAAAAAAGGAGTAAAATTTTAGTGGCATCTCATACAGCTGTTACTTGTGTGGAAAATATAGCTTGTTATGTTGTTTTGGGTGGATTATAAAGTTTTTCTATTTTACTTTGTACTTCACTTTTTCACACCTTGTATTATGTAGATATTTTTACATTCGATTCTTTAAAATCAGAATTATTCTAAAATATGGTATTCATAACTTTAAAAATTTGCCTGAATAACACAAGCAAAATTTAAATTTTACTTCATATTAATTGATTTTAATGATCTGATTTCTTATAATTAGACCCCCCAGGGGGATACCTTCTTTAGGTATTCACGGGCTTCACAACCCCGGGGCACCCAAGTGATCTTTCTCTTGTCTATTTTCTCTTACTCCTCTTGCCTTCCTTTCATCTTTGTTTCACTCTCGTTGTGGTTTCCTTTTCGGAGGTGAGGGCAATACTGTATAAGCCGATATCATCCTGTATATCGACTCATGGAGAATTGTAAACCACCCACGTGTTGGCCATGCGTGGCAACCCGTGTCCCTGGAAAGGGGGATCCTGGCAGTTGAGGAACCAACACACTGCTTTGGCCTCTGCTTCAGGTAGACGGGAGGTGCATATTGGTCCCGTATGCACCAATCGGCTGGTCAGCTGACTTTGGTCACTGGCTTTAGGGATCGAGCGAGCAATTACTAGTCATCTCGTTAAGGATGGAGACTGACATAGGATTGTCTTGTGACCGTATAGACCCTGGTTAGCACTGGTGCACGAATGTGCATCCCCTTGTTGGGCTCGGGAGTGGGTGGTGCGGCCGGGGTCCGAATTACTTTTTGAAGTAATATGGATGGAAAAACATCTTTTTCATCTATTTCTCTCCCATGTGGAGAGCAACAAATGTCACAGAATTCCTCTTTTACTCGATTTTTTATAATAAAACGCAATGATAGCCTCTCTGATAGGTCTTTCAAAAAACCTTCCAATCTGTTCTTGGTGATGGCCACTCACTCAAAAAATTACAGTCTGGGGACTTACTAGTTGAAGTTTCTACAGCCAACCAGTCACAATTTCTGTCCAATAGTAATACAATAGGCACATTTTCTGTATCTGTTAAAGCACATCCAACTTTAAATTCTTGTCGTGGTGTAATATCTGAACCAGATCTGTTATTTTCCACAAAAGAAGAACTTCTAACTAACTTAAAGGATCAAAATGTCATTGATGTTCGCCGTATCACTATCCGTAGAAATGGACAGATAATTCCTACTAAACATATAATACTGACTTTCAATAGCCATATTTTACCTACCAGAATTAAAGCCGGCTATTTAAATTGTCCAGTCCGACCTTACATCCCTAATCCCATCTGTTGTTTTAAATGCCAGCGTTATGGCCATACCAATACTAATGGCCAATGTTGTGGCACTGTTACCTGTGCACATTGTGCAGAAGTTGGCCAGAACAGTAACACTTGTGAAAAACCTGAACGCTGTGCAAATTGCAAAGGTGATCATACTTCATATTCTTGTTCCTGCCTTATTTGGACCCATGAAAAAGAGATCATTACTATGAAAGTAACCCAAAAACTTCCTTACCCTGAAGCTCGTAAAATTGTGGAATCGAGAACCCCATCTGTTGGAGTTTCTTACTCTAGCTTACTCAAGCAACAAACAAAACATGTAAGGAACATTAGTGCCCAGACTGAAGCTACTTTTCAGAACTGTTCTCCTGAAAAAACATCTAGTCCTATAAAGAAAAAGACCCGTGATGCCCATGCTACTGCTGTTACCAGAGTTTTGCCAAAATTAGTGCTTTGGAAACCTTCATCAGAACCCATAAAAAATGAAAATTGGATCAGTCAAGCGCAGAAATCAAGCCAATGAAAAAATTTAACCAAACATCAAACAGGAAAAACTCCTGTTTCATCTGCATCAAACTCCCAGAAAATTGATAATAGTCAAACAATAAAACTAACCCAAAAAACTAAAGAAAATAAGACACATCGAGGCTCTTCACGGTGGCAAACTGTGAAGAGTAAACAAAGGAAATCTTGTCATAGCCCATCTGCTACCAACTTGAAAAATCCAAAACAAATGAATAGGTATGTGGAAAAGGCTATGGAGTCGGCCTCTTACGACTTGAGTGAAGAAGAAGAAAATATTGTTTATGAGGAATATACGCCTAAGTGATTTTAACTGTTTAAATTATTTTCATGTATTTTTTGTGCATCTTCTTCTGCATTGTTTATATCTTAACAATTTATTTTAACAAATTTTTTTTTAATTTCATAATCTAGGTTCTCACTAGGTTTTGATCTTACAGGTTTTAACTTCTTGCATCTCCTTTAGGTTTTCTATTTTATCCTCATTGACTGATTTTAATTATATCATGACATTACATTCTTTTATTTTTTAATCTTTTCTTTGTGATATTCACTCAACTTGCTCATTGTTTATATTTTATCATTTACACCAACTTCTACAATTTTTCTGTCACTTAGTGTTCTCTATTTACTTATTACTTATTTTTGTTAAAATATTATTTAAATAATATCTTATTAAATAATAAATAAATATTAAATTAAGGTTAAATATTAAATCAATCTTTTAACAATGCTTCGTACATTAACCACTATACGTTAACGCCTGTTGTGTGGAATTTGGATGCTGGGATTTATTAGTGTTATGACACATGAATCATTCTAATAATGATTAGCTTGATCTAAATAATTTTATCAAAATGCCAAGGGCTCCCATTGTCCAGGCTCCACATAACAAATATCAAGGATAAAAATTATATATACATAAAGTCTATTTTTTAAAGGAAATTGATAAGACATGTGAGGTGTGTTTCAATTCCCTTTTTCCTGGGCACTGACGGTCCGCCGTCTTTGCTTCAGAGAGTCCAGACTCTCATCCGGACTCTCTTGCATCCAAAAGGTAACTCTTTCTCCGTCGCATCTGCTTCCTCTTTTATCTCCAATTTTCCCACTCCTTTAAGAGAACCTCACTATTTCTAATTGCAAAAACATTTCAGCCTGCTTTGGGGGATGGCCATTCGCTCAAGAAATTGCAGTCTGGAGATTTACTTGTTGATGGTTGGTTGGTTGGTTGTATTGTGTTTAATGGCACAAAATCCCTTTGAGGCCATGCTGTGTCAAACAAAGACAGAATATACAAATTAAGTGACCAAACGAAAGATGGGGATAGAAAAGCTATCTGGATGGGCTACTCAACCAGATGTAGTCATAATAGTGTAAAAAGGAATTTCATAATAATAAAAACAAGTAAATTGTAAAAGTTTCAGAAAGGTATCTGGATGGGGTTTTCATTCAGAATACCAAAAAGGAACGTCAAAGATAAAAATTAATAAAAACTAAATCATGAAATAAAAGCCTGTGTGTTTTTAAAAAGCAAAGAGTGCCCCATGAGGTTAGTCAAGAGTGGTGATGATGATTTAAAATAGAATTGATACAAGTGCCGGAGGCCCGGACAATTCGTCAGAATATGGTGAATGGTAAGATAAAGTGACAGTGTGGACACATGGGTGTATCCTCTCGAAGTAAGAGATTTACTTGTTGAAGTCTCTACAGCGAAACAATCACAATTTAAAATTGCTGCACAATGGGCTTATTTTCAGTTTTTATTCAAGTACATTAAACTCTAAACACTACATGTGGTGTTATATCAGAATCAGAACTTTTGTTTATTACTAAAGAACTTCTTCTTTCAAATTTAAAAGATGTATGCCACATTACTATTCATCAGGATGGGCAAGTGATTCCCACAAAACATATACTAATTTTCAATAGCCCTAAATTATCAAATAGGATCAATGCTGGATACCCAAGTTGTCCAATCTGACCATACCTCCCCAACCTTCTCCACTGTTACAAATACCAACTTTACTATCATAGTAACATTACCTGTCATGATGCTGTTACTTGCCCACATTGTGCAGAAGTCGGCCAGGATGTTAAATGTTTTGAAAAACCTGAATGCTGTGCAAATTGTGATGGTGACCACACGTCGCACAGTGGAGTATTTGACCCAAAAACCTGGTCAAAAAGGCAAAAATTAAAATTTCGTCAACAATTGTAAAAATTATATTTTTTTAATAGCTAACTAATTGGTGCATCGATCTATGTCTATTTTAGGAACCTGAGTTATATATGGTGGCTCCAGTCCTCAGCTGAAGAGGAAGTTTCTTCGTGAGAAGACGTGGTTTTTTGTTGTTTTTTGGCTTTGTTGTTATGTTTAAATATATTTTTTTTTGTGGCTCAATGAATTGTTGAATTGAAACAAAACATGGCTTACGTGTTTAACAAAGGTCAGAGCTTAGTGTTAAACCATGTGTTAATTTAAATAGTTTAGTTTTTAATGTAATAAAAAAATATTCAATGTGTAAAAAGGTTATTTTTAAAGCGTTTTTGGCTCTAATTTATACATATCGAAAGCTTTTTAAATATGTGCCACGCTTTGCTGCGCCATGTTTGAGTTATAATCGTATTAGTTATAGTCTTGAGTGTCAATTTCTGCAAAAAAATCTTGTGCATGTTTGTGCCATTTTTTTATAAAAAAAATTTTCGGGATGACTATTTAAATGCCCCGTTTTGCAGCCACCGAATTGAAGAGATAAGAACTATATATTTACTGTCGTATTGCAGGTTTATAGCTCACAGACTATTACCGGAGAGCTTTTGCACCTACATATTATGTATGTATATATGTACGTACATACATATGTAGGTACGTACATACGCACACAACTAGACATCTTTGATAGAAATATCCGATCTCCTTCAAATTATATATACGTATTTATTGAAAAAGGGTTCCCTAATTAATTCTTGGGACTCATATGTGTAATATAAGAGGAGAAAGGGGGAATTAACCCTTCCGAGGGCGATGTCCTTAAAAAGGGACACCTAGTTTTAATTTCAAAGCTGACAAACGGCAGCAAGAAAATTTAATTAAAATTTTCCTTTTATAATGTACGTGAAAATAAGCAACTTCATATTTTCTACCTACTATTAAATATAACACTATTAAACATAAATTAAATGCAAGAATTATTATTATATGTAATTTAAATGTAATAAGCATTAGTAAATGTAAATAATAAGTTTTAAATATAGTAAAATTAAATACATTTAATTAAACATTAATATTGAATAAGACAAACCTATCAACAATTACTTTCCCAGTAAAGTCAATGGACTTGTGATTTATTCGTATTTTTTAAATATGTACTTAGTAAATTAATATTTTAGCTTCTTTTTTCTTTGTGCTCTTCTTAAATAATGACTCTTTTTTTTTCTTAATTGTAAAAATATTTATAAAATATATATTTATTAATATGTGAAGTCTTAAAATCTAACTTACACTTCGTCAGCTTTTAAGTTATAAAATATTAAACTAAGCTCTGGATTTGTATGCATAGGTCATATTATGCTAAAAGTTAGCTCAGTGAAACGCATAGCACAATTTAAAATGTCCATTCCGTGAATGGAAATGTACTTGAGAACTTTTGTGCATCCCTGTATATGATATATAGAATGTATCCCCACCAATAAATATTTAATAAAAGCTGTCCCATTTTAAAACGCCAACACAACTACAAACGCACTTCCAGCAATTATTGGTCATAGACTTCAAGACTTAAATTTATTCTTCCGCCATATTCTTTTGTGTGTCCCTGTAAATGAATGATCTATTAAATGCACACCATATTCCACAATAAGTGCCTTAGTACACATTAGTGATATATATAAATTTCAGCACGTTTAAAAGTGTGATATCATTAAAATACAGAAGAAACGATTTTTCCCCATTGACTATAATGTAAGGGAATTCTTTTGGGTGTCTCTGTAAATGAACCGTCCAGGCTATAGACTTCATTTACAATACCAAACATTCCATAGCTATACCCAATAACATCTAAAAATTTCAAGCCAATCGGACTATATTTACATCGAAAAATATTTTTGACCGGGATTTTGTTATGTTTAATTAAAATTTTTTCTAACCATTTTTCATTATAATTATAAAGTAGAGTAAATGCAAATATAATAAAGGAAAAAAATGTTTTATCCCAATTAGTTTTCCCAGTTCTCTCCATAACCAATTAGCATGCATGTTTTAAAAGATGTTTGTTTACTTAAAACATGCTATTTATTTTCAAAGTGCTTTTATAAATTTAATGAAGCTTCATAAACTGTTTTGAATAAAAGATTTAAAGTATAGCAGCTAAAGTTTCCTAAAGATAAATTGTGCAATATATTTATTAAAGCAAATGTAATTGCAAGTGTTACCTGCAACTTGCAGTGGTGTGACAGGTTGTCAAATGTAAACAAATGATTGTTGCCACTGCTGGTTTAGAAACTCTGCAATGCTGGACTTGTAAATAATTAACTGTAGCTTTGACATGGTAAGTGGGTGTGTCCAGTTCAACTGGCTTTAGTTTTTGCATAATTTTTGTGTCTGACTGTAACTGTAATTAATCAAGTTGACTTTGACTTTAACTGATTTCATTTTTGATAGTATTTAAAGACCAAGCTGTTGGTGAGATAGGGTAGCACTACTAGTGTTGGGTAGGACAAGGAAAATTCATGACGTTTGTATGAGGTGCAACCGAAACACTTTTGTCATGACAATGTCATGCTTCAATTGAGTGAGGTGGTCAGGAATTAAAATCCAAGAACTACAATTGGGAGTTGGGACGGAAGTAAAGGCTAGTAAGCTTAAATCTGACAACAAGAAGTTAGGGGGTAGTTGCTTACTTTAATGTTGTTATTAGGTTGATAAATAGACGTGTATAGTTTTCGGAAAATATAAATGGAATTAGTGGCTCGACGACGAATTAATGCATTAACGCGCGTATTATCTGGTTATAAGGAGGGTTTTTTTTCGGTAAAAGGAAATTCCCAAATGATGTCATGCTAGGGGGTGTGTAGTGCTTTTTTTCTGAACTGAGAGTATATGTTTATATAATAAAGCCTGACATCTGACAAGAGGGAGGGAGGTGGTATGTTGAACTGTGACACTTTATGAAAAAGGGTGGGAGGGAGGTAAAAAATATTGAAAAAATGTTTCACATCATTTATGGACAACCCCTAATAGTACTATGTAGAAATAAATAAATGTACTTGTAAAGAATTTAAATTATTTTTGGAAATAATTATATTTTTAAAAAATGTAAAAGTAAACGAATTGTTTTGCATATACTGAGCAAGAAGCGGGACTTTGGAAATGGGTAACCTTAGTGAAGAATTTTAGTATTTTAGAATTTTAATTGTTTTTTTTTAAAGAAAATTTACATATAATTGCTGCAAATTATAATGCATATTTTTGCTTGATATTATTCATCTGAAAAATCACATTTACAAGAATTAAAATTTTTATTATTATTATATTTAATGACAAAAGAAACTTTGATCTCTTTCCAGTGTTGAATCCAAACACTTTTCTCCGGGAGGAACTTTTGTGGTTCCGTGGTGGGGGATGCCAATCCCGGGCCACTCCTGAAATCAATACAATATCTTTCAATAACATTCGATTCAACAAGAAGTTGTGTTTGATTGTTTATTTATTATTCCGACAAAATAATAAACAGGGCAATTTAATCCCCCCTCAAAATACTAATTATAAGTAAATAAATAATAAAAAGATCAGTTTACAAATATAAAAGCAATTTTAAGATTCCCAGAATGCTGTAACGTAAAAATTCTTTACTTTTTTTTTTTTTTTTTTTTTTTTTTTTTTTTTTTTTTTTTAATTAGGGGTTTTGTTTCCTACGAGCTACTCTCGTCAAGTCCCCCGTCCCCACTCTAAAAAATAAGTCAATTTGATCGGTTTTAAAAAGCTTAATGAGGATTGAATTTTAATTAAACATAAGCAGTGACGATCGCCTTGTAAGCGAGTTTTAATTATTTTCCCCTTTACTAAAAGGGTTTAAGACCAAATCAGTTGTTGTTAATGACTCTATTTGCGTTTGAATAAATAAAATTACTTAAACATCTAAAAATCATCTTATATAATATTAATGTAAGTCAACACGTAGAATGTAGAGTCTTTCCTATTGCTTCCCGATATTTTTTAACAATGCTATAAGGAAATAATTTTAAATAAGTGATTTTTGATGTAACGCTTGAAACCTAACTTTTTTTTAAAAAACTAGGGGGGCGCCGCCCCCCTGCTCGCTATGCTCGCCAACCCTCCGCGTAATCGCTTCGCGATTCCAAATTATTGGCTACCCCTGCTTGCTGCGCTCGCCAATACCCCATAGTATGAATAAGCAGTTGCAGACCTTTCAACTGATGTGTCACACGACTGGTGTTGTAAAGAAATTAAAAATGTGCCCCCCTGAGGGGCAGAGTGGGAGGCGACACAAAAGACATCCATAATATGAATAAGCAGTTGCAGACCCCTCAAATGATATGTCACACGACTGGTGCTGTAAAAAATTGAAAATGTGCCCCCCTGGGGGGCAGAGTGGGGGTGACACACAAGACATCCATAAAATGAATAAACAGTTGCAGACCTTTCAAATGATGTGTCACACAACTGGTGTTGTAAAGAAATTAAAAATGTGACCCCCCCCCCCGCTGGGGAGAGCAGAGTGTGGGGGTGACACACAAGACATCCATAATATGAATAAGCAGTTGCAGACCTTTCAAATCTTGTGTAACACGACTGGTGTTGGAAAGAAATGAAAAATGTGTCCCCCCTGGGGAGCAGAGTGGGGGATAACACACAAGACATCCATTATATGAATAAGCAGTTGCAAACCTCTCAAATGATGTATCAAACGACTAATGTTGTAAAGAAATTAAAAATTTGGCGAAATATTACAGTTATCGCCAAGTTGGCGTCACTTTTGACAACTAATTTTGGTCGCCAAATTTGGCGACATATCGCCAAGTTGGCGACAAACTTGGCGATTGTTGGCGATGGTAACCTTTCCTCTCTTTATGGTAACCCATACGGCGAAGCATAGACGGAGCCCTTTACTGATTGGTCTATTCGGCTCATGGAAGGAGTGGACAACCCGGATTCGTTAGTTCCGGAAATCTTCCACATCAGCATCATTCCAGGAGTCATTCCTTTTAAGGCTAGTTTTTTTTTACTATAGAAGGATAATATTCAGGGGGAAATAATTTTTAACGTTAGAAAAGAAATATTATTTGCGTTGTCTTTAATTTAGCAACAATGTAAGACAGATTATGTCAAAATATGAAATAAATCTCTCGTGTACGTGTATATCGTGTAAATACATTTTTTTTAAACTGTTTAGCAATGTGATTTGGGTATTTTAAATCTGACATAATTTACTCCATTTACGATTTTTAACACAAATACACGGATTTATTATTTTGCAGCATTTTCTCTTTTAAAATTCGGTGTACATGTAGTTTTTACGCCGTAGCTCTCAATATTTTCCTGCCTTTAATAAGTAATATTAATTTTATTTTAATTCGAAAGATTTTTTTCTGATTATAATAGTCACATATAAATAAATTTTTAATCCGAAAGAAATATTATTCTTTGTTCTGTTATTTTTAGATGACAAATATTTAAAATAATACGCTTTTTTAAAATATGTAAAAAATATCTCTAGAAATGATGAAAAATTAAATTTATTCCATTCCATATTATATTTCTTCCATTTCCATATTGCATTCAATTTTTTAAATATTCTTTAGAAATTTTTTTTCGTCCAGGGGAGGGGGGTGATGATCCCGTGGCCTCCCCTTGGATTCGTTACTGGTTTCACTGTAAAAGCATAAAATGGATAAGCCTGACTTTTGAAGGGATTTAGAATCGAATAGCATTTTCCCATTTTGATAAATAAATTATTTGTTGAGGTACAAGAGATTTTTATCACTTGGCTCCTTGGCTGCTAATTTTTATCCTTTCATGTGCTGCCATTACCCAAAATTCGATTCAAAACGCTAACATTGACGGTATTTTTCTCAAAAATGTAACACCTTTATAAATAAATAAATAAAAGGGATAACGCCATTTGATTACATACCCGGTAGCAGAAAGTGCGCGACGTGCTACGTACGTCGCAGATTTATTTTTGTCCTTACAGATAAATTTGCCAAATTGGAAAAGTAAAAATATTTAATTTTTTGGAAGAAAAAAAAGAAAAAACGTGGACAGAATGAGAAAAAACGGCAAATTTCATCCAAAAATCGCGAGAATAAACGACAGATTTCATCAAAAGATCGCGAAAATCTGCAGACTCCGACAAAAGATCGAGAAAAAATGGCAGATTTCGTCAAAAAAATCACGAAAAAAAAATGATCGTGAAAAAGACTAATTTTGACAAAAACCCGCGTAAAAAAAATGATATATTTCGTCAAAAGATCGCGAAAAAACGACAGATTTCGTCAAAAGATCGCAAAAAAAGAGAAATATCATCAATAAATCATGAAAAACACAATAAATTTCGTTTAAAAAATCGCGATAAAAAGGTAAGTTTCATCAAAAGATCGCGAAAAAACGATAGACTTCAACAAAAAATCGCTGAAAACGGCAGATTTCAACAAAATATCTTAAAAAACGATAGCTTTCATCAAAATATCGCGGAAAAACAGCAGATTTTGACAAAAAATCGTGAAAAATGGCAGATTTTGTCAAAAAAGCGAAAAAATAGTAAATTTCGTTTAAAAAAAATCGTGAAAAACTGCTAATTTCGTCAAACAGTGGCGTAAAAAAAGTGGCTTCTTTAGAAAAAAAATCTTGTGGAAACGGAATCTTTTGTCAAATGATTGCGAAAAAAAAAAAAAAAAAAAAACGACAGATTTCGTCAAAAGATCGCGAAAACACGAGAACTTTCATCAATAAGTCACGAAAAAAATTTCATTAAAAAGATCGCGAAAAAACGATAAGTTTCATCAAAAGATCGCGAAAAAAAATAGAATTCATCAAAAAATCGCAAAAAGCGGCAGATTTCAAGAAAAGATCGTAAGAAAACGATAGATTTCATCAAAATATCGCGGGAAAAGGCAGATTTTGACAAAAGATCGCAAAAAAGCAAATTTGGTAAAAAAAAATCGAGGAAAAAAGGGTAAATTTCGTTAAAAAATCGTGAAAAAACGGGTAATTTTGTCAAAAAATCGCGTAAAAAATGGAGTCTTTCGTCAAAAAAATCTTGAAGAAACGTAATCTTTTGTCAAAAGATCGCGAAAAAAATGAGCGATTTCATCAATAAGTGAGGAAAAAACAAATTTCTTTTAAAAAATCGCGAAAAAAACGGTAAGTTTCATCAAAAGATCGCGAAAATATGAGTTTTCATCAAAAAATCATAAAAAACGACAGATTTCAACAAAAGATCGTAAAAAACAATAGATTTCATCAAAATATCGCGGAAAAACGGCAGATTTTGGGTAAAGATCGCGAAAAAATGCAGATTTTGACAAAAGATCACGAAAAAAGGCAGATTTCGTGAAGCAATCGTTGAAAATGGTAAATTTCGTTAAAAAATCGCGAAAAAGCTGCATATTTCGTCAAAAAAGCACGAAAAAAAATATTGAAATTTTGTTAAAAAGGCGATTTTTTTTTTCCTACAAAATTTTTGTTTTTGCTACTACAAAATTGTTTTTTTTTTCCAAAAGCTGATTTTCCTGTCCCAAAATTGCTTCTTTGGGTGCTACTTTGATATACCCCCCCAAAAATTACGCGCCAAATCTGGCACTCCCTACGCACTTTTCCTACGGACCTCTTAGGTTTGTTGTTACTCAGCTTCATTCCTTCATTTGTATTTTTTATGTATTCATTGTATTTTTTAGGTATTCCTTTTTTGTATTTAACGATTAAGTAATTTTTGTTTATTAATTATTTGTATTCAGCGAGAATTCATCTTGGCGAGAAAAAGCGTTAGAAACGGGTGTTTTGCTTGGCGAGAAAAAAAGTCGCCAAATTTACGATTTGGGGGGGGGGGTATATCAAAGTAGTTCCCTTCTTTGCTATTCCAAAAACGGATTTTTCTGCACCAAAATTCATTTTTTGACTATAAATTAGCACTGCAAATTTTAACAAAATTTTGAATACACATCCAATGTATTTATAAAAATCATCTTTCAGAATTTTCTATTTCTTTTTCATAATATTTACTTGGGTAGGGTAATTCAAGGTAATCATTGCTATAAAACTATAACATATATGCTTTATGGTAAAGAAATAGTGACTTTAAATTTTCAATGCAGCCTTTTTGAATAAATTTTAAAATTTTCATATTTTAAGTGATTTTTGTCCCTTTTTTTGAAAAAAAATTTAGTATATTTCAACATTTTATAACATGTTTTAACATTTTATATGATTTAATAAGTAAACAAATGTTTTGAGAATTTAAGAAAGCAGTATAGCATCTATTGATCAGTGGAATTAGAATTGCTTTCTTCATTTTATCACTATTTGACATGTGACAATATAAATGACCCCCCCCCCCTTAATATCATTGTATTTATTTCTTCTGTAGATTTGAATACTTAGGCAAGGTAAGAAACTATACATTGTTTTCAATTTCAACAATATTTCAATTTAATTTTAAATAGATTTAGCATTAACTTCAAACTAAGAACCACTTTACGTATTCATTATTAATCTAATTCTTTAAAAAAATATTAATTTTACTATTTACTTATTCAGGTTATATTATAATTGGAATATAGTTGTCTTTTTATAATATTAATGAGTAAGAACTATATTTATAATGTACATGAGAAAATTGGAACACGCCCTCCTGCAGACAATTTTCATCCTGCTGCATTGCTGTCGCAGACACAACCATAACTTTCTGCTACTGGGATTACATAGTTTAAGAATAAGAACACCAGCTAATCTTATGCGTTTCCGAAAAGAAATGTATTGGAAAGTAGATTCTATGAATTTGAGAAAAGCCTTAATAAATACAGAGAAGTAATTTCAATAATCAACATTTCATTACGCAACTTTAAAAGTTGTGATGTTTTAACCCTCATTTTCTTCTTTTTTCCAACTACATTAAATTTTTAATGAAAACGTTTTGGAATAAGGATTTCTAAAAATCATAATCATTAATAGTGCTACTGTATATTTTTTGTCATAGCGTACACATCGTAATTTTAAAATAAACTGTAAAATTATTCCATAAGTATGCATGCGGTATTCTTTAAAGAAATCTTAAGTACATGTTAAGAAATATGAGAAAATTATGTTATTTTTGAATTGAGTTGGGCCAGATCGAAATTGAGTCCGTTTTGACTTATTTTTGTGTGGGCTGGGTAGGTCGTCAAAATGAGTCTCTTCCCCGCCCACGTAGAAAAAAAAAAAGATGTGACAACTTTTTGGAAGGACGGCTGAAATCGATTCTGTTTCTACTCTGTTATTGTCAATCCTTTTTTATCTTAAATGAAATATACATAATGACAAGCACAAGTTGGGAAGTATGAATCAATATTATTAAAAGAAAGAAATGAAAAGAATATATCTCTTCTTTTCTTTCCACTAGAACCAATCCTCCCCAAATTCGTCTCACTTTTTATCTTGCTACATTTTTTCCTTTTTACCCTTTCCCATAGCTTAAGCTTTTTCAAACTTCAAACGTAGCCCGCGCCCGCGCAACTCTGTTGGATTTCGATCCTTTCATCAACAGACAATGACAACAAAACACACACACACATTCCAGTCCAGTCATCCTCTGAAACGACAAATAAAACAGCTCTCGCCGCTTCGAAAAAGACGCAAACATGACAAAATTTTTGAAGTACCTCAAATCTGGAAACTGAGGTATTGGGACAAATTGTCACGGTGTATGGGGCAAATGAGGTGCCTCGTGTATGAGTTACCCAACACTAAGCACTACTAGCGTCTCTTTCCCGCACTGTTCCCTTATGAGAACCACGGAAAGAGGAAAAGTCCATTTCAAGTGCAGGTGGAAAGGGTGGAAGAGCAGAGTAACTTGACTTCCTCCATTTGTAAATCACGTGATATTTGCGTCGAATCTAGGAAAAAAAGTGACCGGAAAAAAAGTTATCGGAAAAAAAGTGACCTAAATTACAAAAGCGGAAAAAAAGTGACACGGAAAAAAAGTGACAAGGAAAAAAAGTGACACGGAAAAAAAGTGACACGGAAAAAAAGTGACAAGGATTGATTTTGAGGAATTATTATTGATTTTGGGGATTCATTGGTTAAGTATGAAAGGGGGATGGGGGGGGCTCATAATTTAGGTAAATGGATTTTTCATGCTGAATTAACTGTTTTGGTTCAATTTTTGGATATACGTTCATACTGAAAAGACGCTTGCCTGATTAGTTTTGGGAAGGGACGATTACCCCCCCTCCCATCCGTCCTCAGTTAGATGAAGGGTTTTTATGCAGAATTATCCAACGTGTGTCAAATTTGAATATACAGGGCCTGACTAAGGCAGGGGCATGCGGGGCAATTGCGCCGGGCCCCCGGTTTGAGGGGGGGGGGGGCAAGGAGAGAAAAGTTTATTGTTAAAAGAAGGCCAAATGATATAAAATAGCAAAATATTACCAAAATTCTTTTTTTTTCAATTTTAAGGGGTCTTTTTTCTCCTACCCCCTTTGCTTCCCTGCCCCACGTTCCCTTAAAGTAATAGTTACATCATAAGAAAATTAATAGTTAAAATTATTTATCATCTGTTATTATGTATAAAGATGTGAAATATAAATACTGAAATCAGTACTTGGTACAAAATTTATGTATACATACAATAGGTTTGAATTTTAATTTTAGTCACTTGAGTATAATTCACGAACATTTTTAAGATAGAAGGGGGTCACTCTAATAATGTTTGCCCCAGGGCCCCCCACTGTCTAAGTCGGGCCCTGTGAATATAGGTTCTTTTCGATAAGGCTTATATATAGTATATAATGCATGAAGAATTTTAATGGTTATATATAGAGGGAGAACGGGGGATAACCTTTCTTAAATTAAATTAATAACTTTTTACGCATAATTATCCGATTTGCTTAGAATTTTGGACATAGATTCATTATGATAAGACGTATCTCTGATTAGTTATGGGGTTCTTCTGCTTTTTATAAAGGGTGGGGGGCGAGCAATTATCTCCCCCTTAAACTAGATAAATAGGTTTTTATGCAGAATTACACCATGTATTTCAAATTTTAAATATAGGTTCTTACTGATAAGGTGGATCCCTGAATAGTTTTAAGGATTTGATATCTAAGTATTGAAGGGGAATAGAATATAACCTACCTTAAATTAAATTACTTTTTACGCAGAATTATAGGATTTGCTACAAATTTTGGATTATAGATTCATTATGATAAGGCGTATCCCTGATTACATATGGGGTTATTTTTCTAATTAAAAATTAAGGCGGGTGATTTTCCGATCCCCTTAAATTATATTAATTGTTTTTTATGTTCACTTATCCGATATATTTCATATTTTGGATACATGTTTTTTCTCATAAAGTTAGTCCCAAAACAATTTTAAGGGTTTAATGGCTAAGTATACTGTCAGGTTCTGAGACCACCTCTGCTAAAGATTGGAATTTCCGTCATTTCTCTATCTTAATCTCTTTTATATTATACCGGCTGTGTACTAGAATTTTCAAGGTGACATTCTTTCTTTGTTGAAGGGAGAATTGACAGGTAATCCTCTACAGGTGGTGAGTGAGAAAGAGGTGATTGCGGAGAGGCGTGTTCATCCGTCAGTGAGGTATGTGGATGATGAGCTGACAAGCAACATGTCACTAATCAAGAAAGGAATGTGGAATGTGTCCAATGGATAAGCCCCAAACGGGGTTGACATTGGGGAAGCACCGTGATTTGAGAAGAGCAAGTCTTATCTCAGATTAGTTCAGTTCGTATCTGGGTTCATACCTAGAGAGTAGTGTAGGACAGAGGTCCTGATAGGGTGTGCTCTGCGTTCTAGAGCGGAGGCAGTGCGTATCTGGAGAGCAAGGGACACAGACGTCCTGGTGTTTAGTGCTCTGGGCCGAGAAGTGCAGGCCGAGTATCCATGTGTTGGGAGATTCGAAAGTGATCTCCGATAAAGTTAATCTAACGTGCATTGAGTGTGAGGTGGAAGGTGTAATTCGAATAGTACACAGCCAACCTTTACTGTATTTAATTTAATGTTGAACTGGATCACCTATATCCGAGTTGTAATTGTATATAATGGTAAATAGCGTATTTAGTGTCTACATATATTCTAAATAAACTGTTAATTCAGTTAATTGACAGCGTCAGTATTCATTTACACAATCCTCACAGTGGGTGACCGATTTCACCTAGTAATATCAGTGGTGGCAGCTATAACTACCACGGACTTTCTTCAAAGTTGTGTGGGCTGAGAGGAACGTCCGACATATACAGTGGGGGAACGGAGGATAACCTACCCTTAAATTAATAAATGGCTTTTTACGCAGAATTATCTTATTTGATTCAAACTTTGAATGTGCGTTCATTATGATAAGGCGAACTCCTGATTATTTGTGGGTTATCCCCCGTTCATTCTTCTATACTTAGCCATTAAACCCTTAAAACTATTCAGGGATTCACTTTATCAGGTAAAACCTATATCCAAGAAATGAAATAATTGGATAATTGTGAAAAAAAAAATCTTATTTAAAGAGTGGGGGATTAATCGCCCGCTTTCCCTTATTTAATTAGCAAAAGAATCCCATAATTAATCAGAGATACGCCTTCTTATAATGAATAGACATCGAAAATTTGAAGCAAATCGGATAATTCTGCGCAAAAAGCCATTTATTTAATTTAAGGGTGTATTTCGATTCAAACTGCCTATTTTCCGATTTATTTTTAACTTCATTTTTACTCTCATATGCATCAAACTGGCAAATTGTCTTATTTGGAAAGTACACAAGGTGCCGTAATTGTCAATTCTTTGATAAATGCAGAAAATATTGCGAAAAAAGCAATCAAAAACGGCATTTTGAACAGATTTTCCCCTGGCGGGAGATCTGTGAACGAAAAAAAAAGGGTCATACTGAGAAGATAATTGTTTATAAATCAAATTCTAATGAATTGAGCGTAAAAATACAGCACATGGCACCTTGTACATCTCTTCAAAAATATCCTCAGCAAGTTTCATGTTTCTACTTTTGAAAATGTGTCTGAAATTGTATCGGAAAATTTCGAGCTGTTGAAGGTGGAAAAGCGTTTTTTTTAATACACCCTTAAGGGGGTTTATCCCCCGTTCTCCCTCTATACATAGCCATTAAACCCTTAAAACTATTCAGGAATTTACTTTATGAGAAAGATCATACATCCAAAATTTGAAATAAATCGGATAAGTGTGCATAATTTTTTTTTAAATCTAATTTAAGGCCGGGGGTAGTAATCACCCGCCCCCTTTTTAATTAGCAAAAGAACCCCATAAATAATCAGAGATACGTCTTATCATAATTAACCCATGTCCAAAATTCGAAGCAAGTCGGATAATTATCCGTAAAACGCCATTAATTTAAGAAAGGTTATCCCCCGTTCCCCTTCTATACTTAACCATTAAACTCCTAAAACTCTTCAGGCACTTTATACTATATATAAGCCTTATCGAAAAGAACCTATATGCAAATTTGACACAAGTTGGATAATTCTGCATAAAAACCCATTCATCTAATTGAGGACGGATGCGGAGGGGGGGGGGGTAATCGTCCCTTCCCAAAACTAATCAGGCAAGCGTCTTTTCAGTATGAACGTATATCAAAAATTGAACCAAAATAGTTAATTCGGCATGAAAAACCCATTTACCTAAATTATGAGCCCCCCCCCCCCCGATCCCCCTTTCATACTTAACCAATGAATCCCCAAAATCAATAATAAATCCCCAAAACCAATCCTTGTCACTTTTTTTCCGTGTCACTTTTTTTCCGTGTCACTTTTTTTCCTTGTCACTTTTTTTCCGTGTCACTTTTTTTCCGCTTTTGTAGTTTAGGTCACTTTTTTTCCGATAACTTTTTTTCCGGTCACTTTTTTTCCGTTTATACCATTTGCGTCATCATTGTTTAGTTCAGCTTCAGATTCGGATTTTGTTGTAATGGTCAACTTCTTAAAATATTGCATAACGTCTTTAGACGACTATTTCAATGTAGAAAACATAATTTATAAGTGTTTAAAAAATGCACATTAAACATTTATTTACATATAAAGGCTAGCCAATAAAATCAGTATCCCATCTTTTTAAATTTTATGTTCTCTTGTATTTTATTTTTGCATTTTCCTGATCAATGTATATAGAGTTGCTCCATTATTTTATTTGTTTGTAGGAAAGGAATGGTTAAATGTTACTATCGTTCATGTTATAATAAATTTTAAAATATCATATTAAAAATATATGATTGGTAAAATATTACTGCTTACTAACTGTGATTCATTTCATTAAGATCCTAATTAGGTATATGCTTAATAATAAGCATTTATTAAAGTGTTAAAGGCTGATTTTAAAACATGCTTTTAAAGAAAATAAATAATTATTAGCTATTTTTGATTGTAATATTCCAACAAATTATTCATTTCACAGATTAATGTGATTTTTCTGAATATAAATAGCTATTTTATTTATTTATTAATGATTTTAATACTAATATTAATCAAATTTTGTGTGCTAGCATACTTTTAAAGGTCTTTGAAATGCTGAAAATACTATGAGTATTTCTACATAGCTTACACCATATGTAAATGAAATTTGGTATAAGAAGTATAATGATTATTATGTTATATGTTTTTTTTTTTCTCGTCTTCCTCTCCCCTTCTGCAGTTTCACTTCAAAATTCAATTGAATACTTTATTTATTTTAAGGTACTAGTTCCTCCTAGTACAGTACCTAAATAAAATCTAATATTAAAAATTATATCACTTGGACTAATAGCTCCTCATTTAAATTAAATTATTTTCAGGTACTCATGTGCTTTAATTAAAAAAACCTGTAATTTGGTCTTCCCACTCTACTTTCAGATAGTTTCTCATATATATTCAGCCTTTAGTAAAACGCTGTCAATTAATACAAAAGCATTTTAAAATTCTGAGCTGTGTTTGGTAAGGAGCTGTGCAAATATAATGTTGTCATCCTTTGATCTCTCTGCCCCCCCCCCCCTCCCCAGTAATGATATCATTAATAAAATTTAGTTTTTGAAAAATTTTTATGAGTATTTCTTTGGTTGGATTGATATACAGAATTGGTTACATTTACTTTTTGCATACTTTGTGGAATCAAATGAAAACTTGATGAAATATTGCTTGATATCAAGAAATACAGTATAATCTCTATTATCCGAAGTAATTGGGACCGACCCTACTTCGGATAATCGAGAATTCATCAATAATCATGTACTTTAATATGTAGTATCGTCATATAACTGTTATTATGACTTTTTTTTACTGTTAAGTACTGAATACAGGGATGCCACTCAGAAAATAGCAAAAAAGAGGAAATTATGCGTAAAGTAAAATTTACGACATTTTTCACAACTTTATGTGTGAATTTTGAAAATTATATTGTTTATAATAAACTAAATAAAAAATTACAGCCTTTTTTTTTTGTTGTAAACTTTTAATTTTTAAGAGTAAGTTAAAATGATTTTTCTTTAGTTCACAGTATTTTACATCAATTAAGGTAACCCAGCAACAGGTTCAGTGAAAAATTTTATGTATCGCATCATTTTAAACCAATTCAAGTAACCCAGCAATAAATTCAATCCGCGAGTGAATAGCAAAATTTTGCAGGTTTTTTTTTTTTTTTTTTTTTTTTTTTTTTTATTTGACGAAAATAACTGTTTTATTTCATGATCGTTTGACGAAAATCGCCATTTCACATCATGATCGTTTGATGAAAATCATCGTTCCACATCGTCATCTTTTGACAAAAATCGTCGTTTCACATGGCGATCGTTTCAGAAAAATCACCGCTTCGTTTCGCGATCGTTTGACGAAAATCGCCGTTTAATATCGCGATCGTTTGACGAAAATCGTCGTTTTACATTGCGATTGTTTGACGAAAATCGCCGTTTTATTTAGCGATCGTTTGACGAAAATCGCCGCTTCACATCATGATCGTTTGACAAAAATCATCGTTTCACATCGCGATCCTTTGACAAAAATCACCGTTTCGCTTCGCGATCGTTTGATGAAAATCGCCGTTTTATATCGCGATCGTTTGACGAAAATGGCCGTTTTATTTAGCGATCGTTAGACAAAAATCGCCGTTTCACATTGCGATCGTTTCAAGAAAACCACCGTTTCGTTTCGCGATCGTTTGATGAAAATTGCTGCTTTATATCGCGACCGTTTGATGAAAATTGCTGCTTTATATCGCGACTTTTTGATGAAAATAGCCGTTTTTTTCGATCTTTTAACGAAAATCGATGTTATATTTCGCGATCGCTTGACGGAAAAAGCTGTTGTATTTCGCGATCGTTTGATGGAAAAGGCTGTTTTATTTCGCGATCGTTCGACGAAAATCGTTATTTTTTCTCGTGATCGCTTAACGAAAATCGCGAATTCTTAAAAATTAAAAAAAGCGGAAATCCGCCAAAAGGCGGAAAAGTGGCATCCCTGTGAATAAAAATAATAAATGAAAATAAATTTATTTCTGAAACAGAAATTTACAATGGTTTAATTTTTTTCCGAGTTCCTTTTCGTCTCACTGACAGTTGAGACGTTAACGTGAAACTCCTTTGCAAGTTTTGTCACAGCCTCTCCCGATTCTAGTTGTGTAACAATATCATAATATTCTTGTATGGTTAATATGAGTCTTTTTCTCTTAATGGAAACTATGGTAAAAAAGAAAATTTGAGTATAAAAGCAATGCATAAGCTCTATATGATAGCATTCAAGAAAATTCTTATCTGGAATTGTAGTTTGGAAAGGACGGCTAGCATTTAAAAGGAATGTGGGGAAAAAACCCTTAAAAATGCATTTTTGTTAAGAGAAAATTTTGGATGATAGTAGAAAGTAAAAAAGAAAGTCCAGAAGAAATAGACTTCGATTAACGGAGAGTTTCGTTTAATCAAGGTTCGGATAGCACAGGTTCTACTGTAGTTACTATTTAAAAGTATTTTATAATAGCTTTTTCAACAGTAATAAAGTCTTGTTGCAGTTGTTCCGAACAAGAGAGGGGTGAGGTATAAGTAGAAATTAGTATCAACAAAGCAAGTAGACAACATTTTTTCTCATTCTGTTTTATTTATTAGTAAACACAAGCTTCATTTCAAATATATTTCACATAGGGTTTTTCAGGCCATGATTGTATGCATACACATATGAAGATGATTAAGAGTATCAAATGTTTGGTTATTCAACACTTTAAAATTAATTAATTTTATAATTTATTGTTCTGATACTTACGTATTAATGCCACAGCAGCAGAAGTGGTTCTATATTGGCCCATTTTCCACCAATTTCGCGATTTTTTTGACAGAGACCAACGTCATTTTCGCGACCTTTTGACGAAAATAGAATAGTCCTTTTAGCGATCCTTTGATGAAAATCACGTTTTTTGTTTACGATCCTTTCATGAAAATCACATTTTTTTTAATCTTTTGACAGATATCTTCTCTTTTTCACAATTTTTTGCCGAAATAGCTTTTTTCGCGATATTTTGATAGAAATTGCATTTTTTTTCTGCGACGGAAATCACGTTTGTTTCATGTTTCTTTCACAGAAATAATGCTATCTCACCTACCGATCATTTGACAAAAATAATGGAAAAAAACTCTAATTATATCAAAAAATCGCAGAAAAAACTCAAATTTCGTTTAAAGATAGCAGAGATAAAAAATAAATCAAAGAATCGTGAAAAAAAAAAAAAAAGCTAATTTCAGGTAACCATCACGGGGAAAACGTTGATTTCGGCAAAAGATTGCGGGATTTTCTCGCTTTTTTCTTTTTGGCAAAATGTGCATTTTTCTCGCGATCTTTCATCGAAATTTGCATTTTTTCTCGCGTTTCTCTGCCTGAAATTAGCATTCTTTCATGATACTTTGATTGATTTATTTTTTATCTCTGCTATCTTTGTACGAAATTTGAGTTTTTTCTGAGATTCTTTGCGTTTTCTGCTATTTTTTGACAAAATTCACGTCTTTTTCCGTGATCTTTTGACAAAATCGAATTTTTCTGTGATTTTTGCCGAAATTAGCATTCTCTCGCGATCTTTAGACAAAATTCCCATTTTTATGGAATTTGCGTTTTCCAGCATTTTTTTGCCTAAACGCCAATATTTCGTACGATTCTTTGAGAGAAAAATTGCTTGTTTTTATATTTTTGAACAAAATTAAGAGTTTTTCCCGATATTCTTTGAGTTTTCCCGCAATTTTTTTAGATTTTTGTCGAAGTCTGCAATTTTTCTGTGATCTTTTGGCGAAATTTGCAGTTTTTACGCGATCTTTTGTTGAAATATACATTTTCTAACACAATCTTCTACCGACATTCACGTTTTCTCCCGCCCTATTTTGTCAAACATAGTTTTTTTTATGATTCTTTAAAAGGATTTGTTTTTCCCTGTTATCTTTGAACGAAATTAGAGTTTTTTCTGCAATTATTGGTGTTTTCTCTGCTATTTTTTGACGAAGTTCCCGTCTTTTGTCAAAATTCACAATTTTCTGGGGATTTTTCAGCAGAATTTGTGTTTTATCTGGGATTCTTTTAAAGAATCTGTATTTTTCTCGCTATTATTTTGGAAACTCGTATTTTTCTGCGATCTTTTGCAAAAATCCGTGTATTTCTCTCAATTGTTTGCATTTCACCCACTATCTTTAGATTATATCTTATATCTATATTTAGATTTTTTTCTGTGATTCTTTGACAGAATGCGCATTTTTCATGCTACTTTGTGGTGAAATTTTCCACAAATTTTTAACGATTTTTGCATTTTTTCCACTTTTCTTTCACAAAATTGACATTCGCTATTCTGACGAAACTGCTGTATTCCCGCAATCTTTCGATGAAACCGACACCCCCGACCCCGCTATTTTTTGATTCAAGTTTATTGCGTGATCTTTTGACAAAATTTGAGTCAGTTCGGCGATCTCATCTCCAAGTTTGATGACCGATTATTTTATATTTTCGAAACAAATCACTCCCATGCAAAACTGCAAACGATCGAAAGGTGACAAAAAAAAAAAAAATAAAATAAAATAAAATAAATAAAAATAACGGAAAATTGCAGATCCATGAAAGAATCTTACGCCTTCATTTTGCAGGGTCTGCCAAGATATTGCATGGTCTGCAGATATTTTTCAGGGTCTGCGCGGCAGACCCGGAAGTCGGCACCACTGACCACTGCACATATATACATTTATATGTGTATCTATACATAAAAACACTGGCACCCAGCTAACCTATAAGTATCGTCCTTTTATAGGGTTTTTTGATTTCTGAAAGTCAATACACCTGGAAACATAAATTGATATTCACAATGTTAATATAAAAAATGCAGGTTTTGTGTAAAAAAATTGAAAATATTTTAGAAGAAATAAAAGTAACTATCATTTATTTTAAAGATTAGATTACAAACAATATTAAGAATAGTTTTGAAGTATTTTATGCTTTCAGCATACGTACACATTATTATACAAGACAATAATAATAAAGTTTCACTTTCAAAAGCTTGTCCAAAAAAAAAAAAAAAAAACTTTTTTGAACTATATGAAAAAATGTGAAGGGAGAAATGGTGTGACATAAGAAAATTTTAAATTTTAGCAATAGATGATGCATCATGTAATATTTGCTTGAAATTAACATGCTGACTGCCAACTCATTGATTGCATTCTTTTCTAGGATGCCAATACAAGTTATCTCACACTGTATTTAGTTGCCATTTTTGCCCAGCTACGATTAAACTCGCAATATGTCAGTATTTATATCGATAGATGGCTTCTGGAAAAAGAACAAAAAATCTATGCTGGCTTGCATGAACAGAAAATTTATTGAAAAACATAATTACAAACATTGAGATAATTCGTAAACCCTTAAAAAAACATTTTTTATGATACCTATGGACAAGAATTAGAGTTTTTAATAAGATAATGTGATAAAATCTAATTGTCATTTTTGTCAAGATTTCTGAAAATTACCATGCGGTCAACGTGTTAATAATAAAGGCATAAATCATGGCATTTAAAAAAAATTTCTGTAGAATAACTTTTTTATTTTAAATAAAAAATTAAGGCCTTTTGAAATTTAAATATATTAAAAAAATGTTGATAAATTAAATAAACTATTCGGGTCATATCATGCTAAATCAACCAGTGATTCAACCTGACCCTTTCAAATTTTGATAAAATTTTCAGGAATTGTTCTGACTGATACTATAAATGAGAATATATGTTCATAATTTTTTTCAGCATCAAAATTTAATGTTATTAATTATTAAAATTTTTAAAAATTTTATTTTTTTGCTTGCTTACATGTTTTATATTTCTCAAGTTCTATCAAACGTAGAAAATTTTATGACCACTCATTTTAAAGAGGAGTTTATAAGGTTTAATTTGATATGCAAGTTGATTATGCATAGTTAAAAAAATAAAATAAATTTTTTTTAATTTTTAAATTAAAAAAATTTTTAGATGGTCATTTTTAAAAAATTATATGTTTTTTGTAATATTATAAGCTTAAAATTTTGAAATTTTTAGAGTGGAATGTCAATGGGATCAGGGGTTATGAAATAAAAGCTGAAAATTACTTTAATAATTCTAAATAGAAAACAAAATAGATAGACTTAAATTGGTTATTTGTGTGGTAATTTTCAGCTTTTATTTCATAACTACTGATTCCATTGAGATCCCACATTAAAAATTTCAGAATTTAATTTTAAGCTTATAATATTACAAGAAACATAATATTTTCAAAACTTTTAAAAATGACCATCTAAAAAATTTTTAAATTTTAAAACTAAATTAGATTTTATTTTTTTAAACTATGCATAGTCAACTTGCATGTCAAATTAAACCCTATAAACTCTACTTTAAAATGAGTGGCCATAAAATTTTCTCTGTTTGATAGAACTTGAGAAATTTAAAATTAAAAATATTTATGCAAGTCAAAAATTGATGATTTTTCAAAATTTAAATAATTAATTGATGAAAATTTAAAGTGATAAATGAAAAATAAAAGTATGCTCTAATTTATATTATCATAGTGAATGGTCTCTGGCAGTTTCATTAAAATCTGAAATGGTCAGGTTAAATATTGAGTTTTTTTGGTTAATTTGGCATGGAAAGACCCATTCAGTAGAAACTGCAAATGTTATGAAATTTTCATAACAATTTTTTCACATTTATTACAAGTAAACCAGACCAACACAGAAACTCCCCCCCCCCCCCCCAAAAAAAAAAAAAAAAAAAAAAAAAAATTATATTCGTTGACTTACTTTTGCACTATTTATAATTGAATACAAGCTTCTCATTACTGAATCGTTTGATATTGTAACTAAATAGATATCTCTTACCCTTTTCAAGGTTCGTTGGCACTATCATGGAATATTTAATACTGCACTGAATACTAGAAATTTTTCTAATGTTACAAGTGTTAAGTTCTTATTTAAAATGAAAATACTATTAAAGTGTTTCTTTAAAGCCCAAACTTTCTACAGGACACTATGAAAATATATGAATAAGCTTCATAACAAACACACACACACACACACACACACACAAAAAAAAAATCCTGAAATTAAAGAGATTATTTACTATCGAATCTGAATGTCAAATGAATAAGTATAAATTTATTCAAATCAATTTTCATGCATATGTGTTTGTCAATAGCAGCATAAAGTCATTCAATGTGTGCTTGAAAGTTAAAACAATTAAGTTGCCTTTAACATATCAATTGCTTTATTAGAGAAAAAATAAATCTTGAGTACACTGTATAAACAAATATATACAATATAGAAAACTTAATTTGCATTCATCATACCAGTTGCTTTATCGAAAAGGGGGGGGGGATTTTAAGAAACATAGTAAATGAATATATATAAAATATAGACACAGATGTCACATACGCACCACATTAGTGCGATTTTTTTCTAACACCATTTTGGCGACAAGTTTGGTTTCATTATCAATTACATATATATTTTTAAATTATTTTTTACTATTTGAAAAAGAAAATAATAATAATAAATTTAATTATTTTAGGAGAAAACAATTTCTATCATTTAAAAAAGAATAAAAGTAAATAAACTGTTTATTAATAAATAAACAACAATAGCTGGGTTACTATGTGAGGCATAGAATTGCCATTTCGTCGTAATTGCACCAATGTGTGTATATGACATCCGTGCCAAAATATATAGGTAAAAATTGCATTTCTATTATCTATCAAGATAACAGCTAAGACATAAAATAATTAATAAAATATATTAGATAATAATTTGAAAATACAGACTGAATTAATTATATCAACACAGAAAATTGTGTATAAATCTTAGTTTTTTATTTTAAATTTAATTTTTTAAGTATGATTTGTAACAATTCATAACATGGTAGAAGAAAAGCAAACTCTATGAATAAAATTAGCAGAAAATTTAGATTATTACAATAAAAGTTTTAAAAAGTTGAATATCTATAGCTGTTCCAGTAAGGAAACACATGCAAACATTAGCAACAAATGAACAAGAAACAAGATGTGCACTTTAGATACACTAGTTTTAAAAATTAAACCTGAAGGAATTGCTGTTTAGCAGAATACTAAAGCATTAATAAAAAAGAAATTTAAGGAGTTAATTTAATTTAATGATCTGCTGAGTCAGTATTATATTAATATATGCTACATTTACATATCAAAAAACACAACATAAACAAAGCAAGAACAGTTCAGCACAAAATACAAATACAGCAGAAAACATTTAATCAGTTAACATTAACAAGTTAAAGAATGAACCAGGAAATATTTAATAAAATATTTAAAATATATATGTAACACGCGCTTTCCAAAGGAATAAAAGAAAAAAAAATAGACTCACGCGTCACGTGACCTGAGTTTTGCTAAATTAAAAAAAAAAAAAAATGTAGTTGTAATATTTCTCGTTTAAAAGAAATCTGGCAACACTAGTTCTATTAAAAAATGTTTTTTTTCTTAGTGATATTGGAATGTTGGTTGTGAATTGTGATTTTATCTTGTGATGGTGGCGTGCGCCAGAATTATGTAAAAGCTTTATTTGTATATAATGTGTGTACGTTAGTGTTATGTTTGTAAGTGTCGTCTTTTCAAGTAATAAAAAGTTTATAAAGAAGAATGCAACCCCGAGATATTTATTAAGATAAGGTATCACTTCTTTCTTCTCTTCTACATTTGTAAGACGACTTCTTACATATATATATTATTTTTATTTTTTTCAAATAGTCATTTAATTAAACCTTATATTTATAATGGAAAATCATCCAATGTGGCAGATTGCATCATCTATGAGAGCATTTGCTATACATATAAAAACAAAAATAATGTACAGATCTTGTGATAAAAAATGAAAAAAATTTAAATTTATTCAAGTCAGTTTTCATGAGTATGTATTTGTCAATAACAGCATAAAGTCATTCAATGTGTGCTTGAAAATTAAAACAATTAAGTTACATTTATCATATCAACAGCTTTATTGAAGATTTTTAAAAATCTTAAGTACACTGTATAAACAAATATAGCTATGCAATATAGAAAATTTAAACAATTAATTTGCATTCATCATATCAGTTGCATTATTGAAGGGGGGGGGGGGGGGGTTACCTTAAGTAACATAGTAAATGAATATATGTATAAAATATATAAGTAAAAAATTCATTTCTATTATTTATCAACCACGATAACAGTTAAGACATAAAATAATTAATATAATATATTTGATAATAATGTGAAAATGCAGACTGAATTAATTATATATCAACACCAAAAATTGTGCATAAATTTTTGTTTTTTATTTTAAATTTAATTCTGAAGTATGATTTGTAACAATTCATAACATGATAGAAGAAAATCAAACTCCATGAATAAAATTAGCACAAAATTTAGATTATTACAATAAAAGTTTTAAAATGTTGAAGATCTATAGCTGTTTCAGGCAAGAAACACATGCAAACATTTGCAACAAATCAACAAGATGTACACTTTAGATACACTAGTTTTAAAAATTAAACAAACCTGAAGGAATTGTTATTTGCCAGAATACCAAAGCATGGTTAAAAAAGAAATTTAAGGAGTTCATTTAATTTAATGATCCGCTGAGTCAGTATTATATTTATATACACTACATTTACATATCAAAAACACAAGATAAACAAAGCAAGAACAGCTCAGCACAAAATACAAATACAGCAGAAAACATTTAATCAATTGACATTAACAAATTAAAGAATAAACCAGGAAATATTTAATAAAATATTAAAAAATTATTTTTTTTTTCAAATATTCATTTAATTAATGCTTATATTTATAACTGAAAATCATTCAATATATCAGATTGCACCATCTATGAGAGCATTTGCTAAATACATATAAAAACAAAAATAATGAACAGATCTTATGATAAAAAGTAATCAAGGAAACTAAATAAGTGTACTTATGTAAAATATTAATTGCATGGTTACAACTAGGGGTGTACTGAGTAGTACTTTGGCTGAGTACATACTGAACTTAGGTGTTACACCTTTGTATAATGTAAACAAACTCATACACATATTGAAATTCAACAATTAATTTGAAATTTAACTGTGTCTATCAAAAATATTTTGTAATTGTAACAATTTATTGAATAATGGCCCAATCATTAACTACTCTCCCTTTCATTACTTACCAAATAATTTCAATTAAAAAAATCTGACACACATTAGTTATTTTTTTTTAAGAATCTTCTTCTTGGGCTTGAGATTAAAAGATAAACGCTTTTGTGGTTCTACATATTTGTTGGATGGAGCTTTTTTTAGATTGTTGGAAATGGTTGGTAGTATATGAGATGGCTCAGTAGCTAAATATGCATCAATGTTCTTAATGCTATCTTCGATAAATTTTAACTTATCATTTGATTGCATTTGAAGCACTTTAGCCTGCAATCCTTGTAGCTGTGCAATAAGAGTAGACTTGCGACATTCTAAATTTGATGGTCTTGTCTTTGACATCTCTTTTACTATAGCTGTTTTTTCATCTTGGCGTTTCAGAGCTGCCTCAGAAACATCAATCGCTAACATTCCTTCACTACTGGAAGTCTGAGTGTCGCAACATGTCTCAATGTCAAAATTTTGACATACATAATGAATGTGCTTGCATATTTGAAACCTTATACAATAGTCAACACATGTGCAAGTACACTGATGAATGCAAATATTACAATCATCGCATCTTATTCCACAGCCGCAATTGATCTGCACATAATTGATGATATATGATACTATTGTAGAGTCAACTGTTTTCATAACCATCCAAGTTTCTTTAGGTATCATCTCCAAGACTGTGTAATTTTCAGCAAGAATTAAACTTGACTTATGCCTTTTATGTATCAAAGCTACTCTTGCCGTCAATTTCGATCTTTCTATGAATATTAATCGGCCCATTTGCTTTTTTGCAATGGCACCAAGCACAATAGATAAAGATTTGTCTAATCGCTTTATAATGCGGCCACCAGCTTCTTCATATTAAATTTGACGATGCCACCTTTCTAATTTCATATTTGTGTTTACGCCACAACCAATTCTGAAACAATAAGCCCACATTTCTTTACGAGCAACATATTCTTTTTCGAAATATTTTAAAAACTTTTCTTCACTTTCATATTTGAAGAAAAATTCTTTTATCAACTTTTCAAAAGTTGTTATATCTACTTCATGCATAAGTGAATTTAAGTCCGCTTTCATCAGTTGTCTTTGATTCAAATCTTTCACCTTTGCATTCAAGTTTGCAGCCCAATTTTTTTTTATGTGCCAAGCACACAAAAGATGTTTAGATTTATCTTTAAATACTGTTTTCCAAGCATTATAATATGAATTTGTGTCATCACTCATAAAAATGTTTGTCTGTAAATTTGGCAATCGATTTTTAATTTCTGCAAAGAATGGCACAAATGTTTCAGTAGCTGTTCTGAATGAATAAAATATTGCTACTGGAAATCCTTCATGATTTTCATCGTGTACCATCATGGTTGTCAGTTCAAAACCATATTGGTTTAACCCGTGAGTTGAGTCAATCATCACACAGCTTCCACTGTTCAGTTCAAGCAGCTTAGCTTGAGCATCATTCATGATGCCCAAAAGAAATTCGTCATTTTGAATATTTGGATAGTCTTTTAAATTTTCCCCTACAGGTTTATACAACAGAATGGGATTACTGTCTTCTTTCATCATTTTTTTAACTCTAATATCGACTGATGTGGCATCATCTTTGTGAAGTATGACATTTGAATTAAGGCCATAATCTCTGCTGATATTGTGCAAGTCTTTTTTTATAACTAGTCCAAGTCTTTTAGATGGGGAATATTGTTCTTGAACATAGTCCAAAACTTTAGGTACAGGCACACCAACATCTAACATTGATGCCAGTTGATTTCTGTCATCTTTAGGAAGTCGCAGCTTACCAGGTTCAGCCTTATGTCCAACATGTACAGATTGAAAGTTCACTTCAATTTCTGTAGCTTCATGCACTTTTTCAATTGAAACAGTCATTATTGCAGAGCACGTTTTATCCAATTTTATGGATCCACCAGATTTAATATGGCGTTCCCTGCCATCTTTTTTTGGATTTTTTCTACCATTTCTATTACATACATAAGTTGTAATCATTTTTTCGCCGCGTTTAATAGCACCCCTTTCTTTTAAGAAAAAACTATTACTTTCAAGTTCCACTTTTTTTTTCCATTCTTGGAAATCATTTTCACAATAAAACAATTGTTTTTCAAATTTTAGGTTTATTCCTTCGTGCTCATTCATAATATGATTTTGCAAATCACTAATTTTTCTATACCGCTCTTCGCAAATTGGACAAACTTGATTTTTTTGCTGCTTTGGGGTACTTGCAGGATGGAATTTTCTCATATGTTTGTTCAAATTTCCATTCGCACTAAAAGTGCGATCACATATTGTACAACGAATTTTATCGTTGTCTTTCTCTACAGATTGATCAACTTGATCGTTGTTTGGCCCTAAAAATAGCCTCTTTTGCTCAACTTGACAGTCGTCTGGCCCTGAAAAGGGCCTTTTTTGTTGATTAAACGACATTAAGAAAAAGATAAAAGAACGCTAATATAAGACAAATGGAAAAGGATGCTAAAATCTAAATAAAACCGACTGCCGCGTGGTTAATCGATATTTTCAAAATCTATTCGATTAAAATCGATTCGATTGCATTTTCGCAAAGTTCCGCTGTCTACCCTTCCCACCTGCACTTGAAATGGACTTTCCCTCTTTCCGTGGTTCCCGTAGGGAATAGTGCGGGAAAGAGACGCTAGTGGGTAGCACTAGCCTGGCAGTAGTGATGGTAGCATCAATGAAATGGCACTTATGAGAATTGTTGTTTTTTTTTTCAGAGTTGGATGGAGATGAGTGTTTTTAAGAAAGTTTTTGTGTTTGTGTGCCTTAGAGGCGGATATGAGCTGTGCTCATTTTAGTTCATTTTTAACAAGTTTTTAATGCAATAGTTTAATTAACATAGTTTAAATAAAGAAATTTAGTTTGAAAATTTTTGAATATTTTTCTCTTGCCATGATTCACCAACATATGGTCTCATCAACATACAAAAGATCCACGGCCTAACAGATTTCGGGTCAAATACTCCACTGTGCGTCGTATTCTCGCTCCTGCCCTATTTGGAACTGTTAAAAAGAAATTCTTGTTGTAAAAATTAGCCAAAAACTTTCTTACCATGAAGCTCAAAACCTTTGAGTCCAGTCTGTAGGTGTTTCTTATTCACGCTCACTTAAGCAGCAATCATAATTGTTCAGACATGTAAGCACCCAGACAGAATCATCTAATCTACCAAGTACTCCAAAGAAAAAAACCTGTGATGTCAACTGCCCAATTTAATGGTTTGCAAGCCCAAAATTAGAATATTGGTTACCATTCTCAGAACCTGTCTCAATAGTATACAACCTATTCAGTCAGAAAAATCTTCAGCTCATCCCAAAAAGTCAACTGAATACCAAACTAAGGCTGCTACATGTAATAAAAACTGGTCCTTCTGTAAATCTCCAGAAACTTAGCACTAGTCAAAAGACTAAGGTACACCTACTAAAAAACCCCTTGATCATTCTACATCTAATATCCAGAAGCCCAATGCTGTGAAACCAAATCAAAAAACAAAAGAGGATAAAACTATTAGAGGTTCTCATCAGTGACAAACTGTGGCAAAAAAAAAAAAAAAAAAAAAAAAAAAAAAAATAGCGAAAATCTCATCATGACCGACCTGTTATCAATTTGAAAGATCCAAAACAGCTGCATCATTATGTGGAAAAAGTTATGGAAGAGAATATTATTTTTGTGCATGAAAAATATTTGCCTATTTTATTTTACCTCCTTTCCTTTTTTAAATTTGTGTTTTTAAAAATATTTTTTATATATTTCTTATACATCATCTTATATACTGTTTATGCTTCAACAATTTCATATAGTCAAGTCTTATTTTCGTATATTTTAAATGAGGTCTCTAGACCCTTTTAATTGGTTTTAATTATGTATTTTATCACTTTTATTCATAATTCTTAGGTCTTTTTTAGATTTTGTCCTGGCGCAGCATGTCCCAAAAGGGACTTTGCGTCATAAAACCCCAATCAACTAAACAATCCAATGGCAATTATGTAATTTAATTTTTTAATATTTTTAATTTTTCTCTTATAGCTGTAACAATAAAGACTTTTTATGTTTAGCATTTACTTTTGTAAAGTCTAAATTTTCTACTTCTTTTTGTAAATTATTTACTATTATTTTATAATGAGTTAAATAAATATGTTTCATTCTTTTGCATCTTAAAACTAATAATCAAATTTGTTTTTCATAAAATGGCTAATTGGGATCCTAGGTTTTAAGTGATATATAACTGTGAAAGAACCTGAACAACACATGTTGTAGGAAAGGAAGTGGAACACAGTAGTATCGCAATGTCTGATGCAGGTTTTTTTCTTGCAGTCAATCATCAATGTGTCTTTTTCAGACATCAAGCAATTCGCATTTAATTGAAATGATACACCACAACCCCTTTTTCTCGCTCTTTCCTGAGGGTATTAAACAGACTTCTAAAGAAAAAAAAAAGTGAGATAGTGATTTGTTATTTTCAATGTTTTGGTTTTCTATTTTATCAAAGGTCGAAAATTTTCACTAAATGCTTTTGAAATGCCACTACTGTTAGTATATACCTTTACTTCTTAAGATTAGTGTGTTTTAATAGTGACTGAAAAGGATCACTTACCTTTGAATAATTTTCATATGTATATGATTATATAATTTTTTTAATTTTAACTGTACATTTTTTAATTATCATCATATTTACTCTTTCTGTTATGTTTGAAATTTTTGAAAATGTCTAACCGTAGTAAAGTATGGGACTATTTTACTAAAATAAAGAAAGATAAACTCAAACGTAATGTTTGTTCAGCATTAATGACCTATAATTTAAAAGCATCATCAACATAAAATTTGACAAGACATTTAAAAGTATATCACATTACAGTTAAATGGAATGAAGACTGTCAAAAATAAAGTACAATGAACCTGAACGTCGAAAACGATTATGAAAGACCAATAGAGGCAGATGTAGAAAACATTTCAAAATCAACGCAGAATCAAATAGAAGAATTGTTCCAAAATATCTGAGATTACACCAAAAAGAAGAAAAATACAATCGAAAATAACCAGTTTTGCTGACAGGCCTATGTCACAACTCCTAAAAGAAAAAACTGAACAAATATTGAGACTTATTGTGAAAGATTATCAACCCTTCAATATAGTCGATAGCAAAGAATTCCAAAAACTTTTGCCGTTGTTATTACACTGCACCTAGCTGAAAACTCTTATCTAGAAGCTTATTAAATAAATTATTGATGATACTGTCCAAAAAATGAAAGAGGAAATCAATCAGTCACCTTATGTGTGCATTACAATGGACTCTTGGACTTAATTTAAAATGAAAATTGCATTGCAATTACAGGTCATTTTATTAATGAGGCTGCCAAACTAAAATCATTTTTACTTTCCTCATTCAAATTTTCAGAGAAACATACTGCTGAAAACATTGCAAAATCTTTGAAAGAAATCATCAAGGAATGGTAATAGGCTTGCAAAATAGTTGCATGTTCAACAGGCAATGCATTTAATATAGCTAAATGTGTGACATTTGGCTACTTGCTGCATGTTCCCTGGTTTGCTCATAGCTTAAACCAGGTTGTGCAATCGAGTATAACAGAAATTTCTGATGTCAGAGAAAAGGTAAAAAGTATAGTAGAACATTTTTAAGAGAAGTCTGCAAGGAATTTCAAACCTGCACAATACTAAGAAACAAATAAGTTACGAAATTTTGTTAAAACAAGATTTCCCAACTAGGTGAAATTCCACATATGATATGTTTAACAGATTGTTAAAGACCAAAGAACCTCTGCAGTGTACCCTTGCTTTGTTGGCTCTTCTGACACAAAAGTCATTACAAATAGAAGATTGGTACATCATTGAAAAAGCATACGAAATTTTAAAGTGCTTTGAAAGATCACTGTAGAGATTAGTAGTGAGACAAATGAGACAGTCTCAAAAATTCCCTTGCTGAGCCAAGGACTATACAACAACTGCCAAAATCTGGTAAACAAACTTTTGGAAACGAAAAAATAAAAAATATGGTAAATAGTTTGAGTGAAAACTTTCAAACAGAAGTTTACAGAAATCATCGTGAGATAAATTAAGTGTGGGAAGCAACCCTTTTGGATCGCAGATTCAAACAGCATGAGTTTTTTATGGATGAAATCTGCAAAATTCTTAAAAACAACAAAATCGGCTACATTGAATAAATGTTCCCAAATTATAACAAGCAAACAACACTCACATAGCAACAATGAACTTGGACCTTTGCACCAGAAACAAAATATTACTAATTATCAAGCCAGCTCAATATGGCAAGACTTTGATAATGACATACAGAAATATGTTGACTTAAATATGTACAGTTGTTTCATTTTAAGTGCTACAAAGAAGAATTGATCCTTCTGTTGTGTTTTTGTGTTTTGGAGTGAAAATTGAAAGTAGCAAAGATTTGCAAATGAATATTAACTTTTTTGCAATGATTTTTCTTTGAAAAACAAATGGAGCAGCCTCTTGACTTGCGAAAGAATCAAATTTTTCACAAAAGAAACTATACCGAGTTGAAACAAGATCTTTGAAAAAGAAAAAAGAGGTTTAAATGATAGTCATCAAGAGTTAGTGATGAAACCAAGTTTGGTGAAAATGAATCATGAAAATGAATCCAATGTAATGTTAGCAACTGAAAATGAACGAAATTCCAGTAAATGCATCATCTTCAAACTCTACCAGAGAAGAAATAAAGAGGATGGAAGAACAAATTCGTGAAGAATTCACACGGATTCAAGAGATGGCTGATAATTGGGAAAATATTGCAAATAATATGGATAAAAAAGAAAATTCTACTTTTGCCAAAAAGACAAATTCCAGTACTGAAAAAATATTTAATTTCAAGAGTAAATGACAAAACTTTTACTTTAAAAGAAAAAGGTTTAGAAAATCAAGAAGAAACTACTATAACAGAAAAAACATCTCTGAGGAAAGATATTTACAATCCAACTGCAAAAAGTATACAAGAATTGGATAAATATCTACAAATGCCAGTTCTCAGTTGAGAAGAAAATCCATTATCTTGGTGGAAAGAAAATAAAATTCTATTTCCCAACTTATATGAAATTGTAAAGAGGAGGTTTTGTACCATGGCCACTTCTGTTCCCTGTCAAAAAATATTTTCTAAACGGGGACAATAATAACAGAGAAAAGAACTTGTTTAACATTGGATAAGGTAACAAAAATTCTTTTCTTAAATCAATATTTTAAATAACATTATTTTTATTATTACATGTCTGTGTATAGTAATTTTAATCTATATTTTTAAACTACTCATTTGCACATAAATGCTAAGTGTTGTATGAATTTCAATTAAAATACACATTATATTTTAGCTTTAGTCGCAAAAACTTGTCTAGTTCTAAAATATATTGTATAAATTGAGTTATAATAGTCATTAGATTTTTCCATTACAGAAGTTTACATTTTATGAAAGCATACATATTATTTTAAATATTTTCTTTCTTCTAGTGTACTCAAACTGCTCAGTAGGTTATACTATATTCTGTTTACGCATGCATAAATTGTTTATGATATTTATACTTTCTTATCTTTACTGAATGTAATCTTTTAAAATATACTTAAGGTGGTTATTAATTTCACTACTCAACGCAAAACTTTTGACACATTTTCTGAATGATTTTTAACAGCAAAAGTATAAAATTGACAAGCCTGACTATTGTAGAGACATAGAATCAAATAGCATTATCCATTTTTGGAAAATACATTAACTGACGAAATATGAGAGATTGTTGTCACATGGCTGCAGATTTTTCTCAAATTTATGCTGTTGCTTCCAAAAATTTGATTCAAAATGCTAACTTTGTCAGTATTTTCTCAAAGATATATTGCTTTATCAAAAAAATGGATAACGGCATTCAATTACATATTTTCTGAATAAGAATATCTGCTTATCTTATACGTTTTCGAAAATAAATTAATTCGACATTGTATCAGAAAGTAGCTCCTTTGGTTTTAAGAAAAGCTTTAGTAAATGAGAGAGAATATTTTCATAAATTTTCTTTTTATTATAAAGCTTCAAATTAATGATGTTTTTTATTTTCTTTTACTATTTTTTATTCTAAACTGTTGGCTAATCAGTCAGTTTTACTTGTCACTCCTGTTCCCTGTGAAAGAATAGTCACAGAGTTTTAAACTTTGCATAAATTTATATTAATTTAATAGCTTTTCTGTTTATATTTTAAAGTTCAAAAGACTTCTTTATTTTATCGTCCAGTTCAATTTCTGAAATAGTATAAATGCCTTTCCCTGATCGAGTTCTTTGCTCTCTCTTTAAGTTTTCGTTATGATTTAATAGTTTGAGTTTAAGTTGGAATATGATATTTAGTTTTTCATTTATGATGTTTTTAAATTAAGAATTTTATTTATAATTTATTTTTGAAAAAGCTCCCGGTGTAATGAAGTTTAACACTGTTTTAAAGATTCTCTTAGTCATTTTAAACAAAGTTTGCTCTGAATATTAATCAATTGAAAGCTGTTATGAAAGTATTTTTAAAACAAGTTTACATGGATTCAGTGAAGTTTAAATAAAGAACTGTTATCATCAAAACTTGAGTTGTCGATGTCTCTTATATTCAACACACAGCTTTTGTTCCAGGTGTCTTCCACAGCATAATTATAGTATCTCTGCTTATAGCAGTATAAGTGTGTATTAGACCTGTATTGATGCAGACTAAGATAAACTAAATTATTTTTTTTAGTGAATCATTTTTGGAATATTGAAAGTTTCAGAATCTAAGTAATCATTAATGTTGCTATTGCGTATTTTCTGTAAAATGTACTATAAAATCATCCCATAAATATGTATGCAGTTTTCTTTTAAAAAAATCTTAATTATGTGTTAAAAATCTGAATTTTTTCGAAATAGCAGAAATTATGTCGGGCCGAACTTTTGACTTTTACACTGGGCCAAAATAAGTTTAGCTCAGTCCAGGCCCAGAAATTTCGGCTGAGGTGGGACTAAGATCTAGATTTTAACTTTTTTCCAGGTCAGGCCAGTAACTGTGTTGTACTGAGCAAGGTGGCCGAACTTTTAAGTTTTTTGCCAGGTCCGGCTATTATTTTCTGTACAGTCCAGGCTGGTCAAGCCCAAAATTTTGACTATTCCACACCTCTAGTTTGGCTGCCCTTAGTTCTCATCCAAGAAATTTTAATTAATACAAAGAAAGATTTTTTATATAAAAACAAATAGAGACTTATTTGATTTTTGAACGAGCTCTACCAATATTTGGGTTTATTTTTTTAAATATTCCATAATATATCTTAAAGATAAACAAAGGACATGGACAGATCTCTGCCTTAAAAGAAAGTATTTCGAGTTCAAAAAGAACTTCATTGGAGATTTTAAGTTTGCACAGCCGAAAGATGGTTTTAACATGTTAGGATGGAGATGAAAAACAAATCATATGACATACCTATGACTATAATGTCAGAAAAATGTAATTTCAAAGTATAAATATGTAAACTGTTTAGAGTTGTTTGATAATTTGATTTAGCCTCTAGCAGGTACATCAATGCCTAGTGTGTGTGCCCTGGAGGTGCCCCACCTTCTTGCTGCAAACATACATTTGCAGTTTTAGCATTCATCCAAGAATACTGCACCAAAGAGTTGCTCTATGCATAAACTTAAAAGCTGCAAGAAAGGCATCACACTGCTCAAAAAAAAAGAAGTTTTCTCCAAAGAAGACAAATGAAATTTTCAAAAATACAAGTGTGAAAAAGAGTTGCCAAAACCCTGTTAATTTCAGTGTTTTAAAAAAATCACCAGCAAAACTGCCAATCTTTTGTTTATACAAAGAAAAGACTGATTACAATGCTCACATAATTCATATAACTTTCTATAATGTGTGTAAATTCTTATAAAACTGAATTAAAAAGAATTAAATTATCCTTTGATGAAATCATCTTTTTAAAAGAAGTCATGTTAAATATTGATGATACTTATGAAATCGAAAAACTCACTATTCATCAATATAAGAGTGATTTTTGGCACAAGCACAGGCGTTTTAACTGCATCAAATTTTCATTGAATAATAAAAAGATAACTTTCAGGAATTATTCAAATCAATATAGTGAATCCTGCTTGATTTGAGAAAAGTACCGGCTGTAAATTATGGCTTAAAAGACAATGTCAAAGAACTGGCTAAGAAGCATTTTAAACACTTTCAGGAATTTTTACACTTTCAGGAATGTCAGATTAGTGATTAATCCCAAATTTTCATATCTTAGAGTATCACCTGATGGGTTCCTCCACAACAGTGATGAAACTTTATTAGTTGAAATAAAGTGTGTTTAACATAGAAAAACTATCTTTAGATGAACTGTGTGAAAAAAGAGCTAACTTTTGCTTAAAAAAAGAAAATGACAAATTTAAGCTAAAAAAAGAACATAAATATTATACACAGGTTCAAGGACAGCTTGCTATATGTGGTTTGAGAAATTCTGATTTTTGTTTGGAACATGACTCTTAAAGTCTTTATATTGAAAAGTTGAATTTTGCCCAGAATTTTGGGAAAACTTATTCCATTTATAACAGTTTTATTTTTTACCCATTTAAAATATTTCTGTAACCGAATTTAATAAATGTTTTCTTTATGTATGTGAATATTATAAAGATCATAATACTTTGCATAGATAAATTTTTATTATAATAGTATAAATTATTTATAAATTATAATAGTATATAAGTTTTTTGGAAGCCACATTAAATATAGATATATCTTAGTACCACAGCACAATATAAAAGGTGTAGAATACAAGTATCACTATTTTATGAACAAGATTTTTTTTAAACAGATTTTTTAACTATCACTTGCTGATAAGACAGTTTTAATTATTTAAAATATTGACAGCCATAAGAAAATCTTTCTGTAAAATCAAACTTTCAGTAAGATTTAAAAATTTTTAGAGAAATTAATGATCTATAAAGGCAAATTCTTGAATATTATCCAGTAATTGTAATCTCTCTCTCCATCTCCCTGTTTTAACATTATACTATAAGCTCTAAGCTCCTGAAATGTGGCCTTAAAGTGGTTCTAAATTAGTTCATTTAATGAATTATTAATAAGCTAAAAAATATTTAACTATATTTATGAACACAGAAATAACCCCTTATATATTTTGACACATTATTTATTCTTCTAAAATTCTATTTTACTGCCATGAAACACTTCCGATTTCAGATGCAAAATGTACAGAAAAAATATGTCAATTTTCTGGGAAATATTCATGCCTTTCATCAGTAAAAAAAATCTCTTAATGCTTCTGCTTCTTCTAGAGATGTATTGTCATTGTTTTGATTTGGCTGATTTATCCTATTTCTTCTCAAATAATTATACAAGCCATAATTTGTGAAAAATAATGAATTTCTTAGCCAATATGCCGAATGCATTTTCTACAACAACAATGTCTATAATTATTGATTCTTTTTTGTACACATTAAAGAGGGGCTTCTTGAGGGCAAGGCTAACTTATCATAATATAAAGGCTTGTCATTCACCAAGTTTCCTTTGACTGCAGTACAGGGGGCGCTGAACTACATGATTTTCACGTTGGTAGCGCCATCTAATGTTAGAAACTGAAATGTTTTCCATTATTTCCTATGGGATTATTAGCAGTAGTATGCACCAGGTGGCGTTACATACGAGACAAAGTCATATAATAAGTTGGCAATTACAGTCGAGGATCTATAATCCGTGGATCCATAATCTGCGTTACTTTACGAATGTAAACAATGAAATAAACAGTTAAAAAAATTACAAATCCGTGATCCAAAAATGATTTTTTTTAACAAATAATAAAAAATGTAATAAAAATAATAATAAAACGTATTTTTTTAATTTACTTTTTTATTTTATTGACAGTAAAAAACTAAACTGTATTACGGAACGTGCCTAAGCTTACTTAACGTTCGAATTGACAACTGTTCATTCGTAGCTATTTCAGTTTGTGCAAGTTCAGGAGAGTAACAGTAAACACAGCACCAGCTGAGAACTAAATATTATACCGTAAAATACCGTTAATCCGGCCCCCCAAACGTGACAAAAATCGTACAATAGTTAGAGGGACGCGCTTACATGGGATTTTTTCGCGGTCGTTCAACAAATTTACAGGAATGAATCATGATGAAATGAATGAATCATAAATTTTGATACTTGAATTTTTTTTTTTTTTTTTTAAATGTAAAATCTGTTGAAAAAACGCAGAAAAAAGGAGAAATTTGTAAAAAAAAAAAGCCATAACAAGCATGAAATCAATTTAAAAATCTCGAAAAAACGCACATTTCATCAAAGATTCATGATTCATTCATTTCAGGTTTTGAAACAAACAACACTCGACTCTTATTTTTGTTAAACAAAAGATTTCTTAAATAATATTCATAGTACTATTTCATTACAGTATACTGAAGTAATTACCATTTATTTTACTTTGTATTGGTTATTTTTTGTGCATAATTTGTTCTCATTTTTTTATACTTTCTTCCATAAAATATTCCTTAAAAATAAATCTCATTATTAATATGTAATTATTGTTCTTTAAATACATATATATGTATCACTTAAAAAAATAAAATAACTTTAAAAATGAATTTTTTTAGATTACTTATTAAATTAATTACTAGATTTCATATTTATCTTTCCATATTATACTGATTATAGAATTAAAATGCTGTCTAAGAATGATAAAATGACGCATAATCCATTATACTCTATGATCCGCAAAATTCCATAATCCGCACAACCTTTGGCCTCAACTTGTGCGGATTATAGATCTTTGACTGTATAGGGACAATTTCAACTATAGATTTTCTCCTGAATGCGAGGCCTTGATATTATGATAAGGGGGCCTTGCTTGAGGGTATAGTCTCACTATTCATTCTCTCAATTCATATTTTTCCACATTTTAGCAATTGAAGTGCTTTGTCTATGAAAACCTCAAAGAAACACAAAAACACAGTTATGACACAATACGGAAAGCATGTAGAACGCTTTATTACAAAGAAAAATGTAGAAGAAATGATTTAATTTTAAATTAAATTTAAAATTATGTTTCTTTAAAATCAAGTATCTTAGTGGCTATTAGAAATTGCTAAAATGTGGAAAAAAATGAATGACATCAGAAATCGCAGAAAAATGTATTTGCATCATCACACCTAAACTCTGATTCTGTTATCAGCAGTTTCTGCTTCATTTAAAAGATTTTTAGACAATTTGCAACTCCAGATTTATGTTCAATAAAGAAAACTCTTCGATATCTTGAGAAGTCATCTTTAAAGGAGACAAAATATCTTGACCCTCTAATAGATCTCTGCTGCATGAATACACAAACATCGGCATGGATCATCTCACCAGCACACTTGGCCTATTTTTTCTGGTGCCAAAACTTTTTCGTTGTTTCTTGCCGAGCACACATCCTTCATTAAACTCTTCATTATATTCAACACAAATACCTTTTCTTTCTACAATGTCTTCATATGGCGCTTACTTCAATGACATTTTTTTGTGCCACAACTGTAATGTATCTTGTGAACCACTGTAAAAATCAGCAGCTGTATCAGGTAATCTCACTCTCATTTAAAGTGCATATAGGCCTCGAGATGTTCTTTTGCCTGTCATTCGTACAGCATTATTTTTCAAAAAAGCACATCCATTTTCATCAACTTTGAATTTAAAACCTTTGTCGACAGTTTTACCGATTGAAAAAACATTTTTGGTTACTTCTGGGCCCCACCAGTGGCCGCTAGGTTCTGTCCTCCAAACTGGTAGACGGTAGGTGCTGGGTTCGAATCCAATCATGACCGTCGGCCTAACCATTCAAAGTTTTCCATGGTTTTCTTTGAACCTTGTGTAAATACAGGTTAGGTTCCCTTAGAAAGACCCCCACGGAGAGCATCCCACCTCTTAGGGCCTATATCCCAGAGTGTAGATAATTGGCCGACATAAATACAAACAAACAAACTGGTTATTTCTGGAACATACCACACATCTGTTGGGCGATTTCTTTCCCACCTTTTGTTGATAAGCATTTCAACATTGATAATACTTTCCCCATATGCTAGAATAACTTCATTATTTCCAATTCTTACTTCTTTGGGGAGTGAAAAAGGTTTATATGCCAAGAAATAATCCTTATTCCTTGTCATGTGTGCCAAAGCATGTGTGCTAAAAAATCTCAAATTTTAAAATTTAAAAACTGTCAATTTTTGAAATACAGAAGTCAAACTTTTACTAAATGTAACTATAGGGACTGGACCATATAAAAAGTTAGATTTCATAATTTTAATGAAACTGATTTTTTTACATTAAATAATCCCACAACATGAATATTTACTTCATTTGAAATGTTTTTGTAATTGGAACTATATGTCTATGACCAACGGTTGAGAAATGCAAGGTCGGCGATAGATAAAATATTGCTCCCTGTAAATTGAAATATTAATTACATTTTTGAGTAGTAATGAAATTAGTAAATCTTCAGATTAGGGTCACAAACATTAGTTCTCTAGTTTGATTTTTAAGTTACTGTATTCAGTATTTAAATCATTCAACCTGCTGAATTACTTCCTTTGTATTTATAATACTAGCTACTTCAAATAACTATGAAATAATTTTGGGGAATTTATCTTGTTTCAGCTACTTTTTCTCTCCGGTGAAGGAAAAGTTTTTATTTTCCTTCAGAGGGAGGTGAAGGAAGTGGAGGAAATTAGATAATTATGGACTAATAGCATTTATGTTATTGGTCCATTATCTCATAATTTCCTCCATTTTGAGCAATCCTGAGTCACGAGATTTTCAGTAGAATTCGAACTTTCAGAAGAGTATATTTATTCTCACAATGATGTACATGAAGGTTTTTGATATGCATTGTTGACATTCATTAAAGTCTATTTTTTCTAATAAACTTCTGATTGTTCGAGTCATTTATATTACTCTGCTTTATGAATATCACTAAAATCTTTTTAAAATAGTGGGAAATAATGAATCTGTGCAACTAATATTCCAGAACTTTTTTTTTTTTCTAAATTTTTTTTATTACCCCTTTTACACACATATATGCATAGTTTCAAAATAATTTTATAATTATCATTTCCAGATATTTAGTATTTTAAACCATCTATCTAAAATACATAAAATATTGACCTTGTGATAACAAAAGTTAATAACAGTGAATAATTTTCCCTAATATTTTATTGATTATTGATGTCCTAATTGTAAAATTTACTTGAAGATAACAATTTTGTTTCATTAATATATTTTCATTAAAGTCTTGTTCAAACTAAAGAAAAAAAAAATCTGTTACTTTTTATGAGGTATCCATCTTTCGATATATTCGTGTCATTCAGAATAAAATTTTGATTGATGTTACTAAATGCACATTATTAATGATTAAATATTGTTGATAGATTAATATAGTATTGAAAAAAACTTGAATATAAAAAAGAAATTTACTTAAGGATGTATTTGTTACTATCATACATTATGTTAGGCTGTAGTCTTCAGCAGATTTAATTTTGGACTTTTTTATACAGTAGAGAACCTATTATCCGAAATCCGGAAGGACCCATCATATTCAGAAATTTTCTACACTTGTAATTTTTGAACTTTTCCAAAAGTTTTACAGATTTTTTTAAGGTAAAATAACTTATTTCATCAGTGGGGTAACACCTGCCATTCTGCTCCCGAAATTAGGAAGAAAAGGTCTTTTGTCAAATTTCAGTTAATTCTGTATTACGATTTGTTGTTTTTTTCCCTTTAATAGTCAGTTATTTCACCCTCTCCCACTCAGTCCGAAAAAAAAAATATGACTACACCATTGTGTTACTTGAATACACATGTCATGAGCGAGTTCTGTTTATTTTCTTGTATCCTTTCTCCCTCCCTTCTCAAACATCCAGAACGGTCTATCTGTCCGCAACTTTTTAATTTTCTCCGATGCAATTTGCAAAAATGGTTAAAAATCGCATGAAAAAATGTTTTCCTGCATAATCAACAAAACCACCTAAAATTTACATTAAAAAACATTTGTGCCTTAGTTGATAAATAACATGAACACTAATAAAAACAAAATGTAAGTGTTGCCAATTTGAAAAAGCAATGTAAGAAAACGTTTTGCTGTTAATTTACCTCAATGGGCATGCAGCAATAAAAAGTATCGATAATGTAAGTTAAATATTCAAATCAAAATTCAAATTATTCTTATAAATTTTTTCAAAGAATTTACAGATGTAATTATGTTGTTATGAAAACTAATCACAACGAATTTACTGATTTCTGTAGATTGTACAAGAATCAAAGTTGTAGCGTAGTGTTTTTTCAGTGTCACTTTCAAATAACATCACACCCCAGTAATAATTTTAAATCTGGCAACAATGTTTCTTTTAGAATCTTTTCATGTGGGTCACATATACAGATGGTGTTATAGTTCTTCTTGGCTGTTTTTGCATGTGTTTCTTTTCTGAGTTAGTTCATTTATTTTTACTGAAGTTTTATTAAATTTGGTGACATTCACAAAAATGTCAAAAAGATCTGCCGATGTTTCTAACAGCAGCAATAAACGAACACATTTAACGCTGTCTATTAGAAAAAAAAAATAGAAATTCTTCAAAAATTAGGTAAGAATCATTCGGCAAAGAGATTGAGTGAAGAATACAATGTAGGCTTATTGACTATATATGATATAAAGTAGCAAAAAGATAAAATTTTATCCTTTAATGCTGAATCAGATGTTTCAGAATTAATGGATTCGAGAAAAACTATTCATCAAGCAAAAAACACAGATATGGACAAAGTTTTAACTAGAATGGATTTAGCAGCGCCACACAGAGAATTTCCCTTTGTATAGAGCTATAATAATGGCTCAAGCAAAGAAATTCCACTCGGAACTAGGCTGCATGACGGAATTTGAATATTACACTGGATGGTTTACAAAGTTCAAATGTCGCCAAGAATTAATTTCTTAAGCTCTGCAGTGAAAAAGCTTTTGCAAATATTGAAGGGGCCGAAGCTTTTTGCAATGAAATATGGAAATTAATTTTTTTTTTAAAAACTTAATTATGGACCAAATCTATGATGCAGATGAAACATTGCTCTTTTGCCGTTACCCCCCCCCCCCCTCCCATTAGTGGACAAAAGTCATTTCATTTTATTGTTTGATGAACATTGAATAAATTGACTTATCCAAGGAAATAGATTTATTAGCTCGATTTTGGCATTGAAGCCTAAATCAGGTATCTACTACTAGATACATAACTTTAGTTTCCAAATGGTTTGCTTAATGGTATAAAAACTGCATTTGGTAATTTTAATATGGGAGTTATTATAAAGTTATCCATGGATGGACCAGCTGTAAACTGGAAGATTTATAAAAATCTCCAAAAAGACCTTAAAAAAGTATGATCATGATGTACTAAAGATAGATACCTGCGGCTTGCATGTGTTGGATAATGCATTTAAAGTTGGTGGAGCTTCTTTAAATTGGCAGATTGATGTATTTTTGATTAATTTGCATAGGCTATTCAAGGACTCTCCAGCAAGGCTTCAGAACTATTATTAAGTATCATCAACTAGTATGACAGACTGCTTTAAAATTTTGCAGATAAAGATGGCTTGATAGCCTACCAACAATAAAAGGGCCATTGAAATCTTAGACAATTTAAAGTCTTTCTTGTCTTGTATTGAAAAAAAAAATTAGATTCTTAAGCCTAACAATGGCACATATGACTCCATAATATCTTTTTTTTTAAAATGAATTGTTATTTTTAACTTGCATTTTCTCTCAATCTTTCATGACTAAATATCACACTGAAAAACCCATGCTGCCATTTTTGCCGCTGATTTAACAATTTTGATTCGATCATGCTTACTGAATTACAAAATTCTTAAGGATGGTGAAATAATTTAACAGTTTCAAAACTTTCTCCGTTTGAACTCAAATCTGATATATTGAATTCCATAGTTAAAATAGTGACAGGATTCATTGGAGAAAAATTGCTCACAAATTTAAAAGAACAGTAAACTGTGAAAGAATGTGATGTTATTGCTCTGAAGCAAGAAATAAGGAATTTCACTTGCGCAATGATGAAAAAAATCATCGAAGAAAGCCCAATAAACTATAGTATTGTGTGCAAAATCATCTTGTTTCAATCCTAGTAAAATTGAACAGAACACAGAGAACTGCATTTCACAAATAAAATCCATCATAAATGCCTTCCAAAAATATAGCTGGGTTTCAGAAGATGATTGTGAAACCACTTTTCTAGATTATCAAAATTTTCTTTAAACAACCAATTTATCAGTTTCAATGAATCAAAAGATCGATTGGGTGATATTTTTTATGATCATATGTATGTGAAAGGACATTTCAAAGGTTCCCTGTAGATGGATTCAGCTGAAAGAGAAGGAAAAACGTCTCACTGAGAACAAGAAAAGAAAGTTTAAAGATGAGTTACATAATTTAACCCTTTTACTGCAGATTTCTTTCTTTTTTTTTTTTTTTTGAAGGGGGGGGGGTTAATTTCCAATGTGAAAATGTTGACAAAAAAGCAACTCTTTTAAAAAAAACAGGAAATGTTTCTGTTTTGTAACAGTAAGAGAAAACCATAACATAAGACGATTTATTCAATTGTTTTACCTCTGGCACACTTATATCTTACCTCATTTTAAAATATTTCACTCACTTCACAAAAATTTTACTTTAAGTCAAACATTATCAAAATTACAAAATAAGTATCTTTATAGGATACTAAAACATAAGGATAAAATGTCAACGATGAAATCTGTAGGAGGCACTATGTTACTTTACTGCTTGCCGTTTCATTTCATGCGGTAGTCCTTCAATATGGGTAACATTCGAAACAGCCCACAGCATGCATCGGCTTCTGGCACTGTATACAGTAGGTATAAATCTGGTGGTCACTTGTTTTGCTCATTCTTTGTTTTATAAATACAATTATATATATAATTTAATAGTTCTAATTTCAACATATTTACTTTTTTATTTGCAACTAAATAGTTGTATAAAACATCATAAATAGATGCAATACTATTTTTTTTTTTTTTTCATTTTTAAAATGTATTTCATACATTCTTCATAATGCATTGATATTAAACAATTGAGTCAACTCGTGATTTTGAAGAAACATCAATTATGTACTTTAACAAAGGAAGGATTTGAAAAAGTTGAATGGCAAGAAAATTTTTAATAAAAATTGGCAGGTTCCCGCGGAAGTTCATGTTAAACAGATCTCTGAGAATTCCATATCGCCATGTTTTGTCATAGGCTTTCGCCATGTGAGAAATGTGCCAGATAATAGAGTTTTCCGGTTTATAGAATGCTGGATAATAAATAGAGTTTTCCGGTTTATAGAATGCCGGATTAGAGAGGTTCAACTGTATATTATTTAGCTTGTCCTAGTAGTGCACTTTCATATTCTATTAGAAAAAGTTTGGGGTATTATTGCTTAAATAAGATATTAAGAGCTGAAAATGTCATTTTGACTATACTTTGTGACACAATAACAATGTTTTGACATTTTAATAACACATTACTGCTGTGTGGAATATGTACTTTTATATCATGCATTGTAGGTTTTCCCTAATGATGAAACACAAAAGTTAGATACAATTTATCCTGTTATACAAGGAGATATTGTTATATTTTCTTTAGATTTTAATGAAAAATTGTCATGTTTAAATGTTGTAATTGTAATTTTTCTGTTGTCTCAACGTATTTATCACACATAAAAGTTTTCATGGTCATGATAGAAATTTTCTTCATACGTGTAAATTCAATGGATGTCCTGTGCTCTGTAAAAATTTTCATGCTTTCAAAAAGCATCTTTTTCAACATAAAGAACTATGTACCAAACCTATCATGTTTAATTGCAAATTTTGTTGTTTTTATTCATGCCACAAACGCAAGTTAATATCTCATTTTAAGTCTCATTCTGTTATTGAATGCCCTGTGAGTGGTTGCAATATAGCTTTCACCAACTTTCCTTCTTTTACATCTCATTTGAGCCATTATTACCCACCTTTTCTTGCTGATTTTAGTTCGGTTGATCGATTATAAACTGAGTCACCTGATGAATTTTTTTGAAGTTGGCTCTATGAATACTGATGTGCTTAATGTACAAGGAAATAAAAATGCTCTATTGCAACATAGGATTACAAGAAAATTTTTTGCTTCCAATGTCAACAATTACTGAAATAATTAATGGCATGAAAGACATTCAAGATTGTCAATTTGACCTGATAAATAGTAAAATAAAAATATAAATCAGTTAACTTATGTTCAAATCAATTATGATATTGTTCCATCAGTTGAATATACAGTGGTGGCCAAAAGTGTGGACATTTTTTGAAAGTTTCATGTTTTTCAACTTTGTGTGCTGGTAGAATATATTAATTTTGACTTAAATACAAATGTTTATATATCAAATTGAAGGCAATTTAATGTAGAATTTAATAACAAAAACAGTATTACAATATCTGTATTACAAAAAAAGTTATGCTCATTTAAGTAGAACAAACAAACACAAATCGTTTTGAATAATGACGGTTTTTCTAATAAAAGCGTACTGGCCAATCACAAACACTGTTCTGAGGACCAATCAAATGTCTGTAACTATAGTTTAGGTTATTTGGATAGTAAAGGAGTTATTATTGTGGAAATATTTTATGGAATGACGCATACTAGTGCAATTAAATAGAGTATTGCTGTTTTTGAATAGTTTAAGTGCTTTTTTTTAATTAAACTAATTTTAAACAATGTCACCAACAAGAAGAACTGACTGGACACTTACAAAAAGAAGCCGAATTGTCATATTGAGAGAAAATGGCCTCTCTTATGCTGAAATTGCAAGACAAGTTGGCGGTTCAGTGACTTGTTCTGGTGTACGAAAGTTCTGTTTACGTTATGAAAAAACGAAATCAGTGGAAAATAAGGCCAAATCAGGCAGAAAAAAATGCACAAATGCTACTGCCGATAGAAAAATTAAACGGCTATGCCTTCAAGATAGAAAAAAATCATCAGACGCCATTAGATGTGAAATGAATGCAGCAGGTATTGCAGTAAGTTCAAGAACGATAAGAAGAAGATTATCAGGATTTGGACTTCAAGCTAGAATTCCAAGGAAAAAACCATATTTAAATCAAAAGCAATGCGAAAAACGAGTTAAGTGGGCAAAAAAATACATTAAATGGTCAGAAAATCAATGGAGGCAAGTAATCTGGAGCGATGAGACTAAAATATCGCTCTTTGGTAGTGATGGTAGAAAATACGTGAGACGTAGAGTAGGTGAAGCACTTCATCCTGATTGCATTGAAGCAACTACAAAAAACCCGACAAGTGTCATGATTTGGGCATGTATGTCTGCAGATGGTGTAGGCCGAATTCAAGTGATTGATGGCATCCTGAATGGCAAAAAATACATAGAAACTGTCCTGGAACCAAAATTGATACCTTCCATCAGGGATCTCTTCCCCAACAAAGCACCATTTATTTTTCAGCAGGATTCAGCTCCATGCCACACAGCAAAAGTATGCAAAGCATGGTTTCAAAATAAAGGCATAGATATATTACCATGGCCAGGAAACAGCCCTGATCTCAATCCAATTGAAAATTTGTGGCGACGTTTGAAAATTCTTGTACGAGAAAAACGTCCATCCAATAAAAGACAACCTATTGAATCTATAATTGATTCTTGGCACCATGTGATTATGAAACATGAATTGCAAACACTCGTTTACTCGATGAAAAGACGTTGTGAAGCTGTCTTAAAAAATAAGGGTTATCCTACGAAGTATTGATTGTGTAAGTATCACTTTAAAAAAATGCAAATCTAAGATAGATCTTACTATTAGTTGCATAACTTTTTTTGTAATACAGATATTGTAATACTGTTTTTGTTATTAAATTCTACATTAAATTGCCTACAATTTGATATATAAACATTTGTATTTAAGTCAATATATTCTACCAGCACACAAAGTTGAAAAACATGAAACTTTCAAAAAATGTCCACACTTTTGGCCACCACTGTAAGTTAGGAAATGGCAAAACGTTTCAGTATATTTCTATTATTGATAATTTAAAATGTTTTGCTGTAATGCTGATATATTAAAGCACATTTCTATGCCTCATAAAAATAAAAATTCTGTTTGTGAACTACAAGATGGTTCTTTGTTTAACCAAAATGATTTGTTCCACCAATATCCTAACATTCAAATACTTTTGTATTTAAAATATTTTCTTGTCACTAATCCATTAAAAATTAACCAAGAACAACATAAAACAACTGTATTGTACTACACACTTGATAATTTACCACCTATTTACAGGTCGCACTGTGACATGCAATTGGCAATTATTTGTAACTAGCATACGCAGCCCGCTTCGCCGGGCTTAATTTGAAAGTTTATTTAATAATTTATGTGTATGGTACGCTTCTCTCTCAGCTGGCGACGGATCCCCCGGTGACTCTACGCTTCTCTCTCAGCTGGCGACGGATCCCCCGGTGACTCTCCCCGGACCATCGGCACTCCACGTGCGTCGGGTGAGCGTCAGAACAAACTTTCAGCATATACATATGGGTGGTTGTACTTGAATGCACAGACCTGCGCGTTTTTTTCTATCTTGCTTTTATACCTCTGGACCGAGTTGGCGCATTGCCAAGATTTGCTTCCTCTGGACCGAGTTGGCGCATTGCCAAGATTTGCTTCCTCTGGACCGAGTTGGCGCATTGCCAAGATTTGCTTTCCCCTGTGCCTCAATCAATTAATTAATTATCCTCAGAATTCCTTTTATTTATAGAGATTCAGCAGGCATAAAGAAGTTTGGGTTCAGGCTTGTTTTAGCACCTCTGTTTAAGGATCTAAAAATTTTAGAGGATGATGGTATAACTATTAATGGGCTAAATTTTGGGCTATGTTGCACCAAAAGGTGGAGCCAATTTGCTGGCTATTAAAAAAAGTTGCAAAATTGTACTATATTTTGCTATTTAGACCTGCACCTTAAATAAGGGTTTTTAAATAATCTAATATTGAGAAATGGTTGCACCATAAATAGGAGTTTTATGGTGCAACTTTTTCTCTATGTCTGGTGCTTTTAAAAATCCTTACTTTTGGTGCAACCTGTAAGGGATTTTGCGCCATTAAATCCTACATAACCAACCTTATTTTTGGTGCAATGTTTTCTCAATATTTGGTTCTTTTAAAAACCCCTATTGTTGATGCAACCTTTTTTCAAAACCCTTATTTACATTGCAAATTTTTCTTCTTTTTGGTGCAAGTCTAAGCACTAAATTGTAGTACAGTTTTGCACCTTTTTTTATAGCCAGCAAATTGGCACCATTTTTTTTTGTGCAACATAGCACAAAATTTTTTACAGTGTAGTATTAACTGGAATTCTATTCCAAGAAAAAATGGGTGCAGAAAAATTACAAATAGAGATCCTACATCCCGGAATTTACAGGTTTGTCTGTTTTTTTTTTTTCTTTTTGTGTGGAATAATATTCAGCTGAAATTAAAAAAGATGTTTATCAACTTTCACTTTTTTTTAGAGGGGGGGGGGTCAATTTTCATGAAGTTTATATATTATTGAAAAAGAATTTATACCTCAAATATTATTTCATATAGTAGACTCCCTCAAATCCGCACTCCTAAAATCTGCAACTCTCTAAAATCCACACATAATTTACAGATGTAAACAATGAAAAATTCAGTTCAGATGTAGGGGCAAAATTTGACTTTTTTGTTTTTATATTAATTCCATGTGTATTTTAATTTGTAATTTTCATTAATATTACTAATTCATGTATTTTTATGATGGAAGAATAAGTTTATTTTGTAAAAAATTAAGATATTGCTGATATCAGTGGTAATCACAATCTTTTTACCAAGTATATTTATGTATTTACTAAACTTTTTTGGTTATTAAGTCTAGCCAAACCTGAAATAAAACTTCCTTATTTTATGATTTTGATGTGAATCAATAATGAATCTTTATAAAACAAATTTCATATGAAAAATAATCTTATTTTTAATAATAAATATTTAATCATACATTACTGATTATAAACTTGACCTTTACTTTTAATATTTTAATCATATTAAAAATTATTTAATTTGTTATTAATTTAGTTTATTACTTATTTTAATGTTTTATTATACTGTAAGCATTTATAATAGTTTCAATTTCATTGTTAACTATGTTCAAATAACTGTTTAAAAAATATAAACAAAGCAATGACCAGAAATCCGCAAAACCTCTGGTCCCAAGCTGTGCGGATTTGAGGGAGTCAACTGTATTTCTAAGCGATTAAATCTTTTACAGTGAAAATCTTGACTTGTAAACTGATGTAACACATACAGCTATTAGTCAAGAAAAATGAAATTGATTGTTTATTTAGATTTCGCTGCATGTGTAGAAATTATCTTCACTTCGTAGGTCATTTTTTAATTGGATTTTACTGATAAGCCTCGCATTTGTGTGATAGTTATTATGTGCTAACTTTTTTGCTTTACGTCCATTTATACTTGCTTTGCTTTAAAGATGTCAAATGAAAATGATTTCATACTCATCGGAAAGATTATACATCTTCAGTATGGTACTACTATTCAACATCAAAAGATGAAAAAATGCTAAATGTGAAAATTGTAGTGCAATGCTTAAAACATTAGGTGGATCAACTAAGGGATTGCATACACATTTATTTATGAAACAAGGTACTAAAGTTTAGAAAAAATTTATTACATCTTTTCTTCCTTCCACAAGTCTGTGTCTACACTATCACTTTGATTACCAGACCATCATCATATTTTAACAGACTGTCCGGGTCTTCGGCAGCTGTATATAATGTACTTTAATATACAACTATTTGTACAAATATTTGATAATAGTCATATGAGCATTGAATAAAATGGCACTGTATCACCTTGGAGTCTCCAAAGGGTTCTGATAAATCGGATTTATCAGGAATTATCTTCGAATTTATTAAAGAGTATGGCTAAATACATTTAAAAATTGTAAACTTACACTAATTAAGTTTTTTTTTTTTTAAATATGTGTCTAAAAACAACTAAAAAAGTGATTTATTTACATGGAACAACAATGAAATCTAAAAGTACCACACATGTATTTAATTCCATTTATGTTTCTTGCCCTTACTGTGCGCCGCATTTAAAAGCTCCTGTTGATGAAATAGATAGGACCATAAAACAGCAAGTATTTTGACGAATATGTGGGCTTAGAATAATATTTTAAAGCTTTTCATTCACTACTACCCAATATAATCACCGATTTTAAGGGATCGTTAATACTCATTTTTGTTTTAAAAATCTACTTTACTCCTTTCTTTAAACATGATAAATAACGATAATATTTTACAAATTCAAAATTTAACACATTTTTCTTGTTTATAAATATAGCAAGAAACTTGGAAATAGATTACGGAACGGACTACTTTCATTTCATTTCATACGTTTACGAACACAAACATTACAAAAAATATTATCTTCCTCTCACATGGAAGATTAGAATATATGGAGTGAGTTTTCAATAAAGAGCCTGTTCGCATAGAGCAAGTGCATGTGACGTCATGCTTCAGCTGCTCGCTTATTTGGGTGGCAAAAATGATTCCTTTCCCACTGTAAGAGATATTTATAAACTTTATTAGAATTCTTAGTGCACTTTTTTGTAGTATGCTGTGGCAAAATACACAAGGGGGGGGGGGGGGGGCAGAATTATTATTTTTTGGGTGGGGGGTGGGGGAGAAAGGAGATATTGAAGATAGAAATAGTAGAAGGAGAACAAAGACGGTGCTTCCACTTTTGCCCCTAAAGTCTTTCTAAGTCTGGTTGGCATTTCCGGCGGTTTGGGAGAAGATGAAATCCGGCGCCCCCTATGTCCCGCTAGCAGATTAGTCGAGAGACTAGTCAAGCAGGTCATGTGATCGAAAGTCAGTCCATCATCACTAGCGCCACGCCATGCACCGGGTAATACTTTGGGGCTAAGTTCTGATGGGAAAAGCCTATCTTCTCTGTTCTCCTTATATTATTCTATCTCCATGCTAGATATCAACGAATACGCTTTTCTTTGAAATTATGAATTTTATATTGGGGGATATGAGAGGAAAGGGAAACGGAAATTTCAGTAATGGGGATTATTTATATTACAAATTACGTTGTTGTCGCTACAGAACAATAGATTTATTTTATTTTATTGTTTTACATAGAAAAAAATTAACTTTAAGATTTTAACTTTAAAATCTAACAAGTCACAATTTGGTTGGTTGGTTGGTTATATAGGGTTTTATGGCGCAAGGTCCCTTTGGGGACATGCTGCGCCAAGACAAAGACAAAGTTAAAACACGTGTTTATGAATGAGTATGATTTAAAAATGCGACATCATTATGAGAACTAATATTGAAAGTATAAAACAATGTACAGGGCCCGACTTAGACAGAGGGGGGCCCTGGGGCAAACATTATTAGGGGGGCCCCCTTCTATCTTAAAATTTTTCGTAAATTATACTGAAGTGACTAAAACTGAAGTTCATAACTATTGTATGTGTACATAAATTTCGTAGCAAGTACTATTCACATCTATATACATAATAGCAAAAGAAAGACAACTTTAAGAAATTATAAAATACATGGTTTTTTTTCGATTACAGGAATATGAGGATAAATGTGAGGCCTTAAGGAGGCATTGGGTACAGAAATAGAGGGTGTAAGAGAAGGAAGACTCTTAAAATTGGAAAAAAAAAGAATTTTGATCACTTTTGACCATTTTTTATCATTTGACACTCTTTTAACAAAAAAACTTATCTGTCCTTGGGGGGCCCCCTTAAGCCGGGGGGCCCGGGGCAGTTGCCCCGCATGCCCCTGCCTTAGTCAGGCACTGACAATGTAAGTGTACAAAATAATGATATATATAAATAAAATTGTTTAAAACAGTCCACAGACCATAGTTAAAAAATAAAGTTATAATTAAAATGTGTAAACGTCAAAGTGATGATTGTTAAAATATAAACCATGTATAAGATGATACCTAAAAATACATAAAACAATTTGAAGCATAAACAAGTCACAATTTATGCTTCTCACCCTTTCCTACTAGTATACAAATACATCTGCATGAGAAAGGAAAGGAAGAGCATAAATGATTGTACGTTAAGGATAATTTAGATTATTTTTCATGTATTAGTGACCAACGGGCATGGCCAATTTTTTTACAATGAATATTTTGTAAAATAAATATTTTTAAATGTTTGACAATCAGCAAGCTGGGGGAAGAGCAAAGAAAGGAGGGGGTGAGAATTTCAGGAATAGGGTTTAAGTTATATGATTAATTATGCGATAACAGAACTATAAATTGAAAAGATTTTTTATGTAAAATAAAAATATAGAAAAAAAGTAAACTCCTTTGTATTCCGGAAGAGGGGGAGGGCTACAGGGGAAAGCGTAAGTTTGGAATGTTAGGAAGTGATTTCAATCATTATTTATTTATTCTTATTAGTGAGCAACAAATATTTCAGTTTTCTTTTCAAATAAAGAATTTTAAACTTTTAAAACTCATTGTACTGGAGGGGGAGGGGGCAAGAGGGAAGAAAATTTTTCGGAATAAAGGGGATGATAAAAAAATCAATATATTTGTATTGATATTTTTGTCACTAGAGAGAGAAAAAAATAGTAGAAAAGATTTTTTTATAAAAAAAAAAATATTTTAAAATATTTTAAACTTATTTGCATGATGGGAAGGTGGGGAGTTAAAGATGGAGCGTACATATTTAGGATAAGCTGGATATAATCTAGATTATTATTTATTTATTGAGATAAGTCAGAAAAAAAAAATTGTAATTTAAGAAATTACCCCAACCATTTGAAAAATGTTTCACTCGATACATTCATCTATCATTTTAAGCTAAATACCAGTTGTTTTATTGTGTATTATCCGTGCCACTGCTATAAATGACTTTATACATGCTGCAATTTGAAGGTACGGTTCGTTTAAGTTATATCACTCTATTGTCGCCAAGCATAAAAGTTGGCGATGAAAGAAACATTTCAAACTATTTAACATTGTTGGTGCAAAAGTAATCATTATTAAAATACAGCTTTGGCATATACTGTTATACTTGTAAGACTTTGGCATATATTGTTTGATTTTACAGAGCAGAATTTTGGTGATGGAGGTTTTAAACCAAAATCGATCGCAGCACATGCATCTGTGAATGGGTCCATCAGACATCGAATCAAAAAAGTTTTTTCCCAGTTTTTCCCAAGCCGATTGCTTTTTAGTTTTCTTTTTAGGTGGTGGAAAATCAAGAGTAATAGCTATAACATTTTCCGGCTTGTTAGAATCACTATTGGCACTCAAATTTTCCTGGTTAGAACCGACCGATAGTAAAACGCCATGGCTAGTGGATTGGTCGCCCTGGCGACATGATGTTTTACAATTAATCGGTTCGGCATTAAATTGCTTCCTTTTTCGTGATCGCCTTTCAACACGTAATTGGTTTTCAGCGGCTCAATAATCTTTTGATTTTATCATTTTCTGCATTGAAAGACGTTTTTGCGCCAAACCAAATACAGTATTACTCAGTTATCCCGTCGACCAATTTCGCCAAATGATACGAATCGCCAAACTAATAAGCAACTTATACATGTTGACTAAATTTTTATTTTAAATAGCAAAAGAAGAAATAAAAATCACTTTATGATTGTTTAAGTACGCGTATTGTGTTTAATATCATTGAATGCGATATTCACGTTCATTCATTTCTTTGGCTTCGGCTTTTTCCGTATCTGTTAATTTCCGTCTACCCATTTTTAAATTTGTTAGTTTTCTCCTTTATTACAATGATTTTAACCATTTTAATTTACTATTCAAATAAAAATTCTTCTAAAAGTAAAGAATTTAATTTAAATTCAAATAAAAATTCTTCTAAAAATAAAGAATTTAATTTAAATTCAAAAGTGGTAACATCATTCAAAAGTGGTAACATCATTCAAAAGTGGTAACATCATCGGGTCCATTCTCCCGAAAACAACAACCATTTTTCAAATGGTTAAAAAAAAGAAAATAAAGAATTTAATTTAAATTCAAAAGTGGTAACATCATTCAAAAGTGGTAACATCATTCAAAAGTGGTAACATCATCGGGTCCATTCTCCCGAAAACAACAACCATTTTTCAAATGGTTAATAAATGTGGCAAATTTTGTGTAAATAAAATAAAGAGTTTTTAAAATAGCAGAAAAATAACAATGTTTTACAAATATAAATTAATTTGAGATGCATAAATTAGGTTAACAGTAAATGAGAACAACAATATACATGACTAGCTTTCCGCCCGCGTGGAATTCGGCTATATTGCGGAATAAAGCACAATTATAAGAAAACTTCTCATTTCCACGAAAAAATGTAAGAAGCGCGATGTAACGCTGGATACGAATAGTTGTTAAACCAAAACTGAATGGTACACTATATTATATGTTTTCCCTTTTGGAGCAAAAACATGCAGATTTTGGGCACTGGAAACCCGGGAACACGCTACATAGAGCTGACTATGCTGACGTTGAGCCTATTGCGATAAACGGACTTGAGTACGAATATCATTCTCTGAAGCCCTCAAAGAAGCTTGGCGAGCGGCTTGCTCCTCAAGTCTTTGCTGGCATGGTAGTTCAGAGGTTCTCAAAGCAGCCTGACGCTCTGCTTATTCGCGCCTTCTTAATTCAGCATGGAGATACGATTCTTGAGATCGGGCAATTTTCATTGCCCGAGCTTTAGATGAGGTGCTCGACAAATTAGATTTACGTTTGCGAGGCATTGTGAAAATATGAGTAAACTATAAACCTAAAGTAAACTAAAATCCCAAACTAAACTATAACAATCTAAACGACGAACAAAGCGACGTAATTACCTATCGAAAAAACAATAACTACTTTAGATATCTACCTAGAAAAAAAAGCACTAAACTAACCTAACCTAACTATTATACAGCTACTGCACATCGTTACCACGTTTTAAAAACACCCAGCGCCATCTATCGCATACCTCAAAAACTAAATAACGTAACTAATACTTATACCAATTTGTAATTCGTTGACTTATAGTTATTTCAGGATAAGTAGTTGTAAAAAAACATTTTAGACGATAAAACAAATAGTACGTCATCCCTCGGGAATTCCTCATTTTTGAGGATTCATTATCGTATCATTTAGCTTCTAAATTTACATTTTCATATTCGTTTGCAATATATAAGTAGATGTAAAAAAACAGTTTGGACGATAAAACAAATTGTACGTCATCCCTCGGGAATTCCTCATTTTCGGGGATTCATTATCGTATCATTTAGCTTCTAAATTTATATGTTTATATTCGTTTGCAATATTTTATCTTGTTTTAAACGACACACAGCGCCATCTCCAATCTATGCATCAAGCAAACTATATTTTTGTTTTCCCTCGGGAATGTCAATTTTTTCCGGGATAAAAAGTACCCTATTATTTAATCCGGACTTCTAACTTTACGTCTGCAAAATTTCAAAGCAATCGGTTCAGTAGTTACGGCGTGAAAGCGAAACAAACAAACTCACTTTCCGATTTATAATATTAGTAAGGATGAACAAAAAAGACTGTTTTTTTTTTTTTTTTTTTTAAACCTTTTCGTGTATGATTTATTTCCATTGCAAGATAATCCGACTCTAAACTCCTCTTATTTATGGAGCTTTTGATTTTTTTTTAAGCGGAAGAGTTCAATTTGAGCAAGTTTTCTGAAACTTACTTAACCCATTCGGGACGAGCGACTGGAATAAGTGCCGGCACCGATTGTACTCGCATCCCGCGAGACTGGTATAGAACCTTTGAATTGACGTCACCGCAACGACTGATACTGTAATCTGGTGCACATCTGGAGTCGAAACAGAACGTCATAACTCCCTGTTTGCCATTTAACCTCCTGACTGCCGCTGGCTGATTTTTTCGCACACTAACCTGCAGGTTTCACTGCAGCATAAGCAATATTTAAATTAATATAATTCTACAAATAAAACCCAGTTTTGAAAAATTAAGTTAGGATTAATACTCTCAAAGTTTATACACCTATACATAATAACATATTTTGTATCAGGTTGGAAAAAAATATTTTTTAAATATTTTTAATAAATTACAGAGAAAACAGCATTACAATTTTACCTTTTTGCCGGGCAATCAGGGGGTTAAAGCACGTGTGGTCTTTCTGTTTAATTTTATTTATCTTATTCTTGCATTATTTTTCTAAGTACTTAAAAAATGAAGTCTTACAAATGGGAAAACACCCCATATGCCTTATGTTTGGGCGCCAGATGAAGCATGTGAGTCACGTGCAAGAAGTCTATACGTGTCAATCGATTTGAACATTTTGTTTTTAAAAGTTTAAAATACAAAACATTTATCCTAAATATATTTGAATATACACTAATGGACAAAATTAATAGATGGGAGGTATTTTCACACATTTCTCAGAAAATATCTCACAAAACCTGGACAGTTGATTCTCATATAATGGCACTATGGCGCTGGTGTCACTGAGATGAGGTTGCGTATTTTTGTGGGCGTTGCTAAGCTAGCAGGAGGTATAAAAGTCTGCAGCTAGCTGCTCAGCTCACTCCACTCTACAACACAGTAGCGATTTGTATAGAGTTTCTTGAATATTGTTGCTTTTTGTTGATTTTTAGGTGAAATGAGTGAACATCATCGTTTAGACAATGGTTTGAAGTGGAGAATTGTGAGTAGAATTGAGGCAGGGCAGTCCCAAGCTCAGGTTGCTAGCGATTTGGGTGTAACTCCAAGCGTTGTTTCGTCTTTGTGAAGTCAATTTCAAAACAGTGGGACAGTGTCCAGAAGACCAGGACAAAGTCGTCCGAGAACAACAACGCCCAAGAAAGACCAGTATTTGCTATTTACAGCCAAGCGCCAGAGGACGTTTACAGCGACACAACTGTCTAGGGACCTTGCTGCTGCCACAGGAACATTGGTTTCAAGGAAGACTGTTGCCAGGAGGCTCGGTGAAAGAGGGTTGTATGCCAAGAAGCCCGCCATTTGCATCCCACTCACTTCCTTCCACAAAAGAGAACGTGCACAATGGTGCAGACTGCACCAACACTGGACACAGCTCCAGTGGACTAATGTTCCGTTCACAATTGAGTCCAGATTCAGTCTTCAGCATGATTCTCGGCGAATATTCATATGGAGGGAACCTGTCACACGATACCATCCCAGTAAGATCATGGAAAGGAACTATAAGGAAAGGGCAGCTGACGTCACTGTGGGCTCTTATTAGTGTGGGCAAGCTGTTTTCGCCCGTGCTTCGTTATAGCACCCACTCTACATATGAATTCAGGCATTCTGATTAGTCTACAAATTTTATTATGGTTGTCTGCTTGCTATGATTGGGCTACGTCGTCAAGATGATTCCTACAATGATCACTATGACAAAAATGTAGCGGTAGATTGGTTGACAGAAGTGTTTGTTTGTAAACATGCCCTTTCCTTATTATGCTGGTGGAAGTATTGATGGTTTGGGCAGGGATCATGCAAGATACACGCACACCCTCCTACGTGCCTCTTTTCAGTGGTGCTGTTGGCCCTGAATTCGTTTTTATGGACGACAATGCCCCACCACATAGGGCTCGCTTGGTTTAGGAATGTCTATAAAGCGAGGATATTCATCGAATGGATTGGCCAGCCAAATCTCCTGACCTTAACCAAATTGAACATGCTTGGGATGCTCTTAGAAGGGCTACTGCGAGACGCCGACCCCCATCAGAACCATTCCGGAGTTAAAAACTGCTCTGTGGAAGTGTGGGAGAGTCTTCCACAGGCAATCCTTAACTCTCTTTCCCCCAGGGGAATACCTTCTTTGGGTGTTTACGGGTTTCGCGACCCCGGATTCCCGAGCGATCTTTCTCTTTTCATTTGTTCTTCTCATTTTTAGTTGTCTATCCTTTTTTCTTTGTTTCACACTTTTTAATCGTCTCTTTTCCGTTTGTTATCCCTCTTTGTTCTTGTTCATGTTAGATTTTTTTACTAACTCTTTTGTTCACATAGTTCTTTGTTTTTACTAACTTTGTTATCGTTCTTTTGTTTAAAAAAAAAGACAAAAAAGATAAAAAATGTTTAAAAAGAAAAAAAAAATACAGCATGTTTCTTAAGTTCTCTCACATTGCTCTTTTTATATACAATAGTGTTTTTTTTTATTCACGTGAGACACTTTGGGTGTTGAGGTTTCTTTTAACTTCATCGACTCGTTTCTACCTTTTTAGGATAATCTCGAGTCCAGGGTGCAGGGCATCTTCTTCCCCCTCCCGACAGTTTTCCACTGTGGAGAGGCTGGAGTAGAAGTTTTCTTTTTTCCTGGCTGACTTTTGTATTGAATTCTATCTTCGAAGTGTATTGGGAATGGGTGGTATTTTTGTACATAATACTGGTTTTGTCTTAGTCTGGGTGTATTCGTTCCTATTTGTAAAACGGTAAAGTGGCGCCAGGTGGGCCCCCAAGTAATTGTTTTGTTTTTTCTTTCCGTCGGTTGTGTCATCAGTCCCTGGAGTTTCGAGACAAAAGCCTCCCTAACGGGTAGTAGCATACGTCTCAGTACTTGCCAACCAATCAACCTTGTGTCATCAAAGTTTGTTCGGCACCTGAGAGTGCAGGACGTAAAGTCCGATTAATAAATATTAATTTGTGAGAAACGAAGTGTTTTTTATGGTGTAGTCTTCAGTTGGCCCCCTGTCGAGCATGAGGGCCGGAGAGCTGTGGATTAAAATTAACATGTTTTAATTTGTGAAAAAAAAGTAATCAATATTGTGAAAAAAGAACAATTTGAAGAATAACAAAGAGGTTTCGTGAAGAATAAGTTATTGTTTTCGGATTCAAGAGTTGTGATATTCATTATATGATATGAAGAGATTAATCTACGTAAAGTATTACGAAGGATAATGATTAAAAGTGGTTTCGAGGTAACGGTGAGTACGCTTTTTAGATAAAATTGTTATTGTTTAATGAGTTTCGTTTTGATTTTTAAGTTGATTTTGTTAGTTTGTTTTCGGTTTGAAATTTAATGTTGAATTGATTTTCATTTCGAATAAGTTTTATATCTTCGAGTTTAGTTTCGTTTTTTAATTTGAATGTTTTGAATTTGATTTTTATTTAATGAAATTACTTGGGTTCTCTTGTCGAACAAAATGTCGTTAACAAAATTAAAGAAAAATGAATTAATTGAGATTGCTGAAGAACTTCAGCTTACGCTACCTACGAGGCCGACCATACTGTCGATAAAGGAATTAATTGAAACGAGTGAGATTTATAAGAAAAATTATGACCTTGTGGAGACTGTTGTTGAGTCGGTGACTCAAAAGGAAAAAGACAATAAAAAAGGGGCTGAACGGGAGAGATTAGAAAGGAAATCGGCGCTTGAATTACAAAAAATTAAACTTGCGCAGTTAGAAAAACAATTAGAACTTAGTAATATCCAGAAAGAAACATCGAATAAATTCAGTGAAGTAGCAATTAAAAGCGATTCTGAATTACCAAATTGTAATTTAGAAAATTTGCTAAAAAGTGTTAAAACATTAACCGTTCCACCCCCTTCGCGCGCAGAATCGTATAATCTTTTTTTCCAGTCACTAGAAAAAGCGTTTAAAACAAAGAATGTTCCGGAGGAATTTAAAGCAGAAATTCTTTTAAATATCTTAGGAGAAAAAGCCGCTAATTTAATGGTATATTTGAGTGAGGATGATTTAAGTAAACATGAAAATTTTAAAGAAGTTGTGTTAAAAGAATTTCAATCCTCCACACACGAAGTGTTAAACAATTTTCGGAAAGCACAAAAATTCCAAAAAACGAAAGTTATGTCCAATTCGCGTCGCGATTAACATCAACATTTGATTATTATTGTCAGTTAAGAAAAGTTAATGATTTTAAGGGACTGTGTGAATTAATGATTTCCGATAAAATCTTTCATTCGTTAGATCGTGAACTTCAAGTTTACATAGGTGTAAAACAAGGAGAAGATTGGTACACTCCACAAGAATTATCGAGATACTGTGATATTTATGTGTCATCTAAGAATAAATGTAAACCCGAAAATAACGCGTTTTCACGTCCGCAGTTTGGAAATAATTCTCAAAAATTTCGTAATGCATACAGTCCACAAAAGAATTCTAAGGTGTTTGTGTCGGAAGTTAAAACTCCGAAGTGTGTTCTTTGTAAATTTAATGGAAATCATTATCTTGATATGTGTTCTATTTTCAGAAAAATGCTAGTTAGTGAACGAATTGAGTTCGTTAAAAATAATCAATTATGCTTTAATTGTCTTAATCGCCATAAGGTTAGCAATTGTTCTGCCAAATTCAATTGTGCTATTTGTAAGAAACGGCACAGTACGTATTTACTTATAGAAAAAAAAATTAGATGAAGGGCGTGCGCAGGGTGATGCAAGAGGTACCAATCAGGAATACAAACCGTTTGGAATGTCGGGTGCCGTGTTAGATCCAAGATCAAATGTTTTTATTCCAAAAGGAGCATGTGGTGATAACTTATCAGCCGAGAATAGAGAATCGTTATCTTTCACAGCCACAAATATTAATGTTAACAAATCTCGTATGGTTTTGCTGAGTACAGCTAAAGTAATGATCGCGGATAATTTCGGAATATTCCATGAAGCGCGTGCATTATTAGACAATGGAAGCCAGTCATGCTTCATATCGAAACAGTGCGCTGACAGATTTAATTTGAAGAGGGAAAAAATAAATCTTGCGGTTTCTGGCTTAAATAAATCGTCGTCAGTGATTAATTCGGTGGTGAAAACAAAAATTGCGAATCATAGCAGATCTTTCCAAAAAAGAGTAGAGCTTCTGATAGTTTCGAATATAACAGATTACACACCCGCTAAGAAATTTAGCATTGATAAGCTCGATTTAGAGAATTTAACATTAGCAGACGAAAGTTTCAATAAGCCAGGTGTTGTGGATATTTTATTGGGCGCACAATTATTTTATGAAATTTTAAAATCCGGTCAAATGAGAATCCCCGAGACAGATATAATTTTGCAAAATTCAGTATTTGGATTTATTGCAACTGGGAGTGTTGGGATTGAAAATGAAACTTCTGTTCATTGTGGGTTAATTTTGGAAAATTTAGACACAACTTTGAGAAAATTTTGGGAGACTGAAAATGTTGAGGCAGAAAGGGTGCAAACCGATGAGAATTTGATATGTGAAGATCATTTCATGAAAACTCATTTCAGAAATGACGATGGTCGTTACGTCGTTAGAATGCCGCTAAAGGAAGACCCGCCACGTTTGGGAGAATCAAAAGATATTGCGGTAAAAAGATTGAATTCTCTTTGGCGACGTTTGAGAAGAGAACCTGGGTACCTAAAATTGTATAGGGAATTCTTAACTGAGTATGAAGAATTAGGTCATATGCAGGCAACTAACGACAATCCAAAATACATTATGCCTCATCATGAAGTTTATAGGCCGAATAATAGTACTACGAAATTACGGGGTCGTATTTAACGCTTCTCAAGCAACCTCATCTGGACAATCTCTTAATGATAAGCTATATTCTGGATTTGTTGTCCAAGATGATTTATTTTCAATTTTGTTGAGATTTAGGAAGCATACTGTAGTGTTCACCGCGGACATAAAAAAGATGTATAGGCAAATTTATATTAGTCCCGATCAGTGCGATTTACAATGTATTTTATGGAAGGGTAATGAGAATGAAATTGTACGCGTTTTTAAGTTGCTCACTGTTACTTACGGAACCAAATGTGCACCCTTTTTAGCAACGAGAGTGCTTCAACAGCTATGTCACGATGAAAAGGAGAAGTACCCTTTAGGTGCCGCTGCTGGCAAGGATTTTTATGTTGATGATATACTCAGCGGTACAAATGACACATCTACGGCCATGGAACTTCAGAGACAGTTAATATCTCTATTAAATGCTGGTGGACTGAAACTTCACAAGTGGAGCTCTAACAATGAATTCTTATTCAAAAATGTTTCTTCCTCAGAAAAGGAGTATGATTTTGATTCTGGTGAATCGGAAACTGTGAAAACTCTCGGACTTCTATTTAATCCTAAAAATGTTACATTTTGTTTTAAAATTCAACATTGTGAGAATTCTATAACTAAAAGAGCAGTGTTATCAGATATTGCACGGTTATTTGACCCTTTGGGTCTTTTAGGTCCTGTTATAGTTACAGCAAAAATTTATTTGCAGAAGTTGTGGCTCCTTAAGCTTGATTGGGATGATGAGATTCCACTGCGAGAAAAAAAGGCTTGGTTCAAATTTCGCCAAGAACTGACAGAGTTGAGATACTTGCAAATTAATCGTCACGTTTTATGGCCAAATTCACAACAAATAGACTTGATAGGATTTGGTGATGCGTCTCAAGAAGCTTATGGCTGCGTTATTTACTTTCGATCTATCTCCGAATCAGGCGAATCCAAGGTGTCACTCCTGTGTAGTAAATCGCGTGTGGCACCCCTCAAGAAGATTACGATCCCAAGATTAGAGCTCTGCGCCGCAGAGCTGCTTTCGAAATTAACTATCAAGGTACTTTCATTCTTTGATGTTCAAATTCGTGGAGTATATTTATACTCAGATTCGACAGTAGTGCTAGCATGGATTGCTTCACCACCTCAAACGCTTAAAGTTTTCGTATCAAATCGTGTCTCGAACATTCAAAATAGTACTAAAGACTTCTCTTGGAACTATGTAAAAACTTCTGAGAATCCAGCTGATTTAATTTCACGTGGTGTTAGTCCGACGAAAATTCTCGATTTGAAATTGTGGTGGAACGGGCCTGATTTCTTGCACAGTCAGGAAAGTTATATCAAGTTCATTATATCAAGTAGAAGGAACTGTTAACTGTAGCTGAAACACAGGAGTTACAGCAAGAACTCGGACCTAACTGTAATTATAAAAACTCTGAACTAAGTTTTATTAATGAAATTTCAGACATTGATTATTTATTTAATATCACTAATTCATATATAAAACTAATTAGAATCATTAGTTTTATTTTTAGGTTTATTTCTAATGTGAAATCTTGGGCAAAGGAAAGGGGACCTTTATCTCCTACTGAATTGAAGAAAGGTAAAATGGTTTTATTAAAATCTGTACAATTGCAGGTATTTTCTAGGGAGATAAAGGCTTTGAAGGAGAAAGGGAGAATTAAAGAATTTAATGTAAGCAGTTAATCTCCTTTTATTGATGATGAAGGAATTCCTCGCGTGGGTGGCAGACTTTTAAATTCTAACTTCCAAACTGATATTAAACCAAATATGGTTGTACTATTAAAAGAAAGCAACTTACTAGTATGTACCTGGGTACTTGGTAGGATAGAAAGTGTAATTCGTCGGAATGATGAAAAAATAAGAGTAGTTTTAGTAAAAACGCCTAAGGGCATTTATAAGAGAAGTATCTCTATTGTAGCAGTTTTACCTATTTCAGATAATGTTATGGAAGCTTGTTAAATTTTACCATTGTATAATTATTATTGAATTTGAAATTTTATTCGTATATTCTGGTTGTATATATATTGTGTTATTTTCATTGTATCTATTATGTGTGTAATTGAAATTGTATATCATTAACAGTGTAAGTTAATAAAAACCTTTGGGTTTCAAGGTGGGGAGTGTATTCGCTCCTATTTGTAAAACGGTAAAGTGGCGCCAGGTGGGCGCCCAAGTAATTGTTTTGTTTTTTCTTTCCCTGGTTGTGCCATCAGAGTTTATTCGGTACCTGAGAGTGCAGGACGTAAAGTCCGATTAATAAATATTAATTTGTGAGAAACGAAGTTTTTTTATGGTGTAGTATTCACTGGGGTTCAGATGACTTTTTCGATAGAACTGGCGATTTGGATGATTCCTTAGATTGAGCTGATAATTTCTGTTGATGTTTTTCTAGACTGACTATTTTAACGGGTTCTGAAGATGGTGGCCAAATTTCTGATTGTGGGTTTTCGGTCATTTTAGTAGAGAGACATATAACACGGGATTCTTTGATTGGGGTGTTGGTTGATTGAGTTTTAAATGAATTACCTAGTGAACAAGAGGTGTCAGTCTGAGTGCTTGTGTGCCTTACAGATTTTAATTGTTGTCTGAGTAAACTGGAGTAAGATACTCCCAACAGATGGGGTTCTAGACTCAACAAATTTGCGAGCTTCAGGATAGGAAATTTTCTGGGTTATTTTAATTGCAAGTATTTCTTTTTCGCGTATCCAGTTAGGACAAGAACGGGAATAGGCTGGATGGTAACCTTTACAATTTACACACTGTTCAGGGTTATTGCAGTTTTTACTATTACGGCCAGTTTCAGCACAACGCAACGTGCGCAAGTTTCAGAGCCACGACATGTTGTGTTTGTGTGGCCATAACGCTGACATTTAAAACACCGGAGGGGGTTAGGGATATAAGGTTGGACAGGACAACTCAAGTAGGAAGCTTTAATTCTGGATGGTAAATTTGGGCTATTGAAAGTAAGAATTAAGTGCTTTGTGGGAAGCACTTGTTCATTTTGACGGATTGTGATTCGACGTGCGTCTATAATGTTTTGATCTTTTAAGTTTTCTAGAAGTTCTTCCCTTGTAGAATATAAAAGTTCAGGTTCAGATATGACTCCACGGGTTGTATTTAAAGTTTGATGTGCTTGAACTGAAACAGAAAATGTACCTATTTTGTTTGAATTTGATAGAAGTTGTGACTGTCTAGCTGAAGTGACTTCAACCAGTAAATCGCCAGACTGAAGTTTTTTGAGAGTGGCTATCACCCAAAACAGAGTGGAAAGTTTTGGCAATAAGGAACGGTGAGGTTTTTTTGAAAGAGTTATTATTGAGACTATCAGTACGTTTGATTATGAAAAATTTTGTGAAAGAAATGTTCTGGACATTTTGTTGCTCTCCACATGGGAGAGATACAGAAGGAATTGTATTTCCATCCATATTGTAAAAAATCAATTCGGATCCCGGCCGCACCACCCACTACCGAGCCTAACAAGGGGATGCACATTCGCGTTCCAGTGCTAACCAGGGCCTATACGGTCACAAGACAATCCTATGTCAGTCTCCACCCTTAACGAGATGACTAGTAATTGCTCGCTCACTTGATCCCTAAAGCCAGTGACCGAAGTCAGCTGACCAGCCGATTGATGCATACGGGACCAACATGCACCTCCCATCTACCTGAAGCAGAGGCCAAAGCAGTGTGTTGGTTTCCCTCAACTGCCAGGATCCCCCTTTCCAGGGACACGGGTCGCCACGCACGGCCAACACGTGGGTGATTTACAATTCTCCATGAGTCGATATACAGGATGATATCGGCTCATACAGAATTGCCTTCACATCCGAAAAGGAAACCACAACGAGAGTGAAACAAAGAGAAAAGAAAGACCAGAGGAGTAAGAGGAAAAGGAAAGGAGAAAGATCACTCAGGTGCCCCGGGGATGTGAAGCCCGTGAATACCTAAAGCTCCACCCAGGGGGAGCTTTATGTGACGTTTTTATTGTTTATTTAAAAAGAAGTGTTGTAATCAAATTTTTTACAAATAAAAAAATAAGATTTTTTTTTTTTTTGGTTTTATTGCAGTTGGGATTTTTTTTTATTTATTCATGTTGAATAAAGAGAAATTTAAAACAATATCATCGATAAGTTAAACTTAATAAAGGGAAATTTATGAAAGTAGGTACTGGACTACATTAAAAAGAGAAAAATAAAAATAAATTTACCTTTTAAGTATCGATAAAATATCTTAGAAATAAAAACATTGATAAATGGCATTCTGGCACAAATGTCGTATACGCACCACATTTGCGGTGACTGCAAATGTGGCGATTTTATGCCTCAAAGGGTAACTCGGCTGTTGTTGTTTAATTAATAAACTGTTTATATTCTAATATTTAATAAGTGATCATTGATTAAATATTCAATAATTTCAAGAGTATTTTCACTGCTGATAATTAATTGAAAAATTAATTATAATGAAATCTGCTTATTGTCTTTTTTAAAAGTATGTGAATAGTTTTGTTCTATAATTATTAACTAATCTTTTTTTTATTTCTTATTATGACCTTTTTAAAGTAATAGAAAATAATTAGAAAATATATATGTAATTGGTATTTAAAAATGAAGTTTTCACCGAATTGGCGTTAGAAGAAAATATCGCCAATGTTGTGCGTATATGTCATCTGCGCTAATATTCTACTTATACTGGTTCTTTTCCTATGTCACTGGTTTTCAATCTTTTATCCCATGGAAGCGTATATGTAAAATTACGATTCCCCCCCCCCCCTTTCTCGTTCCTTTTTGCTAAACAGTATGGTACTACTTGATTTTCCCGTCGACTAATTTGGCAAAATTATACAAATTGCCAAACTATTCTCAAAATTAAAAATAATAAAAAAAAAATTGTAATTTAAGAAATTACACCAACCATTTGAAAAATGTTTCACTCGAAACATTCATCTATCATTTTAAGCTAAATACCAGTTGTTTTATTGTGTATTATCCGTGCCACTGCTATAAATGACTTTATAATACATGCTGCAATTCGAAGGTACGGTTCGTTTAAGTTACATCACTCCATTGTCGCCAAGCATAAAAGTTGGCGGCGAAAGAAACATTTCAAACTATGTAACATTGTTGGTGCGAAAGTAATCATTATTAAAATACAGCTTTGGCATATACTGTTTGATTTTACAGAGCGGAATTTTGGTGATGGAGGTTTTAAACCAAAGTCGATCGCAGCACATGCATCTGTGAATGGGTCCATCAGACATTGAATCAAAAAAGTTTTTTTCCATTTTTTCCCAAGCCGATTGCTTTTTAGTTTTCTTTTTAGGTGGTGGAAAATCAAGAGTAATAGCTATAACATTTTCCGGCTTGTTAGAATTACTATTGGCACTCAAATTTTCCTGGTTAGAACCGACCGATTGTAAAACGCCATGGCTAGTGGATTGGTTGCCCTCGAGACATGATGTTTTACAATTAATCGGTTCGGCATTAAATTGCGTTCTTTTTCGTGATCGCCTTTCAACACGTAATTGGTTTTCAGCGGCTCGATAATCTTTTGATTTACTCGTTTTCTGCATTGAAAGACGTTTTTGCGCCAAACCAAATACTACTTAGTTATCCCGTCGACCAATTTCGCCAAATGATACGACTCGCCAAACTAATAAGCAACTTATACATGTTGACTAAATTTTTATTTTAAATAACAAAAGAACAAATAAATTAGTAAAACATTAATAAAAAGTCGAAATAAAAATCACTTTATGATTGTTTAAATACGCGTATTGTGTTTAATGTCATTGAATGCGATATTCACGTTCATTCATTTCTTTGGCTTCGGCTTTTTCCGTATCTGTTAATTTCCGTCTACCCATTTTTAAATTTGTTAGTTTTCTCCTTTATTACAATGATTTTAACCATTTTAATTTACTATTCAAATAAAAATTCTTCTAAAAGTAAAGAATTTAATTTAAATTCAAATAAAAACTCTTCTAAAAGTAAAGAAATTAATTTAAATTCAAAAGTGACCACATCATTTTGTCAATCCTCCACCGAAAACAACAACCATTTTTCAATGGTTAATAATAACGTTCTTTTTATTTTAAATAAAAAAAAATTAATAAAACATTAATAAGAATACAAATAAAACTTCATAATAAAAATCACTTGATGACGTAATGAACATTCGATACGACTTTAATGTTACATGAATGTGACATTTTTTATCATCACTATTGACATTTAATCTTTTAGTTTGGCGGTAGTTTTTTGGTCGACGATATAACCAAATAGCACCAAAAGTATTTTGTAAATTGTTCTTTACCAATTTACCTTTATCATTATTTGAAACAAAGGTGATATATGACCTGTTCTTTTTTTTTCATAAAATTTCTAGAAGAAACTCTCATGTTTAACATTAAACTTTATTGAATTTATGTATTTCAAAGGCCTAAATCATGTACAAAAAAAATTACTAATTATGCCAAAAAAAATTTCATTTTGTGTCAAAAGTGATAACGCAATCTTATCACTTTCTTCAGAAGTAGGTCTTGAAATGGTTAATAAACTCTTTTTTTGTTTTTTTCTTTGTTGAAAACAATTTTCTTTGGGGTTCTATTTTTTTGTTTGATGGTTCTTTATTTGTAATGTTCATAAAAGGAGAGTTCTGTTTTGAATTTTTCATGGCAGCAACAGATGACTGAATGTACAATAAAATTTTTCTTAAAAGATAGTTCACTTTTCGTAGATAAACCATTGAAAAATTGTACATATTCTCTTTTCAGATTTTCTAACTCTGCAGCGACAGACAAAGAGCTTGAGGATTGTCTGTTTTGCTTAGATAACTGACTTACTAAGAAGTCGGCATCTTCTGCGTATGAGTTTTCGTTGGAAATACATAAATTTTCACTATCTAATAATTCAGTTGGTGAGACATTTGTTTTCCTTTTATGCATACAAATAGCATTTATATGTTTACACATGTTCCATTTTACCGATGAGTCATGACATGTGCAGACAAATTTGTGAATGCAAGATTTACATTCTATGCATAATAAACGGCAATTACAATCATTTTTTTTCCTCAATATAATAAATCTCTTTTAGTGTTGATGAACAAATGCTCCATATGCCATCCTTCTCATTTATTGTCATATTAATATCTAAGCATGATTTATGCCTTTTTCTTATTTCCTTTAATTTGGTACTTATTTTTCCTTTGTCAAACTGAATTAAGCGTTCAACTGTTTTATTTTTCAAAACCTCATAATTCCATGTAGAGATTTGTCTAATCTCTTTACAGTCTTTCTTTGCAGATACATATACTTAATTGTCCTATGCATTCGCACCAAATGCATATTTGTGTTTAAGCCACAATGCAAACGGTTGCAAAAAGCCCAAGCAATAGCAGATTTTAGATAATGATCTCTGAAATAAATACCATACAATGCTGTATCTTCATCATCACATAATATTTTTACAGCAGCTTGAATCATAGCTTCAAATGCATTTTTGTCACGTTCCTCAAGCAAAGTTCGCAGTAACTTATAGGCTTCTACTTTCTTATACTTGGATTTTATTTTATTAAGATTTTTGCGAAATGCTCTATCCACATGCCAAGCACAAAAGACACGACGTTTAGGCGCACACATTACATTCTTCCATGCATTGATAAAACATTCTGCCATGTCTGGACATGAATACTTGAGTTTCTACGATTCCAACTTCCTTTTTTATGTATTTAAAAAGATATTGACAAGAAGATATCTTCATCAACTCTGTTTGCAAATAAAAATGCACACGGAAAGCCTTCATTTATTTCATCAATGAATAATAATGTAACTAACTCAAATTTATATGCATATTAATCCCTGTATCATCTATACAAACAGCTTTGGAACCATGTTTTTTGAGTAGCATTTTTTGTACATCATTCATAATTATAAGTATAAAATCTTCATTCTTCAGTTCTGGATATTCCGAAATGGTATTACCCTGAGATTTGTAAAACAATACACATGGGTTATGACAATCTGACATTTCTTGAATCCAAACATCTACGCTAATTGAATCATTTTCGTGTTTCATTATATCTGATCCAAGTTTGAAACATTTCTGTATGTTATATAAATTTTTTTTGTGATGAAATGTAACCGTTCCCGGCCAGTTTCAGAAATAGAATTTCTGACATCGTCTAATATTGCATCAAATGGGATCTTAGCTGCAAGTTTTTCAGCTAACAACTTACGTTCAGCTAAAGTAAGATTTAAGTGACCCAAATCAACATCAAGTCCAATATGAGTTTTTCTAAATCTACATTGACAGCTCCATTCCTTTTTAAAACAGTATTTAATTCTTTACTACCCTGAGTTTTTAGGTGCCTTTTTCTGGTATTTGTCAACTTGGCATAGCCAGATCTGTGGCAACTGAAGGTCTGATACTCTATTTGCTTATATAATTTTGTACCACGCTCCACAAGAAATTTACATTTTGTCTCTTTTTCAATGGTTTCTTTCCACACATAGAACTAACTGTTCATATGTTGGAAAAGATAAATTCTCTTGCTCAATTTTTACATCATGTTTCATCTGATAGTGAATGAATAGATATTTTCTTTCAAATGTTGAAGAGCACATTGGACACTTATTAAATTTTGTTTTATTCCGCATTGAAATAATATGTTTATTACGTATTAGATTATTTAAATTATAAGACTTATTAAAATGGGCTGAACATTTGTCACAATTATATTTAAATCTTTTTTTTTTTGGGCCGTTTGTTTTGTTTCTCAGGGTGCTTCTGTTCCACATGCCTATATAAGTTTTGGGAAAAGGAGAAATGACGTTTACAATCTGAGCAATAATATATTTTTTTTCAAATCCTTTTGATGAATCTTAATATAATTTGCCGAGGAAGTATGTTTCTGTTTTATATGAAAATTTAAATGATGCAATGTATTGAAGTTATTGTTACATTCATTACAAGAATATTAAAAAAAAATTCTATTTTTCAAAACGAAATCATATAGTATCTTGTAGGATGGATATTTTTCAAAGGCCTTTTTAAACTGCTATTACGAGTGAAAGATTTACTACAATCAAAACATTCAAAAGATTAAGTCCTATTGAAATGTTTCATGTTGCATAAATATTGTAAACTACAAGAAAAAAAATATAAAATTACATACTTACAATAAGAAAAAAAAAACACCATAATGTTGGTTGTTTGATTGAATGGGGTTTACTGGCGCAAAGTCACACTAGGGACATGCTGCGACCCAAGAACAAGATGAAGTAAAAACCGAAAAGTTTCCAAAAAATCCCACTAAAAATGTGGAAAAATATAATGGATAAGAAGCAAAGTTAAATTATGAAAGCATTAAAGTGATAAAAATGTAAATTAAACAAGTCCATAGGAGTAAAACACAATTCAGGAAAAAATAAGGGTTAAAAACAGTCAAATCAATAAAATAGCAAGTCAACATTATAATAATAATATACAATAATAGTCAATATCGTTTAAAGAATCATGAAAACTGTGCGAAACGAACAATGAACAAAAAAAGAAAAAACAGTGACATAAATGTAAAAAATTGTGCAATATTTAAATAATAGCAAGGTTTCGTTAATGATTATTCTTTTGAACCATATTTTGGTTGTATTAAATATTTAAATTAAAAATAGTAAAAGCACTAAAAAAAAGACTGTTTTAAAAGCAAGTGTAAAGTGTTAAAATACTGATTAAAAGAGAATAATCATTTATTTATTTATTTATTTTTCTTGAGGGGGGAGGGGCAAGTTGTTATGATGAAGGCACATATTCTTCATAAACAGTATTTGTTTCGTCATTATCTGATTCATAACTAGATGAATCCATAGCTTCTTCTTCAGCATAGTTGAGTAACTGTTTTGGATCCTTTATATTTCTAATTGCTGAGCTGAGACAATATTTTTTGTCCTTTCTCTTCACAGTTTTCCACTGTGAAGAGACTTGGGTTGAGGGTTTATTTCTATCTATGTGTATGCTAGATTTTATGTTTTTTTTTTTAATTGGACATACAGTAGGGTTCAACGATTTGTTTTTATCTGATTCTGAAGTAGCCTGTGTCTCATGTTCTGTTGATTTTGAAGTTTTAGCTAATAAGTTTTGTGTTCGTTTATAAAGGTATTCTATTTCGACAGGTTCTGATGATGGTGGCCAGAGCTCTAATTTTAGCATAAGTCTTGTACTAGCGGTAGAGTATCTATTACAGGGTTTTTTCTTTAAACTGCTAGATGAGGGTGAGTCATATGGAATGGCAGAATCAGTCTGAGTGCTTATGTGCCTCACAGAGTTTGTTTGACGTTTGAGTAGGCTAGAATAAGAGACGCCAGCTGACGGGGTTCTGGATTCAACAACTTTCCGAGCATCAGGATAAGAGAGGTTTTGTAAAATTTTAACTGTAAGAATTTCCTTTTCACGTATCCAACTTGGACATGTGCGAGAATAAGCAGTATGATACCTTTACAATTTGCACAGCGTTCGTCTTTTTCACAAGATTTATCGTCGTGGCCGACTTCTGCACAACGGGCACAGGTAAAAGTGCCACGACAGTTAATATTATTATGGCCATAACGCTGGCATTTAAAGCATCGGAGAGGGTTAGGTATGTAAGGTCGAACAGGAGAGCTTAGATAGGTAGCTTTTATTCTTGTAGGTAGATTAGGACTATTGAACGTTAGAATGATGTGCTTTGTGGGAAGCACTTTTTCATTCCGACGAATTGTTATGCGCCTTACATCTAAGACATTTTTATTTTTCAAATTTTCCAAGAGTTCTTCTTTTGTAGAAAATAAAAGTTCCGGCTCGAATATTACACCGCGACTAGTATTTAGAGTTTTATGTACTTGAACGGAAACTGAAAACGGTCCTATTGTAGTGCAATTAGAGATAAATTGTGATTGTTTGGAAGAAGTTACCTCTACTAGCAGATTCCAAGACTGTAGTTTTTTAAGTGAATGACCATCACCAAAAACAGATTGAAAAGTTTTTGCGATAAGAAATGGTGAAGTATTCTTGAATGAACAATCAGAATGACTATCAGTACGTTTAACTAAAAGGAAACGTGTGAATGAATTGTTCTGAACACTTTGTTGCTCTCCATATAAGAGAGATAAAGGAGGAGTTGATTTTATTCCATCCATATTGGAAAAAATAAAATTCAGGCCCCGGCCGCACCACCCACTACCGAGTCCAACAAGGGGATGCACATTCGCGCATCAGTGCTAACCAGGGCCCATACAGTCACAAGTTAAACCTATGTCAGCCTCCACCCTTAACGAGATGACTAGTAATTGCTCGATCACTTGATCCATTAAGCTAGTGACAAAAGTCAGCTGACCAGCCGATTGATACATACGGGACCAATATGCACCTCCCGTCTACCGGAAGCAGAGGCCAAAGCAGTGTGTTGGTTTCCCTCAACTGCCAGGATCCTCCTTTCCAGGGACACGGGTCACGTGGGTGGTTTACAATTCCTTATTAGTCGATATACAGGATGATATCGGCTCATACAGAATTGCCCTCACCTCCGAAAAGGAAACCAGAATGAGAGTGAAATAAGGATGAAAGGAAGACAAGGAGCAAGAGGAAAAGGAAAAGAGAAAGATCACTCAGGATCCCGTGGTTGTGAAGCCTGTGAATACCTAAAGAAGGTATTCTCCTGGGGGAACCACTATAATGAAATCGTATTGCTTATAATACTCGCAATTTGAATTTGAATTTATTTTTTTCCAATCCTCGTGCTCAAGAATTATTTCTTTTTCATTTTATTTCCTATAACTAATGTGGTAAATATTCACGTGTCCCCTAAACAGAGCAAAAAACCATTTTTTCAGTTTAAAAAGGGAAAATATCGGCAGCATGGGGATTTTCGTGGGTGTATTTGTGATAAGAGACAAAGTTTGGGGCGGGGTATAAGCGCTAGTGCTTTTTCCTCATCAGATAACTTCAAATTGTAAAGTGCATGTCAGTAACTGATATATGTGTTATTGTATTGTTTTTATGAATAACATTTTGGCAACATAGCTACATGCTTTTCAAATTCCTTAGATTGCCGGAATTTATATGTGTTGTTTAATGTTGATAGAAGCCTACGTTTTCGTTATAAAGGTTATAATTGTTTCGCATACTTTCATTAGATTACAATTTAATCAACATAAAAATTTTATTCCTAAATTACGTATAATGGAACAACATTTAAAATCTAAAATTTTGACGTCGATTTCGCTTGTATTTGTGCGGAGGCTAAATGGAAACAGTGGAAACAAACCTTTCTAATTTTTTAAGTGAAATCAATAATATAACTGAAACAAACAAATTACCGCTGCTTTGCAATTATCTTTCTGCTAGTGTGTTCCTTCCTATTAATGATGCCGAAAACTATGATACTGTTATATTATTATTAGTGGCATTATCCATGTTATTCCCATCTCGTGATATTTGTTACCGGTAAAACCTAAGTTGACTGTAACTTTAGAAAATATATGTCTAGCTCTCTATGTAATGTTGTAATTAAATGTCTTGTGTTTTAAAGTATATTATCTTCTATTGTATAGTTAACTGCACACCTCTACGACTATAAATGTTTATATTTAAGCTCGGCAGTATCTATTAAGATACATAACGCGACATGGTGGCAGTCGGTTTTAATTAAAATATTTAATTTCTTTTCTACGCATCAGAATCTTGGAGAAAATCCACGAAGGTCATATGGGAATAACTAAATGCAGAGATTTAGCTAATTCAGTTATTTATTAGCCTGGAATAAGTAAGCAGATAGAAGAACTCGTTCGAGAATGTCCATCATGAATATAGGAAGCTAGAAATTGTTCTGAACCATTGAAACAAACTAGTTTTCCTCAAAGACCATAAGAAATTGTAGCCATGGATCTATTCAAGCTTCACTCAGACTGGTATTTGCTAGTAACTGATTTTTATTCACGTTATCCAGAAGTTGCAAAACTAGACAGGCTCACATCCAACGAAGTAATTTTGCACTGTAAATCCATATTCGCCAAACATGGAATACCTGATATAGTCAGATCCGACAATGAAAAACAGTTTGAAGTGACTCGAACAGCTGATTTCAACAATTTGCTGAAGCATATGGTTTCAAACATGCTACGTCTAGTCCCAGATATCCTCAAAGCAATGGTTTTGTGGAGGCAGCAGTCAAGATAATCAAACTCAGATTCAAAAAGTCAAGAGACCCTTATTTGGCTTTGTTGAGTTATAGAGCTTCACCTTTGAAAAACGGTTATAGCCTGCTGAGTTACTGATGGGACGACGTTTACAAACAACTCTACCTATAACACTCTCAGAACTTCAACCAAAACTGGTGCAGAAGGAGAGATTGGAAGAAGTAGAAGAAAATTGAATAAAAACTCAAGAAAGAGATTATAATCGAAAACATAACGTCCATGAACTGAAACCAATAAATCAGGTGAAAAGATTTGGATAACAGATAGAAAGGCTGTTGGTACTGAAGAAAAGGAGGCAGATACACCAAGATCGTATCTCGTTAGGGAAAGACAACAAACACTAAGGCGAAATAGGAAGCATTTAATTCCAGAGTCTAAACTACAAGCAAATTTAGTGGAACATAACATGGAAGAAGTTCTTTCAGAGGAGATTGCCAAAAGAAATGTTTCCAAAACAGATCGTGCTGTCGTAACCAAAGGAAAAAACAAAGTTAAACCACAATTTAATCAACCTGTAGTCACTCGAAGTGGTAGGACTGTGAAAGCTCCTGACAGACTAAATCTTTGAAAGGGGAGATGTGTGTTATTCCCACCTCGTGATATTTGTTACCGGTAAAACCAAAGTTGACTGTAACTTTAGAAAATATGTCTAGCTCTCTGTGTAATGTTGTAATTAAATGTCTTGTGTTTCAAAGAATATTATCTTCTATTATATAGTTAACTGCACACCTCTATGACGATAAATGTTTATATTTAAGCTCTGCAGTATCTATTAAGATACATAACGCGACACTATTGTTGCTTTGGACTCTATGTTACCAAACGAAATGAAATTTTTGCCAGGATTGTCTAGCCTCTAGAATACAAGAAAGTGGCGAGTCTGTAACAGACTTCTTTCAAACACTTAAGCAACTCAGCAAGGACTGTAGCTTTAATGCGGTGACGGCCGAGCAATACAAGTGTGAATACATCTGAGATTCGTTCACCCGAGGTTTAAGGAATCCACGCATCAGAGAGCGTTTGTTAGAAAACTCCACCATTACCTTAAAAATGCTTTTGATCAAACTAAGGCTTTGGAACTAGCTGAATCTCACTCAGCTTCGTACATGAATACTTCACATCATATGCCTGTGGCTGCAACGGATCATTCGGATAAAGTTACTAAAGATAATTTTTCTGCTGCAGTTAAGCGACATCAATCTGGAAAATGTTTCTTTTGTGGAAATGACCGGCATTTACGAAATCTATGCCCTGCAAAAGAGCTACTGTACAGATAATGTGGAAAAAAGGGGCACTATCAAAAAGTATGCCAATCAAAACCACAGCGCGTCTCCCATAACACTGCTGCATCAATTCACACCTTAGCTTCAATACCAATCTCACCTAGTTGCCTTCAAAATTCTATTACTAAAGTGTAAATTAATGGGGTAGAATTGAATGAACTTATTGACACTAGTAGCTCACTTAGTTTTTGTAGTGTCTTTACAATACATAATTAAGTAATTCATACGAATCCATTAAGATAAATAAAATAGACACAAAAGTCGCGTATTCACAGCATCTTTATTACAATTTTTACAACCGTGGAATTTGCCAGATCCACATAAGTAAGTTACATAAATAAATATTATATCAAATTGAGTTGGACAATAAATATAAAACATATGGAGGTTGATATATGGAGTGAGAATACATTACAATACCCTCCTCTACAAGTTAAGACGTACAACTGGTTTTATATGACGCTTAGGGCGTTCATGTATATTTAATTTTACTGGTTGTGAATCACTATTGTCTCTATTACATTTTAATTCATTTGGATGAGAGATTGTTGGTTTTAATGATATATTTTGATCAGTAATTGCAGTATCATTTTGAGGTTCGTCTGATGGTACATCAACATCCGTATTTGGATTTGAAAGTTCATTATCTCTAAACTGGTTATCAACATTATCCATAACTCTCCTGTTATTAAAATTAGTAGTATCAAAATTTGAACTGAAGTTGTTACTGTCCTTTTTATTTATATAACTTCCAGAATCATAAATACTTTTATCTGCAATAATTTGATCCAAATGTCTTTTCCAAATTAAATCCTCATTAATTAGTTTACACATATATATTCTATCACCCAACACTTCATCTATTGTGCAATGAACCCAACCCTTCTTGTTTGGATTTCGGTAATCTCTACACAATACTCTACCCCTTCTTTGAATACTTCCTCTCTGGTACCCTTAGTAACCACCATACCCGATTTATTTGTATCTTTCAACAAATCTAATCTAGTTCTAACTTTATTTTTAAAAATTAAACTAGTGGGTGTAACCCCTGTTGTCATGTGAACTGAATTTCTATAGTGGAAAAGGTACCTATTCATTAAAGTTTCAAAGCTTACATTGCTATTAATTGGTGATTTTAATAATTTACCTAAGCTAAGTTTAAAGTTTTTCACAGCATTCTCAGCAAGTCCATTAGTAGCCGGATGAAATGGTGGAGATGTTAGAAATTTTACCCCATTCATTTGCAAGAAATTAATCAATTCTCCTGATTCAAACTGTCTTCCATTATCAGTTTCCACAATCTTAGGTAAACCGAAACGATCTAAACACTCCCTAAACTTTTCAACGCATGTTTTAGCCTCCATATTTTTCATAACAAATGCTTCGACCCATTTAGAATATGCATCTACAATTATTAAAATCATTTTCCCCTTTATAGGACCTAAAAAATCTGCATGGACTCTTTCAAACGGGTAATTAGCTTTATTCCCTGAAATGATTTTGGGTTTCTTAGGCTCTGGTCTAGATTCAGAACAAACGCTACAACTTTTGACAAAGTCCTCAATTTCCGAATCTAACCCAGGCCACCAAAAATAAGCCCTAGCATTACATTTCATTTTAACTATACCTTCATGAGTACTATGAAGTTCATTAAGCAACTGCTTTCTATACTTTGTTGGGATCACAACACGATAGCCCCACATTATTACACCCTTATCCACATTTAATTCATCTTTACGACTAAAATACTTTTTAATCTAACCATCAGTAAAATTTTTAGGGAATCCATACGTTATATAATTAAACAATTTTCCTAAAATTGGGTCTCTTCTAGTTTCAGATCGAACTTTAAACAAATCAATCGGAACATCATTTTCGATAAAATGGACATAATCATATTCTTCGGGTTCTACCAATTTGTTATCAAATACTGGGTATCTGGATAAAGCATCTGCCTGTGTGTTTAGGTTACCTTTTATATGTCGAAAAGTATAGTTTAACCCTGATAAAAATAGTGACCACCTTTGGAGCCGTCCTGCCACCATAGGTGGTAAAATACGTTTTTTTCCAAATAAAGCTAATAGTGGTTTATGATCACTTACTTACCAATTCAAATTTAGTCCCTATCAGATACTGATAAAGCTTTTGACATGCCCAATAAATGGCTAAAGCTTCCTTATGTATCATTGAATAATTTTTCTCCGCTGGACTATAAACTCTGGATATAAAACAAATTGGTCTGTCAGATTTGTCGTCCAATACATGTGATAACACAGCCCCTATCCCATTTTGACTAGCATCACATGATAATCTTAAAGGTTTAGACCTATCAAAATAAATCAGAACTCGGTCTGATGTTAATTCTCTCTTAGCATTTTCAAAGGCTTGTTGACATTTGGTAGACAATTTAAAATCTACATCTTTTTGTAACAAATCATACAAAGGTTTCATTTTTGGTGATAAATCCGGAATAAATTTTGAATAATAATTAACCATCCCACAAAATATTCGAACATCATTAACATTACGTGGTTTAGGAAAATCCAAAATTGCTTTAACTTTCGTATTATCTTTTTGCAAACCATTTTTACTGATAGTGTGTCCTAAATATTTAATACTGTCTTTGAAATATTCAGACTTCTTTAAATTAACACGAAACCCAGCAGTCTGTAATCTCTCCAAAACTGCTTTTAAATTCTTTAAATGCTCTTGTTCATTACTACCAGTGACCAAAATATCATCTAACAAATTAACCGTTCCCCCAATTCCTTGTAAAGTTTTCTCAATTGTTCTTTGGAAAATAGCACAAGCTGGCTTAGTTCCGAAAGGTAAACGGTTTACTAAATAAATACCATAAGGTGTGCTCCATGCTAATAATTCTCTAGTTGAATCATCTAAGACTAACTGATTATATGCATTAGATAAATCTAATTTACTAAAACTTTGTCCTCCCTGTAACGCTGAGAAAAGTTCCTCAATCCTAGGCAGAGGATGGTTATCATCCTTCAAATATTTATTCACAGTGATTTTATAATTTGCACAAACCCTAATGTCTTTACCAAGAGGTGTGCCCCATTGAGAATTATCCACTTTTGTAATTACTCCCTTTTTTTCTAAGTTATCTAACTCTGACTTAACTTTGTCTTTAAAAGCAAAAGGAATTGGTCGTGGTTTATGGAAAATAGGCTTTATATTACCTTCAACTTGCAAATGTACCTTCTCTACTTTATAAGTATACAATTCATCTTTAAATAACTCAGAGTATTCTGTTAATAAGGACTGTAAGTCTAACTTGCCTTCCGCTATAAAAACCCTGTTCACATTAGTGTTTCCTACTATAATATTTAATCCAAAATCATTTAAAACATTTCGTCCCGATAATAATTTTTCAGACTTTTTCACCACAATCATGTTAACTACTTTTGAAATCCCATTAAGATCCATAGTAACATTAATTTGCCTAACAGGTATTACAATATGTCCCCCATAAGATTTTAACTTAATATTTGTATTTTCTAATCCTATATTTCTCAAATTTTTCTTATAAAATGAAAAGGGAATACATGAAACACCTGCCCCCGTATCCACTTCCATTTTAACTTCTTTCCCCTCTAATTTGACATTTAAAAATAAAGGATTTACATAAGAGATATCCATACTATACATATCTATATAATCAAAACCATCATCTACTGAATTTACAGTAACTTTAGATTTACATACCTTAGCCTATGTGCCCTTTTCGATTACACGCATTGCACTTAGTCTTTAAATTTACACTTTTTAAAATCATGGTTAGTTTTACCACAGTGAAAACACTTTAAATTATCGTCTCTTTGATGACTGACTTTCGAGGGAACTTTGGGGAACTTTTTGGTAGGCTGTGTCATCTTCTCTTTTGGAGATCTGCCTTGCAGTCTGTTTACTTCCTGCAGCCTAGCTTTTTGAAGAAGTACTTCCTTGCTTTGAGCAATGTCCAGCAAATTAGCCAATGTGGTGGTGAGTTTTTCTTCGCACAGTCGATCGAGAATACGCCCAGGTTTCATTCCGGTCACAAATTTGTCGCGAACTCTGTCTTCCAGGCTAGCTTCAAACTCGCATTCTGCCGCTTGCGTCTTTACTTTCACGTACCACTCTCGCACAGATTCTTGAAACTGCCTTAATGAGTCAAATATGATTCTTTTGCGGTATACTGAAACGGCAGGTTGAAATTGTTCGGTTAAAAGTTTTTTTAAATCAGCAAATGTTTTTAACGATGGTGTAACAGGATGGCACAAATTTTTCAGAATCTTGTAAACAGCTTCGCTGACCGCCGTCAAAAGCACCGGCACTTTGCGTTCCTCTTCCATTCTGTTAGCCAAGAAATATTGCTCCAATCTTTCAATAAAAATATTCCAGTCATCATGTAAATTATACTGGTTGATGTTTGCAACAATGCCAGTATTTACTACAGTCACATTGGTCGGATCCTGTGCCATTATGAAACCACACAGTGAACAAAAATATCTCAAGTTGAGAATTAAAATATAATGAAATATCAGAACTTTTTCCGAAAAATAATGCTGTCCAATTAAAAATGTTGCCTCGTCGCCAAATTTGTAGTGTCTTTACTACACATAATTAAGTAATTCATACGAATCCATTAAGATAAATAAAATAGACACAAAAGTCGCGTATTCACAGCATCTTTATTACAATTTTTACAACCGTGGAATTTGCCAGATCCACATAAGTAAGTTACATAAATAAATATTATATCAAGTTGAGTTGGACAATAAATATAAAACATATGGAGGTTGATATATGGAGTGAGAATACATTACAGTTTTATAAATGAATTCTACACTAGAAAAAGTAAAATAAAAGTTAAACCATATTTAAGCAAAATAACGATGACTAATACCCTGTTCACACTATAAACTTAAGATATCTTAAGATCGCTGTGTTTGAAGTGGACCCTCCCGGAATTAGATGCCTGTTCACGTTGAAAAATTTACCTAAGATATCTCAGCGAATGTCACTATATCTCTGAACTGAACAAATGTAGCGTATGCGCATGCGCTTGAAATAAAGACGGCCACAACAGCCAATCAGTAAAAGCAAAGCTTTGTAGCCAATGAGAGTAGGTGGTTGTTCCTGTATCTAGCTCGAGAGAGTTGAAACTCTCTGAGAGAGTTTGTAGAACTCTCTGAGAGAGTTCCAGGCCTGAGATATCTTAAATATCCATAGTGTGAACAGGGTATGATTCTTCTCTAAGCTTAGATGTTACGGGTTGCGGTGAAGTTAATATGAAATTAAATGAGCATGTGTACAATAATGTAAGAGTACTAATCATGAGAAATCTCTGTGCGGACGTTCTTATAGGTCATGATAGTCTGAAGGACCATACTTTTATTGAAATCCAGTTTAATGGTGAGAGATCTCCTCTCAAAATCTGCTCCCTAGCTGTTGCTCAAGTGCCACCAGTCTCACTATTTGCTAATTCAACCCCCGATTGTAAACCAGTGGCTACCAAATTTAGACGTCATTCTTTGGAAGACCAAAAATTTATCGCTGCAGAAGTAAAGAAGTTGCTGGAAGAGAGAGTTATTGAACTCAGTAACTCTCCTTGGCGTGCTCAAGCGTTTATGGTGAAAGAAGAGCATCACAAACCTCGTATGGTAATTGATTATTCTCAAACGATTAATCGCTTCACGATGCTTGATGCTTATCCTCTTCCGAAAATTGAGGAGTTAATCTCAAAAATATCGAGGTATGAAATATTCAGCACTATTGATTTGAGAGGTGCATACCATCAACTACCTATTAACGATGCTGAAAAGCATTATACTGCCTTTGAAGCTGATGGTAAATTGTATCATTTCCTCCGCGTACCTTTTGGAGTTACTAATGGTGTTGCATGCTTCTAGAGATCCATTGACAAGATCATTCAAGATGAAGATTTGGAAGGTACTTATCCTTATCTGTATGATGTAACTATTTGCGGAATAAATCCTGATGAACACGATCAAAATTAAAAAAGATTCTTAGCAGTTACTAAAAAATACAACTTAACATTAAATAGTGCAAGTTTTCTACCAAGTCTGTAAATCTATTAGGTTACACTATCCAGAACAAGACTATCAATCCTGACCCGGAGGCTTGCTCCCTTGATGAACCTTCCTGTAACTGACAATGCAGCATCTCTCCGGAGAGCATTGGGTATGTTTGCCCATTATTGCCGCTGGATACCAATATTCACAAAGAAAATACGTTCATTATTATCAAACAATGCATTCCCTCTTGCAGAAAAAGCTGTAAATGCATTTAACAGTTTAAAGTTAAATATAGCGAAGGCCTCATTAGCCATAATCGATGACAATATTCCATTCAGAGTAGAGACTGATGCATCAAAGTTTGCCATAGCAGCAACACTTAGTCAAACAGGACGACCTATAGCATTCTTCTCTAGAACACTAAACAAATCCGAATTTTAACATTCAGCTGTTGAAAAATAAGCATATGCCATCGTGGAATCTCTACGTTATTGGCGACATTGCCTGACTGGTAGACCTTTTGAAGGATTTACTGATCAAAAATCTATCTCATTTATGTTTGATAAATATCATTCTAGTAAAATCAAAAATGAAAAGATCTTGCGTTGGAAGTGGAATTGTCGTGTTTCAATTTTGATATAATTTACCGCCCTGGTAGTAAAAATGCTAATGCAGATGCATTTTCAAGGATAACTGCTGCAATTAACTCAGAAGTGAATTTAAAACAGCTGCATGAAGACTTGTGTCATCCTGGAATTGTTCGAATGCATCACTGGATTAGATCTAAAAACTTGCCCTTTTCTCTAGAAAATGTGAAAAGTGTCATAAATTCCTGCCCTGTCTGCTGTAAAGTAAAACCTACATTCATTAAATATCAAAGTAAATTAATAAAAGCAACATCTGCATTCGAAAGACTGGACATAGATTTTAAGGGTCCTTTACCATAAAATTCAAGAAATCGCTTTCTCCTCACTGCGATTGACGAGTACTCAAGTTTTCTTTTGCCATTCCCTGCACTGATGTCTCCTCAGCTACAATGATCAAGAATTTAAGTAACATCTTTTCAATATTTGGTATGCCAGCATGCATCCATACAGACAGGGGGCCATTTCTCTTGTCTGGAGAATTAAAAAAGGCTTCTTACTGCACTTGGTATAGCAACTAGTCGTACAACTGCCTATAATTCACGAGGTAACGGGCAGGTCGAACGCTACAATGGTATCAATTGGAAAACAGTTCAGTTTGCATTAAAACTGAGAACAAGAAAATTGAACTGTGATAAGAAGTCCTACAATCAGCACTCCATTCTATTAGTTCACTATTATGCATTGCAACTAATGAAACACCATCCGAACGCATGTTCTCTTACCCTAGAAGGTCACATAATGGAAGTTCAATACCTACTTGGCTTACTTAGGCAGGACCAGTGTTGATGAAAAATCATTCACGTACTAATAAGTGTGAGCCCATTGTACAAGAAGTTGAACTTCTGGAAGCTAATCCAGAATATGCTTACGTAAAGTTACCAGATGGACGTGAGACTACTGTGTCTATCACACATTTAGCTCCAAGAGGGGAAATCATCGAAAATACCTATGAGAGTAACGGTGAAATGGAGCCATCCGTTAACCAGAACGAATGCTCAGAGCTTGATGGTCATTCGAAACAGAGATTTTGGAGGGGACCGAAAGGAATACGAAAGAATGTGTAATGCCTGATGAAAATGTTTTACATGAGCAACCTGAACAGAAAACTGATAATGAACGATTGCGCCCCAGTAGACTGAAACGTAAACCTACATATTTGTCGGATTATGTTGAAAACTAACTTTTTGGTTGGGGTCAATGATATACAGTCGGCTGTCGTTAATTCCAACTCGTAGGGACCACAAGAAATGTTCAAATTATATGAAGTTCGAATTATGGAAAATATGAAATAAAAACATGCTTAGTATGGTACTATTGCAAATAAATTAATGTTACAGTGTTTTTTAAATATATTTTGTCTGTTGTCATTAGAAGATGACTTAATAATTAATTAGAATGTATAAATACATAAACTAATTCAATGATTAGAAACAAGGACAATGGAAGAAAAAATTATGGTGTCGCTTATGGACAGACGGGAAACTAAGAAAGTGAATATCAAATACATTGGATTATATGTATACTCGTTCGGAAGAATTTTCACAAAAATCAAATAAAGTTTTTCAAATGATCTGAAATCCGTGAGAAAGAAAAGAAAAAAGAAAAATCGGAATTCTAGTTAGTTCGAATTAAACGAAGTCAATAGAAAATGAGTTCGAATTAATGAGAGTTTTGAACGTTATTCTGCCATTGAAAATTTCGGGACTTCATCTTTAGTTCGAATTAAGCGAAGATTCGAATTAACGAGAGTCGGTTGTATATGTTATTGTATTGTTTTTATGAATAACGTTTTGGCAACATGACTATATGCTTTTCAAATTTCTTAGATTGCCAGAATTTGTATGTGTTGTTTAATGTTGATTAAGCCTACGTTTTCGTTATAAAGGTTATAATTGTGTCGCATACTTTTATTACATTACAGTAACAGTAATAAATGTAAGATATCAAAAAATAAAAAGTTTTACAGGATTCCAATTGAATAACACTCAAAAACATATTCACGTTCAATAAATAGCAAAGGTTAAAGATTGACACGAGAAGTAAAGGGCGCTATATTTTAAGCATTTGTATTTTTTTCCTAACAGGCATGGTTGTTTTCATTATTTAATGAAAGGAATTGATTAAAAAATTATTCAATTTGAATTTTTTCCCTTGCTATAATAACAGATATATTTTTAACAATTTACATTTAAAAATTTAAGGTTTTTTGTACGCACTTCTCTCTTTTTAATGTATAAGTTGTTTTCGTTACATGGCAACCGACTTTTTATTTTTGTTGTTCTAAAAGAGTCATCCATGAAGAGAGGTGGCTATTTTATGTCTGTTAAATGAATATAATGTTTTATATAAAGGAATGATCATTTTAAAAAGTTTAGAATAATAACACGCAACCCGAATGTATGGTGAAATCGATCGTAATAATTTTTAATTTTTAATTTTTTTATTATTTACAAATTTAAAAAATAATAGTTTGAATTCTGTTAAAGATTAAAAATGGACATTTTGATTAACCCTTAACTGCTGTGACAAAAATTGTCGCATAACTACTGTGAGCGGTCTGTCAGACCGCTTAATCTAAAGATGAATAAAATGTTAAATTAACTGTCAGAATGCAATTTTTGTATTATACTTTATATACAGGACTATTATAAATAAATTTCAGCTATTCAAAAATCTCTAAAGATAGTAATACGGCTCCAAATGAAACAAAATTTGATCATTATCTATAGTTAAACTAAAAATTACGAGTTAAATCTAAAACTTCAAAAACTTAGCGGTCTGTGAGACGCTAACAGTAGTTAAGGGTTAAACAGGTAGCTCCAGTTAGAGCTAATTTTACATAACTTTACCAATGTTTAAAAACTCTGTTAGAAAATAATGATGTAATTGATCATATTGAAGTAAAATTTTCGTCATTTGAGAGATTATTTAACAATTTATTGGAACTTTACAACAAAGTATTGGGATTATTATTAAATGATAAATCATAAACAAATTACTCAAACGAGTTTGAAATTGTAGAAAGTTACAGAGAAAAATTCGCTGAAATAAAAACTCACGTTAAATTTTTAATTCAAAATTCTGTTTTCGAACAACAAATTACTGTTGTTAAGACTAATTTGAAACTTCCTAAAATTGAGCTTATTGAATTTATTTGTGGAATTGAAGATTTACTCACATTTTGGAGTCAGTTTAGCAGAATTCACGAGATAAGTCATTAGAGGATGTGGATAAATTTACTAGCGGCTCTTCTCAAGAGTGGCGCACTACACAAGCGTCTAGAGATCACACTTTCTCAATTTGATCCCGCGGGGGATCGGCCACTGCGCATATCGTTCCCCGCATGACGTAGCGATTTTCGCGGATTTTTGCATACTGCACATATATTTCCGTGCATGACGTATATTTTGACAGATATGAGTTATATATATATATTTTTAACCATTTTCTATTATTTTAATTAGGAAATAAAAATAAATTACAAAAGTTTAATTAATAATAATAGAACAAAACAATTTATATCGATTTATAAAAGGAAATACAAAGTAAATAAGCAATTTATAAATAACTAAACAACAATGACCGGGTTACCTTATGAAGCACAAAATCGCCTTTTTGTTGCACTCTATTGATTAAAAAATATATAACTGATATATAATTGATATTTGATAACGAAGTTTTTGCCAAATTGGCATCGGAAAAAAAATCGCGCCAATGTGGTGCGTATATGACCTATGTCCTGATATATATATATATATATATATATATATATTTTAAATAATGTTATGAATAATAAATTCCAATATTTTGATGTTATGTAATTTTTCTATTACAATATTATTTCATATGTTTTTTTCATTTATCTTTAAGTGAAATTTAACTATACATCTGCTGAAGGCTTAAGCTGCTTAAAATGTTTAGAATTAGAAATTATTACAAAACTACGATATAAATCAGTCTATTTTAAAAACAGTCTATAGAAATGTAATAACATGCACATAAACTGTAAACCTGAAAAAGAAAGATTTTTTATAGCATTTTTTCATAAAGAAGGAATTATTATATCAAAGATATTATAAAAAAAAGTATTTGGCATATAGAATTAGTGAAACTTCAATTTCCATTAGCATAGTTTGGTGATGCATATGATTTTTTTTATCATTACAGAGTATAAACAATTACTGTTATAACTAATTAAGTGTTTAAATATTATTATAATTATTTTATTGCTATTAATACTGCTTTTTCTGAAATGTCAAATAATGGTGAGTAATTTGTTTGGATACCATCTTGGACATTTTTTCGCCAAGTACTGGCAAAAATGTACCACTAAACTGGAAATTCAAATTTATTGATGGAAATTCAAATTTCATTAACTTTTTTGTAATAGGAATTGGAAGGAAAATCTTACAATTATCTATCAAAACAATTAACAGTTTTAAATAGAAAGAGACTAAAATAAAAAAAATAAATAAATATGTATGCATTTAAAACGAAGGAGAATCGCGCCATCGATGTAGGGATTACGTGCATTAATGTATAATAAATATATTTCTGTGTAATAATATAAATGCATTTCTTCATTAGAGAAATACTACATCTTCATCAATGGAGCGATGATTAGAAAGAAACACGCGCGCGAGAATAAATTTATTACTATTTCTTCATCAGAGAAATACTACAATCTCCATGCACGGAAATATATGTGCAGTATGCAAAAATCCGCGAAAATCGCTAAGTCATGCGGGGAACGATATGCGCAGTGGCCGATCCCCCGCGGGATCATGTTCAGAAAGTGTGATCTCTAGACGCTTGTGGGAAAGGTAAAGCTAGGAAACTGGGAGAGGCGAATTAACAAAGCCTCGCTTATCTATGCTCGCGATCACAGCACGTGTTTTTTCTCCGTGTGTTATTTCTCTTAGATTTGCGAGTGCTAGTAGGTTAGTTATTTTTTGTGTATGGCTTACTTTTCTTCTAATAATTTACTTGATGACGACTTGGACCAGAGTATGGCTAATGTTTATTAAGATCTCGGAATTACTACTCGAACTGTTTCTGATAGCTGTTTACCCCTTGATGACTCGGACCGGACTATGGCTAATGTGTCTTTAGATCTTGGAATTGCTACTACTTCTGATTGCTATTTACCCCTTGACGACTCGGACCGGACTATGGCTAATGTGTCTTTAGATCTTGGAATTGCTACTACTTCTGATAGCTGTTTACCCCTTGACGACTCGGACCGGACTATGGCTAATGTGTCTTAAGATCTTGGAATTGCTACTACTTCTGATAGCTGTTTACCCCTTGACGACTCGGACCGGACTATGGCTAATATGTCTTTAGATCTTGGAATTGCTACTACTTCTGATAGCTGTTTACCCCTTGACGACTCGGACCGGACTATGACTAATGTGTCTTTAATCTTGGAATTGCTACTACTTCTGATAGCTGTTTACCTCTTGACGACTCGGACCGGACTATGGCTAATGTGTCTTTAGATCTTGGAATTGCTACTACTTCTGATAGCTGTTTACCCCTTGACGACTCGGACCGGACTATGACTAATGTGTCTTTAGATCTTGGAATTGCTACTACTTCTGATAGCTGTTTACCTCTTGACGACTCGGACCGGACTATGGCTAATGTGTCTTTAGATCTTGGAATTGCTACTACTTCTGATAGCTGTTTACCCCTTGACGACTCGGACCGGACTATGGCTAATGTGTCTTTAGATCTTGGAATTGCTACTACTTCTGATAGCTGTTTACCCCTTGACGACTCGGACCGGACTATGGCTAATGTGTCTTTAGATCTTGGAATTGCTACTACTTCTGATAGCTGTTTACCCCTTGACGACTCGGACCGGACTATGGCTAATGTGCCTTTAGATCTTGGAATTGCTACTATTTCTGATAGCTGTTTACCCCTTGACGACTCGGACCGGACTATGGCTAATGTGTCTTTAGATCTTGGAATTGCTACTACTTCTGATAGCTGTTTACCTCGTATCGACTCGGACCGGATTTTGGCTAATGTTTCAGCATCCACATCAAAGGAACCAAAAAAGCTTCCTAAAATCATTTGCTCTGAATGCAATGTAAGTTTTTCTGCTAAAAAGAATTTATATAGGCATCAGAGGAATGTACATTCTAAAACTGAAATTCCCATACCTGCCAATAAAGTTTGCCCCGTTTGTGAAATAAAATTACGAACGATTGGGGATCTCCATGTTCACATTACAGAAAACCACGAAGGTATTAATATAAAATTTCAAACAGAAACTTTTTATACTAATGATGCATTTCAAAATTGGAAAAGTGCCGTTGTAAAAGAATCCACTTCATATTTTCCTATAAAAGGTAAATATGAAAAAGACGGTATTGTTACCTCGTATTATGAATGCAATAGAAGTGGTGCTCCTATTCTGAAATCTTTGAACAGAGACAGGCGTTTCAAGAGTGGTGTCTCTATAAAAATTGGAAAAACGTGCCCTGCTGCAATGAAAGTCACAAAACAGGTTCTGCATGCAGGGGCCTCGCTAAGGGGGGGGGATGGGGGGGGAGCCTCCCCCCCAAACATTCGTGAATGTTCTTACACTTGGCAAATTCACAAACTTAGTTGGCAAAGTTTCTTTAAAATTTTAATAAAAACTATAATATATTTTCAATTTTTGATAGAATTGGAAAAAATTACAAAACTAATTGGGAATATTATTAACCTTTTTAACAAATAGGGGCTATATTACATTTTCTAATTGTAGTAAGTTGGCAAAATTGTAAAATGAGTTGGCAAATATTGAAATTTGACTTGGCAATTTTAGGTCCTCTCCCCCCTCAATAAAAAGTCTTAGCAATGGCCCTGTCTGCATGAAGCAACAGAAATTGTTGTGGACTATCAACGTATTCATGTGGGCCATGAACAGAAGCCATCAAAAATTAGATTGACCCACCAAGAAAGAACGGAGATTGCTGGAATGCTGCATAATGGGATTCCAACAAGTACTGTATTAGATAAAATTGTCGTAGACCAGTACTCTCCAATTAAGCGACTTCATTCAACCGTGAGGAAAGATGTAGATAATATAAGGAGGGATTTTCTCGTAGACAAGCCAGCTCATTCGGAAGATGCTATATCAGTCGATATAATGGTCCATAAAATGATGATAGAAGATGATTCTGTACTTTTGTACAAGCCAGTTGGTGAAAACCTCGATAATTTTGATAAAATTGAGGCAAGTGAATTTTTAGTTGGATTTGCCAATAAAGCACAGTTACAGCTGTTAGAGTTATACGGAAAAGATTGTATAATGATCGATTCTACGCATGGAATGAATCAATATAGATTCCAATTAACTATCCTAATGGTTAATGATGAAAATTTGAAAGGTTTGCCAGTTGCCACATTGTTTTCTTCAAGGGTGGCTTGTGAAACTTTTGAACCGTTTTTCCAAAGTATCAAAAACAAGATTCCTGAATTTAAGATTAAATTACTGATGACAGATGACACAAACTCATTTTGTAATGCCTGGGAAAATATATTCCAGGATGATTCTCAACATATATTGTGCGCATGGCATGTTTTGCGAAGTTGGAACTCTAATTTAAAAACTAAAGTGAAAGATGAGGCTGTAAGACTAGAAATGAAAAAAGACATGGAACAGTTTTTACGTGAACTAGAAGTTATTATATTTCACAAATATTTGGATAGTTTTCTAATGAAATACAAAGAGGAAACTGCCTTCATTAAATACTTTAACGAACATTATTGTAATCGTATCGAAAAATGGGCATATTGCCATCGAGCTAGAGTTGGTGCAAATACAAATATGAGACTAGAAAGATGGCACAGACAACTAAAATATGAAGAAGCCGGAGGGACTGTCATAAAAAGGCTAGACAAAGCCATTCTAATTGTTTTGAAGGCAGTTAAGAAAAAACGTATTTCAGAGTTATAGATATTGAGCGTGGCACAGTCACTCATAGAGTGCGCTTAATTCGACAAGAACATGACAAAAAATTAGATGAAAATATCTACTCTATTCAAGAAATGGAAGAACATAAAGAGTGGAAAATATGCAAAATACAGGAATCATCCATAGAAACTTATGACATTAAGCTAAACAACAAAACCTGCCAATGTCAGGTAATATGTATCGATTGTGGAGTTTGTTTGCACACATTAACTTGTACGTGTCTTCGGTATGAGATAGGTTATGTTCTATGCAAACATATTCATTTCTTTTGCCAAAAATATAATTTTTCCCGCAGCAATAATGAACCATCTTTAAATCGGATTGAAAAAGATTGTGCGGGAGATCTTATCATTGATGTCTCAGATGAGTTTAAAGAACGCCAACCTTTAGAAATAGCTGAAATAGTCAGCCAAGTTAAAAAAAAAAAAAGCCAAGAACTGATTTAGGTGCTGCAAAAGCTTCATTAACCTTAAGACTGCAATCTATTGGTGATAAAATTCAAACACTTGAAACAGCAGAAGACTTAGACGGCGTGAATGAACATATTAGAAACTTAGAAATGTATCTAGCAAAAATATCAGCCAAGCCTTGCTTACCAGTTGTAGCTGATGAAATTTAAAAAATGCCAGCTAATAAAACAATTATTCAACAAAGGAAGTTTCAAATTAAAAAAAAATTACACATAGGAAATAAATACAGCTTTTCTCTGGGTAATTCCATGAACACATGTCGTGTAAGTCACATACTACGATTTTGGATACCAGTATTTTAGAACGGTTGTATAAAATGAGTTTTTAAAAGTGTAAGCGAACTATTAAGGAAATTTATTCCTTGGAAGTGAAAGTTTTAAGCACGATTATTGTTTAGAATTAAAATGACGAAATTTTACTAATAATAATAAAATTTATTATTTTAATATTAGTATGCAAATAATAATAAAAATGCATCAAATATATATTTTTCTTTTTTCAATACGAAACAATGTTTCAATGTAATTTTCTACAAAAAATCTTATATTCGAGAAACACTCTCACTCCGGCAACATATTAAACACAAGTTTTGTTTATTTTTCAACGCTTTGCCTGTTAGACTGTAGAAGGCTCTGCTGTAGGACTCAGAGAACCCTATAACGCCCACCTATACCTGTCACCCCTGCTTAAAACAGTGGAATCTTCCAAAGCATGCGCAGTTGTGATTTTTCATAGTGAGCCACTCTTCGAAAGAGCCGCTAGTGATAAATTTCACTATTTAATACTATGTATGTCTCCTGTAGCAAAGCAAAAGAAATTATTGACAGTTATCCTCCAACTTCAGAAAATTATAGTTACGCAATTGAAAGCTTGAGGGCTAAATTCGGACGAGAGGAACTGCTTGTAGAATTTTATGTGCGTGAGCTTTTAAGTTTAGTTGTAGAAAACGCTACGAGCACTAAAATAAAAAGCAACACAGTTCACCTTTATGATAAATTAGAGTCTTATTTACGATCTTTTGAATCTATTAGCATGACATCCATAAATATTAGGCGATGTTGTTCCCTTTAGTTGATCCTGTATTCCTGAAGAGTTGCTTAGAGTTTGGCTTAAAAACCCAGTGTTAAATATAAGTGAGAATTCGTATGGGGATAAATTATCACAGTTATTGTCATTTCTTCGCTCAGAAGTTGAAGGTGAAGAGCGAGTTTCAATGGCTAAAATAGGAATCAATCAAGATAATATTCCTCAATGAAAGCAAAAACATAGGGTAGTTGAGTCGAGTCCTACTGATAATGATTTACTTTCTAACGTAAAGAAATGAACTGTTCTACGTTGTGTATTTTGTGACAAGGTCCATAATACTAAAGATTGTTTTAAGGGTCAAAATCTTTTGTTAGAAGAGAAACAAGGTATTTTGAAGCGTAATAAAAGTTGTTTTTCTTGTTTAAGGACCGGCCATTGATCTAAAAATTGTAAAACTTATGTGGAATGCGTCACTTATGGTAAGAAACATTGGCAAATTATGTTCTCTGAGTTAAAACATAATTTTAAAACTCCAGTAGAAGATGATTGGAAATGTAATTCAGATTCCACGCTGTCCAATTACAGTGGTTCCGTTGAAGTTTTACTACAGGCATTATTAGTTAATATAGAAGTAAGTGGAAAACAATCGAGCGTCAGAGCTTTTACTGACACCGGTTCTCAGTGGTCTTACACTTTCGCTTCTACAGCTGAAAGGCTTAGTTTAAAACCAATGCGGTCTGAATTATTAAACCATACGGTGTTTTTGGGAATCACTTCGAGAAGAAAACAAATGTCTTACGTTAAAAATCAATGAATTCAGAGGCAATTATTTTTGTAATATTGAAGTTTTAGATCAACCATTAATTTGTGGTTGTGTACCTAGAATGAAAAGGGGTATTTGTTTCAAAGAACTTCAAGCAACATTATTCAGCTACATGATGTAGGAACGGCTTCCTTACCAATAGAGCTTTTCAACTGGGCTGATTACGCTGAAAAATTATTTTCTGGATTGACGTATCAGTTGAAATGTAGTCTCGTCGTTATGAAGACACATTTAGGATGGTTGATAATGGGAAAACCAGACATAAAGTGCAACAATAATTGTGTCACATCTCTGTTAGCTCAATGTAATGATATCGCTAATTTATGAAATCTCGAAGCGATAGGTATTACTGATCCTTGTAAGCGCGTAAAATATGAAGAGTTAAAGCAAGCTGCAATGCATTATTTCAGAAAAACGGTACATACTAATGATGATGCACGATATGAAGTCAGTCTTCCTTGGGTAGAAAATAAAGTTGACCTTCCAAGTAATAGAGAAGAAGCTGAAAGACGATTAAGATTCACAACTTCCAAGTTGAGAAGAGATGGTAAATTAAATGCTTATGATGAAGTTTTCAAAGAGTGGATGGCTGATGGTATTATAGAAGAAAGTGAAGAAGGTGCAGGCCACTATTTACCTCATCGTGGAGTAGTTAAAGAAAATTCTTCCACAAAAACTCGTCCTGTATTTGATGCATCCTTCAAGCAAACCAAAACGAATCTGTCTTTAAATGACTTCTTGTTGAAAGTGCCTAATTTTTTGGAAGAAATTCCTTCTGTACTTATGAAATTTCGCCAAGAAAAAAGTCGATGTAACATCTGATATACAGAAAGCCTTTCTTTAAATTTCAATTACTAAACCAGACTGTGAATATTTAAAACTTCTGTGGTATGATAAAGAAGGGCAGAGGAAAGTATTTCAACAATATAGAGTCGCTTTCGGTTCGAACTGCAGTCCGTTCCTGTTAAATGCAGTATTACGTTTTCAATTTGAAAAGGCATATTCCTCTTTCAATTCAGAATCGTTCATTAGAAAAATTGTTGAAAAACTCAGTAATTCCTTTTATGTAGATAATTCTGTAACTTCAGTCAAAACTAAAGAAGAATTGAAACAATTTATCGATATTTTGAGAAAAGTTATGGCAGAAGCGAAATTTGACTTACGAGGTTGGGAGCATGCCGTTTTGCAAGAGCCTAAAGGCTTCACTGAAGAATCATGTACTGAATCAAATATATCTTCCGTTTTAGGTTTAATGTGGAATAGATCAACTGATACTCTTAGCTGTTACATACCTACAACCCATATCAATCAAATCACTGTTACCAGACGAAGCATATTATCAGTTGCTCAAAAAATCTTTGATCTAATTGGATTTTCTTGTCCAATTACCCTATTACCTAAACTAATTCTTCAGGCAAGCTGGAAATCTAAATTGAAGTTGGTACTCAGAAGTACCTGATGATATCAGAAGGAAATTCCTAAAATGGTTAGAAGATATATCCCTGTTGCGGCTTGTAGAAATTCCTACACATGCTTTCTTTAATGATTGTTCTGATATAAGTCTACACACCTTTTCAGATGCATGTGGAACTTCCTGTGCTGCTGTTGTTTACCTAAGATGCCAGTCGAACCAAAATGTTTCTGTACCGTTATTGATGTCCAAAATTAGAGTAGCACCTGTGAAAGAAATATCAATTCCCATATTAGAACTTCTATCTTGCAGTCTAGGCTCACGTTTAACTGCATTTGAAAACGAGAGCCTCAAACTTCAGAATATTAAAGAATATTTCTGGACAGATTCCACAACAGCGTTGCAGTGAATAAATAATGATGACGCCTAGGGAGTATTTTTATGCAATTGAGTCAATGAAATTCGCAAGTTAACTCAGGAAAAAAACTGGAGGCATATTCCTTGAAAATACAATCCGGGTGATTTACCTTCAAGTGAATGCTCAGCTTCAAAACTTCTTTCTTAGAGATGGTGGGAGAGCCCACTTGCCTGCGACTTCCTGAAAAAAATTGGCCTAAATTCGAAACAACTTTTAAAGAGGATAAAATTTTAATGGAAAAGAAGAAATGTACTACCTTAGTTATAAATGAAACATTGGCAAGTGATAGCATTTTATCGTATTTTTCAAGTTATGCAAAGGTTATTAGAATGTTAGGCTGGATACTGAGTTTTTTGTTCAACTCAAAGAATCAAAAGAATCAGATGGCAGGTAATTTAACCGTAAGTGAAATAAATGAAGCAGAAAAGTGAATTGTCAAAATTATTCAAAATGAAACCTTATCGGAAGAATATGTTAGAAGTTTAAAATCCTTGAATGTTTTTAAAGATGAAGAATGTATTTTTAGAATTAAGACCAAACTAACTGAACGGAATTATACACATGACTTTAGGTTTCCGATTATTATTCCTGGAAAGCATCGAATAACAAAACTTCTCATCAGAGAGACACATTTGAAGATGATGCACGCCGGAATTCAAATTTTCTTATCTTGCTTGAGAGAGAAATTTTTGATGATTTATGGTAGAAGATATGTTCGTTAAGTGCTCAATAGATGCGTAAGATATAAGAGACATAATTCAAAACCTCTTGAAACTCCACCAGCTCCTTTGCCAGAATATCCAATAAAGGGTGCTTCGATTTTTGAAGTTGTGGGAGTTGATCTAGTTGGCCTCTTGATGCTGAAAAGAGAAGAAAAATCATTGATTGTGTTAAACACTTGCGCTATATATCGTGCTAAACATCTAGAGTTAATAACGTGTTTGTCAACGAAAGCTTTCCTTGTCAACGAAATTTTTCGCTCGACATGGTCGTCCGAATATTATTTATAGTGATAATGGCTTAAATATTTTGGAACTGCAAATTTGTTTCAGTCTATTGAAGAGCCTGAAAGCTTCACTGAAGGATCATGTACTGAGTCAAATATATCTTCTGTTTTAGGTTTAATGTGGAATAGATCAACTGATACTCTTAGCTGTTACATACCCACAACTCATATCAACCAAATCACTGTAACCAGACGAAGCATATTATCCGTTGCTCAAAAAATCTTTGATCTAATTGGATTTTCTTGTCCAGTTACCCTATTACCCAAACTAATGCTTCAGACAAGCTGGAAATCTAAATTGAGTTGCTACTCAGAAGTACCAACAAGAACTGCAGTAGAACAAGAAGCAACACTTAAAAGAAGCCAATGGAAGGTCAATTCTTCTACTGCTGCTTGGTGGGGGGGGGATTCTGGGAACGTCTTATAGGAATAATGAAGAATCTGTTAAGACGAGTTTTAGAAAGAGCTTCGTTGAATTATGAAAAACTGATGAGTGTTCTTTGTGAATGTGAAGCTGTTGTTAATTCAAGACCTCTGACTTATGTTCTCGAAGATCCTGATTCACTGCTTCCTCTAACGCCATCCATGTTTTTACACGACATTCAGACAATTGAGGTTGCAGATCTAAACCTAATTGATAAACAGGATTTGAAGAAACGATGAAGATACCACCAAACACTGAGAGAAAATCTGAGAAAGCGTTTTCGTTTGGACTATCATGGGCAATTGCTGCAGCACAAACGTAATAAAAACACTTGTAAATTCCCGTTGATGTTCTACTTGTTGAGAGTGGTTCAAGAAAACGAACTTTCTGCCCATTGGCAAAAGTTCTAGAACTTTATACCGGGAAAGGTGGCAACATACGTGTAGCAAGATTGAAAACTTCTTCAGGTGAGATAATTCGACCTATTCACAAACTATAGCCATTAGAGATTGAATGTAGTGCACAAGCTTCAGATGAACAATTTAGCAACACTTTTCCTTCAGTTCCAGAGTTGCCGCTAGTACAATATGTTCCGAATATAAGGAAAGGGCACGTTTACAAACAAACGCTTCCTTCAACCAATCTACCAATTACATTTTTGCTTTAGCCATCATTACAGGAATCATCATGACGACGTTGACCAATCACACAACAGCGCTTTTAATCGCAGACAAATCAGACTAATCAGATCGTCTTGACTTCTTGTGTAGAGTAGGAGTCTTAAAGACGGGCAAGAAATTACTGTGGATCCACAGTAATTTTGCCCACAGTGACGTCAGCTGACCTTTCCTTATTCCCACTTCCAATAGAGATTCACTTACTTATCATACATCGAAATCAGAACATTCCTGGACTCCAGGTTTTCTAAGAGAAAACAAAAAAGTTACTACTAGAAGTGGTAGAACTGTCAAGTTGCCTGCAAGATTTCGACAGGACTATATGCAAACTCTGTTTATTTTAACTTTAATTTTTAACATTATGTTTTTCAACTTACTTTATTTACCTTTGATGTGTGAGTAAGTATAAATATTTTGTATTTTATGCTATTGTTAAGCAATGTGAGTTTTGATTGTAATGTACTACAATCAAAAGGTGGGAGTGTAATGCGTTCATGGTTTATTGGCACGTACTTCTCTCTTTTTAATGTATAAGGTTTTTTCGTTACATGGGAACTGACTTTTTATTTTTGTTGTTCTAAAAGAGTCATCCATGAAGAGAGTTTATTATTTTATGTCTGTTAAATATAATGTTTTATACAAACGAATGATCATTTTAAAAAGTTCAGAATAATAATACGCAATTCGAATAGGTACCAAAGACATCGCTAAATTTAATGAACTTGAATAATACCGTTGGATTTAGCATAGAAAATGCACTTAAATGTATTATAAGTTGAAAAATAACTATAAAATTAGATTTTTAAGAAATTTTAAAAGCGTTCGTCCTTACTTTTTTTTACCTCCATTAGTGATGGAATTTTCGAAAATTCTTTCTTAGCGGAACTCGATGTCATAAGAAGTATTTTTACTCCAATTTTCACGATTTTAGGTTCAGTAGTTTAAGCTACGCTCTGATTAATACGAAATCCAGACTTTCTTTTATATATATAGATATGTGTGTGTATGCGGCCATATTTGAATTTTCACAAAAGGTTTAGATCCCTAGAGCTCATTTATAGTGATGAAACTGGGTTTACCTCTAATCTTGATTTAATTTTGTTGATGAAATTTGTATCTACGACGAAATCTGCTCCCCTGTAGGCTAAGCCGGCAGGGAAATTTACGTTTAACTATTTTTGTATTTCAATTACTTTCTCTTTTTTCTTCTCTTATCATGAAATTCAGATAATTATTGTGATGGGTAAGAAAAATACACTATAAATATTTTACTTTTCTTAATGCTTTTGGATCCCAATACCTAAAGAGGCCAATTTTAATTATTTTTCAAAAATAATGCTTTTTTTTTTTCAAATATTTAATGTTTTAAGGTATGAAGGAAGAAAGGAAACATAGAGGGTGCTAATAAAGCTAGAGGTTCAGTGTTGCCACGCTCCTGGAAAATTTCCAGTAAAAATAAGAGCATTACTTTTAATATAAAAATATATCAAGGTTAAAAATACTAAATTTTGCCTTATTTAAAGAGCAACTCTGTGTAAGAAAGAACTGGTGCTGAAAAATTTCCTGGTCTAGGCGTAGAAACCCTGAGTTATTTCTGAATGTTTCATACAATGTTTAAAATATTATTCAATTACTATTTTTCACCTTATTTATTTTAAACAAAAGTGAAGTTTTATAACTGCTGAAGTTTTATAAGCTGCTGAGTGCTTAACTACGAATGTTACTTTCTCTTTCTCTGATAAATTATATGTAAAAAACATCCCCTCTTCCCTGATTCATTCCTCAATCTAAATATTTAGAACCTCCCTGTAAAGGACATTCTTGGTTTTTCCACTCTGGCTGGAGGATAATGAGATTGTTCGATGAACTGAAAACTGACCATGAGAGAAACAATCACTTCTCAGATCTACACCAGCTACTTTAAAACTCCCTGTGCTTTAATGATTGTCATGGCGTAGCACAACTTTACGGGAAATTGAAGACGTTTGAATTCGAAAAGGTAATTTGATGGAATGAGAGGCATTATTGGAATAAATACAGTTTCCCTCTGATTGCCTGTGAAAATTGTGGCTTCGATTACATGTGTGTGCAGTGCCTTCACTTGTAGTCTAATACCATTGCATAATTTGGGAAGGTTTAGATTGCGCAGAAGCATAATAGGAGCACCAGCCTTGAGAAAGAGGACATGAGGAGGTAATCCTGGAGGTTCGAGAGTATGCAAAAACTCAACAGGGTAATGAACAGCATCATCATCTTCCATTACAGAGTCCAAAGAATTGTATTTCATATGCTCACTTGGCAGCTTGTTATGCAGAAAATTATTGATGCGATTGACGGAGTTGTTTGTAGGAGTGAGAATAGCTTTTTCCTTTAGCCACAAAGCATTGTCCACTGAAGCTTGATGAATGTCGAGATATATTTTGTCAATCATACTGTATAAATCTCTCACAACTTCCCAAAGGCCGTTCGGAATTTTTATTCTTCCATATTCTTCCAAAAGATTACATCTCCAATATCAAGTAATATATTCGAAAACTCTTCTGACCTTAAGTTACTTTGAAGATGAACACGCATGTTAATTCTGAAGGGCAGTATTTTGACATTATGCCACAAGACGGATGATTTGAAGCAAGCATTGACTTCATCTGCACGTGTTCCTCTTGGCACATTCGGAAAGTCTGTCTGAAATCACCAGCCAAAAGTACAGTAATTCCACCCATGACGCGATTGCAGCCCCTAATATCATGGAGATTTCTGTTTACAGCTTCAATACCTTTCTTATGAGCCATATCACTCCGTTTTGAAATGTTATAAAGTGCAGATTTAAAATGAGTCAGTTTAAGAGGTAACTTAAAGGTTGAGTGAGAAGTCTTGCCTCCGTCGATCAAGGTAGCTGCAATTCCGGAAGAAACAACAGAAATGGCAATATTCTTTCCACTTCTAATCAGCAAGAGGTTAATCAAGAATGTTTTCCCTGTACCACCAGGGGCGTCAAGAAAGTACAGCTGTTCAGAATCAGAAGAAATACTGTGCATTATTTCATCGTAAGCTTTCCTCTGTTCTTCATTTAATTTTGGAACATTTACAGCAACTGCTTCAGCCAGATTATCAGTGTCGTAAGAGAGTTCTCTCAAGTAATGATGGCTGTTGGCAATTCCTCTTTGCTCTCGTGAAGTTTGACTGAAGTCCGAAATGTTGGAGTGGTTTATTCAACATAGCTATTACAATATGCTCAAGAAGAAAAAGGCACCTGTTGTAAACGATGTCGATGACCAATTAGACGTGTCCGACCTCTCTCTGCATTTTCCATTTGATATTTTCTGCAAGACTGTCTCGGTATTTTTCCAATAATTTTGGGAGGTCACCAACTTGACAGAAAACATACATGATAGCAAACAACTCACGGATTTTGTTAGAAGAGTCACAAATTGATGCTACATCCAGAGTCGCTCCCAATGAGTATCGTCTTCTAGCAAGCTAACTTCTCTACATGCAGCCTGAAATGTTGAGTGAATCACCCCTGCTACAGTTTTCAGGGCAGTACATGATGTGGGTCCACGGAACGCCTGCAAGAGGAGGCGCAGGCAGTAGCATTCAACATTGCTAGGATTAACAGTGTAGACTGCCCAAAACCTGATCTTTCTTTATCCCCGGAAAACCTGGTACAGGCTTCCCTTGTTTTCTCCTGTAAAACTGCTGATTTTCCCATACACAGTAAGTTGGAATTTCGCAATATAAAAGTGTCCTTGCAAAAACATCATTTTTGCATAATTCAAAAAAGGCTAAAAGTGCCGTTGTCGAAGGATTATTGATCTGATGAACGACATTGTTTTCTGTAAAGTAAACTCTTTTGCCGTTTTCAAGATCTACGGCAAGATGCCTAACAGAAGGAAATCTTTCGTGAATTGGAAAACAAAAAATGCACCAGGTTGCCTCGGAGCTGCTTATATACCGTCCTGTTTCGTATCTCGTCACTTCGTCCAAATCTTGAAAAATGAACGCAGCCTGATCGGATCCTTTGTTAACATACTTGCAGATATATTTGATAGATTTTACTGAATTGCAATATTCAACAATACTGCGAGCCAAAAAAGTACGTGATAGGACCGGATTGTATGGTATTACCCATCTATTATTAATATCTACTCCGTCGATATTGGCAGTAAACCCACCATCCATCGGGGACCACTTACGATACTGAGGTTAGCCATCCTCTCCGGTTTGTGTTTCCTTCAAAAAGATTTTTGGATATTACTTTGTACACATGCCATCCACCATGCAGGGTGATCTTCTGTTTAGAGGTCCACACGGACCATGTATCATCGTTGAATTGACAATATCCTAAAGGATTTGGTCTTGTTCATGATTAGGTATTTCAGCACTTATCACTTTATCAATTGACTCTGATTTTATTTTATCCTTTAACCACAAGAAAATATGAACTTGCGGAAGTCCACGTTTTTGCCACTCAATGGAATACAAGTCACACTTTGTAGGACCAAAGATGCAATCTTTAGTCCTAAGTTCAAATTTAAGATTGCAAATCCTCGTTACTATGTCATGTCTATCTTGAGATTTTTGGCCTTGTTTCAAAAGCATTAAAATTTCAAGCCATTTAGGATTACAGGTGAATGTAATGAATAAATCTGGACGGCCGAAAGGGCGCACATATATCATCGCATCTTGAGTTCTTTCATGCATATAGCGGGGTCCCCCAGTGAAAGAGGACGGCAAAACAACCATTTTTCCGATATTTGATAACATGGTGTCAGTTCTTGTCATAGCGTACTTCAGGTGTACATATTCCTCACATCTCAGCCTTTTTTTTTATTGTGACGAATGTAATTGAATCTTTCTGTTTCAATTTTTGCAAACATATCAACCAGAAATCGATTTAAAAGGCTGCGGAACAGTAGTAAATAACATAATTCGCCATCATGTTCCATTATCCTCTAACTGTAAAAATCAGCAGCGGACACCATCTTATTAACAGGAGTTTCGGTCTTTTTGTCACGCTGTGGAATACTTATATTATAACCATCTTCTCCATGGCAGAATATTAGAGGATATTGGAGAGTGTCATAGGCATGGTAGATTTCATTCATTGGTATTAATTTATTGTCTCTGCTTTTTAAAACAATATCTCTTTTCTCAAATTCTTGAACGACGATGAGAACGGCTACTTTTCTAGTTGTATGAACATTACGTTGAAACGACCTTGCTGATTGAGGATATTGAGTATTAGAGTTGCTGATTGTGAATATTAGAGGATATTGGAGAGTGTCATAGGCATGGTAGATTTCATTTGTAGCGGTTAATCATAACCGTGAAAAATTAATTTCCTTTTTTTCTGAACTTTCAGCTGACTGTTTTACAACTCAACTTATCTCACTGTTTACAACTCAACTTAACTCATTGTATTTTTGACATTCGACTTCGACGCTGTTCGACTTAGAGCATGCATCTGCCATGCGGTATAGCTGTTTTGTTAAAATATAATTTAGTTTGTTAAATTTAAAAGAGTGAAGTATTTATTTAATCCCCTGTTTATTTAATCCCCTGTAGTTGCCTTCTTTTAACTCGCTGATGGAAATCAGCGTCTACAATTCACGTAGTTAGGTGCTGATGGGATCTTTCCCTACACTGGTGACCTTATCGTAGTGTTTGACACGCGCCGAGAGTTATCTTTTTTTTTATTATGAAGATCAAAAAACCTACTTCGTGAATTTCTCTCTTATTTAATGTCGTGGTAACTATTGCTTTAGGAGGAATCTTTATCGCTTGTGATCGAAATTTTTTGATGTCGCTGTTGTTACGTGGTGATTGATAAGTTGATTTTTTTTAAATTTAATGTAGGGGCATGATCTATTTTGTATATATATTTTTTTTAGTGTGTGTCGTTTATATTGCCAGTATTCCCAATTGTAAACAAAATCCAAAATGTTTATTTTCATAACTTTTCTTTCTTCAACGTGATTGCACTTTTGTTTTTATTTTTTGTATTGTAAATAGCAGATGAAATCGTCACACCATTAGTAGTGAATCGCCCAATTATTTTATTTTATTTTGTTTTGTCTCTGTTCCGTATAAATACATTATTTTTCAACTATGAATCCAAACGAAACCGGTAACACAGTTTCCGCGGAAGTTGCACGCGTTTCTGTAAAACCTCCGCCGTTCTGGAAAACAAATCCTTCGTTATGGTTTGTTCGGCTGGAGGCGCAATTTTCTCTCGCTGGCATTACTGCGGACGAGACAAAATTTAACCACGTGGTTTCGGCCGTGGATTCGGATATTTTAAATTCGGTGAGCGACATCATCTTACAGCCACCTCAAAATGACAAATACAATGCATTGAAATCTCGCCTAATTGACTTACATTCAGAAAGTCAAGCCTCAAAAATCCGAACTTTGCTGCAAGGGTTAGAGTTAGGGGATCAGCGGCCTTCCCAATTACTTACCCGGATGCGTACCCTTGCTGGTGATACCGTTAGTGAGCCCTTGTTAAAATCTTTGTGGCTAGGTAGACTCCCCAGCAACACACAAACTATTTTGGCTGCTCTTAGTGAGGATCTCTCGGGTTTAGCTGCTGTTGCTGATAAAATTAATGATCTGACCAGTAACCCTTCAGTAAATGCTGTCGCTACTCCAAATACTTCATGTGACCTTAAAATAAGTCAATTCGAAAACCAAATTTCCCAATTGACAACAATGGTGTCTGAATTGACCACTTCATTAAACAGACGACACTCTAGAAGTAGAAGTAGACATAACAATCAGAACAGAAGCTCATCTCAAACTCGCAGACAAAATAAATATAAAGAGCCTTCTAATGGTATGTGTTTTTACCACACAAATTTTGGAAACAATGCCAAAAAATGTAACTTACCTTGTACATTTTCGGGAAACTAAGCCGGCGATCGCCAACCGGCCACACTAGCGACCGCCAAGTAAATAGACTTATGTTGGCCGATAAAAAAAAACTGGTAAAAATTTTCTAATCGACACAGGGGCAGATTTGTCTGTGTTACCGAAAAGTTATTCCTCTGTAACTTCTCCCTCTTCTGACTTATTCCCCCCCCAGGGGGATACCTTCTTAAGGTATTCACGGGCTTCACAACCCCGGGGCGCCTGAGTGATCTTTCTCTTTTCCGTTTCCTCTTACTCCTCTTGTCTTCCTTTCATCTTTGTTTCACTCTCATTGTGGTTTCCTCTTCGGAGGTGAGAGCAATTCTGTATGGGCCGATATCATCCTGTATATCGACTCATGGAGAATTGTAAATCACCCACGTGTTAGCCGTGCGTGGCGACCCGTGTCCCTGGAAAGGGGGATCCTGGCAGTTGAGGGAAACCAACACACTGCTTTGGCCTCTGCTTCAGGTAGACGGGAGGTGCATATTGGTCCCGCGTGCATCAATCGGCTGGTCAGCTGACTTTTGTCACTGGCTTTAGGGATCAAGTGATCGAGCAACTACTAGTCATCTCGTTAAGGGTGGAGACTGACATAGGGTTGTCTTGTGACCGTATGGGCCCTGGTTAGCACTGGTGCACGAATGTGCATCCCCTTGTAGGGCTCGGGAGTGGGTGGTGCGGCCGGGGTCTGAATTTTATTTTATCTACTATGGATGGAAATACTTCACTTCCTTCTTCTCTCTCTTGTAGAGAGCAACAAATGTCACAGAATTCTGCTTTCACTCGATATTTCATAATTAAACGCACTGATAGCCACTCTGATAGTTCCTTTGGAAAAACATCACCATTTCTCATTGCAAAAACGTTCCAGTCTGTCTTAGGGGATGGCCACACTCTCAAAAAATTACAATCAGGAGATTTACTAGTAAAAGTATCTACAGCTAAACAATCGCAGTTTCTCACTAATTGCTCTACAATAGGCACATTTTCCGTTTCTGTACAAACACATAAATCTCTAAATACAAGCCGAGGTGTCATCTCTGAACCAGACCTATTATTCTCTACAAAAGATGAACTCTTAGAAAATTTAAAAGATCAAAATGTCCTTGATGCACGTCGTATCACTATCCGTCGGAATGGACAAATCCTTCCTACAAAGCATGTCATTCTCACTTTCAATAGTCCTACTTTACCAACTAGAATCAAAGCCGCTTACCTGAATTGTCCTGTCAGACCTTACATTCCTAACCCTCTCCGTTGCTTTAAATGCCAACGTTACGGCCATACTAATGGTACATGTCGTGGATCTCTTACCTGCGCACGTTGTGCAGAAGTGGGCCATGACAATAAAGATTGTAAAAAAACCGAACGTTGTGCAAACTGTAAGGGAGATCATACTGCATATTCCCGTACTTGTCCTAATTGGAACCGAGAAAAAGAAATTATCGCAGTTAAAATTACTAAAAATTTGTCTTATCCTGAAGCTCGCAAACTTGTAGAAACCAGAACCCCATCTGTCGGAATTTCTTACTCCAGCTTACTTAAAAACCAATCAAAATCTGTTAGACATGTAAGCACCCAAACTGATTCCTCATATCCACCTAATAGATCTACTAAATCACAATCAACTAGCACACCAATTAAAGAAACACGTGATGTCTGTCTCCCTACTAAATTGTCTGGAACCCCTAAATTAGAACGCTGGCTACCATCCACAGAACCGGTTAAAATAATTGGTTTAGAAAAAAGAGAACAGAAATTAAATTCTCCATCCAAAAAATCATCTGATCCCCAAACTAATATCAAAGCTGGAACCTGTACAAAAATATCGCCTAAGTCCAACACGGTCCGACCCAACTCTAGTCAAATAGTGAAAACTGGTGTTCAGAAAGAAGGAACCAAGGCTGGGATCCAAACTGCTACAAAATCAAAAACATTACAAAAATCACATATGCTTAAAAAACAATCAGATACCATAAAAACCCCAACTCCAGCAACCCCACGGCGGAAGACTGTCGTTAAAAGATTGCAAAATTCATCGCTCAGCCCATGCAAAAGAAATTTTAAAGATCCCAGGCAACTGCAGCATTATGTCCAAGAAGCTATGGAATCCGAGTCTTACGGCAGTGGCTCGGATTCAGACGAAAACACAATTTTTGAAGAGTATGTGCCTGGTTAAATTAATTTTTTTATTGGTCTTTGTTTTAGTTGTATTTTAGGTTTTCTGTAGTACTTTTCCAATTTGGTCATCGTGTCATTATCTTACTGTTTTAGAATTTTAACTAGTTTTAGCATTTTATTTTTTTACAATTTTAAATATATTTGTCAGGTTTTGATTGGTTTTTAATTTCATGTATCACCGCCTTGCCTTTATCAACTTAACTCATATCTACAACATATTTTTATTTCAACTTTCACTTTTTGCATTTTATTGTAAAATTTAACCTTGTCTTATTCCTACCATGTTCTTGGCGCAGCATGTCCCACAGGGGACCTTGCGCCAGAAAACTCCATTCAACCAACCAACCAACTTCTGACTTATTCCTTTATGCGGCAAATGGTACTAAAATTGCTACTTATGGAACAAAATTTTTAACTCTTGACCTAAATTTACGTCGTGTTTTTTCTTGGTGTTTCGTCATCGCTAATATTAACCAACCTATCATTGGGATTGATTTTCTCAAGCATTTCAATCTCCTTATCGATGTAAAAAATGGTTGTTTAATTGACGCCATAACCAAACTCACGTCAAAAGGGAAAATAATGCATGATAATTCTATACACCTCCAGTTATCAGTCCTACTTGGTGATTCTGAATTCGATAAAATTCTTAGCAAATTTCCCGAACTCACTAATCCCTCCCAACCAATTAAGCAGCCTGAATCTGTAGACATTTATCACCATATTGAAACAACTGTTCCTCCGGTATTTTCAAAACCTAGGCGTTTATCTTCTGAGCTGCATCATGCTGCACGCACAGAGTTCGAGTACCTAATGAGCCAAGGTATTATACGCCCCTCTAACAGCCCCTGGGCGAGTCCTTTGCATATGGTCCAAAAGTCTAATGGTCAATGGCGCTCTTTTGGTGATTACCGCCGCCTAAATGCAATTACCATACCTGACAGATACCCCGTTCCTCATATACAAGACTGCATACAGGTATGTTCTGAAAAGAAAATATTTTCAACTATCGATTTAGAAAGGGCTTATCACCAAATTCCTGTAAATATTCCCGATATACCAAAAACTGCTATAACAACCCCTTTCGGTTTGTTCGAATATGTTTTCATGCCTTTTGGTTTACGCAATGCAGGACAGACATTTCAGCGTTTTATCCACAAAGTTCTTTCTGGCTTAGACTACTGTGTGCCTTATTATGATGACATACTCGTATTTTCTGATAATGCTGAGCAACATAAACAGTATTTGGAACAAATTTTTACTCGCTTAGCGCAGCACGGATTAAAAATTAATCCCTCAAAATGTGTCCTCGGTAAATCATCTGTTAGCTTTTTAGGATGTCTTATAACCTCCGAAGGCGTGCAGCCTTTACCTCAAAAAGTTGAGATCATCAAAAAATTTCCTAAACCTGAAACTTTAGTCGAACTCAAACGTTTTCTTGCCATGATAAATTTTTATCGGAGATTTCTCCCAAAGGCTGCAGAAATACAAGCACCCTTACACGAATTTTTGAAAAATTCTAAAAAGAATGATAAAAGTAAAGTCCCATGGACAGACGAAGCACTTGCTTCTTTTGAAAAATGTAAACTTGATTTAGTTAATGCAGCAACCCTTAATTTTCAAGCTCCTAATCAACAGCTTTCTTTAATGGTTGATGCCTCTGACGTGGCAATAGGCGCAGCCTTAAATACTTTAACAACAAATGGTTACAAACCTCTTGCTTTTTTCTCCCGAAAACTTTCACCTGCTGAAAAGAAGTATAGTACTTATGATAGGGAATTACTGGCAATATATTCAGCTGTAAAACATTTTCGCCACAATCTTGAAGGTCAAAATTTCATAATTTTTACTGATCATCGCCCATTAACTTTTGCTTTTATCAGAAATTCTGATTCTTCTTCACCACGGCAACTTCGACATCTTGACTATATCTCTCAATTTAGCACTGACATCAGGCATATATCAGGGTCCGAAAATGTGGTCGCTGACACACTTTCTCGTCTGCAGTCAGTAAGCCTTAGTTCTGTGGACTTTGCAGCTATAGCTGAATTCCAGAAAAATGATGCAGAACTTACTCAATTATTGCAAGACCCAACTCATTCTTTGAAACTTCAGTCATGGGCCATAAATCCCAATTTGAAATTATATTGTGACGTCAGCCATGACATGGTGAGACCATATGTGCCTCCAAATTATCGTAAAGTGGTTTTTGAATCTTTACATAACTTGTCACATCCAGGTATCAGAGCATCAAAAAAACTCATTCAAACTAGATTTATTTGGCCATCCATGTCTAAAAATGTCACTGAATGGACTCGTTCCTGTTTGGACTGTCAGCGTTCTAAAGTCATTCGCCATACACGCAGTCCTATTCAAAATTTCACTCTACCCTCATTACGCTTCGACCATGTCCATTTAGACCTGGTTGGTCCACTCCCACCATCTGATGGTTACACCTATCTTCTTACTTGTATAGATAGATATACAAGATGGCCTGAGGCCATACCTATCTCTGACATCACAGCTGAGACAGTCGCACGTACATTTATTAGCCACTGGATCTCACGTTTTGGGTTACCGTCTGTCATCACAACAGATCAAGGCAGGCAGTTCCAAAGAACTCTTTTTAATGTTCTTGCTCGCCTGCTAGGAGTTAAGAAGTTTCGCACCTCACCGTACCATCCTTCCAGTAATGGGATTGTTGAACGATTCCATCGATCCTTTAAACAAGGTCTTAAATGTCATCAAACCATAAAATGGACTGACACCTTGCCATTGGTACTCCTTGGACTTCGGTCAGCACTGAAAAATGATTTGCAGTGCACCACTGCTGAACTCGTCTATGGAATCCCACTTCGTTTACCTGCTGAATTCCTCGATGCACCTTCTACAGATGTTGAGCTAGAGCCACACGAATTCCTCCAACGCCTTAGGTCCACCATGGAGAATCTGAAGCCAACACCCACCACAACTCATAAGAAACCTTCAGTTTTTGTCCATCCAGCTTTGGAGTCCTGCACACATGTCTTTCTCCGCAACGACAGTGTGAAGAAACCCCTGCAAGCACCTTATGATGGACCCTACAAAGTCATCTCTCGTACTACAAAAACTTACAATTTGCTCATCAATGGTAAGCAGTTCACGGTCAGCATTGACCGTCTCAAGCCAGCCTTTTCCGACAACGAATCTTCCCCCAGGGGAATACCTTCTTTAGGTATTTACGGGCTTCGCTACCCCGGGATCCTGAGCGATCATTCTAATTTCCTTTTTTCTTCTCTATTTTAGTTGTCTATCCTTTTCTCTTTGTTTCACACTTTTTAATCTTCTCTTTTCAGTTTGTTATCCCTCTCTGTTCTTGTTTGTTTTTTTACTAATTATTTGTTCTTGTTTGTTTTCTTACTAACTCTTTGTTCTTGTTTGGGGTTTTTAGACTAACTTTTTGTTCACATAATTCTTTGATCTACTAACTTTGTTGCTGTTCTCTTGTTTAAGAAAAAAAAAGGAAAAAAAATTAAAAATGACAAAAGACAAAAAAGACACCATTTTTTTAAGCTCCCTCTCGAATAACTCTTTTACAATAGTGGTTTTTTTAATTCACGTGAGACACCGTGGGTGTTGAGGTTTCTTTTAACCTCATCGACTCGTTTCTTCATTTTTAGGTTGATCTCGAGTCCCAGGGTGCAGGGCATCTGAACTCTGGTTCCCAGTACGGGGGGCGTCATGCTTGCATGGTGGTTGTTAGGAATAACACTGGAGGACTGGTGCCTTTCGACGTAAGGGCCGGCTGTAGGTTGGACAGAGCTGTAAAGGCTTACCTACGGCTACCCATTTTTCTTGGAAAAGAACCGGAGCTTCGGAGATGCTATCGAGTTTAACCCAATGTTCGAAAAACGTGGGGGTCTGTTGAAAATAGTTTTCGCCCTTTTGAGACCTGCACCAGACGTAACGGTAAGAAGAAGGGTCGGTGACCAGGCCCGATGCCTGGCGTTTTATAAATCTCTCTCTTATTATGGTTACAATTGTAGGAAATAAGACATGCGATGTGGAGGCCCCACAACCCACTATCTCACTTAAAAAATTTTCAGGTGCCAAAGAGAATACTGCTCTAAATTGGGGAGAAAGAGTTGAAGATTTTCTATCCAATATGGATAATAAAAATGCCAACTCTAGCACTAGTATAGCTGAAGAAAGATTTTTTGTTGTTAAACGGCAAGTAGGTGGGGCTTGTTGAGCTTAAGCCATTTGGTAGGCCTCCCCACCTAGCTGAAACTGTTAAACGGCAAGAGGGAACGTTTGATAAAACTTCTCCTTTTTTGATCAATAAGGATATTAATGGTTTAGTTGGTGCAACAAAAACTATAAAAAAACTCCGTACAGGCGAACTGTTAATTGAAGTCTCTATTAATCAACAGGCAACTAACTTAAAAAATGCACTCACTTTGCTAATATTCCTGTCACCATTTCTCTACACAGAACTTTAAATACATCCCGCGGAGTTATTTCAGAAACTGACCTTTTGTACGTCACTGAAACTGAAATAGTAGAAAATCTAAGAGACCAGAATGTGATTGGGGCTAAAAGAATACAAATCTACCGTAGAGATGAACAAACACCATCTAATCAAATCCAGATACCTACTAAGCACATTATCCTAACCTTTAATACACCCACCTTACCAAAATATATAAAAGCTGGTTATTTATCATGCTCTGTCAGACCATATATCCCAAACCCATTGCGTTGCTTTAAATGTCAACGCTTTGGGCACTCAAAAATTAATTGTCGAGGTAAACTCACATGTGGTCGGTGCGGCGTAGTTGACCACGAAAGTGTCCAATGCCATGCACCACCTTCTGGTGTAAATTGTAAAAAAGACCATCCATCTTATTCAAAGACGTGTGAACAATGGAAGAAAGAGAAGGAAATTCAATCAATACGCACAAAAGAAAATATATCCTATCCCGAAGCAAGAAAAATAGTTGAGTCGAGAACTCCCAAAGTTGGTGTATCATATGCTGCCGCCCTATCCATAAATTCCCACAATACTTATCAATCCACTGCAACACAGACAGACCTCTCTAACGAAATTAGTCATCAATCTAAACAAAAAGAAACCACCCTGTCAAGTAATTCTGATAAGAAAAATCGATCTACGCAATCCAACTCTTCAAAATCACTGAATACTGTTCCCCCTAAATTACCACAGAGTTCCTCTTCAAAGCCGTCTCTATTTCCTAAACCTCCTCTCCATAAAAAAAGCCCTCTAAACATAACTAAAAATGTACTTCTAAACCGTAGATCTGATGCAGAAAAACATAAAATACCAATAATTAAATCAGCTGTATCACAGAATAAAAATAATCTAAAAAAGAAAAAAACTAAAACGTCTAAGAATGACAATGTGAAACAGATGTCAATGGAGGATGACGATGCTGTAGAAATCCATCCTGAACCAGATGCAGAATTGGACGATGGAGATAGTATGTCTACTATCTCCGAACAAAATGACACAGATATACATATCTAACCCCCTCTTCATTTATGACTAACATTATTTCGTGGAACTGCCGTGGCTATCGCAATAAATATGACGAAATCCGTAATATTCTAAATGATTACCATCCACTTTGCTTAGCCCTACAGGAAACCCATCTGAAACCCAATGACAAAGCAAAATTACGCAGCTATGCAACCTATCGAAAAGATTTTACTGATAATGAAACGGCCACTGGTGGAGTGGCGTTTTTTGTCTCTCGCAGCTTACCCCATTCTCATTTACTTTTAAACACTAATTTACAAGCTGTTGCTGTCCGTGTACATATAAAAAGTCTCATTACAATCTGTACCATATATCTGCCACCTAACCAACTATTAACCTAGCACATCTTGATGATCTTCTTTTCCAACTCCCCATGCCTTTAATTATGGTAGGAGACTTTAATGCTCATAGCCAACTGTGGGGTAACTCTGATAATAACCGACGTGGAGATATAATAGAGAAATTAATTTCTGACAATGGCTTATGCCTGCTTAATAATGGTGATTATACTTGTTTTCATGAACCGAGCCGTACTTTCCATGCCATAGACCTTTCCATTTGCTCCCTATCACTATATCCATTATGGAACTTCTGGGTTTCAGATGACTTGCATGGCAGTGACCACTTCCCTATTTTTACTGCATCGACTAATCCTGATGGAGATTCTAATAACTACCCAAAATGATATGTATATGACAGAGCTAATTGGCAAAACTTTACTGCTCTTTCAAAAATTACTGATAACATGATAGCTGATGATATTGACAAAGCACTTGATAATATAACTCAATGTATTATCAGTGCTGCTGATGCTAGCATTTCAAAAACTTCTTCCTCTCATAAACACAGAAAATCATGGTGGAATAGTGACTGCCAGGAGGCAAAAAAGAGACAACAAAAAGCTTGGGGTCTTTTTCGGAGGTACCCAAATAACAATAACTACATATTATATAAAAAAGCAAGGGCTGAAGCTAGAAGAGTGCGACGTAAAAGCCAACGTGAATCCTGGGTTAACTATGTATCAAGCATAAACTCAAATACCTTCAGTAACTAGTTGGATGTGTCAATCCCAAAACTTTCTTCTATCTCATAAATACATTTTAATATTTAAAAAAAAACGTGGTGACCCCAAAGTTACCCACTATCGAATTTCCTCGAACATTTGACCTAGCCTAATGAGATTCTGGTATCCGAAAAGCCTAAAACGCAAAATTTAATTAATATTCTGAGAAAATGAGCTTAGTAGTGCTTCATGTTGGGTAATTTATACTAAAACCTAATAAGCATCTGTTTACGTCAAGACCTAACAGAATCTGAAATTTGATGGAATTTCGTCCATTAGTTCTTGAGATATAGCTATAACAAAAAAATTTGCAAAACGTAGCACAGCAACACAATATCTTCGGACAATTTATGCCAAAACGTAAAAAAGCGTCTAATTATGTTATGGTGTAAAAGAATCTGAAGTTTGATGAAATTCTGTGCATTAGTTCTTGAGATATAGCTAGTTTAAAAAAAAACGTGTAAAATATAGCACAGCAGCACCATTAGTTGAAGGATTTATAACAAAACGTAATCATATTATGTTATTATGTTATATGTCATTTTGTAACAAAATCTGAAGTTTGATGAGACGCCCCATAGGGATTTGCGTTGATTGTTGAGATATAGCTATCGGAAAAATCGCGCAAAATGCAGCATAGCTGCACCACCTGTAGCTAGGTTAATACCAAAATGTAATCAGCGTCTAATTATCTATACTAATATTATAAAGAGGAAAGATTTGATTGTTTGTTTGTTTGTTTGTTTGTTTGTTTGAATTGAATAGGCTCCGAAACTACTTGACGGTTTTGAAAAATTCTTTCACCGTTGGAAAGCTACACTATTTCTGGTGAACATAGGCTAATTTTTATTTGATTTATTCAAATATTTTCCTTAAAAATTCAAAATTTCAGTATTTTTCATACAGAATCAATGAAAATTTTTCCGATAAAAAATGACCATTTTTCTTTCGCGTTGCCAAGAAAATCAAAAACTGGAATAACTTCTCTTCGGCAATTAATTTTCAGTTGAACAGTATCCACGCGAAAAATCTCTATAAATAAAAGGAATTCCGAGGATAATTAATTAATTAATTAATTGAGGCACAGGGGAAAGCAAATCTTGGCAATGCGCCAACTCGGTCCAGAGGAAGCAAATCTTGGCAATGCGCCAACTCGGTCCAGAGGTATAAAAGCAAGATAGAAAAAAACGCGCAGGTCTGTGCATTCAAGTACAACCACCCATATGTATATGCTGAAAGTTTGTTCTGACGCTCACCCGACGCACGTGGAGTGCCGATGGTCCGGGAAGCGTACCATACACATAAATTATTAAATAAACCTTCAAATTAAGCCCGGCGAAGCGGGCTGGGTATGCTAGTTAAAATAAAAAGAATTCAAAGGAAAAAAAAAATGTGACGTCATAGTTGGAAAAAAAAGTATTTTATTATATAGGACGTACGAATATCGGTTACGTTAATAAGAGGTTCTGTGTAAAAAATGGCGACATAATTAGAAGTAAAGTGAACGAGAAAGAATTAAATTATTAATAAAATATTTGATTTGAAAAAACATGTCGTCATACTTTAAATAACATAGAAAGTATTTGTTAAAAGTTACAATTTTCAAGTATTTGTTAAAAGAACAAGAAGCATGGATATATGTAACTAATTAAAAATCGGTAAATAATGACGTCACATCTATACCAATATTATAAGGAAGAAAAATTTGATTGTTTGTTTGTTTGAACTGAATAGACTCCGATAGTACTTGACGGATTTGAAAAATTCGGTACTAATAGGTTATCCCGTCGACCAAAAAATTATCGCCAAACTATAAGATTAAATAGCCAATAATGAATGATCGTGAATGTCACATTCAATGACATTAAACACGATTCACGTGTTTAAAATGTCGTTGATTTTTATTTCGACTTTTTATTTGTATTTTTATTAATATTCTACTAATTATTTGTTTTTTTGTTAATTAAAATAAAAATTACGTCAATATGTACAATTTGGCTATTAGTTTGGCGATTTGTATAATTTGGCGAAATTGGTCGACGGGATAACAGAGTAGTACCAAAAAATTCTTTCATCATTGGACAGCTACACTATTTCCGGTGAACATAGGCTATATTATATTTTCAAAAAAATAGGGAACCTTACTAAAATGCCAATAATGTAACCCAAGGAGTAGAGGAAAAGTGGGGGTCCGGCCCCAGGAGGCGGTGCAGCGGTGCAGGAGCAAGGAGCAGTGAGCAGCACCTCCTCCTCTGCACCGCCTCCCAAGCACTTACTCAAATGCACCACCTCCTCCTCCTGTCATCGTCTTGTTAGATGAGGGTGTTTTTTTTAATTTTAAGCGGGAATTTCAGGGAGTTAGATTTTTTTTACCCTTCTGTAGTATGAGGGTGTTATTTAAATTTTAATGTGGGGACTTTAAAATTTTCGGTGCAGTTTAGTTTAAGGATTTTTTTTTTAATTTTAAGCGGGAATTTTAGGGAGTTAGAATTTTTTCGGCGTACTATAGTACGATGATTTTTTTTTTTTTTTTTTTAAATTTTAATGCGGGGACTTTAAAATTTTCGGCGTGTTACAGTACGTGGGGTATGTTTTTTCGATTAAATTTTGCTGTTATTCATTTAAAAAGATAATTAAAAAGTAATTAAAAATAAGGAATGAAACGACTTTTTTTTTTTTTTTTTTTTTCACCGTGTTTTAAATAAGGGGTTAAGCGGATATTTTGGGGACACAGAATATTTTTTTCTGTACTATTGTACGAGTGGTTTTTAATTTTAATGTGGCAACTTAAAAATTTTCAGTTTGGTGTAATTTAAGAGTTTATTTTTTGATTTTAAGCAGAAATTTTGGGGAGTTTGATTTTTTTTTTTCCACTATACTCTTACATGATGAGTTAAGCGGATATTTTGGGCGAAATTATTATTTTAGTCTAATCATTCACGAAGGATATTTTGTGGACATAAGTGTTTAATAGGGGGACTTTAACTTTTTTGCAATGAGATTAACGCGTGCTCGTCGACCTAACCGTACGGAGTTTGTAACTTATGTGTAAGCGACTCTTAAGTGTATAAACAGGAATTCTACTCACGTTTTTCATGCAATCGAATTCTAGAAAGGATAATGCATTCAAAAAGGTTATTAATAAAAAGAAGATAATTTAAAATTTTGAGTGAGAAAATATGTTTTAAAATTTGAAGACATTTTTTTTTTTTGCCGAAAGGTGTGATCTTTAGCTAAAAGTGACCTAGGGTCAAAACTTTCACCCAGGAATCGCCACGGGGAGGCAGATCACATGATTCCCATCACGCACACATTCACACACATTCACACACACTTTTTTTTTTTTTTTACATTTTAAAAAAATTTTTTTTTTTTTTACATTTTTTTTTTTTTTAAGATTTTGAGATCTTTTTTTTTTTTTTTTTTTTTTTTTTTTACCCATCTATGATTTCTGCTATTTTATAATGACCATAAGCTAGGCTGCTGATCCCGTCTTCTAGAAGATATCTTTTATCATCGAATGGTGATAAACATTTTTTATTCTGCGTTACTGTTTCCAACTGATGACATCGCTGCCCGATTCTTCTTTGTACTTCATAACTTGTTTGCTGGTTTTTTAAACAGTTGACATAATCTTCATGTTTAAGTTTTCGTTGAACAATATTTCTTGATATCCCCTTGGCTCTCTTCTTTTCTTCGTCCCCTGTCTTGATGGAATACATCTTTGACTTCAGACCTACAAATTGATGGACAGCTCTTCCATTCAACTCGTCCTTAAATTTTCCCAAAACTTTCTTATTCGCTGTGGAATAGAGGGGATGTTCTTTGGGAAAGTCCGAAAAGTCAAATTTGGAGCTGTTTTGTTCCAAATCCTTTTGTAAGTCATCCGTCTTGATGAGATATGTCAGACTGTCGGTGTCGGTGAAAAGCAGAGATGAACGATTTCCACCATAATTTTTTTTTACAAAATTATAGTGGAAATCATACATCAACACTTTGGATAACTCCAGTATCGAGAACCCGACGTAAATGGGCCGGTTCATCAAGACACTGGGTTTCTGTCTTTCCACCGCTACCAGACCGTCATCAAATATCTTAAAAGATTTGAAAAATGGGGACGCAACCAGCTTTTCTCCTCTTCGGGATGTGTTACATACTTCAATATTTCTTCGTTTGCGAAGATTTTCGATACATTTCCCGTAAATGCTGTTATTCAGGAGTTTGAAAAAATCTTTTTGGAATGTGCTGGTTGCCATCTTCCTTTTCTCCGTGTTAAAATGAATATATTCTTTAAGCCAAGGGGATTGTTGGAATTCTAAAACTTTTCGTATATTCTTCAATTTCAATCCAAGTTTTATATAAAGTTGAAGATTCCTGTAGTGACATATATAATTTCTCTTGCTCATCAAATTGGGGATTAATTTTGGAGTACCTTTGAATTTGGAACTTAGTAAACTTTTTGCATAGGGAGAAAGCATTTTTTCATCAACTGTTAGTCTTTCTGGTGCAAGTGGGTACTCATTGTGTTGGTCATGTAGTTCTTTGGGATAGTCTAGATCAACTTCAAAAATGTACCCGATGGTCGAATTTTCAGAAATTTTTAAAATGTCTTCTTCTGTGAATGTTGAAGATGACCACCGAAACCCTCCTTGTGGTAAGTATTGGGACATAGCCCAGCCATATAAATTGTTAGCATCCCAATAAAGAATGTGCGAAGTGTCTTCATCTGGATTGTAATTTGGGACTTGTGCATTATTGGCGGTCGCAAACCTGTGGGAAATCTGCGACACACCACCACGGATACCCTTTTCTATGAAAAGCAACATGTCAATGTCGGTAAGTAATTCCAACTCTACCCCCGTCATCTTCAAACAGGCCTGCCAAGACAAACCTGGTGAAGTGACGAGGTGTGCTGCATCAATATCATAAAATTGTTTGCACAAGCCCCTGAAGTTTTCGAAGACATCTGCTAGTAGAAGAACATCTGTCTTGACGTAGAGATCGTGATAATCCCCCAACGACTTCATATTGAATATTGTCCAAATATTTTTTGCATGTCTGTAGTCTTCTTCGGTAATATTTTCATCTGTTAGGTCATTATGGAAGGCTGCTGGTGGGGGTAGAGAATCTTCGTGGAACTTTTCAAAATTAGTAAAATAGCTGTAGGGATATACACCTTTTCTTGTTAGGAGATTGAAATTAGTATTGCTTGGAAAATTTTCTTTTAATATTTTGAAGTCGTTGGGGTTTAGGTTGGAGGTCAGTTTTTCCAGGGATGCAGGAAGAAATTGAAGAGAGTCGATGAAAGAAAACTGTATTGATGAAGACTTTTCCTTGAGTTTAAACGTGATGTAGTCTTCTAATGTGGCAGCGATGACATCGATGTGCAGATCGGGATAGCAGCCTAACTTTTGGAATATGTGATGGGCATCATATTTTTTTAAGTTGTGGAAAACCACTGGGATGATTCTTGCTTGTTTGTAATTTAAATTGCAGAACGGGTGTGCAGCACCTCTGAATTTAGATGAAATGTGACAGTGATCACGCACCCGTTTTTCTCCCAGGGCTTTCCTGCAGATATAACAATGTGTTGCTTCCTTGAATGATCTTTCCTCTTCTTCAGATAAATGCATGGGAGCAACAGATAACAGTTTGTCTTGAAACTCTTGTTTAATATTAAGTAATTCGTCAATGAAATGTTTGACAGCATTCTTTCCTCGATAGACTGAGACACCGTCTTTTGTTGGGGATCGCTTGTAGGTGCTTCCGTCAGGGCCCACAATAACGAAAGCATACCCGCAAGCAGAATGATGAGCTGTCTTCACTTGGAAGGACTTGGAATTGGAGGGTTCGGTGGTCGAAACGGGTATGAGGAGGGACTCGAAATCTGCATAGATTACGTAGGGCACCGGTGCCTGCAGATGAACTCCCGAAAAAGATAATATATTTTCGCCTTCTTTTGGCATCTTTACAACTTGAGGTGCTTGTCGGGAACAATAGGGAGTATGTTCTTCGACGAGATCTTGACGAGTAAATCCGTGCAGACACCGGTAACAATAGAAGGCTTGAGAACGATGTTTGGAACGGTGGCTCATGAAACGTGAAAAATCACGGATCAGCGTATAATGGGTGTTTTCCCCATCACTGATCAAAAGGAGATTGATCACGTCTTGGTTTGGCTTTTCAGAAACATGTAGAACGTAGAGCTCCTCATCCTCATACCCGAACACGTTGATTCGAAGATTATTCATATTTTCAACTTGAGGAATTTGTGACAATGACACTGGGTAGGTCACTCCTTGCATGTTGAGAGTATTTTCAAATGGCTTTGTACTTATTCACTCGTTCTGGATGTTCTTTCCGGTTTAACTCCATTTGGTGGGCGAGAATACACCACAACAAGCACTTCTGGTCATCAAAATTTTGTATGTTCAAAATTGCTTCGCGTCCTTTCAAATCTTGTGGCAACTGAAGATAGCTGGATCCTTTTAAGGGAGCATACTTCGCGATTTTCAATTCCAAGTGCTGAATTTCTTTGAGGACCCACCCAGAGCCTCTTTGCAGAAAATTTTCGAATAATGATATTATTTTTTGATGTGCTTCTTCCAAATGTTGGTCAAAGGATTCGTTTGTGAATTCTTCATAGGTCACAGAACTGAAATAGGTTGACAGAACTTCGGTTTCCCCACCAGCATCGGTTTTTTCCAACAGGACTTTCATGATTAGACGCCATTTAATAGATTTTTTCTCTTCCACAGCTTCGTCTAATCTGTCGTATAAGTCTTTTCTAACGGATTCAAAAAAGGTGGACAGGTCATAAGCAGTTTCTTCGTTAGGTTCGAAAAATATGCTGCTGAAAACATTCAATGCATCCACTTTCTTGTTCTTGGTCTGAGAAAGTTCTTGGTTGAGTCGTGGTTTTTTTACTGATTTGTAAGATGATGGCTTCTGATGATTAACACGAATATGTTGATTCAGATTCTCTTTCCTTGGGAACTTTTCACCGCATTCCTGACAGGAATAGTGAGGATTTGCATGGGCTGCCAAATTGTCTGAACGAGTAAACAACATGTTGCACAGATCACATTTGAATTGGGTGGTTTCTTCAGAATGGGTCTTTTTATGCCTTAGAAAACTATCCCACCTGGTGAAACTGGTTTGACAAAGGTCACAGGTATAATGGGTATCCGTGGATTTGATGGTATGCGTTAACTCATGTCGTTTTAGTGAAGAAATTCTTGAAAACGATTTGTGGCAAATTTGGCAAGTGGGAATATCCTGAAAAGAAGAAAAACGCACATTTACTATATAATTCATTTTTAATTTTTTTTTTTTTTTAATTGAGTCCTAACAAGAAAGTGCTCGAAATTTAATAAAAATATCTGTCGTGGGAATATCCCAAAAAGAAGAAAAACCCCCATTTACTATACAATTCATTTTTAAAATCCCTTTTTTTAATTGAGTTCTAACAAGACAGTACACGAAATTTAGTAGTTACACTTTACTTTTTAAAACATATTTTCTCTTTAAAATTAAGGAAAAATCTTAATTTTTCAAAAACATTTCATCTGTATAAAACAGTTTCCTTTTAAAAAAGACATGAAATAATAACTCACCTTGGGTCGATCTACATTTTGATGACTGTTAGATTCCACTTTGGAAGGACCTGGTTTAGGACTTGGCTGGACAGGTGGTTCTGATTTTTTAGTATGAAGGAGCAAGTGCCTTTTCAAATTAAACATTCGGGAAAAGGATTTCTCACATATGTTGCAAATATAACTCTAAAGAAAAAAAATACCCTTAAAATTCTACTTTAAGTAAAATCGACTAACATTTATTTCGAGTTAAAAATTTTCGTTTTAAACATTCGACTTTAAAGTTTTAATTTTTTTTTTCAATATTAGTTTTAAAAAGTTTACTTTTTCAAAAAGAAACCTAGTTGAAATTTAATAAAAAGATTAAAAAGATTAAAAATTAAAACATTTGTTTTAAAAAATTATATTAAAAATTATTATTATCATTAAAAATTATTATTATTAAAATTATTATTATAAAAAATTATTGTTAAAATTACTCATTCGCATGCATAATAAAATCTCTTTGAAAAAATAATAATCTTACCCTGGAAGTCTCTTCTTGATGTGAAGTTGATGCATAGTGGACTTTCTCCACTTCGTCAACTGCTTGGATGAGTTTCGTGGGTGAAATATCCATTCCCCACTGAAAATAAAAATAATCCCTCAAAATTTTTTTTCATCGATTTTTTTTTAAGAATAGTAAAAATGAATTTTATAAAAAATTAAGTTTAAAAATTATTCTTTAAATTGTAAAATTTGATTAAATTTTAATTAAATTTTAATTAATTAAAAAATGAATAGCATTAAAATTTTAAATAAATGATTAACAATTCAAATAAATCTACTAATACATAATCATAACAATACCTCAAGAGATTCTTCCATTTGCTTATTCCGATTTTCCTGGTCGATTTTTTTCAAACAGTCAATTTCCATTTCATCAATTTTAGAAGGTGATACTGGGAAGTCAACATCCCACTAAAATTAAAATATATCCCTAATTATTTTCTATAAAAGTTTTCAATTTTACGTTGATTAGAGTTTAGTTTGTGCATTTACTTAATGAAAAATATCACTTGCATGTCACATTTATTTCAGTTAGTCAAAATTTTACCAAGTATTAATTTTTAAAAACTAATTTCGATCAAACTTTGAAGAAAACATTCGATGTGATGAGATATTAAGGGAGTATTTAAAAAAAAAAAAAAAACTGTTTCGTCATGGAAAATATATTTTCTAGGATAACTTTTTTAATAAAATGTATAAAAGATTCAGTAATGCTGTCGAATGAAAATAACGTGGTTAAACTTTTTATATGAAATGCAATTTAATGAAGCGATTTTGTATAAAATACTTAAACAAAATTTCAAATTTCGCAAACACTCTTCACATATGCAATTTTAATACATGGATAAAAAGATGAGTCATCGAATCTGTTTAAACATGTTTTAATTAATTTTTAAAATTATTAGTTTGAACCTTTTAGTAATTATTTTTATAACAGTTAATCATAAGATTTTGAATAAAATACTGAAACAAAATTTTAAATTTCACAAAAAATACTTAGGTATGCAATTTAATCAACTGATTAAAAGATGAGTCATCGAATCTGTTTAAACATGTTTATCAGGGGAAAAAGCGGATAGACACTGCTTATGTACTTAAATTAAGAAATAATACTATTCTTTTAATACAGTCCAATTAAACATGAATGGAAAAGAGCTTTTAAAACTTTTACTAATAAACAAATTTTAGAAGTTTTCTTTTGAAAGGGAAATTATTACACATTGCAAGTTATGTGAAATGAAAATAACTACACATTGCAAGTGAAATGAAAATAAATATACTTATATTTTCACCAAAAATTTCGTGTCAGGCGATCGAAAAAAAAAAATTTTTTTTAAAGGATTTAATAATATTTTGAACGATTCATCAATAACAGGTTCTAAAATTAGCACATAGAATAACTTTGTTTATATTTTAAGTTAAATTATTTGTTAAACTAAAATTTCATTCATTCACTCGAATTCAAAAAATTACAACATAATCAAAATTTTTAGGATTTATATGAAAAGGGAATTTCTAAGAAATATATATTTGAGTTAAACATTTTCTCATATGAAATAAACACATTCAGAAAAGAACATTTCACATAAATAATATCTTTTGAAATTATTTAATTCGTAGTTTTTCAAGAAACTTAGTAGAAGATTAATAAATAAGTAATTCAAAAGTTTCATTGAGAGAGTATTAAAAATATATATATATCGTTTACAAACATTAAGATACACTTAGGAAAAATATTATTCCAAAAGAATTTTTTTTTTTCAATTAACAGTTTATCAAGAAAATGAGTTCAACTTAAAATCAAATAAAAACTTGAAAAAATATTTACAAAACATTAAAACATTTGTAAATCATTAACAAAAACAACCATGTTAAAATATACAATAGTAGACATTACAAAATAATCTTACTTGACTTTGGAAATCTGACGATGAAGAATTCATTTTTAAAGTATTCGTTTGAAAGTAGAAAAGCGCGAGTAAAAAATAAAAACCGTCCTAACTTGTTAATTTCTAACACGAGAATAAATTCACATCTAACGCTTATCTGATTTATCTGATAAGGCGATCTTATCAAACCCATGACGTAACGGGAATTCCCGTTATCAATGAGTCATGGGTTTTTCCCGTGACGAGTACAACATTCTTAATTAAACTGTTAATAAATTAGATCTCTTATTAAGTTTAACATTCATAAAAAATAATAGAAAAACCATAACAAATATTCTTTTTGGATAAAATGGATTCATTTGAGTGTCATATTGAATAAATAGAAAAAAGTATTAACTAATTTTGCTGAATTTTAAGGAAGGTTTTCTAACGTGTTTATAAACTCTGAAGCAATATTATTATTTAAGATTCTTTACAAATAAAACATTTTTCTTCCGCTTTATGAAAAATAAATAAGTTTCTCAATATAACTTTAAAGATGTTTAGGTATTTGAAGAGTTTCATTTAGATATATTCTTTTAAAAATATAAATGAATCATAAGTTTTTAAGTGAAATTCCTTATTAAAATAAACTGTAATACATGTAAAAGCAATAATATGAATCTTTTTTCAAACATATTCAATCTTAACTGTTTTCTCTAACGAAAAAAAAGTATATATTTGAATATATAAATAATATACTAATCTTTTAAATAAATCTCACAACCAATAAATAAAAACTGTTTTAAATATTTAGTTTTAAAAAACATGTAAAAGCAATAATATGAATCTCTTTTCAAACATATTCAATCTTAACTGTTTTCTCTTACGGAAAAAAAGTATATATTTGAATATATAAATAATATACTAATCTTTTAAATAAATTTCACAATCAATAAATAAAAACTGTTTTGAATATTTAGTTTTAAAAAACATGTAAAAGCAATAATATGAATCTCTTTTCAAACATATTCAATCTTTAAAAAAGTTTATATTTGAATATATAAATAATATACTAATCCTTTAAATAAATTTTCACATTTAATTAAACTATTCAAATAATAATAATAAAAAAAAAAAAACTTACTTCATCATCATCTGAAAAGGTGTTTGAAGGCATCGCTTGACTATAATCCATAATGAAATATGATTTTCAACTAAAACTAAGACTATGGAATTCGGTATATCACAAGAGCGAAAAAAATATCAACTGAAGTCGATCTCGTCTTGCTGTCCCTTTTTATCACAAGAGCTGATTCATCTTATCTGATAAGGGGTTTTTCCAAAGAGTGAATCACTTGATAAGATGATATGACTCGATTTCTCATCAACAATAAGAAAACTAATTTTCAAAGGACTTAATTACAAATTAATCTTAATGAATGGAATTTTTAATTGTAATTATGAAGCTTAAAAATAAAATTATCTTTTTTTTTTTTTTTTTTTTTTTTTTTTTTTTTTTTTTTTTCAATTAAGTGTTATGCATAAAATGTTCATTTTGTAAACTTTCTTTTATTGATTGCTTTAAATAAGTAAAAGCATGTAAAATCTTCATAAGTAATTAATAATCATTAATTAATTAGTTGATTATAAAAAACAAAGTCTTCATGAGTTAATAAAGTCATACATGATTAATAATAATTAATTATTTGATTATAAAAAGGGTTTTAATAGTTGATTAACACTAATTCACTTAATGAATATAAAACTATTCATGAGAAAATTTTAATTACTTTACACTTAAATTATGCAAACTTAGAATTTTTTTTTTTTCCAAATCTTTCATTTAACGTTATTTTTTATACTTTCTCATTAAATTATTATTACTTCTCTTATGTTTCAAAAATGTAGTATAAGCTGAAAGGGAAAATTAAAATAAAACAGAGACAGGTTTAAGGAAAAATAACAAACATTTTATTAAATCTATTTGATAGTACATAATGTTTCTTGCTTATTTACAAAGATTGTTTCTAAGTAATTTTTATAAAAGTCTGATTTTAAAGCAGCGAAAAATGCATGTGTGAAATGACATGTACATTCTGATGTTACATTTTTTACAAATCGGTAGACATTAAAGTTTAAAAGGGCACTGTCTTTATACAAGAGATATTTTTCTCTTAAACCAATTGTTAAACATGAGTGATCCAATTGCGAATTTTGTCCTATTCGACAGCCAAAACACTCAAAGACACGATCCAATGATCGTTCAATTTCAGAGTTTAAACAGGATAAAAAGTTTTTCTTGGCACAATCAGAGTCTATATGAGAATGGATACATTTTCCCGATTTTCGCAGGATTGAAATAGGTATCACTCGTGTAAGAAGCATATCGATGAAACAGTCTGTAATTTCAGAACAAAATTCAGTGAGTTTTAAAAATTGATCTCGTGATAATCGAATTCCATTGGGTTTGAAATGAAAATTCTTATCATCCGTTTTGAATATCTGTTGAAGAAGACAAAAGTCTTCATCGACAAAGGCTAGAATGAGTTGATTATTACAAACCGAAGACTCTTTCACAGAATAAAAGTGGAACTTTGTCACATGTTGTTGGAAATGATCGAACGTCGTTGAGGTCATCACAACCCCATTTTTTTGTTGGGTACAGTTTACCGAAAGCACCTTCTTTGAAATTTCGAATATGCAATTTCAAGTTACAGTTTTTATCCATTTCAATTTGTGCTAAAGTACACCATTCTAAATTCCAAGATGTTGAATAATAACTTTCCTTGAAAGTTCGGGTAAACCACTCGTCTTTATACAAATCATCAAGTTCAGGTCTGTTCATCGGCGAGCAGTGAATAGATTCATCATCAGCATCATCATCAGAGATAGAAAACATGTCTAAATTTAATGCAGGATCCTTCGAGAAAGAAGCAAAATCTAGTCTTGGTTTTTTCAAATCCAGGGGGTGTGACACTAAATGTCGAAAGGTAAGACTAATTCGAACACCTTTTATGTGAGATTCTGCTCCAATCCCATGTGTGAACAGTTCATTGCTGGGTGGATTCATATTATAAAGAGAGCCATGTTCTAATTTTATAAAGGTAGAAGGCACATTCGGTCTTTTGAATTCAATAGTTCTCTGTGCACCAAAACTCAGTACTGAAACAGGGAAGACAGCATTCAAGCAGGATTCATCATCTTTGTGGTGACTAATGCCAGTCGATCCATCTTGGTAGAAATTAAGTAACACATAGTTGAACGTGCAGGCAGTTTCTTTTTCCACTTTGTCACGCAATTCTATCATCAGGGGAGTCCATGGAATACCGGGCACACTGGTTCCGCTGAAGGCATAGCTGGTATTGGCATCTCCATAGGCTAAGATCAGACGTTTAGGCTTAACATCTTTTCCAAACAGGCGAAAAGTAGGTCTAAAGAAGGGTAATGTCCGCAACTCAGACAAATAACGATCCGCATGAGGTTTCTCGATGAAATCATTGATATACTCCACATTTAATCCATTATCCGTAAAGTGAATGGAAGGCATTTTGAAGACAGCAGCAGCAGCAGCAACAGAACGTATCCAACTAGAACAGCTTAACTCCAACGAAAAGAATGAACACTAATAAGCTGCTCAGGGTTTTATACTTGTAATTATCGCTTAATCTTATCAGCTGATAAGATGAGGTCACGTGGTATGATATCACTGATGACGTTGAATCAAGATATCCCGAATGACATAAGGCAACCTCAATCACGTGATTTGATAACACTCATGACGAAAGGGGGAAACCCTAGTGATAAGAACTTAGATGATTTTTTTCCATTTCTAGTCAAGTCACTGTGAAGGAAGCAAGTGTTTCAGGTAAGTATGTCTTAATTCATTTTTTTCATTTCATTTCTTAATTAAATTGTATATTTTATTCCTATTATTTTTTTTTTCATAAATCTTAATGAACCTCCCATTTAAAGTAAAACACACACACACACATTTGAAGAAATATAGACACAGAAATAAAACGAAATCTTTTTATTAAAACGATTTAAACAATACACTTTTAAAAGTTTCTACATTCAAATGACCTAAAAAGTGGTCACTAACAGAATCTACATTCTTTAAAAACATGGATAGGACATCATCGAAATTTACAAGCATTAAAATCATGTCCCCTAACTGTTGAAATTTTTCTCGATTGTTTAACATAAAACAGGAATGCAAACTCACACTAGGATGTCTAAAAACACAACCAGTACATTCAAAAATTTGATTAAATATATTCACAATAGAATTCTCGATACAATAAATCAATTTAGACCACAAGACATATTCATTTTCTTGAGAACCTCGTTCACAATTTTGCTTTAATAAAGCAGGTAAATGTTTTTCATACATATGACGAATCAATTTCTGATTCAATGAATAGGCTTTTTCTTTCAACTGTTCAAGTTGAGCATTGTTTAATTGGATGAGAGATTCATTTTTTAACATTTTTAAACACATAACAGACTGATCCTCATTCAAAACTAAAAGTTTATTATTGGCGATAAACGATGAACTCGTATATTTCAAATTAAACGCAAATATTTTATACTGAAATTCATACCAAGTGCGAATGTCTAGTTCGATTCCATTCTGAGTTGGAATTCCTTCACTCGAAAATTCTCTAATTTGAACAGAGTATTGAGCATTCTGTAATTGCAGTCCTAAAAATATATGGTTTCCAAGTTCTTTTCGAAAAATATAATTTTCAACTTTCACAAGTGGGGTTTGAATAATATTTTGTTGATCAGACACAACGATGAAAGGTTCCTCTGTTAACTTTTGATCAGGAGTAGATTTCTGAAAGTTGAAGTCAATGAAAAATTCATTCATCAAATCTTGAGTAGCTTCACAGCAGGAATCAGGAAATGATGTTTCTTCATCAAGGGAATTAATAGGTTCCACATCGTCAGAAGCAGGATACAGCGTAACATTTTCCAAATTGAATCTTGACTCATCCATTAAAGGTTGACACTCGGAGGGGGACAGCATTATCTACAAAACCTTCTAACATCAAGCATCAGAAGAAAAGTGAATAAATTGCGAAGTACATTCACTCAAAAAGGAGTCTGATAATTAACAAGTCCAATCACATTCTTGAAAAACGATGACGTCATGGATTAGTCATAGGAAGCACACACCCGCTGCAGTAAATTACACAAGCGGTTAATTAACACACTTCGCTGATAATCTTTTTGTTGATTCCCTCTAACAGTTTTTCTGCGAAGAGTAGACTTATGAGTTTTTTGATGTTTCAAAAATTCTGCTTTTCTTGAGAAAATTTCGTGACACACCTCACACGTTTTCGAATGAATCTTCACATGTCGACGTAAATCACTTTTTTGAATGAAACTTTTATCACAAGTCTCACATTTGAAAGTTTTCTCGTTCAGGTGAAACTTCATATGTCTAACATACATAAATTTCCGAAGAAAGGTTTTGTTGCAGGTTTCACAAACGAAATCCGGTTTCTCTTCTTTTATTAAAAGTTCTGATGAAGAGGGCTTCATATCCGAAACAGGTTCCATTTCTTGTTTTACCTCGAGAGCGGAAACTTGACTCATATTTATTTATTGAACAGATATCTTTACTGTGCAACAGCAAAACTTCAACTAACGAAAAAATTATTTCAAACATATATATATCAAAAAATTACTGCACACGTGATAACGAAATCATTCGTGATTGGTTAAAAAAAATAAACGAACAGGATTGGTTACGAAAAATTCCACCGAACACTTCTGAAAATAGTCTTTCAAAGGCATGAAGTCGTGGCTGAATCGGTAAGTGAAAAATCTATTATTCAACCACGACTTCATTTTATAAGATCAAACCCCACCTAAATTTTTCGAAAATAAACCAGGTATTTTTAAAAATCACCATCAGATGGCAGCACCAAAAAAAATATTTAAGTCCCGCTTAAAATAAAAAAAATTAGCTCTCAAATCAGGGCATAGTAAAAAAAAAAAAAAAAAAAAAAAAAAAAAAAAAAAAAAAAATCAAACTCCCCAAAATTTCTGCTTAAAATCTAAAAATAAACTCTTAAATGACACTAAACTTAAAATTTTTAAGTTGCCACATTAAAATTAAAAACCACTCGTGCATTAGTACAGAAAAAAATATTCTGTGTCCCCAAAATATCCGCTTAACCCCTTATTTAAAACACGGTGAAAAAAAAAAAAAGTCGTTTCATTCCTTATTTTTAATTACTTTTTAATTACCTTTTCAAATGAACAACAGCAAAATTTAATCGAAAAAACATACCCCACGTACTGTAACACGCCGAAAATTTTAAAGTCCCCACATTAAAATTTAAATAACACCCTCGTACTATAGTACGCCGAAAAAATTCTAACTCCCTAAAATTCCCGCTTAAAATTAAAAAAAAAATCCTTAAACTAAAGTGCACCGAAAATTTTAAAGTCCCCGCATTAAAATTTAAATAACACCCTCATACTATAGAAGGGTAAAAAAAATCTAACTCCCTAAAATTCCCACTTAAATTTAAAAAAAAACACCCTCATCTAACAAGACGATGACAGGAGGAGGAGGTGGTGCATTTGAGTAAGTGCTTGGGAGGTGGTGCAGAGGAGGAGGTGCTGCTCACTGCTCCTTGCTCCTGCACCGCTGCACCGCCTCCTGGGGCCGGACCCCCACTTTTCCTCTACTCCAAGGTGTAGAAAAATGACCTTAAAAATTCTTACACCGCGTGCGTTGCGAACATTATTAATTATAAAACAAAGTAATGTACTACGACTTTGCAGTACGTATAATTATCTACAAAAAAATGTCGCGACAGCATGCCTTTTTGCCGATCGCACTGAAGCTAGCATAGGGGAGAAAAATACGGGCTTCTGATTGGTTGAATAATTTTGCTTTCCTTCATTTTTGAGTTTACGTTTATTTAATCATCAATTTCTGTTTGAAAAGCTTTTGAAAGCTGGATTTTCCTTCTGTTTTTAAATATTTATCTTATACTATAATGCGAGCAAAAATTGTGTGTGTGTGTGTGGGTAAATTTTATCTCAAAAACGGCTCTAACGATTTTCGCAAAAATTTGGATTTTACCATTTTTGGGCACGAGAAGACCATTGGGCTAGGTCACATGTTCGAGAAAATTCGATTATTGGGTCATTTTGGGTCATAATCAAGCTATTTATATCTAGAGAACGGCTGGATCGATTTAAAGGAAATTTTGTATCTAATCGTTTTTTGGCACGAGAAAACAATTGAGCTGGGTCACATGTTCGAAAAATTTTGATTAGTGGGTCATTATTGGGTCATTGTGGGTCAAGCCATTTTTATTTAAAAAACGGCTCTAACGATTTCGACCAAATTTTATATTTTATCGTTTTGGGTTACAAGAAGACCATTGGGTTAGGTAACATGTTCGAGAAAATTCTGTTAGTGGATCATTTTTGGGGTCATTGTGGGTCATGCTATTTTTATCTAGAGATTTTCTCACGCAATTTTCACTAAAAATTGCATTCTATGGTTTTCGGGCGCGAGAAAAACATTGGGCTAGGTTACATGCTCGAGAAAAAATTTTAATGGGTCATATTGGGTCATTAAGAGTCTGGGTCAAGCTATTTATATTTAAAGAACGGCGTGATGGATTATAACGAAATTTTGTATGTAACAGTTTTTTGACATGAGAAAACTAATGGGCTAAATCACATGTTTGAGAGATTTCGACTATGATGGTCATTTGTGGATCATGATGGGTCATAATGGGTGATGGTCAAGCTATATCTAAAGAAGTGGTGGATCGATTTTAACGAAATTTTGTATGCAAAATTTTTTTGGCACGATAAAATCATTGGACTAGGTTACATGTTCGAAAAATTTCGATTAATGGGTCATTTTGGGTCATTAAGAGTCTGGGTCAAGCTATTTATATTTAAAGAACAGCGTGATGGATTATAACGAAATTTTGTATGTAACAGTTTTTTACATGAGAACACTAATGGGCTAAATCACACGTTTGAGAGATTTCGACTATGAGGGTCATTTGTGGGTCATAATGGGTGATGGTCAAGCTATATCTAAAGAACAGGTGGATCGATTTTAATGAAATTTTGTATGCAACATTTTTTTGGCACGATAAAATCATTGGACTAGGTTACATGTTCGAAAAATTTCGATTAATGGGTCATTTTGGATCATAAAGGGTCTGTGTCAAGTTATATATAATTAAAGAACGGCAGGATCAATTTTAACGAAATTATGTATGTAAGAATTTTTAGAAACGAGAAAACTAATGGACTAAGTCACATATTCGAGAGCTTTCGATTATAAGGGTCATTTGTGGGTCTTAATGGGTCAAGGTCAAGCTATATCTAAAGAATGGGTGGGTCGATTTTAACGAAATTTTGTATACAACATATTTTTGGCATGAGAAAATCATTGGGGTAGGTCACATGTTCGAGAAATTTCAATTAGTGGGTCACTTTTGGGCCATTCTAATTTTATCTAGACAACGTTTCGCGCAATTTTGACTAAATTTTGTATTTTATCGTTTTCGGGCACAAGAAAATCATTGGGTTATGACAGATTTTTGGGAAAATTCGATCAATGGGTCATTTTGGATCATAAGGGGTCAGGGTCAAACTAACCATATTTATAAAACGGCTCAATCGATTTTATCTAAATTTTGTATCTAATGTTTTTCGGCATGCTAAAACTAATGAGCTAGGCCGCACGTTCGAGAGATTTCGATTATAAGGGTCATTTGTTGGTCATGATGGGTCATGCTAATTTTATATAGAAAATGGTACTCACCATTTTGACTATATTTTGTATTATATCGTTTTTGAGCAAGAGAAAACCATTTGGCTTGGACACATGCTCGCGAAAATTCGATTAGTGGATCATTTTGGGTCTTAATGAGATAGGGTCATTCTAATTATATATAACAACGACTCAATCAATTGAACCTAAATTTTGAAACAAAACGTTTTTTGTCACGAGAAGACTATTGGGCTGAGTCGCATGTTAAACAAAATTATATTAGTGGGTCATTTCGCTTCATTCCTGAATGCTGCCAAGCTAATTTTACCTAAAAAATGGCTTAAACGATTTTGATTCAATTTTATATTCTACTGTTTTTGATTACCTGAAGACGATTGAGCTATGTCACATGCTTGATCAAATTTGATTAGTGGCTCATTTTGGGTAATACGGGCCAGGGTCACGAGAATATGGCAAAAGCCAATAACTTGGTGATATTTGACAAAATATTGGCGACATATGGCCAAAAAATCGACTATAAAAATTACGGAAATCAAAACACGTATTTGGAGCCAAATGAAAGAATGCCTCCAAATTTGGCTATATCTAGCAAAAAATATTCTCTTTCAGAATGTAAAGAATTTTTTTATACATTCTTAAGAGGATTCGAAATGCATGGTTAAACCAATCAGAGTCGAGCTAAAAAAGTGATTTAGATCGATGTCCTTTCGTTGTAAATTTTAAAATAAAGTAAAATTTATAAACATGCGCATAAAAACATAGTTTTCTTATTGATTGTTTTTCTAAATAATACTATTATAAACATGTTTTACAGTAATAACACAGAGTTAATGATACAGTGAAAATACTATATCAAGGTGAACACAAAGTTAATTTTAACCGAGCTAAGCTCGGTCTCCCCTGCTAGTTAATAGATAAAGAAATAGATAATTCGGAATTTATAATTAAAGAAGTTAATCAGGATGTTTAACAATTGCTCTGTATTACTTTTAGAAAATAATAAAAATAGAATTGCCATTTCTTCTTTCTGTTTTTTTAACATGATATGCACATATACACTATATTGCCATTGATTATGGGACACTTGCGATTTTAGACATTTTACTAAATATCTAGAAAAATACATGAGGAATCATCTCGAAAATCTTAGTGTATAAATATAATAGTGTAAGTCATACATCTCCGTGAACATTTTTTCCCGAAACTCCAAAGGGGACCGTCAACAAATAAAAAAAGAATGAATATCTTTTGAATAACCCTGTCAAAACTAATGTAGCAAAAGCGCTCAAACTCTAGATTGTGATTGAATGCCTTATTGTAATAAGCCTTGTTCATTTTTATGCAAATAGCATGCATACTCGCAGAGTAATTAAGGTTTTTATAAAAATGATCCCAAATTTTTCCAAGTTTTTTCCTTATAATTTTCAGAGTTCTTAATATAAAATATTTTTTTTTTCAGAAAACATGACAAACAACATTGCACACAGTACCCTGTAATCGGAATTAAAAAATAATGAAAATTGTATAAAAAATGAGTTGGTTTACTAAATAATTTTTTACTGCGCATGCGTCAACGATATCAAAATTTCATTTGCATATTATGTTAGATAAATGTATAGAGCAACTTTTGTGACAGTCACAATATCATAACTTGAAAATTCTGACAATAATCGTCAATTGAATAAATCGAAAATCCGTTATTCTCAAAATGAAGCAAAAACAAGAGGGGTTGTATCCATATATTCATTGATTAGTGTCAATATAGAATACACAATATGGGATGTACTACTGCATTTGAATAAAATCCCTCATTTTTTTTGCTTCATTTTGGAAACAACGGATTTTGTCCTTTTTCTATAGACGATTACTTTCAGAATTTTCAAGCTATGATTTTGAGACTTTTACAAAAGTTGCTCTATACATTTAGCTAACATAATATGCAGATGAAATTTTGATATCTTTGACGCATGCGCAGTAAAAAATTATATAGTAAACCTACTCATTTTTCATACAATTTTTATTATTTTTTAATTCTGATTACAGGGTACTGTGTGCAATGTTGTTTGTCATATTTTCTGAAAAAAATATTATTTTATATTAAAAACTCTGAAAATTATAATGGAATAACTTGGAAAAATTTGGGACCATTTTTATAAAAACCTTAATTACTCTGCGAGTGTGCATGCTATTTGCATAAAAATGAACACAGTGTATTACAATGAGGCATTCAATAATAATATAAAGTTTGAGCGCTTTTGCTACATTAGTTTTGACAGGGTTATTCAAAAGATATTCATTCTTTTTTAATTTGTTGACGGTCCCCTATGGCGTTTCGGTAAAAAATCTTCACGGAGATGTATGACGTATACTATTATATTTATACACTAAGAGTTTCGAGATGATTCCTCATGTATTTTTCTAGATATTTTGTAAAATGTCTAAAATCGCAAGTGTCCCATAATCAATGGCAATATAGTGTATACACAATCAGAACAGTTTATTTAGGAACAACAGTATTTTCATTAAGGCGTCAAACTCAATTGTTCTATATTACTTTAAAAAAAAAAAATTCAATTTTTTTTCTTACTATAATTTTAATGATATACTCATTTACGCTCTTAATATGTACATTAGCATTCAGGATGATCTATTTGCAAATAATTTTTTGACCAATCAGAAACCGTATTTTTCTCCCCTATGCTAGCTTCGGTGGGATCGGCAAAAAATGCCGACAGCATATGGCTGTTATAGTTACGTCACAATAAGTGGTTTTTTTTTATTAAAAAAATAAGCAAAATGCCGTCTCAGTAAAAGCTTTTTATTTTTACCTTGGTATTAATCCTTATGGACATGGGACTGGACGACTTGCTCTACCGAAGCAAAGCGAGGGCGGACCGCTAGTGTTATATATTCTAGTGTAACAGAATCTAAAATTTGATGAAGTTCTCTGCATTAGTTCTTGAGATATAGCTATCGCAAAAATCGTGCAAAATGTAGCCTAGCAGTGCCACCTATAGGGCAGTTCACACCAAATCACACCAATCACCTATGTATCTCAAGGTATCGCGGAATCTGAAGTTTGGTGAAATTCTGTGCATTAGTTCTTGAGATATAGCAATCCTGAAAATCATGAAAAACGTAGTATAGCAGCGCCACCTGCAGGCCAATTTTCACCAAAAACCAATAGGCACTAATTCATATCAAGGTCTAACTGAATATCAAATTTTATTAAATTTCGAGCATTAGTTTTTGAGATAGAGCGCCCACAAATTTTTTTGTCACATACAGACAGACAGACGGACAGACTCACAGACAGACATTTTCTAAAAATAGTCAAAACGTGTTCAGGACCTTCTAAAACGTATAAATCCGTCGAAAACCGGAAGTCGAAAATTTTCATGAATCCAATACTTTCTTGTAAAGATAGAAGAAAGTAAAAAACTGTGGGCTAAAGTGAAAAAATGTATGGGCATTTACTCAGAAAATCACATTTCTATTTTAAAACATAACGGTCAAACTATCACCTCTCCTAAGAACATAGCCGAGACAATAGGGTCTACCCTAGCTTCTATTTCTAAATCAGACGCATATCCAGAACCTTTTTTATCATACAAAAGACGAACTGAAAAGACCAGGATTGATTTTAATTCTCATAACTCTTTTTCATATAATGAACCTTTTATTATGTCAGAACTTTTAAAATGTGTGCAAGATAGTCGCTTATCTGCCCCAGGTCACGATGGCATCACCTATATTATGATCAATCATTTGTCTGCACCCTCTCTTGACGCTCTCCTTTCTTTTTACAATAGAATTTGGATGGAACAGATTTTTCCTCGAGCATGGTGTAGAGCTATTGTGATTCCTTTTCCTAAACCTGGAAAAGATGCTTCCAATCCAAATAATTATAGGCCTATCGCACTCTCTAGCAGCCTTAGTAAATTACTTGAAAAAATGGTCAATTGCCGCCTCGTGTATATTTTAGTGACTATAACCATATGCTCACTGCTTTTCAAAGTGGTTTCCGACGTGGTAGGTCAACTATCGATAATTTACTCCATCTTGAACATTATATTCGGACAGCCTTTCTCAAACGCAACCATTTGGTGTCAGTGTTCTTTGACATGGCGAAAGCCTATGACAGAACTTGGCGATACGGAATTCTCAGAGATCTTTATAACATGAATTTCCGTGGGAACCTGCCAATTTTTATCAGAAATTTTCTTGCCATTCGAGTATTTCAAGTCCGAATTGGGGAAACTCTATCTAGCTTTTATGAACAAGAAGAGGGTGTACCTCAGGGCAGCGTCCTGAGTGTCACCCTCTTTGCTATTAAAATAAATGAAATTCTTAGACAACTCCCTTCTTCTGTGAAGGGAGACTTATATGTTGACGACTTCCGTATTATGTGTATGGGACATGATATCCGTTTTATTGAAAGACAGTTACAAATTGCCATCACCCACATTCTTAATTGGACAAATAAAAACGGTTTCATTATTTCTCAAGACAAAACTTCTTGTGTACATTTCTGTAGACGTAGGGATCTACATCCAGAACCTGAAATTTTTATTGGCTCATCTCAAATTCCTGTTCTGGATAATATTCGTTACCTCGGTATTTATTTCGACAAAAAACTTACGTTTTTACCACATGTTTTACAATTAAGGAAAAAATGTGAGAAAAATCTAAATTTAATAAAAGTACTATCTAACACTTCTTGGGGTGCAGACCGTACTTCTCTTCTTAATATATACCGTGCTGTTATTCGTTCTAAAATTGACTATGGCTGCCAGATCTACGGTTCTGCTTGCAATTCTGTTCTTAAAAAACTAGACACTGTGCACCATAGTGCACTCCGTGTTTGCTCCGGTGCTTTTCGTACATCACCAGTCCTAAGCATGTATGTTGATTGCTATGAACCTTCCTTACACTATACTCGGGAAAAACTTTCTTTGGAGTTGTTTTACCGTATCCTTTCACATCCTGGTCATCCACTTCATACATTTCTTTTAAATACTGACAATGATATTCTTTATCAGCATCGTCCCTCTTGCACCCCAGCTTTTGGTGTCAGAATGAGAAATCTAACCAACAACAGCCCTATGAGTAATATTGAAGTTAGCGTTTGTCCATTAAATATATATCCTCCTTGGAACCCACCTGCTATCAGCACCCTCAATCCTTTTAAAGGTTATGATAGGAAGAATTTAGCCCCATCTGCATGTAAACAATTATTTGCTGCACATCGTGCTGACTTTCGTAATTACATGGACATTTACACAGATGGATCTAAGAGTGGGAATATTGTTGGTTGTGGTGTCTATTGTGATGATGTTACCCTTAGTTATCAGCTTCATCCTGCCACATCTGTTTTTACAGCCGAATTAATTGCAATAGAGAGGGCCATGTTAGACATATCTCATCATCATAACACTTCTTTCATCATCTATACTGACTCAAATAGTTCTATTGATGCATTAAAATCCTTTAAAAATCATTCTTATGTCTCAGCTATCCTGGATTCTTTTACTAATTTAACTAGACGTGGTTATAATATTTTATTTTGCTGGGTACCTGGACACATGGGCATCCCTGGTAATGAAAAAGCTGATGATGCGGCAAAACTTGCTCGTAATCCATTACATCATAAATTACCACTCTCAGACGTTAAATTAGATATTAAACATTTTATTCAGAATAAATGGGAAGAAGACTGGAATTTAGAATACAGTAATAAGCTGCACCGTATTAAACCTACAATTGTGACCTGGCCTCCAACTTATCCAAGGAAAACAGACGTTCTTTTGACTCGTCTGAGAATTGGGCACTCAAGAATCACACATAAACATCTCTTGCTTCGGGAGGATGCCCCCATGTGTCCTCACTGTCATTTTGATATCTTAACCATACATCATATTTTAACTGACTGTCCTGGTCTCCGGCACTTGTACAGACTGTATTTTAATTCATCATCACCAATTTTGACAAACCTCATTGGGGAGACACCTCATGAGGCACTTTTTACCTTTTTAAAACATGCTAGACTTTATTCTGAAATATAATCTATACATTTATATCATTGTTTTTTATGACTTGCACTTTTAGCACCTTAATGACATCTGGATGGGATAGTACTTGTATTTTAATTTTTACATTTGGTTGACTGTATCTGGATGGGATACCCCATCCAGACAGTCTGTTTTTGTCCCCTTTGTTTTTATCTTATTACTCTTTGTTTTGGCGCAGCATGTCCGTCAAGGGATTTTGTGCCACTAAAATCCATACAACCAACCAACCACTTTCGTCCCTTAAGTCTTTCCGAGTCTGGCTGGCATTTCCGGCGGTTTGGGAGCAGATGAAATCTAGCGCCTCCTACGTCCCGCTAGCAGACTGGTCGAGAGACCAGTCAAACAAGTCATGTGATCGAAAGTCAGTGCAGCATCACTTACGCCGCGCCATGCACCGGGCAATACTTTGGGGCTAAGTTCTGTTGGGAAAAGCCTATCTTCTCGGTTCTCCTTCTTCTATTCTATCTTCATGAAGTGACTTAACTTGGCCAAACTGGCATCTGAGCATGCGCATAAGTTCTGAAATTTGTAATTGCAACTTTTAACTTTTTTATTTACACAGTAAGTATCCTGCCTTATTTCAATTAAAAAATTAATTTCTTTTGTGGGAGGAAATAACAGGTTCCACGTTTTCCATTTTCGGCCTTTGATTACGAAAACACTTCACAAACACACGTGTTGAGCAACTGGAGTAAACAAATAACAACTTGAAATAGTTTATAATTATTTGTAGGACTCAAATTCATTAATTTATTAATCAGAATTAAATATTCTAAAATTCAGAAATAATAATTAAATATTCAGAAGGCAGATTTCCACTCAACTCATAGTTAAGAGAGCAAGCTCACTTGAGCAAGTTTCAGAAATTTGCTTAAGAGCGTCGTACACTAGTCACGCGGTAAAAGTCGAGCTCTAATGTAAAGTCTATGGGGGCGTTCTTTTCTAATATCTCGTTTAAATTTTAATATTTTGACATGATTTTTTTTCGCATAGGATAGCTTAGGACGATCTACAACTGGCCTAGTTTTTACTTTTTCGATTTTGCTCATATATTTTTTATATTATGATAGTTTCAATTTCAGAACCGGTTTTGAAAGTTAAAATAATTTTTAAAAAAAAATCTAAAACCAAAATTGAAAAAATAAAAACTAAGCCGGTTGTGGATCGTCCTCAACTATCCTATGCAAAAAAAAAAAAAAAAAAAAAAAAAAAAGTCAAAATCTTAAAATTTGAACGAGATATTAGAAAAGAACGCTCCCATAGACTTTACATTATCATCCGGGTCTTTTTGAGTACTTTTTCTGTGACTATTGTGGGGCCTTAAGTGAGAATCTTGATTCCGGGTACGACCGCTTCAAAAAACTTCAAGTTAAGCAACTTAACTTTCTCAGTGCGAACAGGGTAGAAGGATTCGAACTCATATCCACTGGTCTTGGGTTAGTCCTTCTAGCTCGCAAATACGTGATCTTTTCTTAATCTGTTTCTGAACGCTATCATGGAGACTAACTCCATGTCCTCGCCTCCTCAGCGGTCTTGAACAAGGCTACCTTATCATAATAACAAGGCTTGTCATTCGCCAAGTTTCCTTTGTCTGCAGTACACGTGGTCAAAAACCACATGATTTTCCCGAAGGTAGCGCCATCTAAAATGAGAACCTGAATATTTCCCATTTTTTTCTATGAATTTGTGCATGGAATATTAGCAGTAGTATGCACCAGGTGGCGTTACTTATGAGACAAAGTCATGCAATAAGTTGGCAATTATAGAGACAATTTCAACAATAGATTTTCTCCTGAATGCGAGGCCTTGATATTATGATAAGGTGGCCTTGGTCTTGAACACACTCAATCGTCTGTTGATGTGGATCTGGCAACATCAGTTTTTTGTTTCATTTAAAAATGATTCCTTCCATAAACCATGGGCGTGTTCAGCACAAACCGGTCACTTACCGGTTACTTACCGATTGTAGACAAGTACGAAATGAAAATCAAGACGAAGTGTGACGTCAGCTACAATTCAACAGGATAGTTTTCATTGGTGCCACAATTCGCATTCGTACTGTCCAACAATCGGTCGGTAACATTGGTTACTTTGGTAAGTTGCGCTGAACACGCCCCATGTCTAGCACTGGACCATATTCTTCCGTTTGGTTCGAGGCTACGGAAAAGCTTGGGAATAATGCTTGGGAATAATGTTCTTTATAAGGAAAGGGCATGTTTACAAACAAGCGCATCCTTCAACCAATCTACCAGTTACATTTTTGCTTTCGCTATCATTACAGGAATCATCATGACGACATTGACCAATCATACAACAGAGTTTTTAATCGCAGACAAATCAGACCAATCCTAGACCAATCAGATCGCTTTGATTTTTTGGGTATCGTAAGAGTCTTAAAGACGGGCAGGAAATTACTGTGGATCCACAGTAATTTTGTCCACAGTGACGTCAGCTACCCTTTCCTTATCGCGCCATTGAAAAGCATTGTGATAAGAAAATTTATGCTTATATTTTATTTGCATATGAAGTTTTAGACTTTTTCAGAGACAGGTATGAGTTATATATGGAATCTTTTCCCTATTTTAAGGCAATTGCATGCACATTTTTCATTTTATTTATAAAATAAAAATTTTATTTTTTAATTAATAAGTATATATGGAGTTTAATTAGTACGTATATGAATTTTTATAGAAAATAATTCGTACAGAACAAATTTGAAGTATTTTACACACGTATTTATCTATATTTATGCTTGCACCAAATGTTGCAAAAACGAAACCAATGCGCTAGCAGCCGCTTTTTGCGCTTTTTTACCCACATGATTTCCACTGTGACGTCACGAGAATACTGTCCAGTCACATGCCAGAGCTGGCGGTATGCTAACCTGTTAGTCTAGTTACTGCACCGCCAGAATGCCTGAATGCGCAGGCGCAAACATCGCTAGCAGACGATTTCAGCCTTTCTGGATGCATTTTAACAGAAAATTTACAAATTTAGAGAATTTTCTTGCAAGCAGAACAACAATTTTGAATTTATATTACAATATATTAAGTATATGCTGCTTCAACAAAGATTTTTTTTCCGGTGTTTCTAACAAAGAAGCATTAATAATTTACACTCCATAGACTGCTATGCTAAACACCGCCAGCATTTTCGCCGTTCCTAACCGATATTGCAAAATAACAAACTACGCATGCGTATGGACTCTTAAAATTCTCCCTACTAGAAAAATTGTACAGGTTTACCGAGATTGCTTTCGTCATCATACTAAATTGGCGATTACTATTTGGCGTTCAAATATGTGATATAGATAACAAATCGTAATTAACAACATTAACAAGGAAATTATTATTATTAGATTTACAGAGGCGTTGAATACTTGAGATTTTCTTTCGATATTTTATTTCTTTGTGAATCTAATTATTTAAATCTCTAATATTAATTTATTTTAAATTCGTTTCCGATTAAATCATATCAAGATACTTAAATAGTTTATTGAAGTATTTTATGCTTTATAATAATTTTTTTTTTTATCATTAATAATTTATTGTAATTAAATATTATCAAATATTAATGTAGTTGTGGTATCAATGAAATAATATTTATAATAAATATTAATTTATATTAGATAAATAAATTTATAATATCTTATTTATAATATTAAAATATATGTTAGAGAGATATTTTATAATAGATGCTATAAAAAATAAAAATGATATTAATTTATGAATTATTGTATAATGATTAATTTTTTTAAACTGTTCAATAAATTTTAAAGTATTTTGTAAAAAAATATAAGCTGATTTGCAGTATTTAAATAATTATATATATACATATTATCATTAAATGACTTACTTGAATATTTATTTCTATAATATTTTAGTATTTACTTATTATTAACATTAAATATTATCAAATATTTTCATTATAAATAAAACAAATGTAATTGATAATAAATATTTTCTTCTTTATTATCTGAAGAAGATAATATTTTATAAATATAAAATATCATTAATTTTCAATGAAGTAATTTATATGTAAAATTTCATTTATTGAAATATATGGATATTATAACATTACTAATATAATAATAATTTGATGATGATCTAAGTTATTATTGTCTTATTATATTTATCAATAATAAATCAGCAAATATGATAATTTGTTATATCTATATCTATATTATTATATATGTATACATTATATATAAATTACTGGCACATTTAATTTTATAATATAACAACAACAATTATTTGATAATTATTTATTACAAAATATAATAATTTATCTTTATGAAATATTCTATTTTATTTTATATTCAAATATGCTATAAATTGTATGAAAATTATCTAATATTAAATATTATACTATCAATAAATAATTTGATAATAAAATATTAAATATAATTAGCCAGTGGGAATACCTAAACATTTCTTATTTATTAATTATAGATAATTATCTCACTTAATTTGATCATAGTATAACTAAAAAACTCTATTTTAAATATAAAAAAAATCTTAATAATAATCTATATCCTTGCAAAGTAATTTGCATTTTTGATAGATGTAAAAAAGAAAAGAGAGGAAGTTAAATTTAAGTCAAAGCATAAGAAAAGTTTTTAAAAAAGTTAAAAGAAATATATTTTATTATTAAAAATGTAAAATAATAATAATAAAATAAAAAAAAACTGAATTATTTACATCTATAAAAAAGTGAAAAATAAAGAAAGAAAACTTTTCTGTGCTGCCATCTATATCCAGTTATTTATACGAATTTATTAAAAGAATTTATAATTATCTGAATAGATAGCTTTTAAATTTAATTTCTTATAACTAAATTTAAAAAAAAAAAAAAAAAAAAAAAAAAAAAAAAAAAAAAAAAAAAGATAAAAAACAGTTTCATGAAGCCGTATTTAAAAAGGAAGACCATAGTAATAATATTTAACAAAAAATGTATTTAGTATTTAATAAAATTACATAAAAATGTAATATAGGATCTAAAATAATAATGCATTATTAAATTTGTAAAAATCATAAATTATTAGATTTAAATTTATATGCATTACTTAAAATAAATTAATGTTTCCTTAAAGATGTATTATTTTGGCAGCAGAACATACAAGATGTAAAATAAGATAATCATTCTTATTATTATTATAAAGGAATAAAATATATTTGCATTATAAAGGGAATAATATACTTAGAGGAAAGGGATAATATATACAGGGTGATTCAGCTCGTCGGTGACAAACTTTAAGGATCGATAGAGCACACCTAGACGAACATTTTTGAATAGGGAATGTAGGGTCCCTGACGCGATGGTAAGGCGCTAGGCGCTTTCGAAAATTTGGGTGCCGAAATTCGAAACGTCATAAAAACTAGGGAAATGGTTAGATTTTCTTGCTTGTTGCGTCGAAATGATTCTGTTTGTTTAGACTTTCTTCAGTACCAATTTGATAAGCGTATCTCTTAAAACATGGATAGGGGGCGCTGCAGACTTTGGAGAGCTAGACAACAACTTTAAACCCGTTATTTTGATAATTTAACACATGCTCGCCAAAGTTTATACTCTAACTTAAAGTTTGAACCCAAAAGTAGAGCCCTGCAAAAAGCGTAAGAGCCGGAATAAAATGTCAAAGTACAGGGTGGTCAAAACTCGAAGGCTCCTAAGAGATAAACAAACAGATTTCTTGACTTATGGCATGCATTTTCATGATTCTGTTTGCTGGGGCTCTCTGAAACTCAGTTGAACGGTACAAAAAGAAACATCGATAGGGGGCGCCTTGGGCAAAAAACATAATTCGTTGACATTTCGGACTCTAACTGGAAACGGGGCGCTACGATCAGTTAGAAACAAAACAAGAGAGTAATTTACTTATCATAAGAAGCTATTAAAACTGCAGTTTGTTTGTTTTTTTTAACAAACATAGCTGGTTTCAATCATGCACAATGCGCGCAATAAAATTTACATAAGGTGCTTTTTGCTGATTTATGCAAAAGATATCGTACCATATCGATATGCAAAAGATACGTAATGCGTAGACGACAACGCGAGATGACGTAGTTGTATGCGCAGACACGTCTTTTGAACGTGCGGTACCTACTTAAGCTTTGGGTTACTTGTCTGCAGATCGGTAGTAGGATGGAACGGTACACAAACTCTGAATTGGCTGACATGCATTTGGCGTATGGCGCTGCTGGTTGTAATGGACGAGCCGCTCAGCGGTTGTACGCCGAGCGTTACCCCAACAGGCAAATCCCCTGCCATGCCTTCTTCGCTCGAGTACACCAGAGGTTGTCCACAACGGGATCTTTCGACGGAGGCAGGCCTGAACGGGAGCGATCAGTGAGCACCCCCGACAAAGAAGAGGCTGTGCTTAACCTGGTTGAGGACAACCCAGGTCTTAGCACGAGAGATATCGCCAGACATGTTGGCATTTCGCAAGCAACTGCGTTCCCGGAATCTGCACCCCTACCACATTCAGCGGGTGCAGTTGCTCAGAGAGCAGGATTTTGGCCCTCGAGTGGAATTCTCAAGATGGTACTTGGCGATGAGATCCAGGGATCCCCGTTTTGTAAACAGCATTTTGTTTACGGACGAGTCCACCTTCAGCCGGGAGGGAATGTGGAACGCCCACAACAGTCATGTGTGGTGTGATGAAAATCCACATGAAACCAGAAGCCGAGCAGCCCAGGAGCGTTTCTCAGTAAATGTGTGGGCCGGCATTCTAGGGGATTGCCTCATTGGCCCTTATTTGTTACCTGAACGGCTGACAGGTGGAAATTACCTGATTTTCCTGGATCAAGTGCTGCCGCAGCTTCTGGAGGAGGCGCACGTACCCGAAGGTTCGCGTCGCCAGATGTGGTTCCAGCACGATGGAGCTCCGGCCCATTACACGAACGACGTGCGTCTCCATCTAAACGCAAGGTATGGCCAGCGGTGGATCGGGCGTGGGGGTCCAGTTCACTGGCCTGCCCGATCACCAGACCTCACCTGCTTGGATTTCTTCCTTTGGGGTTACCTGAAGGCCGAGGTATACCATACACCTGTCAGCAGTGCTGAAGAACTTGTGGCGCGCATTGTGGCAGCTGCAGGGCAGATCAGATATACTCCTGGCATTGCTGGAAACACACACTCCTCTATGCGACGGAAGTGCGAAGCCTGCATCATGGCCCAAGGTCGAAATTTTGAGCATCTTCTGTAGTGTTATTTTTTGTAAATAAATTTCCAGTATCATTGATGTTTTTGGTCTAAATTTATTCAGAAGTGTTGAGCAGAGGTAGAAAATGTGTTTTCATTATTACTAACTGATCGTAGCGCCCCGTTTCCAGTTAGCGTCCGAAATGTCAACGAATTATATTTTTTGCCCAAAGCGCCCCCTATCGATGTTTCTTTTTGTACCGTTCAACTGAGTTTCAGAGAGCCCCAGCAAACAGAATCATGAAAATGCATGCCATAAGTCAAGAAATCTGTTTGTTTATCTCTTAGGAGCCTTCGAGTTTCGACCACCCTGTACTTTGACATTTTATTCCGGCTCTTACGCTTTTTGCAGGGCTCTACTTTTGGGTTCAAACTTTAAGTTAGAGTATAAACTTTGGCGAGCATGTGTTAAATTATCAAAATAACGGGTTTAAAGTTGTTGTCTAGCTCTCCAAAGTCTGCAGCGCCCCCTATCCATGTTTTAAGAGATACGCTTATCAAATTGGTACTGAAGAAAGTCTAAACAAACAGAATCATTTCGACGCAACAAGCAAGAAAATCTAACCATTTCCCTAGTTTTTATGACGTTTCGAATTTCGGCACCCAAATTTTCGAAAGCGCCTAGCGCCTTACCATCGCTTCAGGGACCCTACATTCCCTATTCAAAAATGTTCGTCTAGGTGTGCTCTATCGATCCTTAAAGTTTGTCACCGACGAGCTGAATCACCCTGTATTTGCATCTACATTTTTATAAATATTACGTTTAAATTACTCATTGATAAGCTCATTTGCAAAATTTAACTCTTTATCTGTTCAGTAATAAATAATATCCTAATTGCGTTACTAATAAATCTAAAAAATCACATAAAACTATTTCTAAAGCAGTGTTTTTGTTAATAAAAATAAAATAATTAATAATGTAATATGGGATGAAAATGTCACGTCTGATAAGATAAAAGCGCCGATATGGTAACCCTGTATGTACAATTTTTCTAGAGAGAGAATTTCAATCCAAGTCCGCACGCATGCTCAGTTTGTTATTTTGCAATATCGGTTAGGAACGGCGAAAATGCACACCGCCAGTAAATACCGCCAGCAGACGAATTTTAGCCTCGACCTCAGCTTGTGTGCATAAGGTCCATTCTTTGTTCCATGGTCTAGCATGCACCATGGACTGAGATGAGACTGAGACTTACCAAACAACCAACCAAACAAACCATGTGCTTCGAGTCTAGCTTCGTCATTGTACGATCGAAAATATAACAAGTATAAAATGTATAATACGAGTTTTAAAAAACACTGATTTACTTAAAAGTCGATTAAAATAATTAAAGGGATGCTATAAGTTAAAAATATACATTTTATGTTAAACTTCTAAGTACTGTTTAAGTCTACAATTAGTCCAGTCACATTAGCATTTTCTTTCTGAAAAATTTTAAATAAAGGTTTTTTTCAGAGAGCGATTTAATATGTCATTATAAATGATATCTCAAAAATCCCCGATATTCTGCTGTACGTTTCCCCCCCCCCCTTTTGGGGGGAATGGGGGTACAAAATTAAGCTATATAGACAAGTGGTATATTATCTTCCATGTATTTTTTAACGCTGAATCGAATGAAACTAGAATCAAATTGATACGACCAATAGTTTGAGTTATTGAGGTTTTTATATTTTAAAAAATTCAAATTTTTCATGTACGTATTTTTAATGAGGTTTTTTTTCCTTTCATTTTAAATCTAAACATTCATTATTAACGTTACATTAGACATTAAATTATAAAATATTACTTTTTAAAGAAAATGTTTATTATATTTACCTTTTTTTACTCTAAAATATAGATACTTCTTCATAATTGTTCTTGATTATTAATATTTGTCACGTCTAATTCTTCGCTGCCAATTATGATATCCCTATCAGAGATCCCCTCTACTGGTGTGATATTTAAACAAGACTTTCCATGAATATTTCCGCATGCTATAGAACATTGTAGACCTAATTTTTGGCATCCGCACACATTGTCGCAACCTTTGGAATACAAACAGAAAACCATGTTCGAAAGCAAATATGGGGCGGGTGATAGTGTTGTTCGTATGGGAACTAGAAAATTATCCTTTATAACCCAACCCCATTCTTAAAGGATCCAGTTCATTACCAAGCCATGTCTATATGTGGTAATATACTCAAAATAAATGTTGTTTTGCTGCACTTAAAGAATGAGGTAGGGTATTTAAATTGGCTGCTTTATTCTTTGTGACTGATTTGGTAAAATGTACATATCGATAATCATCTAGTGATTTTTCCTTAGAAGAGGTACTATAAATGTCCAGAAAAATTTTGATGCCATTCTCTGCAAATAGTGCACGAGAAACGTTATCTTGATTGAAAATTTTTATTGCATCTTCTAAATCTGGACATTTTTGTATTACTTTAACACTGTTGATTTTCCATTTAGCAGATGAGTCATTCCATGTCACATCAACACATTTTTTCTCCCATGACCCCTCAGATTTCGATGAAACTTGGTGTATCAAGTGTCTTTACATAGTTATGATAGAAAACACTAAAAATATTTTTTTAATGCATTTCATTTTAATTTTATTAACGATTAATTATAGCATTTTTCATTAAAATTTGCTGCATCTTGAATTACTTAATTGCCAATTTCTCAAAAACTAAATGAGATACAAACTTGGTTTATGCATCATTGTAAAGCTCTTTTCATGACCTTTAATTTGATATGCATCATGAACAAATTTATTAAAATTTAATTTTTTTAAATTTTAATTTAAATTTTAAATTTCTCAAAAAGCGACATTTTTAAAATTTCCAAAAAATTCTCAAATTGACTTCATATTGACTTCTTACATATTCCCAAGTTTCATGATGGGATCTTTATGGGATCAGAAGATACATGAAGTTGAAATTTGTATATAAAGTGAAAATTTTAACCTGCAATATAACTATTTTAATTGATGGCAAAATAATGAAAAAATCACATAAACACAACAAATTAACATTTTTTTAAATTAAATCTTTCTATTTTCTAAATATATTGGAACATAAAGAATAAGAATTTAAATGTTAGATATTGTTATTTGTTTATGCACAAAGATATGCCTTTTAAATACTATAGGTACATTATTACATTTTTGTTTGCATAATTTAATATTTCTTATACATATTTAACACTTTATATAGTACTTAAACTTCCTAATATACTTCAATAGATAATTAACATAGATCACTTTTTAAATACAGATAATAAAATATAATATATTTTGTTTGCAAATATTTTGTATATACATAGCACATGAAAGTACGTTGTTAAAAGAAATTAAATTACATTGCCAATGTTATTGTTATGTACATATGCATAGTAAATTTTATGTCAAACGCATTTTTGCTTTGATTGCAAGTAATCATTAAACATTTTCACAATTTTATTTGTTTCATCTGGTAGAAGAGTATATGTACGGCCAGTTGGTGTGATAGGGTTTACTTTGCAGATGACATTAGTTGATGAAATCCACAGAATGTCAGGTACCGAAGGGTAAAAAAAAGAATGAGCTGGTCCTGGTGGATGAAGAAAAGTAACCTTTAACTCATTATCATCTGCATTTTTATCTAAAATATAACACAGCCACCATGCATCATTATAAAAAGAAACAAGGTAGCCAGTTAATTTGTCAAAATCTAAATCTTCTCCAACAGGAAGGATTGTATGAGTTTCTGATGATGGTGAAAATGAAAATATTTTCGTTTGTATTTTTGTCCCACATGTGGAAGGGATAAAAGCATGGAATTTTCTGGTATTAGGTATTGCCACAGCCTTGCTGAGTCTGTGTGCAAGGTATTGCTCAGTTTTAACATATTCATCCTGCGTAACAAAACAAAATTCCATTGACTTAGATAAGTTGCATTTTAACCACTCGTACAAGTGAAGTGGTGTCATAATTTGGTCTTGGTAAGGTCTTTGTAGACTTGCTCTTGCTGCTTCTCTTTTAACCGTTCCTCCTACTCCATCACAAGGTCCTTTACCGTGTGCTGTAGCAGAAAAATGCCATTCTGCTACAATTCCAAAATCATTCTTGTGATGGCAAAGATTTATGAAATTTTTTTTATTTTTATATTGGGCTCCACTATCATCTGAAAAATAGTAAAGTTTCTCCACTTCCTTAAATTTTGATTTTAAAAACTGAATAAGTTTTTTCTGGAATGTGTACACAGCTATTGTGTTGTGTTCAAGGCATTCTGAAATTATCACAAAACTACAATGCTTAATTTCATTTTCCTCTTTAAAATATATTACAAATGGATGTATAGTGGCCTGAGATTTGTTCCAATGGAAAGATTGTGCTTCATCCTGTAAAATAAAACTATAATTTTCTGAAAAGTCACAAACTACAGCAATTTCAGAAATTAATAAATTTTCCTTAGTGTAGCACATAAAAGCACTTTGTTGCTTACTAATGAAATCATGACGAAGAAGAACCTGGAGTTTTTCACAGAATATATTAATAAATTCTTGAACAGGCTTCTGTACTGTTTCTAAGTTGCACCGATCAACTGAAATCCACTGGCGAAAAGTTAGTGTTTCAATCAAATTTTCTTGAAACCCACCTTCTAAAATTTTTATTATGTCATCAACACCAGGACAAGAAGCACAGTTTGAAAAATAGCAGTCAATAGATACTGGATTGCATACCATTTTCGTTAAACAATCTTTATATGTTTTAATCTGACCATTTGTGATGGAATTTATTTTGCAATTTTCTACCATTAGCTTTACATTCTGATGAATCGTACATATGCAGACGGTATGTGTTCCACTTTGGCCAGCTAGAACACAGTTTTTAGGACGTAGCTCAGCAAATTTTGAGAATCCAACTTTGATGTTTGGGAAATTTTCTTGGAAGAGCTTGTATGTTTCTTTTAAATTGCACAGCATTAATCTTTTGGAAACTTTAACTTTTTTACCTTCTTTGTCCTTCACTGAAACACAATCTTTGATGCCTGGCATTGGTCGACTCACAACATCATTCTCATAAAACTCTATAATTTTATTCAAAGTTTCTGTAGGCAAGTTCTTTCCTGGTTTTTGATTTATTATAGACAAAATACCCTTCTGCTTCAAGAGTTTCTTAGCTTGCCTAACCTGAAAATCTGGAGCTTTGAATTCTTTAATAATCTTTCTTATGCTCCAATTCTCTGGCAACAAAGTAAGTATCGTGATTTTCTTTTCCCTGCTTTCACAGTTTTCGTACACACTCTTTAAATGATAGACCGGGCGCTGGATGGAGTTGAGTATGCAAAATGTGAGGACCGCATTCGGTTTATGGTTTTGAACTCAGAAAAGCATGCAAATTATGATTTCGAATGTTGCCAGGAGTTGTATTGGTCCAATTTTTTTTTACACCCCACCCCCTTAGACATCAAGTAAATGGACTGAACATATGCTTTGGTATCATTAAAATAATTGTATTAACGGCAATATCAATTTTTTTTTTTATAATTAAAGATACTTATAGCTAGTCAAGTGGAAAAAGAACAGAAAAATTAATAATAAAAACAAAAATTATTGTTAAAAAAAATTATTTAATACAAAAAAGCAAATTCAAACATATCATAAAAATAAGTATAATCATCGATCTTTTTTATTTTGACAATCGTTATTTATGCATTTGCATAACGCAATACAATCAATCTGTAATTTTTTACAAGAGCAAGCCATTGTTTTACAATTGGATGTACATTTACAGGGTTGAATCAACAATTCCGGCAGTGGTTGCTTAGTCATTTGTCGTGGGTATAATTTATCATCTTTCCTTTCATAGCCTAAGAAGGTGTAATCAATAGGCTGTAGTAAAGTTTGGTCAGCATTCACCCATACATATGTTTGTGCTGAAGCTCTCAATAGATGTAAATGTAGAGCATCTGATGTGCAAATAACTTTTAATAAATTTAAGCCGAAACCGATATTTTGGGAAATTAATTTATACCGAAGTTCATCAGCCGTTGAAATTTTTTTTGAAAAAAGATAGGTGCAAATGTTTTCCAATTCTTTTAGCTGTTCGACACTTAGGTACGGATTTCCCAAATGCTTTAAAGCTTCTTGTGCAAAATCCAACGATGCAGCGTTTAAAGCATTTTTTTTCGAGCCGAATCTGCTAGTCGAATCGCAACCACTCAGAGCGTGTAATGCTGGCAAAATACCACAAATATTTTCTCCAAGGGATTGAGCAGCCAGATGACATCCTGAAATGAATTTTTTCTTATAGGAACCGTCGAACCATAGACCTAAACAGCCTAGACGTGCAAGCTTGTTCCAGAAGTAAATTCCGAGAATGAAAACATCTGTATCAGCGCAAATGATTATGATATGGCCAAGTTTGATTTTCACTGCGTGAAATATATGACCAAACATCCGTGAATCCGCTTCTAAATGGTTAGAATTCAAGTCAGGTACTTCAAAAAATGAAGAACCTTGCAGTTTGAAACATTTTGTTGGATCTTCAAATCCTCCACAAATATATAACTCGCAATCTTCATTTACTTGTGCATATCTAGGGGCAGCAGTACATAGAAATCGAACAAGCTGTAACTTATTTTCAGTGCTTGAAAAGAAATTATTACAATTAGCTGGAATTTTGGTGTGCTCATTTGAAATTATGAAATTTTTCATCATTTGACCTTTACTCCGTAACGTTGATTCCAAGTATTTTATTGAAATATCATCATATCTGTCAAATACAATATCAACTCGTTTTACATTTGGTTGCGAAAAAAGATTCTGAATTCTATTGAAAAAAGCTTGAGCAAAATCGCCAAATGTGCTGAAATTTTTTAATTGGATTCGATGAACAAGTGCCATACCATCAACAATGTAAATTTTTGAAAAAGGTAGATTTAAAATATCCTGCCGCGTGTTAGTACCACACTTATGATTATTTTCAATTTCAAGGGCGAGTTGTGATTTTGGAGATTTCCTGTAAAACCCTTCAGCGTCAAAAAGGTACTTGCAGTAATTCAAAATTTCGAAAGATGCTAAAATTTTTGCATCAAATCCACGTTGATTAGCCAACAAAAATGTTTACTGAATGAGACTTACATCTGTTGCATCTTGTAACTTTTTATTAGAAGTACTCTTGTTTTGTTTTTGTGAATGAGTTACAAAATTGCTAAATTTATTTTTTTTAATAGGATCAGATAACTTTTTGCTTTTGAGTACGAATCGCTCATCTTCGTACGTTCTTAACAGAGCCTCTCCATTTTCCTGTATATTTAGCAAACATTGCACAGAAGATTCTTCAGCAAGTTCACCAGTGTAAATATTTCGAAGCGCGCAATTCGCGTTATCATTATAAGGGTTGCAGGCAATAATATACTTTATTATATTTTGAATATCTTTTTCGTCTTTATTGATCCTGGATTGTGTCCATTCATTATGATAATTAATGTCACTTGTAGAGTCTGCTTGTATTTCGAGATATGAAGAAAAAGCCTCGTGAATACTGTTTTTGAACGGATAAAGGAGCAGCCATCTCTGCATCGCTTCTTCATTTTTAGTAATGCCAATCAATCCTCCAGTAACTGCTGAAGATCGGTTTTGAGACTGTTCTAATGCTAAGTCGGGGCTTACTGCATTAAATTTACCTTCCGTTCGTTTGACGGACACCATTCCTCTCTTCATATCATGTTCAACTTCTAAAGGTAGTTTTATCATATCTTGTAAATAAAGAGTGACTCCACGAATGTAGTTCGTGTGATTCATGGAGAAAAAGAACGGTAACATTTGTCGAGTAGTTAACAAATGTAATTCATAATTACTATTTCTATCAGCCATAACTGAATTTAACAAAATTTCTACCATTTCGCAGTAGTTGTTTAAATATTTGAATACTTTATTTTCAGTGCTCATGGTGCGCAAAAAATGTGAAAAATTCATTAAAAAATCTGTAATTATTCTTTTGTATTGATCATGTTTTTCGATTACGCCAGAATGATCTTTATCTACTGTACTTTCTCTTATCTCCTGAAGACAAATATTTAGCTGTTGTAAAAAATCTTGAGAATAATTCATGCATTCTATAAATTCGGCAATTTGTATGCTTCTTAAGGCTTCGTATAAGAGCTTATGTGCTCTAATACCTCTGTTATAATGAGTACCTTTCAGAATTGATGCCAAAGTATTCTCACCATAAATATCGGCTTCAATAAGAATACCGTCGAGTCCACTCTCTTCTACATATTGGCCCAAGCACCGCAAATAATTTTTTTGTAAATGAAATGATCCAATTCTCAATATTAAATTGTCAAATTCTTTATTTGTTAGCTGAATATTTTTAGCGATAAGATATATAGCCATGTCACACGAGAGTACTGCTATTTTTTTACCGAGTGCAAGACTTACGTTGACATAATTTTTCATAGCGGTATACACAACGTCTTTGGAAGTCGGTGGCTGAGGTATAACCGGGCTAAATCCAACAGTAGAAACAGGTGCGGTTTCAGACGATAGTATTTGTTGAAATGGAGTCCATCCTGGTACCGAATTTGTAGATGATCGGCAGAAATTATTTATTGATAGACTATATTGCAGTCTACACAAGACCCAGAGCAAATTATCAAATTGTAAATTGTTTTGATTATTATTTAATAAGCAGCTACTGTCCTTATAGTCCGGTATTGAAGGCTGCATATTTTCTTGAAAATGAAGAATTGCTTGACAGTTTAAAAATTTTAAATCCAATTCGTTCAACTCTACTGTAGGTTTCATTTTAATTAGATTAACTTCATTGTCAGTGGATTTTTTTTCTTGATATATCACCATAGCTGTAACATGGGTCGAGCCTTTCCCACTTAATGTTTCTTCATTGAAATCATTGTTATCTATAGCTCCATGAAGAAATAACGATGAATCTCGAACTATATTTTTAGGAATAAGCAATTTCTTGTCTATATCTTCACACACAATTGACGTTGTTACTTCATTATCGAGGTTTTTTAATGCTTTGTAACTAATGCTATGCCCACATTTATTCAATATAACGATTAATTGTTTCGATCGAGTCAAATGATGTATAGATTGAGCTAAAGCTATATGCTTTGGAGTGTGTTTCTCAGTAATCGTGAAATACATATCATAAAACACTGATAACGCTCGTCGATTATAATTCTCACTTAATTTGTTATTCTTTGAACTGAACAATGCTTGCATAAACATTAGCCAGTTATTCGGTAATTGACCTTTTTGTAAAAACTGTTCAATTAAAATTTCATCACATAAATACCCATCTGGCATTACTTTGGTATTTAGTATTTCTTTTCGAAGTTGTTTAGCTACTTGAACAGTGTAGTTTGTTGAATTTATGGTACGAATATGTTCAATGACTTCATCCAGTGGTATATTGCCCATAAACACCAATGATGATTTTGATCTATCGCTCGGATATGAAAATAAAACATTTTCACCATACTTATCAATGAGCAGTGATTTCATAACGCGATTTTCTACAATTGCATCTTCTATTTCAGTGAGTTCAGCTAGTCGCTTGCCCAAGAATGACACTTCAAAAGAGTGAGATGTTAATTTATCTTTCATTTCATCGATTAGCTTTTCAAATGCCTCCATAAGGATGCCATGTGGTATTTGACTTGAAGGTCTGCCTGCTGGATTTTCAGAGTTTCTTGGTTGCCGTAGATAATCACGATAACAATTTTATGATACCTCACTTCCATTGCAAATAAATCAGCTGGATGTTCGCAAATGCTAATTTTAGTGAAAACATCATCTTGTTTTTTTCGAGCAATATTTAAAATTTGTTCCGCTGCTGAAATTTCAGAACATAAAAGAAGAGTTTTGTTCTTATTTCTTGATTGTTTACCACAAATTAAACATTTATTACTTGTATCAATTTTTAATTCAATTCTTGATGACCGACGAACCCTTTGGCTACCTGAAACATTTGCTTCTGTAGAGGAAGTGGGAACAGAGGCATTCTCCTGCTTTAATAATGCTAATTCTCGACGCCTGATTTTCTCTTCACTAATATAAGTTGCAATACAAGCTCGATGCCAAGAACAATTGTGGGCAATAAAGTCTGTATCACTTTCTAATTTCTTACTAATGTCATCTTTTCTGTGATCTGCTGCTCTTTGAATAGTAGTAAACGTCTGTAATTTTGGATTTTTCACTAAATCACCCGTTTTATCACAAAACAAACACGACAATTCACTTACTTTTCGCTTATTTAGATTTATCACTTGTAGTGACATTTTCCGCCCTTTTATTTAAATAAAACACACTAATAAGACACTCAACTGCAAAAAAACTTAAATAATATTACTTAGATACGTAAAAATAAACCGTTATGGGCTACGAATTCTCTTTTACTGACGTTTCCGAGTGCTATGACTCAGCAACGCGCCGAGCGGAGAGAGGGGTGGGGAAAAGGGAAAGGGACATGACTCAGCAACGCGCCGAGCGGAGAGAGGGGTGGGGAAAAGGGAAAGGGACCAGTACAGCTGCCGGCAACATGTGATTTTCTATTATTTAGGGTCTCAGGTAAAAGAATTTGAGCATAGTTGCCGGTCCTCACATTTTGCATACTCAACTACCTTTGGCGCCTGGACTATGATTCAATATTTCATTTTTAGAATCACTATTTCGATCTTCATCAGATGAACTGGCATTTCTTAAAAGTTTTCTTTTGACTGTTGATGTTATATTTTTAATTTTTTTATTAGAATATTTTCTATACCGTGCTTTTTTTCTATTTACTGGTGATTCACCTAGTTCCACAAGGGATGCATTAAATAAGTTCAACGATTCATTCAAATTTAAAGCTTCAGAATCACTATCTTCAGATATATTACTTTTAGATTTCAAATCACTATAGCTGGTACTGGGAAGATCATTTGTACAATTATCATTCTTCATTCCTGACAGATTCTTTCTACATATAGTACAAACTTTTGAGTTTATTGGCATTTCTGGAATTAATGCGCACATCCATGGTGTAACAGTTCTTAATCCTTTTCTTACATGAGAATGATGAGGTTTTTTGAATGGATTAAAGCAATTTAAAGTCTCAACTCTTGTAGAATTCATAGTGAATATTAATTAAATAGTATGATAACAACAAATAAGCACTCTAATTCATGGCATTTTACTGCCATTAATAATAGAATTTGTGAACTGCTCAGACAAAATTACCAACATGAACATATAAGCATCAGAATAAGAACAAAAAGATCTGACAATGAGTCTCCTAATACAAAAGAGGTAGAAGTATTACCTACCAGGATCCGCCCCTTTAACATTTTAGCCAATTAACATAAAGGATCCACCCACAAGCTATGACAGCAACCCACCAAAAATTCTTACGCAATAGTTTCTGGAATATTCATGATTATTCTAAAAGAAACAATTTGTTCTGAAGTTTAAATGAAATATAAGAAGGTAATAAATAAGGGACCAATATGTTATTTGTGATAATTTGCAATTCTAAAAGTTTATTTAATATATATATGTATATATAATTAGACACTAAATGGTATCTAACAAATTATACAAAATACTTTCTGTAATTCTAACATGATATTGAAAAGTAATTTAAAATTTTCACTGTATATACAAATTTCAATTTCATGTATCTTCTGATCCCATAAAGATCCCATCATGAAACTTGGGAATATGTAAGAAGTCAATTTGAGAATTTTTTGAAAATTTTAAAAATGTCGCTTTTTGAGAAATTTAAAATTTAAATTTAAATTTAAAAAAAAATTAAATTTTAATAAATTTGTTCATGATGCATATCAAATTAAAGGTCATGAAAAGAGCTTTACAATGATGCATAAACCAAGTTTGTATCACATTTAGTTTTTGAGAAATTGGCAATTAAGTAATTGAAGATGCAGCAAAATTTAATGAAAAATGCTGTAATTAATCATTAATAAAATTAAAATGAAATCAGGGCTCCCAACACATTTTACGTCGCAAAAAGGGGGAAAGGGGACCATTTTTTTTTAAAAAGGGGACTTTGGGGGACCATTTTTGTTTAAAAAGAGGACTTTGGGGGAACATTTTTTTTAAAAAAAGGGGACTTTGGGGGACCATTTTTTTTAAAAAAGGGAACTTTGGAGGACTATTTTTTAAAGGGAACTTTGGGGGACCATTTTTTTAAAAGGGGGACCTTGGGGGACCATTTATTTTTACTAAATATGTTAGCATTTTTTTTTTTTTTTAAACATTACAGTAAACATGTTAGTTAACTTTATAAGGATATTATTAAACAATTTCAAATATTGTTGCAGAAATTGTACAATTATATTTGAATACAATTAAATATTCTACTGCACGAAGTGAAAAAGTAGTTTAACATTTACCTTGAAAATTTTCTTTAAAAAAAGATTGTACTTGTGATTCAAAGTCTTGATTTTTTTTTTATTTTTACAATAGCAAACTGATTTTCATTAAAATAAAAAGTAATCTTAGCTAAACTGTATCTAACAAATTTATTATCAGAATATATTTAGCCATTAAGTATTTAAGGCAAAAATTTCTTGAAATAAAAAACAATCTGTTCAAAAATGTCACAATTATGTAAATATCAAATACTTACCAAAAAAAAAAAAAAAAAAGCGTTTATAAAATAACTTTATACAAAACAACAAGCAATTCCAAAATGTTACTGAAAAACTATGATTCTTCTGACAATAAATATATATACAGAGAGCGGGAGAAAAAAAATAGTGTGTTTTGTCAGTCTGTCACGGAAAAAAACATCAAAAATTTCGATAAATAATCGCCCTCCCCCCACCAAAGGAAAAAAAACAATAATAATCGCAGAAAAAATTGCTATTTCTGTTAAAAGATCCTGGGGGGCGGGGGGGAGGGCAAATTTTGCAAAAAATTGTGGAGAGAAGAAAAAAAAAAAATCCGGGAATTTCAAAATCGCAAAAAACTACCTTGTTTTCCTATTACATTCTAAGTTCTCAAAGAAACAAAACAAACATATCAACCTCGTCAAGTGTGCGCGTTAAGGTTAAAGGGCCATGTGCCACTGGATTGATCATTCTGTTGGATAAAGAGCAGGTGTTAATAGAGTGATTATCAAGTGTGTTTATCTTTTACTTCAATCAAAAGAAAACCAAGTTTCATGTTTGCTTCTTTTGTTATTATAAATATGTACAGTAGAACACCGCAAATTCGGACCCCGTAAATCCGGATCTCCGGATCGATTTGGTCATTTTTTTTTTTTTTTTTTTTTTTTTTTTTTCAAGTTTGAGAAGCGATTGGCAAATTTTCCTAACATTAACTTGTTTCATCGTCATATTCTGAAGAAAAAAAATCTTTTCTGACATCTTTTCGGAAGAATTAAGCAAAGTAAACATTTCTACTATCTGTAAACATTCAATAAGTTTAACATAATCACGATTTTCTGTATGTTTTATTTTATTTCATTTTTTTCTAATTCTCCGGATAATCCGGATTTTCGATAATCCAGATTGGGTCCGGTCCCAATTAATCCGAATTATCGGGGTTTTACTGTACTTGAGTGATTTTATTAGAATTAGAATATATGAAGCTGCAAGTAAACATATCACGTCAGCTTTTTTTTTTTTAATGCCGTTTTTAATTTTTCAGTTTTTGTAACAATTAGAATCTTTTATTAACTGCCAATCGTTATGTAAAATTACACCAGAATATATCGATATACATAATGTCTAGTTAGTTAAAAGAATTTAACTGCATTTGATAAAATTTAAAGTTAATAAAATTGAAATTGACAAAATGTCCGGAATTTAAATACCCGGAGTTTTGAGGTTCAAATGCACAGAACAAAGTCTTAAAAATCTGACATCCAAAATTCGGAAATCAAACTAAGTCCAGACGTTTTGCTAACTATTTTTATTATTATTTCTTTAAATATGCATTTAAAAAAATCATTTTAAATTAGGAATTTTTAAAATCGGATCTAAAACCTATCTACTCTTAAAATTATTTTTAAACAATAAAGATAGTCATACTTTTTTCATGCCACATATCTGGTTTCGGTAAAATGATCTTACGATCTGTTCTTCCGTAATGCCCGCGATCAGTGTTGAATTCATGGGGGGGGGGGGGGTATTCCTGCTCAGAGCAATGAAATTTCCCCCACTGGCAGATTTGAGTTTAGGTTTTGAATAGTCAAAAAGTACAACCCCCCCCCCCCCCCAAGAGTCGCAGAAATTCCTACAAAAAAAGTCTGAATTCAACACTGCGCGACACCCGCATCAATGCGGCTGTGATGATTCATAAGTATTTTTTTTTCTTATTTAACTATTTAACTATTCAAATTTTATTCTTTTAAATATATAAAAGACTCCATTAATGTGTTAACAAATTTACATTGCTTAAAAGTGCAGAAAAAAAAATCTGTTAAGATAGTTGAAAGCAAACAAAACAAGAAATGGAATGAAAAACCAACTTTTTTCTCCCCTTACAGCTTGAAAAAAAAAAAAAAAAAATCCATATTTTCTAAGTAAATTGACAAATTTCTTTCAAATTTTCAACAAGTTGTAATAATAGTAAATTAGGCAGTTTAACAAATTTTTATTAAAATATAACAAAAGTTAATAAAAAGTTACGACGCCTGTTAAAAATGACCAATTAACAGAAGCTGCCAAGAAAAAAATAACCATCTGTGGTTTGTTTTCGTTTATTTATTTATTTTTTTTTTCCACTTCATTAAGTGACATCCGAAGTCGAATGTTAACGCAATCAGATAATTTTCTTTAGGTGGATAATATGTTTTGCCATGCAAAGTAATCATGGATAGATTTATTATTTCTTTTTAGCTAACGATTTAAGGAGGGAAAATAAAACTACAGGACAGGAACTGAAGTCCGTTTATAGAATAAAAGAGAAAGGTTATCACTGAAAAATCGAAATTGATAAAGCAGCGCAAAATAACTGACACGTTCAGTGTAAAATGCACAAAGAAAAATTAAGTTTGTTATCTAAAATTTGAGGCATTGGCTAGTTTTTATTTACTTTATACATAAACCCTAATTTACTTACTTTTGTTTTATTATTTTTAAGAGTTATCTTTTTTATTGGTTGTTGAGTTTAAAACCTAATAGCCGACAGCTATAACTTAGTGAACATACCATTTTTTGAGAGAAAATGTGAATGTTTTTCCACACCCCCTAAAGAAAAACAGATGAACGCAACTCCAATGGTTTTTTTTTTTTTTTAGATAGGTGAAAAAATAAATCTGAAAGCAATGTACCGTATTTTCGGGTGTATAGCCCGCACTCCTAAATCGAGCAGTGTAGTAAAAAAAGTTCGTGTATAAGCCGCGGAGATGCATCGGTGTATAGTCCGCGCACTATACACCATTTATGAACGTATATTTCGATCAGGGATCGAAGTTAGAAGCCATTAAAGTATACACGCGCGTATAAGTCGAGAAATTTTAGACAAAAAAAGAATTTCAAAGTGGAGGGGGATCGACTTATACGCGAGACCTTAAAAAAAATCTATGAATAAAATATCGGAAAATAGTTTGCTAGCAAATCGGTGCTGCAGCACCCCTTTGTGTTAGTAGAGTACAAAATCCAAAATCTGGAACCTTTCCTACCTTGACAATTTTTAATTTAAGATCATTTTTAGTTTATTTTTAAAAGAAATAATCTACCCTGCCCTGTTGCAAAGAAAAAAAAAGTGTGATTTACGTAATTTCGGAACGATTCAGATGAGTCGGTCTTTTTCGGAACGATTCCGAGAAATCCTTCCTTTTCAGAGTCGTTTCATTACGGAACTAGTCACAGGAATTGCTCCTTTTCGGAACGAGTCCGAGGAATCGAACCTTTTCGGAATTGTTTCATTTCAGAACGAGTCCAAGGACTTTGCCCTTTTCGGAGTTTCGGACCGATTCCGTGATTTCGTTCCTATTCTGAATCGTTCCTTTAGTTCCACTGCCAGAATCGTTCCTTTTGAATCGTTCCTCAACTAATGGCACATCTGTACTAAAAAACTGATTTCAGTTAACGTTAAAAGGACTTATTCAGCAAAAAGTAAGTTTAAAATAAGTAACATGTTATATACTGTTTTTACTCTTTCAAATCAAGAGCAAACTGCGTTCGAGCGTCATTATTTCTCGCTGACGGTTAGTGCAGTACTTGGCGATAGTTGCGACAGTTCTTCCAAACTCATAAATAACTGTATTCAAACAATAATAATAATAATAAGCTTTTACAAACATGAGAGAACTCTATATTTTGCGGCATAGCGAAAAACATTTACAAATTTCGGCGTTTTTTTTTCAAATTTTTTGAGGTTCAAAAATTGTAGAAAAAATATCACGACTTCCAACTTAAAAAAAATCTTTGTATAACCCGCACCGTGTATAAGCCGCAGCGGCTTTTTCGAAGGTTTTTTTCTTGTATAAGCCGCGGACTATACACCCGAAAATACGGTATCTTTAAAAGTTTAATTTACTACTCTTATGGAATTATTATAGTTAGAAAATAATATATATTTTTTAAATCATGAAATTAATAAATCTTGATTACAATTTTAAAAGAATGAAAACGGAATTCCGCAAAAATTAAAAAGGTGTCCCTTTGTCTCTCTCCAGAGGGGTATCTACATCTTACGATGCAAATATTGAAAAAAAAAGGTACGATCGGCATAGTTTATTTTGTTAATGTAAGAAACATGCTTGTCAAATTGCAATATTTAGTATATAGAGTAGAACACCGCAAATCCGGACCCCGTAAATCCGGATCGATTTGGTCAAGCGATTGAGAAACGATTTGGTTAATTTCCATAGCATAAACTTGTTTCATCGTCGTATTCTGAATAAAAAAAACTTTTTTCTGAAATCTTTTTGAAAGAATACCTTAAGCTTTCTTATTTAAATTCTTATTTAAACTACACCCACGAACTACTTATGCTCAAGCAGATGCGTGACTGTACGGCTCACAAAAGGTATAAAAAACTGGCACAGCAAAAAAATACAAACTTTTTTATTACAAAGTAAACATTTTTACTGTCTGTAAATAATCAATAAGTTAAACATAAAGGTGATTTTCTGTACGTATGTATTATTTTTTTCTTATTCTCCGGATAATCCGGATTGGGTCTGGTCCCAATTAATCCGAATTATCGGGGTTTTACTGTACTTACTTTTTCTTCTGTTTTTTTTTTTTTTTTTTTTTTTTTTTCTCTCTTTCACATTTTTTTTTCTTTTTCATCACAATAAGAATCCATGAGACTAATTAATTCAATAGCAGCCTATTGTTACTGAAATAAAGTACTTTGAAAAAGTAAAAGCACCTGCGAATGAGTCACGTGAACACATTGGGATGAAACGGTAACGATTCCAATCACAAGAAAAGGGGGATTAATGAAATCACAATATGATGAGTGGCCGGTTCCATTTGACTTCAAAACACTAATTGATTGCTTACTAGGGAGGGGGTGGAAGTGTTCTTTACTTTATTTTCATGCCTTACAGAAAGTGTGAATTTAGACATTGAAGGAGCATGAAACATCAGCATGCACCACAATTTTGCCGTTTTCTAAATAAAAAAAAAAAAAAAAAAAAAAAAAAATTGTTTTCTAAATGAATAATTTCGTTTTTTAGTCATTGAAAGCGGACTAAGCGGACCAAAACACATAAAAGCGGACTAAAGCGGACCTTTTTCTAAAAAGCGGACTTTTGCGGGAAAAAGGGGACCATTTGGGAGCCCTGTGAAATGCATTAAAAAAATAATTTTAGTGTTTTCTTTCATAATTATGTAAAGACACTTGATACACCAAGTTTCATCGAAATCTAAGAGGTCAAGGGAGATTTTGGTCTGAAATTGCGTTGATTTGACATGGAATGACTCAGATATGAACAGCTGCTTTAGCGTTCGGCCCCGTAAATTTGGCAATTTTTTTCGCACCAAAAAGCTGTTTCCAAAAATGATCGCCAAACTGAAATTGCGGGACAAACCCGTTTTCAAATACAGCGATCACTTTCAAAACTCCTGAAAAAATGCATTTTTGTAAATATAAAAAATGAATAATTTGCACTATGTCAGGGGGGCAAGCACTAGAGGTCTGCACGGGCCGAAATTTCCAGGCCCGGGCCCGGCCTGGCCCGAACGAAAGAAATATTGGCCCGGCCCGAAAGTTAAAATTTCGGCCCGAGCTCGGCCCGGTCCGGAAAAAAATTTAAATTTCGGCCCGAACCCGGCCCGGCTCGAGTGAATTTCTACAGAACATTGATCTTTATCTTATGGAAGAGTTCTGACCAAAAAAAAATTATATTAGTCTTTTTTTTTCCATGTTTATAATCTCCATTTATGCAGAAATGCCGTAGGCTGCGATATTTATGCTTTTAAATGAATCTTTGTTTGTTGTATGTAAATGTTTCAGTTATCACTAGTATGACTAATCCATATTCCTTGCAAAGGAGACAAAAAATCGAAGAAGCGGTATATGGTAAAATTTCCAAAGACGAAATCGCTTTGGAACGAAAAAAATGCATTCCCTTCTTAACAGATGTAAATGTTTAATATATTTTTTCTCCCGTATTGTTGTATTCATTTTGCATGGATGAACATTTTAAAAGAAACTTTCAGTTTTCAGTTTAAAAAAAAAAATTCCGTCATAATCATGTTTTTTTTTTTCTTTTTTTTTTTTTTGTGTGTGTGTTTGTGTAAGTGTGTGTTTAATTCTATTTTAAAACACCTAGTAATCTACGATTTTTGGACAAAGCCAAATATTACTGATTTATAAAAAGTCGAGAAAAGGATTTTCATATAGGAAGATTCAATAGGAACTGATTATTTTGGTCCATGAAAACTGGGAAGAATGGAATCAGTCTCGGCTTCGTACGGAAAAAAAAAAAAAGTTAGGCGCGAGCCAATCCCGGCCCGAAAATTTAAGTGACTAGGCTCGGCCCGTCCCGAGTCTTCAGAAGTAAGGCCCGAGCCCGGCCCGAATGCCATTATTGGAAATTGGCCCGAGCCCGGCCCGTACAGACCTCGAGCAAGCACAAAATTAAAAACAAAAAGTAGTACTTACATTTTGTAAATTTCTTTTCATGAAAAAAATGGAAAGAGGGTTACAAAATATATATATATAAATAAAAGGAGCCAAATAATTTAAATTCCAAAGAAAATAATTTTAAAAGTATGTATATGCAGGGTGCATGTGAAAATTGCAAAATTAAAAACACAATTACAATAAAGATGTATAAAAATTTTAAACCAAAACGTCATAATTTATATAAACAAATAGTTGATTTAAAAAAAAAAAAAAAAAAAAACACTGGCAGCAAATTAAAAAAAAAAGGGGGGGGGGAATTAATAATCGGATTCCAAGGATCCATCGACTGCCCCTCCCTGAACAATATGCCAATCTTTCCAATCTATATCTCGAACAATTTCGAGAAAACGCGTGAAAGAATCCACTTTTTGTGCATCACAAATACACCTGGGTCAATATCTGAAAATTGGACAATTTGTGTCCCCTGTCAAAAATACTTCATTAATTATACTAAAACCAAAAACTGAAAATATAATATGAAAGTAATATTTGTTGTAACAATTACCAATGATAAATGGATATCTAATGATGTATAAATAATTAAATGAATGCTTTAAATAAATTAAATCATCATTTCAGTCCCTGTCCCCAGGTGCAAATATCCAATATTAAATGTATGCTGTAAAAATTTCAATAAATATTATTAATTTTTTCTATTATATATTTATTTCTATATATATACAGTATGGGAAAATATGATTCTCCTTTATAAATACAGATTGTACTTTAAAATATTGTAGTAAATATATTTGTCCCTGAGGTTGATCATCATCTCAGTCCCTCTAAACAAAAATTTAGGTTGAGAGACACTAGATGGCGCTGGTGGAATTATTTTCATTGCAACAGCAACTAAAATTCAACTAGCCACCATGGATGAAGGTAAGTTATTCTTCTCTTTGTTTCATATTTAAAAATATTTAATTTTTGTTCTGAATATGGATGAGTATTTTTTTATAGCATCATTTATGTCCCCATATTTAACTTTTTATTGAATTTTAAAAAGCTTATTGCAACTTTATTTATGTATTATACAAATGTCACAAAGAATATTTAATAATTTACATGTGTTCAAAATGATTCAACAAAATGGCTGTGTAGCTGTTAAGACAAAAACATCACCTCAGTCCCCATCATCTCAGTCCCAATTATTAGACACTGATTAAGGGGACTGAAATGATAGCAAAGGGACTGAGGTGATGTTGAATTTGCAATAATTATATAATATATATGTAATTAACACTTTGGAAATGAATTTTTCTTAAATCAATTCTAAAATAAGTATAATCATGTTATTACCAAGTAATAATATTCTCCAACCAATGTTTAATGATGGTTAAATAGCTTAATTTGGCAAATTCCCACAGTTCTTATTTATTTGTTGAATTAAATGAAACAAAATACAAAAAAGCCTTTTTTATTTTACAGAAAAAATGGATATAAACAATTCTGAGACACACAGAAATGTAACGGAATTATTGCATAAAACCCAAAAGAAACAAAAAAAAACTGTTTCCTTAAAACAAATTGAGGAAAAGAGACGTAAGGAGCGTGAAAAAAAGAGAAGACAGCGTGAGAAAATTAAGAAAAATCCTGTAGCTTTGGCTGAAAAAAGAGAAAAAGATCGACAATGCTATTATCGAAGGAAGGAAAAAGGAACAATAACAAATATTCATCAAAAATCAAAAAGAGATCAGCGACTAATACGTAAACGTTGGAAAATTAATTCAAAAAGATATAGGGATAAACAAGCTATTGCTACCAAGGGTGCCAATTTTGCTGAAAATAACACTCCACCAACTTCCCCAGAAATTTTAACACCAGCAAGTTCTGTAATTGCTGACTTGGGAAGAGCATCATCCTCTAGAGAACGGTGTGGAAGGAAGAAAGTATGTGCAAATAGATCAGCAACTAATAGGCAATTACAGAAAACAAAAAAGAAATTACAAATTGCAAATAAAAAAGTTGAACGTTACAAGAAACATTTACAGCGTTTAACACAGTTAAGTATCACAACTCCTTCGCCAAAATCCAAGGTTAAAGCTATTGTAAGGAAAAAGAAAAATATATCAAAAACTATAAAGAAACGATTGTTATTTGGTGAGGCTTTAGTAACACAGCTAAAAGAAAATAGAAAGGAACTAGTTGATCAGAAAGAGAGGCAGATGTTTGCGAAACTTCTTTCAGGAAATATTTTAAAGAAATATAGATTGATGGGGAAGGCTAAATCATTTTTAAGCTATAAGGAACAACCGAATAGCCTAGATTCCAAAGGTAAACATTATGTACGAAAGAAGAAATCAAATTCAACTGAAATTGCAAGTTCTGTGCGACATTTCCTTGAAGAGGATGTCAATAGCAGAATGTGCCCAGGCAAAAAGGATCACAAAACTAAAAACAAAATGAAAGTACAAAAAAGACTTTTACTTGATACACTGAAGAACTTGCATAAAAAGTACACAGAGTCCCATGAAATCAAACTGTCTTATTCTTCTTTCTGCAGGCTTCGTCCATTTTGGATTGTTGAACCCAGGTTATCTGACCGTGATACATGTGCATGCATTAAACATGCTAATGTGGACTTAATAGTGAATAAACTTCATCAACTGAAAGTTCTGGATATTAGAACCAGTAATGAATTGTGCAACTCTGTATGTTGCAACACAAAATTTAAGGATTGCATGTATCGCAAATGTAAAGTTTGTAAAAATAAAGAATTTAATGTTTTAAGAACAACAGAAGAGCAGAAAGAGGTTGTTTCATTCTTCCAGTGGAAAAGTAGAACTGAAGAACGAATGGTGAAAGAGAAAGTTAAAAATGTCAGATTAACTGAGAAACAGATTATTGAGGCCAGTATTTCAGATATCTTACAGCTATTGAAGAAATTACTTCCAAATTTCCTGAGACATGTATTTAACATATATTACCAATATTCAGAAATGAAGCAGTTACAAGACAATTTGACATATAATGCTTTAATAATAAAAATTGACTATTCTGAGAATTATGTATTGAAGTATCACAAAGAAATTCAGTCAGTACACTTTGGGGCATCTCAAAAGCAGATCTCTTTACATACTGGTGTAATGTATTATAAAGTAAAGCCTGAGGAGGATTTAGATATTGAAGTCAAAGATACAGTCAAGTGTATTTCATTCTGTACAACATCAGACAACTTGAACCACAGTGCCTGTGCTACTTGGGCTCATCTGACACCAATCCTTCACCTTATAATGAAAGAACTTCCTTATATTGATACATTACACTTTCAATCAGACGGACCAACTGCACAATATAAAAACAGAAATAACTTTTACTTTTTTGTAAATCTCCTTCCTAAACTTTTCCCTAAAATTATAAGTGCAACTTGGAATTTCTCAGAGTCAGGCCATGGAAAGGGGCCAATGGATGGCATTGGAGGCACCTTGAAGAGAACTGCTGATGCCTTAGTGCGTCATGGAAAGGATCTTGAAAGCATCGATGCATTTGTACATAATTTACAAGAGGCTGTTCCTGGGATTAAACTTATTGCCATCCCTAGTTCTGCAATTGAGGAAGTCAAAAGTAAATTGCCAAACAATATCCCTTCCATCCCTGGGATTATGAAGATACATCAAATTGCATGGTCCGTAAATTCACCATCATCCTTAATAACAAGAGAATTGAGCTGCTTTATCTGTGACACAAGCTCAGTATGCCCACACCATACTGTCCAGAAAGATATAGGCCTAATTTACTCTACTAATGAAACCTGTATCCTTTTTTTAAAAAATGTTAATACAAAAAATATCTGTAATTTTATTTTTTTTAGAAAGTTGTCTATAATATGTATCACATTATACTTTAAAATTTTCTTAACTTAAATTACCAGCTGTTGTTTACAACAACAACGAGAAAGAACAATCACTGGACTCGACTGAACCTGCCACTTTGGTAATTGGCGACTGGATAACTGCCATATACAATGATCTTTGGTATCCAGGTCTGGTAGAAGAAGTGAGAGGACACATACTCACAGTGAATTTTATGTCAAGGAGTGGCAAACATTTCTACTGGCCAAATCGAATTGACAGACAAAATGTGAATGTGACAGACATCCTTTGTAAACTGAATGTTGCACCATATCCTATATCTTCAAGGCATTACACTGTGCCAGAGTGTAAACAAATTGATGATTTAATGATGTAGCGACATTATTATTGTCAAAAGGAATTAACATTCCTATGTTTAAAAATGTTAAGCAGTGTTTAATCTAATAAAGTTTATGTGTAAATGGTGAATCATAATTTCAGTCCCTGATGCATAATTTCAGTCCCTGATACATCATTTCAGTCCCCTCCCATAAAATGTCTAGTACAATAATATTCCGTTGAAAATATAATCCAAAAATGGTTAATTTATAATTCAGTAATAAAAACTGAAGTAATAATTAAAAAATTATTTGATTTTTGCATATATTTAAATAAAACTTATAAAAATAAAATAATAGATTTGATGTTTTATGCCAATATGGAACTTTTACAAACTTAATAACCTTTAATAATGTCTACATTTATTTATTTTTTCTATTATTAGTTATATCCAATTTTTCTTATTTCATTTCAAGCAAAGTTAGTGGTATATTGACAATTTTTCAATAAAAAATGAAGTAAAAATGAATGGGGACTGAGATGATGTTAACAGACACTTTCTTTCATAAAAGTTAATCCTACACATACAATGTATATCCTTGATCTCAAAACATTACAGGATTTAAAAGAGAACACATGCATCATAATACATAATTATATGTGGTAGTTGATACATTAATTTTAAAAAATGCAAATTTTGGAAATGAAATTGTCCAATTTTCAGATATTGACCCACCTAAACATAAACCATGCGATATATCCTCCAAAATCTCCTTGACAGTTGTATTCCAGCAAAGAGGCCTTGAAATGACGCCACATGGACTCAACAGAATTAGTATGAGCTCCGGTCTTTGGATCCTTGAAATGGATTGAGTGATTAACCCTCAAATGATCATAATTCTTTTCAGACAGCTGGTCGTAACCCTTCCAGCAATCCGAAATGACTTGAGTTCCAGGCTTGATCCATTGTTCAATCAGACCTAAAAGAGTTTCCGTTTTCTGTCATGGACAGCAACAATAAAACAGTGGCCCGATACGTGCTCTACACCGCCAAAAACCCATTCCCCCTCCACGAAATGCCCACAGTTAAATTTCCGTTTCCCAATTTTAGACTCATCTACCTCTACAATCTGACCCTTTCCCCCAATCTTTTCCGTATTGTTCACAATATAATAAACTAATATGTCGGTTAAATACCTACGCCAGTCGGCCATGGCATGATCATGAACACCGAGGTCTCGATGTATGGTTTCAACACTGGAACCTATGAAAAATTCAAAGACCATCGCAATAATAATCTGAATTGGGAGTTTGCTGCCACTAAAAAAAGAATTATATCTAATCGACCTGGTGATCTTGCAGCGCTTATCTCCCCATTTATTGCCACAGTACCGCTGTCTGCGATCGACGCAATGCTTGCAGCTAGTTATTTTCATTGCCGATCCACAGTTTTGACAGGTCATACTGCTGTGAATTAGAGAGAAGTCGTCCAAAAAATTTATAAAAAGCTCCATGCACCCAAATAAAAAATTAAAAAAAGGTCGGTTTGGCAAAGGGGAGCATCCCAATCTAGCTTTAAACAGATCCGAATCATTCGTTCGTCATTGTAACTCCTGCTTGTATAACAGGATCACTTCAGACATTGGCTCCTTATTCTCTTCCTTCCTTGGAATTGTAGTCGATGGAAATTTTTCAGCCATTGTGAAAAATTAAATTAAATGCAGAATTGATAAAAATAGATAATAGAGAAAAATGAACCAGCTCCAAGGCAGTTCTCCTTCGCTGACAGCCAGAAACGAGAGAACTGATGAGAGTGGGAAAGCGCCATTACATATTTCAAATTTAAATATTCAAACTGAATTTCAAAATTAAATTGCGCAGAGGTAATTAAAAACGAAAAGAGTGCAATACGTAATGAAGTTACATCACCGGCGCAAAGATGAGACCTCCCACTTGCGCTCTGTGAGAGCTGAACATAGGGTTGCCAAAGTAGGGCATTTCGCAGCATTTTGACATGGTTACCAGAATTGCGGGTTCCTCGCCAAACTTGGCAAGAATTTTTTTCCATTAATTTTTGCCGAACGCAAAAGCATCTTAGCCAGCAGATGTTCCATCACAGCCAGAAAAAGCATGGAGGAATAAAATGTATTCCCTGTATCTTTCTTTCAAACTTCTTGAAGAGTAAATTTTTTCCTCCACTTGGCCTTGAGGAAAAAAATTTCCAAGTTTGGTGGAGTTCGAGCAGCCATGTTTAGCTGCAAATCAACATCTCCAATAATAACAATGGCATTTTTGCGGTCTCTAGTGCTGTTTCAACAATGAGGACATCTGCATCATCTTTTCATGCTTGACACATACACTGATGGATTTAAAGCTCAATAAGCTTCTTAAATACTCTTGTCATCAGGCTTCTGGTCCAAATCATGAATTACATCTTTTAGTTCACAAAGGGTGAACTGAGATGTCATTATTCTAGGCTTCTGGTCCAAATCATGAATTACATCTTTTAGTTCACAAAGGGTGAACTGAGACGTCATTATTCTAGGCTTCTGGTCCAAATCATGAATTACATCTTTTAGTTCACAAAGGGTGAACTGAGACGTCATTATTCTCAATGAATGAAAAAATTCTGTCCATTATCTCAACTATGTCATGATCCATAGGTCTACCTGCTGGGGCCTGCAATGCTTTGGCTGAAAATTTTATGAAGCAAGTAGCATGGTATTTGCTGTAACCAAATCAATTTTATAAATGATGCGCTTGTCTTATAATTTTTGCCCAAACATCATTTCTTGCTTGTATCATGCTCACCGCAGTATTTTTGAATTGAAGTGTGGAAACTAAACTGATTTTTTTCGGAACTCTTGCCTCTTTTCTTTATTTTCTATGGCTTCCTCACACCCTCTCCCCCCAAAAAAGCATTCTTTGAAATTAAAATGCTGTTCTGATGCCGACCACATTCTTGTTTTCGTTGAACTAACTGACGCAGTCGCTTCATCACCATTGTTTTCTTTTAAACGCTTCTGTACTTGTTCTATGAATATAGTCTTTCCATCAATCCACATGAAGTTCAATTGAAGTTTTATTTTGAAATAATGAAACTTTTCTATCTTGCCTCTCATCACTTGAGGCAATAAGGCTGTCCAACCCATGCTTTACAAGAACGGTATGTTTATTCATCAAAACGTTCCCACAAACCACGCACAATGCATCCATTTCCGATAAGCAAGGAATACGTGTACTCTTAGTTAGAAACGTCAAACAACTGGGCAAGAGCTTCCTTACAAATTATTCTAAGGGGGATGTAATTTCCCTTAACCAATAAGAATTTTTTATACTAGCAGTAGCTATGTGTGAGTAGGCGTCGGAACGGTCAGGAACACCCCCACCCCATCAACCCTCTTTGCTTCTTAATCATTACATTCATCTTCCTACAGTACCAATTTTGTATGGAAAGAGGTTTCTAAGAAATGGTGTGGGGGTGGTGTAATTTTAGAAGCACAGCTCTTTTTTTTATCATTCTCTCGCGCTTTTGTGAAAAACGGGGAACCTTGAAAGAATTAGGCTTTATTTGTTTATGAGCAGGATACCGACATTGCCATAAGTTTAAATGAGTCTATGCATGTGCGCTCTTGTTTTCAATAAAACAAGGCCGATGGAGTGAGAACAGTCGACCGTCCCATTCCTTCCTTTTTCAGAAACCACTTTAAGCATAGTCTTCTTTTAAAGTCAAAACAGATCTGACCACTCTGCGGTTGAACTGAATTCTTGGAATTCCCTTCTTCTCTCCCCACTTGCAGTTTACTGCCAATAGAAAACAGGGGAGATATAATGGCCAGGGATATAACTATCTTAAAACATACTGAAGACAAAGATTCCTTTCCTACATTTGGATTGAAGTTGAACCACAAAACTCATTATCATCAAATGTGTCATGTGGGGACATAAAACGCACTGCCTTAGTTCAACTGAAAGTATTGCAGTCCGAATGCAGCCTTAGATTGGCATGCCTGTTTGTGTTCCGGGGATTTTACTAAAAGTGCCTCGGAAATTCCGGAGTTAATTACAACAAATTGGCATGCTTTTTAAACTTTTCTATGAAGCTTTCCTTTCATCTGGACGTTAGTAGCTGGGAAGCTTGATTCGAAAGTAACAAATCGCCCTTTAGTTAGAAAATAGCACCCCTCTTGCTCCTCATTAAAAATCTAGCGCCCCTCTTGCCGCTCATTCAAAAAAATAACGCCCTTCTTTCCCCTCATTTGAAAAAACGCCCTTACCGCTGTTGCGTCCGAACTGAATGCGCACCTGTTAGTTGTCTTAGACAAGTCTTTGACAGGTCAAGTTTTTTTTATAAGATTTTGTTCCGAAATTTCCAAGAACTAAAAACATTCTGTTCTTTTTTTTTAAATCATGGATCAGAAAATTGAGGCATAAAAAGTATCGCGAATTTCAACAAATGATTGCCGAAAATTTTCGTCAATCGTTCTCACACACACAAAAGAAAAAAAAAAAGAAATGAAAAGAAAAAAAAGAAATGCAAATTTCATCAAGGAATCGTGGGGGAAAGCGTATTTCGTTTTAGAATTGCGAGAAAAACGCTAACTTTGACAAAGGATCGCCAAAAAGTGTGCTTCATAAAATGGTTTATTTTTAATAAATTTAAAGAACTTTATTCTAGCTGATAAAACTTTAAACGTATCCTCAGAAAAGTGTTCTTCGTTTGATGTTATTATTCCAAGGGGAAAAAAGATTGGTTGTGGGTCTTTGTTTTTTTTTTTTCTAATGATACTTTATGATCGCCATCAATCATTTCACGCATTACATGATCAATATTACGAAAACCCACGGACGTTACATCATCAAAATGAAGAAAACGAGAGCCGATAGCTTGCCCCAACTGAAAGGTTAACCGATTTTCATCTATGGTATTTACGTTTAGAGGAACCCCATTAAATAATTCGACAACACCCAAAGCAAAAGTGGTTTTACCAGAGTTAACTGGTCCCTGCAGCGCGACCCACCTTTGCTTCGGTCTTCCAATTTGGTACGCTCCCCCAGGGGAATACCTACTTTAGGTATTTACGGGTTTCGCAACCCCGGGCTCCCGAGCGATCTTTCTCCTTTCCTTTTTTCTTCTCTTTTTAGTTGTCTATCCTTTTCTCTTTGTTTCACACTTTTTAATCTTCTCTTTTCAGTTGTTATCTCTCTCTGTTCTTGTTCATGTTTGATATACTAACTTTTTTGTTAATTTGGTTCTTTGTTCTACTAACACTGTTATTGCTCTTTTGTTTGAAAAAAAAAAAAAATAAGAAAAAAAATTTAAAAATGTTTAAAAGACAAAAAAGACACCATTTTTTTTTTTAAGCTCCCTCATATATTACTTTTTTTACAATAGTGGTTTTTTTTACACACGTGAGACACCCTGGGTGTTGAGGTTTCTTCTAACCTCATCGACTTGTTTCATCCTCTTTAGGATGATATCGAGTCCCAGGGTGCAGGGCATCTCCGAGCTTCGGTTCCAAGTACGGGGGGCGCCATGCTTGCATGGTGATTGTTAGGAGTAACACCGGAAGACTGGTGCCTTTCGATGTAAGGGCCGGCTGTAAGTTGGACAGAGCTGTAAAGGCTTACCTACGGCTACCCATTCTCCCTGGAAAAGAACTAGAGCTTCGGAGATGCTATCGAGTTTAACCCAATGTTCGAAAAACGTGGGGGTCTGTTGAAAATAGTTTTCACCCTTTTGAGACCTGCACCAGACGTAACGGTAAGAAGAAGGGTCGGTGATCAGACCCGATGCCTGGCGTTTTATCATTCTCTCTCTCAATATGGTTACAAGTATAGGAAATAAGACATGCGATGTGGAAGCCCCACAACCCACTATCTCACTTAAATCTCAACCCGGGACTATAATGTCTCCGCATACTTCAAGCTCACAATCTATTGCATCAGGCTCAGGTCTGCAACCGAATGATAATCAGAATCACACTAAATCTTGGGCAGATAGAGTAGAAGAAGCATATGCTGAAAGATTCTTTGTTGTCAAAAGATTAGAGGGCAGTTTTGATAGGGTATCTCCTTTCTTGGTACACAAATCTATCCAGGGGCTCATTGGGGAGCCAAAAACCATAAAAAAAATAAAATCTGGCGATCTTCTTATAGAAGTAAACAATAGCACTCAGGCTACAAATCTAAAGAAATGTACACATTTTGCTAATATACCTATTTCCATTAGTCCACATAGAACCCTCAATACATGTAGAGGGGTGATTTCTGAAACAGACCTCTTACATGTTACAGATGATGAAATTTTTGAAAATTTAAAAGAACAAAATGTAATTCAAGCAAGACGAATAAAAATCTACCGACGAGACGATCAAATACCAGCCAATCAAATTCAGATACCTACTAAACACATAATCCTCACTTTTAACTCACCCAACCTTCCCAAACATATAAAAGCTGGGTATCTCTCATGCTCTGTCAGACCTTATATCCCGAACCCACTGCGTTGCTTTAAATGCCAACGCTTTGGGCATTCAAAAACAAATTGCCGAGGTAAACTCACTTGTGGTCGGTGCGGTGTTGCTGACCATGAAAGTACTGACTGTAATGCTACCCCACACTGTGTAAACTGTAAAAAAGATCACCCATCTTACTCAAAATGCTGTGAAAAGTGGAAAATGGAAAAAGAAATACAAACAATACATACTAAAGACAATATACCATATCCGGAAGCAAGGAAAATTATTGAATCCAGGACACCTAAAGTTGGTTTATCATATGCTAATGCTGTATCCAAAGTACCTCAAAAAATATATAAGACTATTGCAACACAGACTGAGCCCCTCGCACAAACAACTCGTCAAAATCAACCAAAAGAAAATATAAATTCAACTAAATCGCATCTGATATCCAAATCAACACAATCCACTTCTGCCAATTCATCACAAACTGCCTCTCCAAGATCAGTACATTCTAATACTTCCAAAATACCATCTCATAACAGGAACACACAAATTAAAACTAAAACTTCTTTAAAGCAAAATATTTCAAAAACTAAATCTACTGTATATGAAATACCCCCACCAAAAAAGAACAAAATCTCAAAAAGTCAGACAAATTCACAGGAAAAAAACAAAAAAAATCAAAGTGTGGAGGATGACGATGCTATGGACCTTCATCCCGAACCGGATGAAATACTGGACGACGGAGAGAGTAGTATGTCTACTGTCTCTGATCAAAATGACATAGATACTCATATCTAACTCTCCTAATTATGAATAACATCATATCATGGAACTGCCGTGGCTATCTTAATAAACATGACGAAATCCGTGACATTCTCTCTGACCATCAACCACTCTGCTTAGCTCTACAGGAAACTCACCTAAAATCAAATGACAAAGCGAAATTACGCAATTATGCTGCTTACAGGAAAGACTTCACTGGTAGTGATAGGGCCACCGGAGGAGTGGCCCTCTTCATCTCCCGCAATTTACCCCATTCCTATATCAGTTTAAATACTAATTTACAAGCAGTTGCAACCCGTGTACATATTAACAGGCTAATAACTATTTGTACAATATACCTACCACCAAATCAGTCTATACAATCAGCACATCTAGATAATCTCATTCTCCAACTCCCGACTCCATTCATCATCGTTGGAGATTTTAACGCTCATAGCCAACTCTGGCGTAATTCTGACAATAATGCTCGTGGTGATGTTATAGAAAACCTTATTTCTGACAATGGCTTATGCCTGCTCAACAATGGTGATCATACTTATTTTCATGAACCAACTCGCACTTTTCATGCTATAGATCTCGCTATTTGCTCCCCTTCTGTCTATCCATATTGGAACTTCTGGGTCTCTAATGATTTGCACGGCAGTGACCATTTTCCTACCTTTATCACACAGACCACTTCTAACAGGGATTCTAAAAATTATTTTAAACGTTATAATTATGACAGAGCCAATTGGCCAACTTTCACTATTGAAGCTAACATTACTAGTGACATGCTTGACTGTGATATTGACGATGCACTTGATAATATCACCCAGTGTATTATCAATGCTGCAGATAATAGCATTCCTATATCTACTGCTTCTCCTAGGCACAAGAAGCCATGGTGGAACAGTCAATGTCAAACCACTAAGAAAAATCAACAGAAGGCCTGGAACATCTTCCGGAGGTATCCCAGTAATAAGAACTATATCGCCTTCAAAAAAGCAAAGGCAGAAGCTAGAAGAGTGCGTCGCAAAAGCCAGCGTGACTCCTGGAAGCAATATGTATCAAACATCAGTTCTAATACTTCAAGCAAAGTTCTCTGGAAAAAAGTAAAAAATTGTATGGGTCTGTACGCTGAAAATCATATCTCAATCTTAAATCACAATGGCCAAACTATAGCTTCACACAAAAATATTGCAGAAACAATAGCAAATACACTTGCATCTAATTCTAGCTCTGACTCATACCACGAACCTTTTTTATCATATAAACGACAAATGGAAACTATCTGCATTAATTTTAATTCGCGCCAGTCTCACGCATATAATGTACCTTTTACTATTGCAGAACTAGAAAAATGTCTTCAAAGCAGCCGTTTATCTGCTCCTGGTCACGATGGGATTACATACACTATGCTTAAACATCTCTCCACAGTTTCACTCAATAAATTACTTGCTTTCTATAATAGAATTTGGATCGAACATGTTTTTCCTCAGGCCTGGTATAAAGCTATCATCATTCCTTTCCCTAAACCGGGAAAGCATCCCACTGACCCTAATAATTACAGACCTATTGCACTCTCTAGCAGCCTTTGCAAACTTTTAGAAAAAATGGTCAACCTTCGCCTTGTGCATGTTTTAGAATCTAATAATTGCCTAGCCTTGTTTCAAAGTGGTTTTCGACGTGGTAGGTCAACTATTGATAATCTCATGCATCTTGAAAATTACATACGGACTGCTTTTCTTAAACGCAACCATTTGGTGTCAGTATTTTTTGACATGGTGAAAGCCTATGACACAACCTGGCGTTATGGGATACTTAAGGACCTGTTTAACCTTAACATTCGAGGGAACCTCCCCATTTTTATTAAAAATTTCCTCGCCATTCGTCTTTTTCAAGTTCGAATTGGAGGAATTTTATCAAACTTTCATGTACAAGAAGAGGGTGTGCCTCAGGGTAGTGTCCTGAGTGTCACCCTCTTTGCTATCAAAATAAATAACATTCTTGGCCAGCTACCCCCTTCTGTCAAAGGGGACCTGTATGTAGATGACTTTCGAATTATGTGTATGGGACAGGATATGCGCTTTATTGAGAGACAATTGCAAATTGCAATCACCCGTATTCTTAATTGGACTAACAAAAATGGTTTTACTATTTCTCGTGACAAAACCTCTTGTGTGCATTTCTGTAGACAAAGGGATCTGCATTCAGATCCTGATATTTTTATCGGTTCAACCCACATACCTGTTGTGGATAGTGTTCGTTATCTCGGCCTCTATTTTGACAAAAAACTAACTTTTTTACCGCACATCTTACATTTACGGACAAAATGTGAAAAGTCACTAAATCTATTAAAAGTTTTATCAAACACTTCATGGGGTGCTGACCGTACTTCTCTTCTTAAAATTTATCGCTCTGTGATCCGTTCTAAAATTGACTATGCCTGCCAGGTCTATGGTTCAACCCGTATTTCTGTACTCAAAAAACTCGACACTGTGCACCATAGTGCACTCCGTGTGTGCTCTGGTGCTTTTCGTACTTCTCCAGTCCTAAGCCTTTATGTTGATTGTAATGAACCCTCATTGAACTATATTCGTGAAAAGAGTTCATTGGAATTGTATTACCGTATCCTGTCACATCCTGAACATCCCCTTCATGCTTTTATTTTAAATACTGACAATGATACTCATTATCAACATCGCCCATCTTGTATTCCATCTTTTGGTCTCAGAGTAAGGAACATTATTGACAATGGCCCCTTGAGTAACATCGAGGTGAGACCATGCAAATTGCACATGTTTCCTCCCTGGAAACCTCCTTCTATTACCACTCTGCATCCCTTTAAAGGGTATGATAAAAAGAACTTGGCTCCTGCTGCTTTTCAACAGCTGTTTGCTGCACACCGCTCAAATTTTAATAACTATACCGACATCTACACAGATGGCTCCAAGAATGGAAACACTGTTGGTTGTGGGGTTTTCTGCGAAAACACATTAAGTTATCGTCTTCACTCCTCTATTTCCGTTTTTTCAGCTGAACTGATTGAAATAGAAAGAGCAATGTTTCACATCTCTAATCATCATAGTTCATCATTCATCATTTACACTGACTCAAATAGCTCTATTGATGCAATTAAATCATTAAAAAAACATCCCTATGTCATGTCCATCTTAGATCTTTATAATAAATTGACAAGACGTGGTTACAATATTTTATTTTGCTGGGTACCTGGACACATGGGTGTTCCTGGCAACGATAAGGCCGATGAGGCAGCCAAACGTGCTCTTCTTCCATTACGAGTAAAAATTCCATTCTCAGACATAAAACTACACATTAACTATTTTATTCATGATAAATGGCAAAAAAGTTGGGATATAGAACACAATAATAAATTACATCATATTAAACCTACTATCAAGACCTGGTTATCGACATATCCTAGAAAGTCTGATGTTATATTGACTCGTCTGAGAATTGGACACTCGAGGGTCACACATAGACATCTATTACTTAGGGAGGATGCACCCATGTGTCCACATTGTCATTTTGATCAACTTACCATATCTTAACTGACTGTCCGGGCCTCCGGCACCTTTATAGAACTTATTTTAATTCATCATCACCACTTTTGACAAACCTCATTGGGGAAACACCTCATGGGGCACTCTTTACCTTTCTTAAACATGCTGGATTTTACTTTGAAATATAATTTTTTAATTTCTATGACATTGAAACCCTGAACAACATCTGGATGGGACTCCATTCAGAGTGCATTTTCTATTTGCCTACTTTTACATCCATATCTAATGTTTTACTATTTAATTTCTAATTTTATATATTTGCTTGACTGTATCTGGATTGGAAACCCCCATCCACATATTTTGGTGCTTTTTCGTTTTTACTCTTTTGTCTTTGGTTTGGCGCAGCATGTCCCACAAGGGATTTTGCGCCATTAAAACTTATACAACCAACCAACCAACCAATTTGGTACGCATGAAATAATTTAGTTAATAAATTTTTTATTTTGTTTTCTCCGTGCCATAAGTGTAAAATAACAAAGGGCAATGTAGTCATCCATTTCTTCCCATGATGTATTAACCCCATCCCACCACCGGTAAACATCTTGAATTTGGTTTTTAACGTGTTCTGTGTTAGAGGTCCTTGCTGTTATTTCCGAAAGATAGGCTTGTACTACCCTAGAGGCAGCAATAGAATGACAATGTCTATCGGCCATCATTACAAACACCTGTGAATTTTCGTAATGTTGATGGCTTATGTCTATATTTAGGTCAATTCCGGAAATTTTTTTATAAATATCGGAGTATTCAAACGTAAGGGTATTTGCATTTGTTATTTTCCTGGTAACTGCATAGTCTGTAAAAAGTTCAAAATTAAACGGTTGTTTTTCTATTTTATAATATTTAGTAAGATAAGTCAGGTTTTCAGTGGCAGACAAAAATTTAAAAAGATCTTTAGCATCTGTTAAATAAATGATTATCAGTGGAGTATTTACAATGTACCTGAGCTCCTGTAGTTCTTGACGAAGAGTTTCTTTTTTAATTGCAATTTGCATTTCCACTACACAAAAACCCTCTACCCGTTTATTTTCCAAAACTAGCGGCCTTCGCCCGCTACGCTGGTCGGTTTATCTAAAGAAATCTTGAAGAAGTAGTTAGATAAGGTTCAGACATACATTAAAAAAAAAAAAAAAGCAAGTCGATCATTCAAAAAACGTTGGGAAATATCAAATATTTACTGTAATTTTTTAAGAAAAACAAAGTTTCGAAAAAAAAAATTAAATCGAAAAAAAAATTACACTGACATATTAATGCAAGGAAATTTTCCCAGAGAGAAAATTCGCCTTGAATACAATATTTCAAATTCTTTTAATTGCTTATAGGCGTTAATGCCAACATAGTGAAAAAAAATTCCATGCTGGGAATCGAACCCGGGCCATCAGTATGGCGCACTGACGTTCTACCGACTAAACCACATGGAACGACAGCCAGCTTGAAACTTTCTCATACTTAAGTAGACTGGCGAAAACATAACGATAGCGCGTTTTAAAATCGCACAGTGACATCTATTGGATTTTATATGTACTAAAAAACGTTATGTACTAAAAAACGTGAGCAGCGCACCTAATAGTTTCTTTTGTTTCTTTTTGTTACTTTTTTGTCTGTTGTCCGATTTTGATGAAACAAAGCCTATACACTGCCCGGGAGTGTGCATTCTTCATTAGTGAAAACCGCATAAAAATCCATTCAGTAGTTACGAAGATAACCTCGAACAAACAGACAGACAGACAAAAAATTCAAAAAAATTTTTTTTGTGTTTCATTGGTTTTCTTTTATCGCCCTGACTCCATTTTTGTCAATTATCTTCAATGTACAGACACACCGGGTCCTACTGTTTTATTATATGTATAGATAACTCCGTTTTAGAATTTTCAATTTAAAGTACTGCGTAATTAAGTCCATTTTACAAAGCAGAAAAGCCAAAAAGAAAAATTTTCCTGCACGGTTGTTGGCACCGGTACGCTTGAAGCCTTCAATAAACATTGGCTTCTCAATTACTTTTTTCGCAGGGGAATAATTTAAAGAGACACTAACCTGAGAACATGGTAAAGTAGGTTCAAGTCATTAAAGTAGGTAGGCTGTTTCTTCCCTAAATTACGGTATTGCTCCAAAGTTATTTATTAAGACTACAGCATATTCTTCAGATTTTAACCCAATTGAAAATGGTTGGCATGAACTGGAGAAAAGCGAGAGAAGACATGATATTTCTTCGAAAGAAAAACTTAAATGACATTGTATCTTAATCTTAATGTAATTTTAAATGACATGTATTGATAGACAAATGGAACAAAAAATGAACATTCTTACACACACACGCAGACAAAAAATTGTCGCATCCCAGCCAAAATGTATTAAAAGTGTAATTTTAGCTAAAGGATATCGAACAAAGTACTAAAATGTTTCATTATTTGTATATTTTTCTTTACATTTGTTGATCTTCAAAGTGTTATTTTTATATGAAACCATTTTTAACATTTTCTCATTAAATTAATTTTTTGAGTTTTGAATTAATTTCTAACAGTATATAGATTTTATTATAGAGAAAAGTAAGTTCATATGGGGGGGGGGGGAAGTAAATCCTTAAATATTTATGTGGTGTTTTTTATAAATTTAAGGGGAAAAATGAAGTGTAAAAGTCCAAAAACAAATAAGCCACTATATTATCTACCCAAATATTTAAGGATTAGCTTGGATAGGCTTTGAAGTGAATAGGTTTTAAATAAAATGTATATTTATAACTTGTAAAATTTTTTTGAATATTTCAATTGCCTTTTAAGTAAAATAATGAATTTTTTAAGTTCATATTACACAATTTATATTTGAATCAAGGTGAAATTTTCATCTAATGTTATGATTTTATTACAAAATAAGTATTTAACAACACTATATTTTATAGTAAAGCGTCGTTTACATGGAGTCTACTATCTACAAGCCAACAAATTTCGCTAGCCGCTAGTTGACTCGCCCCATATAAATAGGTTCACTAGCTAACTATCTAGCGCCTTAGCGAGTGCAAAAAACATTGAAAACTCAGCTATTTTTCTCTCTACTCGGTGGCATATTAGTTATCTGGCTAGTAAACTAGCTGTGTGTAAACGTTGCACTAGTAAATTCGCTGAGAGTATTTTGGTAGTTCGTGGATGTTAATAATAACAATGTCGGATGAAGTAATTTGTGCCGGTATTGTCGTTGCTGTTCTTACTACAGTAGACGCTCGTTTTTACAAACCTCTTTTTTGCGAACACTTGCGATTTTACGAACTAGAGCATGGTCCCGAATACATCCCCATAGACGCTATGTAAATTTTCGCTCCCATTTACGAACTACAAATTATGAAAATCTCTTTTTTGCGAACTTAACTTTTATAATTCTGCAATTTTTTTTTATTTTTTTAAATACCGAAAAGAAGTGCCAACGTCAATTATACTCTCAACAGGTGCATTTCAAGAATGTGTTATTTTCTCCACCCGCTTTTGGGAGGGAGGCGGCGTAGCAATAAGTTTATTTAGCATCACATGGTTTATTATGACTGATTTTAAAGGCGCGTGTCTGGAAAGCCTCTGATTGGCGACTGAAACTTAAATGTACAAGCAGGTGTCATTGTTGAAAGGGGAAACGAAATCTTTTAAAAGATTGCATTCTGTAATCGTCTATTTTCTCATACCTTCTTGACTATTCAATTTGTGAAGTCTCGTTAGTCGAGAGGGAGATTGGGCCAGAACATTACAGAATTTCAGTATTTCGCCCAATTGGAGAAAGCTTTGATTTCTTGGATGAGGAAAATGAGAGGACTGAACAGTCCCATAAATAGTAATCTTCATAAAGAACAATCGAACTTTTTTGCTTTGAAACTGAACATCAAAGACTTCAAGGCCCCAGACAATTGGTTTAAAAAATTTAAGTCCAGGCACAGTTTGAGCTTCAGAAAATTGAGCAGTGGAAGTGGAACAGCAAATACGACTTTGGCAAATGAATTGAAAGAACGCGATTTAAAAACATTGCTAACTGAATATGCTCCAGAGGATGTCTTTAATGCGGATGAAACAGACCTGTTTTTTTTTAAGATGCTGCCGGAAAAAACAGTTTCAAAGGGGAAAAATGTAGTGGGAGCAAAAAAGCTAAGCAAAGAATCTCAATCTTGTTGGCAGCCAACATGAATGGAACACAAAAACTGCCCTTGCTTTTCATTGGAAAAAAATTGAAGCCTAGATGCTTCAGAAATGTTAACAAATTATTAGCTGCATACCATGCTAAGAAAAGTGCATGGATGGGTACATTTATGAAAAATGTGATTAACAATTTCAAGCGCATATATCGAAGAGTGCTTTTGCAAAGAGTAGCCATGGGCTTGGAGCTGGATCAGCCATATGAAATTGATGTCCAAAGTGCGATGCATTTGTCAATATGTGCTTGGAATGATGTTCAATTGACTACAATATCTAAAGCATTTCAACACGCAGGCTTGTACCTTAATTGAAGAAAACCAAGAAAATGTAGCCAACGATATCAGTGGAGATGAGTTACTCATAAATAAACTCCGCAAAAGAAATCCGCTGTTGCCTGAAATTTCATTCCAGGACTTTTTGAACGTAGATTCAGACGTGATTTGTACGGAAGAAATATCAGATGAACAAATTATTGCTGACACTATAAATGAAAAGGAAGAATAACTTTCAGATTTTTAAAAAGAAGAAAATGAAATAATCCAACGATCAACTGTCAAACAAGCAGCTCAATGGTTGTCAGGGCTAAGGCGCTTTTTTGGAGAGAACAATAATTGTGAAATGATTTCAAGCACAGATAAAATGGAAACATGTATTTTCCAAAATGTAATTTTAAAACAAAAAAAAGATAAGTGATTATTTCCATTCCTAATTTTTTATCCATGTATTTTCATCCATTAAGTACTAATATAGTCTATGTTTTCACACGTAATGTTTTCAAAGCTTAATAACATATTCCTCTGAGTGCTGAAATTTATTTCTGTACATAAATTTGCAGTTTGCATTTTCTTATATATTTAAAAAATACACGTATAACTTTATTTCAGAATAAATAATCTTAAAATATTGCATCGTCTATAAAGAAGGGGAGATTGTTAAAAAAAGACATAAATAATGTACATTTTCATGTCATTTTTGATGATTTTCTATTTTACGAACTTTCTATTTTACGAACCATTTGAGAGTTCCCTACGAGTTTGCAAAAACGAGCATCGACTGTATCAAAGAAGAATTTAAAAAATGGGAAAAGAAGAGATTAAGTCATAGAAGTGCATGGGTAAAACCATGGATAGGAAGACGCGAGAAATATGGCACATCAAGTAAATTATTGAAAGAGTTGAAGGACGAAGATCCTAAAACTTATCGATATATATTGAGATTAGATAGTGCTCAGTTTGATAATTTATTGCAGAAGGTTGATGGAATGCTCAAGAAACAAGATACGAATATGAGATGTGCAATATCAACTGAAACAAAACTAGAAGACCCATTACATTATTTTACAAATGGTGATTCCTTTAAGTCTCTAGAATACCTGTTTAGAGTTCCGGTGCCAACAATTTCGATATTTATGCCTGAAGTGCTTGGCAATTATCCACTATCCTATTTCGAAGTTTTTATTTAATTAATAATATTTATAGCAGTCCTTCGTCAAAAACCACATTTGAAACAATAAAACCACTGCAGGTTTTTAAAATAAAAAAAAATGTTGATACATTTTCACTCTGAATTCTTGAAAGAGTTTAATAAAGAGTTTTTCGGTGCTATTTCGGATTTCTTCGCCAATCCCGCCAATCAAAACAGTATACTGAATTTTTCCCCTAAAGCTCTTGATCACATAGATTTTGTTGATTTCTCTGGGAAAATCTGCAGATTTAATGAAGGCATGCAACTAAATAAAATTAACAATAAAGTAAAATATTTCAAAGCTTAGCATAAATTTAAGAAAGACCGAACTGGTCACCAGAGGCAAATAGTAATTAAAGTGAATGGGAATTTAATAATAAAAAAAAGTGTCAAACTTCGCATGTCAAAATAGATGATAAATATGATGAATTAAAAAATAACAACAGGGTGGCAACAGGAATGAGGAAAAAAAGTTCCCTGATTTTTCTCTGATTAAAAAATACCATATGAACCTGATACTGATAAACATATGCTGCTTTTTCATATAACATACTTATTCAGCTTGCAAATGTGTCTTTTCAGAGGAAAAAACAAGCACAGGTTTTTATTTTGACATATGATCTGTTAATGTTTATTCTTATTCGTTTTACGATTTTGATTTTCAATTTTCAATTTCTATTTATTTTCAATTTCTATTTATTTTTTTGATTTTCAATTTTCAATTTCTATTTATTTTCTCTTAATTCTATATTCTAATTTTTTTGCATGTTAATTTTTTATTTACCTACCTTTGCTTGACTTTATCTGGATGGGATGCCCTATCCAGATATTATTCACTTTTGCTTTTTTAGCCTTTATTTTTGGCAGTGCATGTCCCTGAAGGGAGTTTGCGCCATTAAACCACATGCAGCCAACCAACCAGAGGAAAAAACAAAAAAATGCACAGTATTTAAAAAGTATTTCATAATTTTATAAATTCAAACTGGAATATATGCATGTTGATAGATAGATACATGGTGACCAGAAAATTTCATTTTAAAATCTGAATGAAATTTCAGTTTTAAAATTTATGCTACTACAAGTTTTTAAATAATTCAAATTTTCAAATTTTACACCATCATATAGGGAAAAAATGTTCTTTTAAATGCAATTTGTTTAAAAGCTGTATTTCAATTCATTTTTGAGGTATTAATTTTTTTGTAGTTTTTAATACCAATTTTGTAATTGTGGTAATAAAAGTATTCCATTTCTTTTAAAAGTAAAAGGAAAAAATAAATCACAAAAAATTTTGAAAAAGACTATTATTTTAATTAAAATAAGTCTTTTTCAAGCTCTGTGACAGACAGACAGCGGACAGATTTTAATTGTCATGTTTGGTTTCTGAAAAAAAGAATAACAATGAGCATACATAGTTTACTAAAAATACAAAATTAGAAATTATTTTGCTTAAATAAAAAAAAAAATTATTTAAAAATTAATCATGTGTTGTGGATTATTTGCCAGTGTTTAACCAGGCAAATAAAAATAAAATATTTTATTTTATTTCAGTCATTAAAAGAAAGCCAGGTTTATTTATGTGAAAATGGTTTACAGACATTTCATATTAAATTTGGATTATTTTTAGTACACCTATGAAATAAATATTTTCTACAGTAATAAAATATAATAGACTTCTTTTAAATTGTATCAAATAAGAAGTCAGGATTTCTTTAGTCTGCACTTTTATAAATGTTACAAGAAACAATCATAAATTTATAATTTGACAATTTTAATTATAATCTCCCAATGTTTCTATCATTACTGTTGGATGATCCTGGTAGATGTAGATGGTAAATATTCTAATGCGGCCAATTTACTTCGAATTATAGAATTCTGGATTTCTTGCTGCAGCAAGATTGCTTGCCGTTGTGGCAACATGCACAGCTCTGCTGCAACATATTTTCCGAATTGATCAAATGGCCTGTCTTCAGCTGCTTGCTGTGCAATTTTATTTTGGATTGCATCAGATATATGTGATGATCCTTTGTCTGATTTTTTTCTTTTTTGGAGCAATTTCAACAAACTCCCTGTCACTCTCCTCCCTGTCAAACTCTCAGTCTCCATCTAGCTGTTGCACGACATCACTTTTTTGTGACAGATCCTAGAAAATAATGCATCAATGTAACTAATTTAAATTTATTCAAGAATTTATTTGTTATTTTTTCAGGTACTTAAAACAATTGCTGAATAGAAAGAAATTGAAAAGAGATTATCCAGCGTTGGAATTTTCCTAGATTGACGGGAAACACAATGTGATTAAAAGACCTCCATGTTCCAGTTCAACCTACAGTTGGCAAAAAAATTATTTGTACACTTAAGTACCCGGTACTGACTTCTTCTTTTTTAACATCCCAAAGTCTAACATATAGGTCCATCTGATCCCTTTGAATAATTTTGTTTAGTTCTTCATCGAAGCAAATGACATATTCTGTATCTTTCAAATTTGATTTGATATTATTTGATTTTTGAAGTACAGAGCTAAACCAAATGAGACTAAATAGGCTATTTTACTATGGCCTAAGGTCATCATAGATTTGGCCTTACTGCTGTCATCAAAATTTTTTTGGAATATAGCAGCAGCATCATTAAATGAATTATAGAAAGTGTGTAAAAACACCAATTTCATGGCCCATATTAATTCTGCAGGTAAAAGATCATCTTTTGTAACAAAAGAGTTAATATATCAGATTTCTTAGCTGATGCATTTGATGATGAAGGTGACATACCTTCACTACTACTACTACTATATATATATATATATATACAGTCTAAATAAAATTCTCTATAAATTCAGGCATATAAGGAATAAAAGCATATCAATAAGAGTAGGAATCTTATGGCAGCAATAACTGTCTCATTTCTTTGTTTTACTCACAAAATTTATAAATTATCTTTTCATCTGACATGTTCTCTAACATATTTCTTTCACTCTGCATAATAAGAAACAACTCCAAGTATTCTTGAGCAATGAAAGATTTTAAACATATTTTTATTTTTTTCAATTTGGAAAATGCTCTTTCTCATTTAACTTGTGTTAATGGTAAAGTGAACAATTAAGTGTAAACTTTATATAACTGGCTATATTGCAAAATATGCTTGTTATGTTCAGTAAGAAAGGGTAATATCCTTATCATGCATTTACTGCAACGATTGTTCACATTGTGGTCACTGGTTTTGTCTTTCAGACGTTCATTTGAGAACATTGTGATGGAGTTTTCATCATTCATTGATGTGTGAATGTCACACCAACTCGATGCAAAAGAATGAAGTTGCTCATTTAGTTTTCCTTGATCTATTTATGGTACAGATTCAGAAATTTGGCATAAAGTTCTACCTGATAAATTTTGTTTTAAGCCTTTAAATCATATTGGATCTAGACACAAATCTTCATGTCCATCGAATCTATATTTGTTATAATCTATGATTCTATTAAATGTTATCTGAAATCTGTTATTTGGTATTTCACCAACGATTTGATCATTGGATGATTCAACGGGGAGTTTTTTCTTTTCCGTAGCCGTACTTTGGGAAGCTCTGTCTGAAAAATAATATCTTGCACATCAGAATCGGTCGTCTATTTTTTCATTAAAGAAATTAACTAAGTTTTTGGCTGTTTTAATTGCACTGTGAAATGTGTTCTTTTATTTTTGAAGCACAAAAGATATGATGCATTACTTTAGCATAATTTAAGCCTTTTGTCTGTAAATAATCAGAAACAGGCGTTATTATCTTAAAAATTTGAAGGAAAATCATTGCTAGTAGAATGGTCTCGAAAGTGCAAAATTTTTGAAAAAGTTCTCTGGCATCATTCCTAATTTTTGGGTTAAAACTTTCCTAGTTCATTATTTTATGCAGAGTTATAAGTTCCAAATATATACAAAATGGGACTGACAATTTCCAGCATTTATCCAAAAGTCATACTGACCAAATATTTTCACAGTGGCATCGCTTCTCCACTGGATAACTCTAGTTGAAAAAAGTTGAAATGGTGGGTTTTCATCTTCGTAAAGTGAAAGTCGTTTATGTGACTCTTTAAAAAATATATGAGCTTCTTGCAGTAAATTAAATAAATAAAAAAAAAAAAAACTGCTGTTAAACGCAAAAATGCATCTGATTATAAAAATGAAATTCATTTTTTTTCTATCACATAAGGATTTTTCACAAAATAACTGCATAATTTTAAAGAAAGAGGTGAAATTGCAAAATTTTGACATTTCATTTATTTATAAATCCGTTTAAATTACATTTATATCCGAGTTAAAAATAAAAGTTAATTATTTGTAGAAGGTTCCAAGTCCTTAGAGTAACGTCTTTTTTTCCATCAAATGTTTTTGTGCCACTTTTCCTCTTGTGAACTTTGCAAGGATTGTCTCTTTGTAGCATCCAGCATCAGTCGGATATCATGCTGACATTCCATTTGCCTCGATATTGTTTCTCCATCTCCTTTATATTCTGGTGAAATCTTTCAACTTGTTCCTCAGTAAATGAACCTAAATTTTCTGGAAAAAAGTCCCCCAGGGGGATACCTTCTTTAGGTATTCACGGGCTTCACAACCCCAGGCACCTGAGTGATCTTTCTCTTTTCTTTTTATGTTTGTTTCACTCTCATTGTGGTTTCCTCTTCGGAGATAAGGGCAATTCCGCATGGGCCGATATCATTATGTATATCGACTGATGGGAAATTGTAAACTACCCACGTGTTGGCCGTGTGTGGTGACATGTGTCCCTGGAAAGGGGGATCCTGGCAGTTGAGGGAAACCAACAAACTGCTTTGGCCTCTGCTTCAGGTAGACGGGATGTGCAGATGGATCCCATATGCATCAACCAGCCAGTCAGCTGACTTCTGTCATACATGATGAATAGCGATTTTTCCTGCCCAAAGGCAACATTTTTTAATCTTCTTGAATAATATTTATCCATAACATTAATTAGAAAATCTTATAATGCAATAGCATTATATGCTTTTAAACACGTTAATAAAATGTCTTTGAAAGGTAGTCTCTGCATAGTTATTTGTATTATGCCGCATGTTCTTATATTGAGGCGTAATGCCATGCAGCATTCTTCTTTTCGCAAAAGAATTCTCGTTAAATGTTTTATATAAGTATCCTTATACAATGTAGCTATACTGTCATTCAACTCTTTCCTATTCATGTCTTCAAGTGATTTTGCATAAAGAACCAAAATAGATTCAAAAGATGAAAACGATCCAGTGATATATTGTTTTTAGCATTAAACAGCCACCTCCACAATGCTTGCATTAAGTGAAAATGGCATAGTAGTTGCTTATTACTAGGAAAAATGCCTTTTAGGCCATTTTTTAATGCACTGGAATCGTCTGTCATAAAATTGACAATTTTTGTCAAAATACTTTCACCCCAAAGACTGTGGGAGGAACTAAATATTTTCTTATAGCTCTCCTTTCTTTGGTTTGAGTGTAAAGCAGCGCCAAAAGGCACAGCACCTGCTTTGGTTGCAAAAATTATTAATGTCAGTGAAGTATTTAGCTGATCACATAATGCACTTGTATCAATAAAAAAAGAACTAAGTTCGAGAATTTCTAATTGTCTTCTCATTAGTGGCGTTAAGAACACAATAGAAAAATCTTCATTGTCATTAATCATAAAGTGACATCCCATTTCTTGATAATGCTGGGCTTTTTGTTTTGCGAGCTTTGGAAATAAATAAATAAATACTAATAAAATCACAAGATAAAGAATTCACAAAATAAAATTGTGAAATTCTACGATTTGTTGTTAGAAAAAAATTGCAAAATTTGTCAATCATGAGAAAAATCTACAAAGTTTGCCAATCTGTCGAAATTAGTCTATCAGTCACAAGAAGAAATCATGAAATTTGTCAGTCAATAACGGGAAAACAAAATTTGTTAATTGAATGGAGGAAAAACATATCAAAATTTGCCAATCAGTCGGGGGAAAATATAAAATTAGTCTGTAAATCAAGGGAAAATATTGACAAATTTATCGCTCGAAAACAGAGAAATAACTGTGAATTTCGTCAGTCTGATGCAAAAAGAAACAGTGAAATTCATGGGTAATTCTGAGTTAAAAAAAAAAAAAAAAAAAAATCTGATTCTCTTTAGAAGGAGGAAGAATCCTCACCTGGACTTTGTTTTCAGTTTCGGTCGATTAGGGCTCAAAATGTACTGGAGGAAACTGGAACGATGTTTAAGTTCATGAAATTATGGTAAACATTGTTCTGGTTGTTGAAAATTTTAAAACAAATTAATAAATTTTAAAAACTTCTTTAGCAACAAGAATTTTGAAATAGCATTCCACCCAGCAGCAGAATTTTCGTAAAAATTGTAAATATCATTGTGGGGAAAATGCGAATTTCATTAGATAATTGTGAAAAAAACTCAAATTTCATTTGAAGATCGTGAAAAAAAAAAACCAGTGAATTTCGTGAAACATTAGTGAAAAAAAAAAAACCACAAATTTCATCAAAAATTTGAAAAAAAAAAAACCCCGCAAATTTCGGGTAGGGATTACATAAAAAATGAAAATATCATCAAAAAATCAGCGGGAATTCACAAATCGCAAATTTCATCAAAGGATCATGGAAAAACGCAGAGTCAAAAGTAAATCCTCCCCCCCCCCCCCCATTACACAATCTGCTGTATCTTTTCAAAAAATTTGCAGTAAATTTCAAAAAATTTATTTACTCAGATTCACCCTTTGAATAACTCTTTGACAAATTTGGCATTTTCCCGCTATCCTTCTAAGAAATTAGCATGCTCTTTTAATGAAATTCCCATTTATTTTGAGATTCTTTCATGAAACGCCATCATAACTTTGTCCATGCAAATAGAGCAAGTCGATACCACACTTCTTTAACCCTTTCTATATTTTGTGGGACAAGAGTAGTAGGAAAAGGAGAGTTTAAGGACAGCAGGAGGCACGGAGGCACCGTGCCCCCTGCGCAGCACGCAGCAACCGTCCCTCCTGCTCACCCTGTGCGCGGAATCATACTATAAGATGAAGATTAAATTTATATTTGAATTTTGAAGAACCATAATTTTAATGAGTATTATTAATTAAGCGAAACACTGGAAAATCTCAGTTTTAAACCATTTTATTTAGATTTCTTCAACTACAAGATGAGATTATCAATGTAACAGAAGAAAGTTAAACATATATTTAAATTTTGCTTGATAGACATCTTAATGAGTAGTATTAATTAAGTAAAAACAATAGAAAATATGAAGTTTTATAGAAAAAGACTGATTTCTTACGATTTTTATCAAATTAAGAGAGAAAACTTAAACGTACATTTCAGTTTTTAAGTGGTTATCATCTTAATGAGTATTTAAAATTAAGCAAAACAGTGAAAAATATAAATTTCTATTTGATTTCTTAAGATTTTTATCAACTACATGATCAGTGTATCGACTTAAAAGTTGAAAGTTAAACATACATCCCAGTTTTTCGACAGCTATAACCTTAATGAGTATTGATAATTAAGTAAAAGACAATGGAAAATATCAAGTTTTATAGAAAAAGACTGATTTCTTACTATTTTTATCAACTTAAGAGAGAAAACTTAAACGTACATTTCAGTTTTTCAACAGCTATAACTCCCCCAGGGGGATACCTTCTTTAGGTATTCACGGGCTTCACAAACCCGGGGCACCTGAGTGATCTTTCTCCTTTCTTTTTCCTCTTACTCCTCTGGTCTTCCTTTCCTCTTTGTTTCACTCTCGTTGTGGTTTCCTCTTCGGAGGTGAGGGCAATTCTGTATGAACCAATGTCATCCTGCATATCGATTCATGGAGAATTGTAAACCACCCACGTGTTGGCCGTGCGTGGCGACCCGTGTCCCTGGAAAGGGGGATCCTGGTAGTTGAGGGAAACCAACACACTACTTTGGCCTCTGCTTCAGGTAGACGGGAGGTGCATTTGGTCCCGTATGCATCAATCGGCTGGTCAGCTGACTTTTGTCACTGGCTTTAGGGATCAAGTGATCGAGCAACTACTAGTCATCTCGTTAAGGGTGGAGACTGACATAGGGTTGTCTTGTGACCGTATGGGCCCTGGTTAGCACTGGTGCACGAATGTGCATCCCCTTGTAGGGCTCGGGAGAGGGTGGTGCGGCCGGGGTCTGAATTTTATTCTTTTAAATATGGATGGAAACACTTCTTTTCCTTCTACTTCTCTCCCTAGCGGAGAGCAACAAACTGTACTGTCTTCGAAGAATACTCGCTTTTTCATTGTGAAACGTACTGATAGCCAATCTGATTGCTCGTTTAAAAAAACTTCACCATTTCTCATAGCAAAAACTTTCCAGTCTGTTTTAGGAGATGGTCACACTCTCAAAAAACTACAATCTGGTGATTTGCTGGTTGAGGTTTCTACAACCAAACAATCACAATTTCTCTCAAACTGCATTACAATAGGCACATTTTCTGTTTCTGTACAAGCACATAAAACTTTAAATACAAGCCACGGAGTAATATCTGAACCCGATCTTTTATACTCCACCAAAGATGAAATTTTAGAAAATTTAAAAGATCAAAATATCATAGATGTACGCCGTATCACCATCCGTAAAAATGAGCAGGTAATTCCCACTAAACACATTATTCTGACCTTCAATAGCACTACTTTACCACCTAGAATTAAAGCAGGATATCTAAACTGTAAAGTCAGACCCTATATACCAAACCCTACCCGCTGTTTTAAATGCCAGCGTTTTGGTCACACTAAAACAAATTGTCGTGGATCCCTTACCTGTGCACGTTGTGCAGAAGTGGGCCATGACAATAATTTATGTGAAAAATCCGAACGCTGCGCTAACTGCAAAGGAAATCATACAGCATATTCCCGCAAGTGCCCTAACTGGAACCGTGAAAAAGAAATAGTTACCATAAAAATTACTCAAAACTTATCTTATCCTGAAGCCCGCAAACTTGTTGAAAATAGAACCCCATCTGTTGGAATTACCTACTCCAGCTTACTCAAGAAACAATCAACAGCCGTAAAACACACGGCCACACAAACTGATGTAACATATCCGCAAGATGAATCAACCGTAACGCAATCTACTAACACCACATCCTTTGAACCAGTAAAAATAACTGATTTGGAGAAGAAACAACAGAAAATTACAGCTCTATCCAATAAGTCACCTCAACCACAAAATAAAACAAAAGCTGCCACGAATACCATAATACCACAGAAACCTGATATCCCCAGAAAACAGAACCAAAAAAAACCCGCTCTACAAACGACTAAACAGAAAACCTCAACTCCAGTTTCTCTACAGTGGAAAACTGTGGGGAAGGGGAAGCAAAAATCTGGCATCAGTTCAGTAATCAAAAACATTAAAGATCCAAAACAACTGAAGCGTTACGCGGATGAGGTTATGGATGCCGAGTTATACCTCAGTGACTCGGATGCTGATGAAAATATTGTATTCGAGGAATCTGTGCCTGACCAAACTGTCTCTCCAAAATCAGTACACTCTAAACTTCCCCAAATTCCACTAGATAAAAAGAACACAAAAATTGCTATCAAAAATTCATCTTTAAAACAAAGTCATAGATCAGATTCTGCAAAACATAATCTTCAGGCTATCAAATCTACTACAGTATCTGAAACTCCTGCAAAAAGGAATAAAATGGAAAAAAATGAAACAAATCTAGGCAAAGATAATAAAATAAATCAAATAATTGTGGAGGATGAATACACTATGGAAATTCATCCTGAACCGGATGCTGAATTGGACGATGGAGATAGTATGTCTACTACCTCCGAACAAAATGACATAGATACATTTATCTAACTTTCCTTTTTATGACTAATATTATATCGTGGAACTGCCGTGGATATCACAATAAACACGACGAAATCCGTTATATTTTCTCGGACCATCAACCATTAATCTTAGCCCTACAGGAAACTCATCTAAAGCCCACTGACAAAGCAAAATTACGCAGCTATACAACCTACCGGAAAGATATGACAGCTAATGGAAAGGCCATTGGTGGTGTGGCTCTTTTTATTTCCAATAATTTACCCCATTCTCCTATTTCTTTAAATACTAACCTTCAAACTGTCGCAGTCCGTGTCCATATTAAACAACTCATAACAATATGCACCATTTATTTACCTCCAAATCAAAATATTCAACCAGCAGATCTGGATTCTCTTCTTCTCCAACTCCCCATGCCTTTAATTATGGTAGGAGATTTTAATGCCCATAGCCAACTGTGGGGTAACTCTGATAATAACCGACGTGGAGATATAATAGAGAAATTAATTTCTGACAATGGCTTATGCCTACTTAATAATGGTGATTATACTTATTTTCATGAACCGAGCCGTACTTTCCATGCCATAGACCTTTCCATTTGCTCCCCATCACTTTATCCATTATGGAACTTCTGGGTTTCAGACGACTTGCACGGCAGTGACCACTTCCCTATTTTTACTACTTTGACTAATCCTGATGGAGATTCTAGTGACTATCCAAAAAGATATGTATATGACAGAGCTAATTGGCAAACTTTTACTGCTCTTGCAAATATTACTGATAACATGATAGCTGATGATATTGACAAAGCACTTGATAATATAACTCAATGTATTATCAGTGCTGCTGATGCTAGCATTCCAAAAACTTCTTCCTTTCATAAACACAGAAAATCATGGTGGAATAGTGACTGCCAGGCGGCAAAAAAGAAACAACAAAAAGCTTGGGGTCTTTTTCGGAGGTACCCAAATAACAATAACTACATATTATATAAAAAAGCAAAAGCTGAAGCTAGAAGAGTGCGACGTAAAAGCCAACGTGAATCCTGGGTTGACTATGTATCTAGCATAAACTCAAATACCTCCAGTAAAGAACTGTGGGCTAAAGTGAAAAAATGTATGGGCATTTACTCTGAAAATCACATTTCTATTCTAAAACATAACGGTCAAACTATCACCTCTCCTAAGAACATAGCCGAGACTATAGGGTCTACCCTAGCTTCTATTTCAAAATCAGACGCATATCCAGAACCTTTTTTATCATACAAAAGACGAACTGAAAAGACCAGGATTGATTTTAATTCTCATAACTCTTTTTCATATAATGTACCATTTACTATGTCAGAACTTTTAAAATGTTTGCAAGATAGTCGCTTATCTGCCCCAGGTCACGATGGCATCACCTATATCATGATCAAGCATTTGTCTGCACCTTCTCTTGACGCTCTGCTTTCTTTTTATAATAGAATTTGGATGGAACAGATTTTTCCTCGAGCGTGGTGTAGAGCTATTGTGATTCCTTTTCCTAAACCTGGAAAAGATGCTTCCAATCCAAGTAATTATAGGCCTATCGCACTCTCTAGCAACCTTTGTAAATTACTTGAAAAAATGGTCAATTGCCGCCTCGTGTATGTTTTAGACACTAACCATATGCTAACTGCTTTTCAAAGTGGTTTCCGACGTGGTAGGTCAACTATCGATAACTTACTCCATCTTGAACATTATATTCGAACAGCCTTTCTCAAACGCAACCATTTGGTGTCAGTTTTCTTTGACATGGCGAAAGCCTATGACAGAACATGGCGATACGGAATTCTCAGAGATCTTTTTAACATGCACTTCCGCGGGAACCTGCCAATTTTTATCAAAAATTTTCTTGCCATTCGACTTTTTCAAGTCCGAATTGGGGGCACTTTGTCTAGCTTTTATGAACAAGAGGAGGGTGTACCCCAGGGAAGTGTCCTGAGTGTCACCCTCTTTGCTATTAAAATAAATGACATCCTTAAGCAGCTTCCTCCCTCAGTGAAAGGAGATTTATATGTAGATGACTTCCGTATCATGTGTATGGGACAGGATATCCGTTTTATTGAAAGACAGTTGCAAATTGCAATCACTCATATTATTAATTGGACTAATAAAAATGGTTTTATTATATCTCATGACAAAACTTCTTGTGTGCATTTTTGTAGACGTAGGGATCTACATCCAGATCCTGAAATTTTTATTGGTTCAACCCAAATACCTGTTGCTGACAGTGTTCGCTATTTGGGTTTAATTTTTGACAAGAAACTTACTTTTTTACCTCATATTTTAAACTTACGGACGAAATGTGAAAAATCACTGAATATACTTAAAGTACTTTCTAACACTTCTTGGGGAGCAGACCGTACTTCTCTTATTAAAATATACAGGGCTGTGATCCGGTCAAAGATCGACTATGCCTGCCAGGTCTATGGCTCAGCTAGAAAATCTGTTCTTGAAAAACTTGACACAGTGCACCATAGCGCACTTCGTGTTTGCTCTGGTGCATTTCGTACATCACCTGTTTTAAGCTTATATGTTGACTGCAATGAACCTTCATTACATTATACCCGTGAAAAACTTTCTTTGGGGTTGTTTTACCGTCTCCTTTCACATCCTAGTCATCCACTTCAAACATACATTTTAAACTCTGACAATGATATTCTTTATCAAAATCGTCCATCTTGCGTCCCGTCTTTTGGAGTCAGAATGAGAAGCATAACCAACAATAGCCCTCTGAATAACATTGAGGTGAGCACTTGTCCACTGCATATTTATCCTCCTTGGCACCCACCTGATATTAAAACCCTTCATCCTTTTAAAAATTACGATAAAAAGAATTTACCTGCTGCTGCTTTTCAACAATTATTTGCTGCACACCGTGCAGATTATAAAAATTTTATCGACATTTATACAGATGGCTCAAAGAGTGGAAATGGTGTTGGCTGTGGCATTTTTTGTAATAATATTTCTTTAAGTTATCAGCTTCATCCTTCTGTGTCTATATTTACAGCTGAATTAATTGCAATAGAGAGAGCCATGGTTCACATATCTAATCATAATAACACATCCTTCATCATATATACTGACTCAAATAGTTCCATTGACGCACTTAAATCTTTTAAAAGACATGCTTATGTCACTACCATCCTGGATTTTTATATTAAATTGACTAGACGAGGTTATAATATTTTATTTTGTTGGATACCTGGACACATAGGTATTCCCGGTAATGAAAAAGCAGATGAGGCGGCAAGGCTTGCTCTTAACCCTTTACACCATAAAGTACCATTCTCAGACACTAAACTAATTATAAATCACTTTATTCATAATAACTGGCAAGAAAGTTGGAATTTAGAAATCAATAATAAACTACATTATATCAAACCAATTATCTTGACCTGGCCTCCAAACTACCCAAGAAGAACAGATGTTCTTCTGACTCGTCTGAGAATTGGACACTCTAGGATGACCCATAAACATCTTTTATTGAGGGAGGATGCACCCATGTGTCCACACTGTCATTTTGATTATCTTACAATTCATCATATTTTGACGGACTGTCCGGGTCTCCGGCACCTTTATAGACTCTATTTTAAAACTTCATCACCACTATTGACAAACCTCATTGGGGAAACACCCCATGGGGCACTCTTTGCTTTTTTAAAACATGCGGGCTTTTATTTTATGATTTAAGACCTCTTTAAACTTTAATTTTGACATTCCTTTTTTGGCAATCTGGATGGAAACCCCATCCAGATGACTTCTTGATACTAGCACCTTTGCAAAATACTCGTCTTTAATTTTTTAAATGTTTTTTTTTATAGTCTTTCGACTATATCTGGATGGGATATCCCATCCAGATAGCCTTTTCTATTTCGTTTGTTTAACCCCATGTTTTTTTTTTATATTTATGTCTTTGTTTGGCGCAGCATGTCCCTAAAGGGATTTTGCGCCATTAAACCCTATACAACCAACCAACCAATCAACAGCTATAACCTTAATGAGTATTGATAATTAAGTAAAAAACAATGGAAAATATCAAGTTTTATAGAAAAGAATGATTTCTTACATTTTTTCAACTCAAACTTCAGAATATCAATTTGAGATAAAGAAATTTAAATGTACATTTCGGTTTTTAAGTGATTATCACTTTAATATCGTCTTAATGAGTTTTGTTAATTAAGCAAAACAACGGAAAATACCGATTTTTAAAGAAAGAAAACCAATTGCATTAGCTTGTTTACATCAAACTAATGATTTTACCATTTTTTACTGAATTTTATATGGTTAAGCAATTTACACTACATTACAAACGTTATAATTTAAAATCACGTTCTTATAAAAGTATGACATGACCAGTTTTTTTATTTTTTTCATTTTTTTTCCCACCCTATGTGTGTAAATATCTCCAACTTCCCCTCTTCCGAAGGGTTGAATACAATAGCCTGACGTCACCTGTTTACTAAACTAGAATGCGTTATGCTTTTCTTTCTGTTTCTTAATGAAAAATCATCTTAAAAAATATATTTTAACATTATTACAAGGATAATTTTTAAACTTTAATAAATTATTTATTTATTTATTATTAATTATCTAATTTATTATATTATATACTATATTTATGATACTACATTTCATACATTTAGACAAATTTTAAGAATTTCTCATTCAATAAGTAAATATTATCTACATTTTTAACAGAAACCATGTTTTCCAACGTTAGTTCATAAAGATGAATTTGTATAATAAATAGTATGTATTCGTTTAAAATCATGTGAATCTTTACTAAACTATTTGAAATTTTCACCACATAAGAGCATATATTATGTATATTTTTAGTTTTAATAGCAAAAACTTAAATTTTCAACTTTGAAATACATTCGTTCATATATTGTTACAAGATACCAATTGTCTTTCTAAACTACAGTCAGGTCTCCCTATAACGAAACTCCATACATCGAATTTCTCTGGATAACGAATTTTTTGTAGGAACGGTCCCCTTTTCGCATGATTACATTAAAAACAGTCTCTATATAGCGAAATATCTATCTCCATATAACGAATTTTTTTCAGAAATTGTTCTTAATTTATTCAGTTTTAAAAAAGATTCGAAATCATATGGAATCAATTTTCCATCATTTATTTTTGATTTATCATTCAATGCTGAGTTTTTTTTATATTACTTATCTCCTTGTTCTTTAAATCCAATGAATTCATCCCACCTCCCATACACCTTTCCACATCCTTCTCAAAACAAAGTCAATTGGATTGTTACACATATAAGAGAGGAATCAATGAGAGGCCTTCAAATGGAGGAAAATGTTAACTACCATATTTCATTCCTTACTAAAATTTCACTTTTTTTTTTTGAGAGCGTAACAATTTTAAAATCTAAACAACAAAAAATTACAGATTTCTTCATCTGAAATTAATGCAAGTCTTCCTGATTTGATTTTCATTAAGCTTTCAAATAAATGTTTGTTCTCTTTTTTTGAAATTGGTTAAATAATTAAGAAATAGAATGTTAGGTTATTATTTACTTTTAAACATTTCAAATTCTCAATTAAAAACATTAAAATTAATATTTGTTCAAAAATTACACATTAAATAAGATTTTTAACATCATTTTCTATGCATCGAATTTCTCTATATAACGAATTTTTTACTGGAATGATGAATTTCGTTATATAGAGACTCGACTATATTTTTAAAAGTTTGAATGTCATTATAAAATGTTCATATTTATATTTTTCACATCTTGATTACATTCGACATCTTACAACCAATAGTATACATTTCTTTTTTTTATTCTAGAAACTGAAAAAGTCACTTCTTACTGCTTCAGACACTTGACATGTGAAAACTTCTCTGAATTATTCTATTCACATTTTAATCAAATTGACATGTTTCACCTCACCTTTTTGAAATTTTCATATTATCAAACATCAAGTTATTTAAAATATAAATATTGTGCTTAGTGTTTAGATAGTATACATGACTGATTTTACTTATTCTGTTCGTATTATTAATCAAATTAGCAATTTATTATAAAACTTATTTGTACGCATGCGCGAGTTGCCCTGTGACATAAACGATTAACAGTAATATGAATTTTCAAAAAGCAGCGCAGCATTTTACATTCCCACTGTTAGACTTGAAAGGGAAGGCTGCTGCACAACTCTGATTAATTTCCGGATTTTAATACAAGTGAAAACCGTTTTCTTTGTTAATGAATAAAGTAAGTTTTATTATATCATTGCAATATATATGTATCAATAAAAATAAATTAAATGAAATTTAAAAAAAAGTTTTTTTTATATATTAAGCATTTATTAAGTATATAAATATACTTCTTTTATTAAACAGATGTTTCAGAAAGAGGAATCAAAGCAGCAGCAAATTTCCGAAATGTGTGATCCGACTGATTCCCCCTTAGCACATACAAAGTTAAAGAATAATACATATGTGAGTTACTTATATGTTAAATGCTAGAATTCATACACTATATTTAATTAGGTTAAATTTACATTAAAATATTTTGTTCTATATTCAATAAGAAGTATTTTTATTTGTAATATTAGAGTGATATCTAACTGTTTACAGTAATTTCCCTTACAGAATTGCTCTTTTTGTGATAAAAACTTTTCATCTAAATCGAATTTAAAAGAACATATACAGATCCATACCAATGAAAAGCCATTTACTTGTGAGGACTGCGAAAAACTGTTTTCAAGAAAGTGCGAATTAACAAAACATATGATGATGTATGATACTCTATCACCTGTTGTATGTAAAATTTGCAAATTATCTTTTACTAGGAAATGTGCTCCAATAACTCATGAAAACACATCCAAACAGAAAATTGTTTAAGCGTGAAAAGTGTGAGAAGTGTGAGAAATCCTTCAACTATCATTATAGATTAAATAAACACAAGATTATTCACAATAGACCACAATTAAATTGTTATGAATGTGGGAAATCGTTTTCGAGTGAAAGTAAGCTGAAATAAGCTTGGGAAGATTACAAAATGCTGTTTTCAAGAAAACGTGAATCAAAAAAAATGCACACATCATCATATAAAGCATCGTCAGTTATATGTAAACTTAAGAAGATAATCAAAAATTAGTCATAGGTTTGAAGAATTTAGAAATAAAGGAAGATATTTAGATTATTTATCCATCATATTTTCATAACAATTACTACAATATCTCAAACTTAAAATTTGGAAGACATACACACAGCTGAAAAGAAATTTTGTTACCGTGATTCTTCTAACCAGCGTGAATGTATAGATATTATTTTGCAATGTATTATTTAAATGCTCACATTAAATATTCTTTTATGTACATTTATCGTTGTGTTTATTTTTCTAAAACCTATTACATTAATAGAATACATAACATTTTAAGTGAAACAACACTTTCACAACTTTAAAAATGCATAAGAACATACAAAATAAGCAGGTGTATGAAAAAATATGCAAGTTTACAGAATAATTCCAAAGTTTTCTAGAAATAGTAACAAAAAATATTTATAATATAAAGAAATTACAAAAGTGAAAAGAAAAAACACAAATGTAAAACAAAAAATCACAAAGTGAAAAACTCGCAACAAAGTTTTTGAAAAAAAAAAAAAAAAAATTAGGACAAAATTTTTTTTACAAAAACCAAATGAACCATGTTTTAAGAATGATAAAAATACATTAAAAAACTGAAATATAGAAATTATTTGAGCCATGGGCTAAGATTTTATTACTTTGGAAAATATTAACTTTTTTTAATTATTTATTTTAAGTAGGATTTAAAGTTTTTTTTTTAAAATTAAAATTGACTTGGAACAAAAATAACTAGAAAATACCTAGACATTAAATTTCTGAATTGAGCAGGATGGTGGATTTTTAGGTGGCTTCTTAAGTTACTAGTTGCACCTCCTTTAGCTGATACACCCTGTTTGCATAGTTTGCAAATTGAGAAATCGCAACGAATAATTTTGCCATTTTCATCTGCTGGAAGGGCATAAAACTGCCATACAGGGCTTTTTGTATCCTTTTTTGACAATAGATGATGGAATTTTGGACAATCTTCACGATTGCGAGGTGCCATCTTGTTTATCTATAATTGTAAAATAAGTTTATAAATAAATAATGCTATTATTAGTCAGAATACAAATGAAAGCATTAGAACAGTCAAATAATTTTAAGAAAACAGGAAATTACAGTACAAAGTCCCAAATACGGACATTTTACTAACTTTTTTTTTTATTATTATTATTATTATTAATGCTAGAATGATTTTTTACTTTTTCGATTTTGCTTAGGATGCTTTTACTTTCTAAATCGGTCTCAAAAATGAAAGTAATCCCATAAGGAAAACAAAAACTTAAAAACAAATGATAAAAAACGACTTTTGTTGAAAGAAATCGACCTCAGCTGTGCAATGCAAAATAATAATAATAATAATAATAAATTAATAAAGAAAGCAAGAAAGAAAAATAAGGAAATGCAAACGAGGCATAAAAAATAAGATTAACAGTGAGCGGATATTTTCGTATTAGTGAACTCCTGAAATAAAAAGTAGCCATGATATTCAAAATCAAAACTATCCTCATTATTTTATGAGAGATAAACTGTTCTAATTTTTTTTTTTTTTTCTTATAAAAAGGGCTTTGTGAAAGTATCAACTAGTTTGAGTTGTTTAAGTGCACGAAAAACACATTCAACGGCACATACAAATGAAAAAAAGAAAAAAAATAGAAGAAGAAAAGCAAAATCTTTTTTTTTTCTTCACCATTAAAAAAAAAAAAAAAAAAAAAATCCATAACTTTTAAGTTTATTTACCGATTTTTTTCAAATTTTCAGCAATTTGCAATAACAGTAAACTAGGCTGTGTGACAAATTTTTATTAAAATATAATAAGTAATTCCAAAATTAGAGCATCTTTTACAAATGTCCAGTATAGAAGAACCGAAAAAGTAGGAAACAGGAAACTATCCATCGCTTGTTTTTGTTTATCGAACTCGGCGAAATTGAAACTTGAATGTTTATATAATCATATTGTCATCTGCTGTGGATGGGTGATATGTTTTGCTATGCACAAAGAAAACATGCATAGATTTTTAGCGATCTTTCGAAATGGAAAGTATTTTCCTTCCTAATTTAAGAAAGATTTTCGATTTTTTTTTTTTTTTTTGGGGGGGGGGGGGGGATTTTTTCAAAAACCCGTACGAAAGACGGATGAAAATACTATTATTCAATAAACTCTAAAACGAAAGTGAATCACAATGAATAAAAAATAACTTCTGCTTTAAGTAAAATTTCTAGTTAAAATAAATGACATAATAGAATTATCATGCATGTAAATTATTAATGTTATTAATAAAAAATGTAAAATAATATGGGTTATAATATAATTACAGTTGGCTCTCGTTAATTGGAACTCGTCGGGATCACAAGAAATGTTCGAATTATCCGAAGTTCGAATTATGGAAAATATTAAATTAAAACATGCTTAATATGGGATTATTACAAAGGAATCAATGTTATAGTGTTTTTTTAAAAATTTATTTCGTCTGTTATCATTAGAATATGACTTAATATTAAGTTAGAATGTATAAATACATAAACTAATTAAAAGATAAGAAACAAGCACAATGGAAGAAAAATTTTAAAGTGTCACTGATGGACAGACGGGACACTAAGAAAGTGGATATCAAATGAATTTGATTATTAGTATATTCGTTCGGAACAATTTTCATACACACACACAAAAAAAAAGTTATTCAAATGATCTGAAATCCGTGAGAAAGAAAAGAAAAATGAAAAATCGGAATTCTAGTTTGTTCGAATTAAACGAAGTCAAAACAAAATGAGTTCGAATTAATGAAAATTTTTAACGTTTTTCTGCCATTGAAAATTTCTGGACTTCCTGTTTAGTTCGAATTAAGCGAAGATTCGAACTATTCGATTTCGAATTAACGAGAGTCGACTGTATCTATTAATACTATTAATAAACGAAAAACCAACATACAAGGAATATCTATAAACTAGTATATAACCCCCGTCAAAAATGACGGAATTTTGACCTACATTATATTTTTGTAAGACTTCATACAAACAAACAGAATGAAGATTTTGTTATTAAAGAGTTTGTATTGTAGAAAAGCATATTTTAAAAATAGCAATACAAATAATTCTTTTTTTTACTTGATATTAAATATCTGAAATTGTTCAACAATTGGGCAAAACATACAGCAGTATTCATCACAACAAATGAAAATAATTAGCAAAATAAAACACATTTTCTGAAAATTTCACTAAACATTAAAATTTATTATTTTTTAAATTTTAAAATGCATTTTTTTTTAATAAAAAGCAATGGTTCCGCAGCGATTTTAGTCATATATATAGGAAGTATATGAAATAGATTCCTAGATAATCGATTAATAAAGCTTTATACTTTATTTTTAAATATGGGTTTGGCGCCTTCTATTAGCAGTTAATATAAACAAACAACAACATAAAAAAAAAATAATAATAATAATAAAAAAAACGTTTTGGAAACAACGTAAAAAAAACGGTTTGGAAACAACATAAAAAAAAAAAACTTTTTGGAAAATTTGTAGTTATTTATAGAAAATATCAAACCAAAATGCATTGATTTAGATCAAAATCAATTTTTAAAAACTATGTGACTTAAATTCATTCCTTATTAATCAAAGCCAAAATCGTTATTATTATTTCCTTCGTAAAATTTTAATTTTATTACGCCAATTTTTAAAAACTTAGCTTATATCCACTTGAAATGTTCTTACATTGTAAACGAAATTTACATTTCTTATGAAATGTCATTAAAATGTAAGTAATATACAGGCATGTATAACTTGTACTAATTACAACAAAGCAGGTATTTTTTTTTTTTTTTTTTTTTTTTTTTTTTTAGCATAGTAATTTTTGAATATAATAACTTTGAAAAATAAGAAAAATTATACTTTAATAATAGAATGTGGAAAAATAATTTTCAATCTCATTAATGCACTTATGATAATACCTCATATATCCACTACAGTTTGAGGTCCACTACAGTTTGAGGAAAATAAATATTTTCTTTATAATAGAAAACAAAATTTGAAAAATTAAGTTGATAAATGTTGACATCTTAAAAAATATATTAATAATAAAACGAAATTTAAATTATAGCTAAGAAATCATACTAAAATTATTCTATTTATTTATACCTTGGTATTTTAAAATTATATAGCGGAAACGTTAAAGAGAAATCTCTTACACATTATTACATCTTGCAATTTTTATTTATTACTATTAGTATTATTATTTTATTATAAATCTAATGGAAAAAATTATTCATTTGCATTCATGCTGATAGATGGCAGCACAATAAAAGCTGAAGTCAGTCCACAGTGCGTAAATCAATGAAAAAACCATTGATTTTTTTAAATGTTGTAAACTTATTGCCTATAATAAATGTAAACGAAAGTGAAAAATATAATTTAAAATGTATTTAAATGTTTTAATATGATTTTACAAATACTTTAAAATCAGAATTAGATATTTTTAGTGTTATTATTATTTTAATGAATCACTAAGAATCATTCATTTCTTTTTTGTGAAACGGTTGATCGTTTATTTTGTTTATAATAGCGTACTTTTAAATTGGAACTTAATGTATTGTAATAGGATATGATATACATGTTTTATAGGGAAATTTGCTCAACAAACACTATTTCAAACAGAAGAAATTATCATTTAGCTGTCATATGTCTGCATTTGTTTTCCATTAAGCCTAACGTGGCGTATTGCTAGGGCCCATTCACAGATAGGAGTGGCGAATCCTAGAACCGTTCCACACAATTCTCCAGAACGCATTTTATTATAAGTAGATTGTACTCACCTTCTTGAAAATATGTCGATCAATTCTGTATTCCATCAGCAAAAACTGTATACAACCTCACAGGAAAACAATAGCCAGCCAACGAACTACGATGAATAAAGTGGTACAGTAGACTGTTCGCCCATATTCCGGTATGTGCGCGACACCGGCACAAAATTACAATTATCACGCAAGCTCCGATTTCGGCGCGAATATTTGCAAAGGTAACCAACTTCCGCGCCGTTAGAAATAGATTCGAAATTCCGTAACTCCGTAATTAATTCCGGAAGAAGGATGAAATACCGTTTGGAACGATATATCGGAAGGCTTGAAATCTCAATATCATTACCGCGGTTTTAAAGAAATATCGATATATAATGAAATTACGGTATATTGCCCAGCCCTAATCGACAGAAATCTCTATCTGGTGGATCATCCAATGCTCCTGCTACTTCTCCAAAAAATGCTCCAAGTTCATCTGCTCTAAACATGAAAAAACCCAATTCTAGTCAGACAGTGAAAACTTCCATTCAAAAAGAAGGGACAAAGACTGGGACCAAAACTGTTACAAACTCAAAACACCACAGAAATAAAATATACTTAAAAAACAAACAGATAGCAAGAAAACCCCATCTCCAGCATCTCCGAAGTGGCAGACTGTTGGTAAAATAAAGAAAAGCTCATCTCTAAGCCCATGTATTAAGAATTTTAAAGATCCCAGGCAACTCCAGCATTATATTCAAGAGGCTATGGAATCCGAAGCTTACGGCAGTGGCTCGGATTCCGAGGAAAACACTGTATTTGAAGAATATGTGCCTGGTTGAACTTGTTTAGTTTTTTATTGGCTTTTGTTTTTAGATTTTAGATTTTCTGTTGTATTTGGCCTTTTGTATTTCTTTTGATGTGGTTGTTAATTACTTTAGAATTTTAACTTTTTACCTGTTTAAATGTCTGTGACTGGTTTTGATTGTTTTTAATTTCATGTGTCACCGCACTTCCTTTTTCTATTTAATTCATATCCATGAGAGGTTTTTAATGTGGTATTCACTCTTTAAGTTTTAACTTTATCTTAAGTCTACCTTGTTCTTGGCGCAGCATGTCCCACAGGGGACCTTGCGCCATAAAACTCAATTCAACCAACCAACCAATTTACACTGTTTTCTTTTCGTCTTTGTCTTGGCGCAGCATGTCCCCAAAGGGACCTTGCGCCATAAAACCCCATACAACCAACCAACCGATTGTTTTTCCCCAATGGTGTTAACAGTTCTACTGGGGGGGGGGGGGGGCAATCAAAAGTTAATGGAACTTCATCCATATTACTAATCTGTGCTGTTGAAAAGTTGTTTTCCTTGATTTTTTCAGCGACATACTTTAAAAAAGATGCTTTTGTCTTTTCCCAATCTGGAGGCAGTTCTTTTCCCACAGTTGTCCTGGTTCTTACAGACAAATTATTTATCGACATGAACCTAAAGCACCAGTTGGGACTACCTTTAAAATTTGTAAATCCCATGTTCGATGCCAAAATCCTCGCTTGAAACCGTATCTGAACAGTTGAAACGGGCATTCCATTTTCCCTTTGCTCCTTTACCCACTTGGTTAAATTGCTCTCCAGATTTGGCCAAGCAACAACGCCACTTCTTCGTGCCTTCTTAGATTTTGGCATTTCCTTCAAAATAGATTTTTCAGCTCTTCATTTCCTTACGCAACGCTCATCAACTCCATATTCTCGTCCTGCAGCACGATTACCTATTATCTCTGCCTTATGAACCACAGCAAGCTTGAAAACGGCGGTGTAACTTTTAAATTTTTGGGAGCCATTTTCACTTGAAAAAAATAAATAAATAAATTGCTTAAATAAGAGCGTCAGATAAAAAGAGCAGAACACTACCATAAAATAATTCTCAGCTAAAAAAATAAAAATAAAAATAAAAAAGTGTTTGTAGTATGCAATTAAAATCCAATCAGAAATAGGCGCAATGCGGTTTAGGTTCCCTTAAAAAGACCCCCCACGGAGGGCACTTATCCTAGGGCCTATATCCCTCCTGCAGATAATCAGCCGTCATAAATAACACTATTAACACCACAAAGTTCTAGTTCTTTCTAGCAACAATCCGTCAGATTTTCGATCAAAGACTTTTTCAAATTAATTTTAGTGTAGGTTTTTTTTTTTTTTTTTTTTTTTTTTTTTTAAGTTAAGAGATTACTTCAGTCGCACACAAAGACCTGTGCTCCTTAATGCTAATCCTATGGATGAAATTTATAAAGATATCGTGTTTGCATTTCAATTTTTAAATGATTTTTGGGCATTGGATAGTTCAAGTCCATCTATATGCAGATCGTTTTATACTTTTTCGATTTTGAGGATGTTTTCACTTTCGAAACCGATTCCCAAAATGAAAGTGCCCTCATTGAAAAATACCTGTAAGCAAAAAGTGAAAAATGTCCTTTCTACAAATCTATCAGAGTTAATCAATGCAAAAATCATTTAAAAATATTTAAATTCAAACGAAATATCTTTATAAATGTTTTCCATAGGATTAGCATTAACGAGCGGGTCTTTTCGCATGACTGAAGTAGCCTCTTAGCCCTTTCCGGCGCAGTGTTACCACTCCGGCAACACCTAATTGTAATTCCAAACATACAAACGGCACCAGTAATATTTTAGTAAAATTTTACTTTTACAATGACAGCTTAAATCAGGGAATTCTTAGTTTCTAAAAAAGTCTTTTGTAAATTCCGGTGTCAGTCAACGATTTCCTTTTTTTCGAACAGAACTTGTCCGCGCCGGAAAGGGTTAACGAAAATATGATACAGTTGAACCTCAACATTTTAGAATCAGCGGGACCACGGCGATACCGTATTTTCGAGATCTGTTAAAAAATAATTTTAAAGCAATATCATGCCCAAAAAAAAAAAAAAAAAACGCTACTTTTTCCTCAGTGTAAATAAATGACGATCAAGTAAATTGATGAAGTAAATAATAAGATACGAATTACATCGAAACACAGCACATATGTTAAAATTAAATTACACATATTAAACCACAATTGATTAATAAATATATATATATAACCACTGTATAATACTACAAATCATTATCCACAGCGAATACAATCTACAATTGTTTATCATGTCTGCGGCAAAAAATCGATTGTTAAATAGCTTAGAGCACTACAAATTCCTTTATATAAACATATACCTGCATATCCTTATTTAACTATTGATAATTGATTTAATGATTCCTTTTGTGGTAGATTAGTTTATTTTTTATTTGGTACATACGCATCTATCCTTGTTCATTTATAAAAAATTTATAAGTTTAAATATTTCTTGCTCAAATTTAGACTTTATTTTCATCTTAAGTTATTTCGATGATTATATTATGAATATATAAATTAAGAAAATCCACAAATCCACTTAGCGTAAAAAAACTATTTTCGTTCTTTTTTTTCTACTGTATTCAAAGAAACAACAGAAGCGATGCGATATTAGCCGACTTACGCATCAAGGTCAAAGGGCAACATGTCCGCACATTGAGTCATGAAGAGGATGAGGAGAAAGGGTGACTTTAAATAACAAGTGCCTTTTTAGGTGCGTTCGTAATTATGTAGATACGTAGCACCTATTGTTGTCGCTCAGTCCGTCCGTCTGTCTGTCCGTCTGTCTGTCCGCATATAACAACGCAAAAACTACCCAACCGAATCGTTTGAAATTTAAAATACATAACTATTACATAATTTTGTCGAGTCGTTTCAAATTTTATGAAAATTGGATGCATAGATCAATTACAGGGACAATCAAAAGTATTCCGTTACATTACGGTCAATGGGGAAAAAAATTTCAAATGCATTTTAATCGTTTGAAATTTTAAATACATAGTTATTACATAATTTTGTCGAGTTATTTCAAATTTTATGAAAGTCGGATGCATAGATCAATTACAGGGGCAATCAAAAGTATTCCGTTACATTACGGTCAATGGGGAAAAAAGTTTCAAATTCATTTTAACCGTTTGAAATTTAAAATACATAGTTATTACATAATTTTGTCGAGTTATTTCAAATTTTATGAAAATCGTATGCATAGATCACTTACAGGGACAATCAAAAGTTTCCGTTACATTACGGTCAATGGGGTAAATGTTTCAAATGCATTTTAATGGTGTTGCACTCATTCGAATTTAATAAAATTTATATACAATATAAAGTACATATTATAATATGCATCTTACATAATTTGTGATGCAAAGAACATTTGTTATTGATTTACAAGGCCACACAAAAGTATTCCATTATATAATGGTATAGGGAGAACATTGTTTGATGAACGTTTTAATTGTAATTCACTATTTGCAGTTTTATGAGATTGATATATGAGAGTAATATTTTTAAAACTTCATTATCGTACGAACGCACCTCGTTTGCTACGCTTCACGTGCAATTTCCAACTTGTTTTTTTTAAAGCAGAAACAAGAGATAACAAAATTGCACGTTTGCTTTATAGTTATAAATATTTACTTGAGTGCTTTTATTAGGCACTTCTTTAAAAATAAACATAGTAAAAGGATAAAATAAGTAGTTTTGTTCAGAACTTTTCGTACGAAACAATTTTTAACCATATCATAGTAAAAATTAATCTATTGAAAAAATTCAGTTGGATTAGGCGGATATTTTAAATTTTCCGGATGCCGGATTGTTATTTTTATTTATTAAGTATTATTATTATTTTATATGGGCCGGACCGAGCTGATTCTCCCCCCCCCCCCCAATAGATCGGACTGCTTCACTCAAGTAAAAACATCTACTCGCTAATGTTAATCCTATGGATTTTTTTTTTCTTCAAATGCATCGTTTGCATTTCAATATGCTTAAATGATTTCTTTGTATTTTATATCTGAGATGTTAGAAGACACCCTAAGAAGACACCTTTTGGATTTCGTTTACAGATGTTTTTAGTGGTATACTTTGACTTTTAGAACCAGTTTCGAAAGTGAAAGTATACTAAAAAAAAAAAAAAAAAACTGTAAACAAAATCGAAAAAGTAAAGACTCTTTGTGGAGATTGACTTCAGTTATCCAAAGCAAAAAATATCATTTAAAAATAATGAAATGAGAATGACACTTTTCTTTTTCTTTTGAGATTAACATTAGTTAGCCGATGTTTGCACGTGGGTGAAATAGCCCTTAAAGTTGCCAAGCTAACATCGACTCGTGTAGCACAGTGTAGTAACTTATTCTTGCAGAGTCATATGCATTGAAAATTGTTTATATTCTATTGGCTTCCTTTAAATGTTTATCACGGAAGTCGGCCTCTTATTATTTTTTTTATTATTCGCCAGGCCCGTTTTTGTTGTTTATCACCCAAATTAACTCATTTGAAAAAAAAAAAAAAAAAAAAAAAAAAAAAAAAAAAACGCTGATTTGATTGGTTTCAAAGTTTGGATTATTTTTGACGGGTAAAAAAAGAGTGAGTTATTGAAAAAAAAATAAAGAAAAATCTTGCTCTCTAACGTTTTTACTATGTATAGGAAATCTATTTCAAAAGAGTTCTATACCGGGATTTGAGCTCTCTTTGGGCAGTTTTACTTTCCAACTGGAAGGAGGATCATTAGAAGAAAAAATTGTGACAGCTGTACATTCCAATATCCTACAGGTAAAATCATTAATAGATGAGCGGAAAATATAATTTTTAACACGAGAACTGGTGAGACCAACACTATTTTTGAATAATGTTGATTGTTTAAAAATAAACAACTAACGCATCACGGACACCTGCGGTTGAGAGACGTTCTCAAATGTTTTGATACCAATTTGAGAGCATATAATTGTTGATTAAACGAAAAAAAAGTGTCAAAATCATTTGACAAAAAAAAAAAAAAAAAAAAAATCATCGTACCCGCCGCCCCGACTTAAGATTCGCAAGTAGAATATTTTATACTTTCAAACTCGTATGCGCCGCAGCTCATACGCCCGAAAATACGGTACTTTTAAAAATATTTTTTATAATAATTAATGCACGTAGCGTAAAATATTTTTTTTAATCGATTTTATTTCTCTTAGCAATCATTTCAGTATAAACAAAGTGGGCACGCCTTCCATATTGTGGGTCAACCTTCTTTTATGTGGAGAGCCTTGACCCATTATTTTCTCATGATTAAAAAAATTAATTTTCAAGTTTCCTATGTATTACAACTATGTAGCTTTTTTCTTTATAGGGGGGAGGGGTATAATTCATTGTATAACGAATAAAATGGTCTATGAAACTTTATTCTGAGTTCAATATTAGAAAAACAAATAATCGTTTTGTAAAAAAATGGGTCAACTCTGCCTAGTCCTCCCTATTTGATAATTAATGCTCAAAATTAACGTAATTCAATTAACCATAATGAAAGTATACAAAATTTTATGTGATGAAAAATCTTAATGAGTTGTCATTATAATATTTTTAATGAAAGGCTCACATAGCGGTAAACTTCTGCAATAGTAAAATTTATTACTTTTTAGTTTCTCAAGTTTTAAATTAAATAAAAAAAATAAAGTTTTATATTTATAACTATCATTCTTAATCAATCTAATTTTATTGATTTAAGACTGTAGTTAAGATTAACACTGTGTTGAAATAATCGGATTTTCACTCAAGACCGAATAAACTACGTTCTGACACAATTCTAATTCCATTTTTTTTTTTTTTTTTTTTTTTTTTTTTTTTTAATGGAAGCGCTTGAAACAGGCAGGTATTTTTATTCATAAGCTCTGTAATCGAATTGATTCCATCTTTTGATAAAAAACAGAAAATACTTTCAAAGCAAAAGTTTTCAATCAAATTTTTTACTTTGCAATACGAGAAAAAGGTTGTCATTTAATTTGTATTAAATTATATAACCTTTTATTCGCAAATAAATTTTAACAATTAAATTAAAAATATGTACATGTGTACCTTTTTAATTATTATAAAGTAAAAATGCAATAATAAATAACATTAACTTGATGAAAATAATTGCTTATAATCTGATAATTAATTTACTTATTAAAAAATATAAAACGTTACTTGAATCAAAATCACTTCAATAGTAAGGTATTCCAGTTTTATACATTATTTAGAAAAACAGTTAGAAAACGTGTCAAAAATTTTGAGTACCATATACAGAAAACAAATCACAAAATTAATAATCATTACATGCATAATTGTTAAAATAGTAAAAATGGAATAAAGATGACATGAAATTTAATTGACGGTGAAATCTTAATGATTTTTTCAGATAACATGTTGAGTGCCATATCACTCATCGGTGACTGACAATCTAAAACATGATATAAAACCGAAAAAATTACATTGTTTTAAGTAATTTACTGAAAATTTATTTAAATTTTATTTATTACAGGATAATACTTTCTTAATAATTACTTAAAACAAAATAATTTTTTTAAAGATTTATATCATATTTTGCACTGTCAGTCATGAGTGACTGATACGGCCTAAACAGAAGTTTCAGAGTCAATCACAGTGCCACTCAACGTGTTAAATGCATGCAATGAGCAATGCATTTTATTAGATATTATGAATTTTTTCTTATAAGATTTCTAATGTGTGGCTCACGTAAAGGTAAATTTCTGCTAGCTCTTGGATCTACCAATTCTGGCAAAACACACATTCCATGAAAAAAGCTTTTAATTTAGGGAGGATTTTCACCCAAAATGAATTATCTTTATATATCTTTACAATTTTTGTTTCATTTGGGCACCAAAAATACAAGTCACACCAATTTCTGCCTGTTATTGCAGATTGCCTGTCCTTGGATTTCATAGTAATACCTATGGTTAGTTGGTATGAATGCTTCACTGTCATTTTTGTATTTTAATCCAATATTATGATTTTTCCATATTTCTTGAAAACTTGATGCATTTCTAGCACTGTATGGACATTATACTTCAATTAATCCATCTTTGGCTATTAAACCATCTGGACTGGTGCACAAAAAGGGATGATCTACGTCAACAAACAAACCACATTGTATGACACTATTTCCAGTGTCTTTCTCATATTGTTTTATAGCGATTATTTCGTTTGCTATGCCATATTTCATTGCAGGTGTTTCAAAATGGCTTTTGTAAATTATTCTTCTGACTAAATTAACACATGATGTTGTTGGACGTCTATCTGCAACATCTTTGAAGAAAGATGAGGAAATGCGCTTGCTTCTTTCATGACGCCATTTTTCTGATAAACACTGTCCTCTTGTATCTTTCTCTAAATCTGATGATCATTTCACTTTTAGGCTATTCAAAAAATTGTCTTTTAGTTCTAAATAGATTTCTTCTGGCATATCCAGTTTTTGAGCAAACTCTCCATAATTTTCATCACCTGTTTCAATTGTTTTTCTCATCTTTTTATTTGGGAAACGTTTTCTTTTTAAATGTCTTTTGTTTCTTTTTGAAACAAAAGCACTAACCGATGTTCTTGGTATGCTAGCTCTATCCAACCTTGAGCTGGTGTCTGATATGCTAATACAGCAATGTGTGCACGTCTGTTAATACCACCAGCTCGTGAAAAATCTACTCGTTTTCCTCCTGACATCTTGCACAATTGACTCATTAAATTCTCTGCATAATTGTTTGTCACGTTGAACATCAAGGTGTTCACACATGACTCAAGGGTTCTGTTAATTTCACAAGTAATTCCCTCTAATAATTGTGAGTTGGGCATTTTAAGTTTATCCAATGATATATCTATTTCCGATTTCTTACTACAGTAATTTCCACAGGAAGCATGGTTTCCAAATACATGATTAGGTATATTTTGCAATTTTCCTATGAATGTTTTGATTTGTTCTTTAGATGGTTCAATGTGTGATGGAATAGCGTGATATTTTATTATTGATCTAGCTGTATTTACTAATATAGGAATTTCTGGTTTTAAATACTTTTTTGAGACTGAATATCTCCATCTATTACTATTCTTAGATGCAATCTTTCCAAGCCTCTCCTGAATCTTCGAACGGTGTGGTTAGCGCACTCAATTTTTATGACCGATCTTCTGTACGGAACTTTTTCTCGTACTTTAAACATCGTGTTGGAATCGCCATCTCCAACTACACACTCAAACTCCAAGCTTTTATATGCTGCAAACTGAGATACTACAAATTTGCATATTGCTTCTAACCGCGACATAACTTGTAAAACCGAGGAAGACACACACGCTCTAGAAAGTTAAAGTAAAAGAGAGGATAGATGTTGCTTCCACACTACACATGTTAAATTATTGACGTCACGATCTCACAAAAATGCTAGAGTGCCTTTATCACCAAGGTCACTCCTTCACAAGCAAACATGTCGAGCGCCTCTCTCACGATCGGAGCAGAGGACCAGGGCATCGTAATGGTTTTAGACACCTCAGTTTTTCTCGCAGACGCTCCCGTGATCGTAATTCTGATTATTGTTTTTATCATGCATGATTTGGAAAAAATGCACGAAAATGTCGTTCACCCTGTACCTATACTAGTACCACCGATCAGGAAAACTCCTAGTAGCGGCTGTCGATCGAAATACATCGGCGACAGTCGCAAAATCATCTCGCTTACATGCTTATGATAAAAAAATCGCACCTAAAATTCCTAATTGATTCAGGATCGGATGTTTCATGTATACTACTCACAAAAAATTAAAAAGTCAGCAACCTGATTCACTACAATTATTTGCAGCCAACAATTCCACAATTTACATATTGTATTAAACTTATGAATGTGGATTTAGGTCTTCGGCGAAATTTCACTTGGAAATTTTTAATCGCTAATGTTCCTGTCCCAATAATAGGGGCTGATTTTTTACAACATTTTGGCATCTTAATTGACCTTAAAGAACAGAAACTCGTTGATAGTATAATGAACTTGACTCAGTCCGGGATAGTTTCAAATTCTGCCCAACATTTTTCTGCCAAACTAATTTCTGGTGAGTCCATATTCCATCAAATATTATCAGAATTTCCAGATTTAACTAAATTGACACCTGGTATTACCTCTGTTAAGCACAATACAGTGCACCACATTGAAACAACCGGCCCGCCAATACACAGTAAGCCAAGAAGGCTCCCCCAAAACTATATAAGGCTGTAAAAAAAGTATTCCAAATCATGATGGACCGAGGCATTTGCCATCCATCTAAATCACCTTGGTCGTCTCCACTTCATGTAGTATCAAAAAATTCAGGTAGCATTCGCCCCGTAGGGGACTACAGGAGATTAAATTACAAAACAGTACCAAATCGGTATCCCATACCTCAAATCCAGGATTTTTCTAATACCTTGCATGGCAAATTTTTTTTCTCAAAATTAGACATTGTTCGCACCTATTTCCACATTCCTGTGCATACCGACCATGTACAAAAAACAGCAGTTTGTACCCCATTTGGGTTATTTGAATATCCGTATTTAAATTTTGGGCTAAGCTCCACAAACTTTTCAGCGATTCATGCATGAAATTCTGAGTGATCTCCCATTTTGTTATATCTATTTAGATGACATTTTAATATTTAGTGCTAATGAGGAGGAACACAAAGCGCATTTACGAACCATTTTAAGAGACTAAATAAATATGGATTAACAATAAATGTTTCAAAATGTATATTTGGTGCATCAGAAATTTCTTTCTTAGGCCACTTAATTACTAGCAATGACACTAAACCCTCACCTGATAAAGTTGAGCCTATTCTAAATAATCCTCAGCCCAAAACCATTAAAGATCTTCAGCGGTTTTTGGGATTTTTAAATTTTTTTCGTAGATTTTTACCAAACATAGCAAACCATCAAGTGTTTTTAACTTCCTATTTAAAAGGGGTGAAAAAAAAAAAGACAAAAAACTTGATTGGACAGATAAAGCAGAGGAAGAATTAAATAATTGTAAAAAGTTAATTGCAAATGCAGTTCTTATAGCACAACCAAAACCAGATGCTGAGTAGGTTTTACAAGATGATGCATCAGATTTTGCTATCGGAGGATCGTTGTCGCAGATAGTGGATAGGGAATTACAACCTCCTGCCTTTTTCTCTCACAAACTTTCTCAAACAGAGAAAAATTATGGTGCATATGACAGGGAACTTTTAGCCGCATATGCTGCCATAAAACATTTTAGACATATGCTTGAAGCGAGAAAATTTTCCCTATATACTGATCACAAGCCACTAACTTTTGCTTTCCATCAGCACTCAGATAAATGTTCTCCAAGATAGCTAGGCAATTGGATTTTATCTCTCAATTTACTACTGATATTCATCACATAAAAGGGTCAGATAATATTGTGGCAGATGGACTTTCACGTATAAGGAAAGCGCACGTGACGTCATACGTAAACAAACTCTAAGAACCATGAGCTTCTCAGGGCAAAACATAGGGAAATCCTATAGCTCATAACGTTAAATCAATTGTTATTTAATGCAATATATTTACTTTAGAATTAATTTTTTTTTTTTTTTTTTTGCTGTCTATGCACTCAAGAAACATTATTTTTCATTTTATCTGCTAAAATTAGTGTGGTAAGCCCAGAATAATAATTATTATTGCGATTAAAATAATATACTTAGTATTCTGTAGACACGTGTGTTTGTAGGTGTTTATGTAGTATTGTATAATAATGATAAGAATTATTTGTTGCATGTCTATTTTTGGATATTATAAAAAAATAATATTGAAAAAATAGTTTTTTTAGTTAGAAATATTGCGTACTTTTTTTTTCCTTAGAAATATAGCGTTGATATTTTCTGTTGTTTTCCTTTTTTAAAGATTCAATGTGATTAAAATCTGAAAATATTGAAGCCTTTGTTTGTATAAAAATATATTAAAATTATAGTTATATCTTTCTTGTCTACAGCAATAACTAAAAATTTCTGATTGCAGAGTTGTATCAAAGTTTTAAAAAAATAATGATTGTATGAATGCATTCACCTACGGCGAAAGTAACTGCTTTTTAAAATATTTTCACAGATTTAATTGTGACATTTTTTTTAAAAGACAGATTTCATAAATTAAATAAATTTATGTATCTTATGATATTTTTCCTTTTGAATATACCTTTACTTCATAATATGCATATCTGTGATCACATTTAAAAATATTATTTTTTAGTATTTATAATGCTATTAGTATTTATACATTGTTATTGTACGTTTTCAAATAAGAATATATGTCATCAAACAGCACATGTGACCATGCATTTATATCATCTCCCCATTCACACTTCGGGATAATATATGGGTCTGGAAACTCATATGAATGGACATGCATTCCATTTAATTTATCCACATATCTTACTTTGGCCGGAAGACTCAAATTTTCTGCATATGCGGATAAATTAAAAGAAGACATACCTGAAAACACATTGGCCGCCATGGAAAACTCGGTAATGCTTTGCCCTGAGTTACTGCACATCACAACTGAACAAGCTGTTTGTTTACAGTGCTGCGCTTTCCTTATAAATCCTATAAGTATGCCAAACCCCATAAATTATACGGAAATTGCCCAAGCGCAGCAAACAGACCCAGAACTGAAAAGCCTAATTGATAATTCAGAAATTTTACAATTTAAAAAAATCACTTTACATGATTGTGACATTCCTATTTATTGTGACCTATCATAGGGTACAGCTAGACCCTATATTCCTCAACCATTTCGTCAAAAAGTTTTTTTAACTTTACATAATTTATCTCACCCCAGTATTTGTAGTTCTTCAAAATTAGTTCGGTCCAGATTTATTTGGCCTTCTATGAGAAAAGATTGTACTAAGTGGGCTAAGCATATATTTCCCATGTCAAAAATCGAAAGTAACTCGCCATACAAAATCTCCAGCAGGGAAATTCACAGACCAGTCACGCCCCCAGGGGGATACCTTCTTTAGGTATTCATGAGCTTCACAACACCGGGCACCTGAGTGATCTTTCTCTTTTCCTTTTCTTCTTACTCCTCTCGTCTTCCTTTCATCTATGTTTCACTATCATTGTGGTTTCCTTTTCGGAGGTGAGGGCAATTCTGTATGAGCTGATATCATCCTGTGTATCGACTCATGGAGAATTGTAAACCACCCACGTGTTGGTCGTGTGTGGCGACCCGTGTCCGTGGTAAGGGGGATCCTGGCAGTTGAGGGAAATCAACACACTGCTTTGGCCTCTGCTTCAGGTAGACGGGAGGTGCATATTGGTCCCGTATGCATCAATCGGCTGGTCAGCTGACTTTTGTCACTGGCTTTAGGGATCAAGTGATCGAGCAACTACTAGTCATCTCGTTAAGGGTGGATACTGACATAGGGTTGTCTTGTGACCGTATGGGCCCTGGTTAGCATTGGTGCACGTATGTGCATCCCTTGTTGGGCTTGGTAGTGGGTGGTGCGGCCGGGGTCTGAATTATTTTTTTCTAATATGGATGGAACTACTTCTATTCATTCTAATCCTCTCTCTTGTGGAGAGCAACAAATAGTACAGACTTCTTCAATTAATCGTTTTTTGTCATTAAACGTACTGATAATCTCTCTAATGACTCCTTTAAAAATACTTCACCATTTCTAATTGCAAAAACATTCCAGTCTGTTTTAGGGGATGGTCATGCTATTAAAAAATTACAATCTGGAGATTTACTAATTGAGGTTTCCACAGCTAAACAATCGCAACTTCTCTCCAATTGCTCTACAGTAGGCACTTTTTCCGTCTCTGTACAAAAACATAAAACTCTAAATACAAGTCGTGGTGTCATATCTGAACCTGATCTCTTATTTTCTACCAAAGATGAACTGTTAGAAAATTTAAAAAGCCAAAATGTCATAGATGTACGCCGTATCCGTCGCAATGAACAAGTACTACCTACAAAACATATTATTTTAACATTCAATAGCCCTACTCTACCAACTAAAATTAAAGCTGGCTATTTAAGCTGTCCAGTTCGACCATATATTCCAAACCCTCTCCGCTACTTTAAATGCCAACTTTACGGCCATACTAACGGTACGTGTCGTGGATCTCTTACCTGTGCTCGTTGTGCAGAAGTCGGCCACGACAATAAAACCTGTGAAAAACCCGAATGTTGCGCAAACTGTAAAGTTGATCATACAGCTTATTCTCGCACTTGACCTAATTGGAGCCGTGAAAAAGAAATAATTACGATAAAAATTACTCAGAATTTGTCTTACTCCGATGCCTGCAAACTTGTTGAATCCAGAACACCATCCATTGGAATTTCCTATTCCAGTTTACTGAAGAACCAATCAATGTCCGTAAGACATACAAGCACTCAGACAGAATCATGTAATCTACCCATTACCCCAAAGAAAAAAACACGTGATTTCAGCTGTTCAATTGGATGTTCTGCAGGTCCAAAATTTGAGCGCTGGTTGCCTTCTTCAGAGCCTGTTACTATTCTGAAGTCAACTCAACTCCAGGATAAAAATAAGGCAACTATATCCAATAAAAAAAATCCTGATTCTTCAGCCTCTAATCTCCCAAAACCTGTTACTAATCAAAATTCTAATGCAGTTACACCAAATAAAAAAGTTACGCCCATTAAAAAAACCGTTGATCAATCTGCTTCTAATAACCAAAAGACAAATTCTTTTTAGACTGTGAAACCGATCCAAAAGGCAAAGGAGAGGGTTCCCATCCGAGGTTCCTATCAGTGGCAGAGTGTTACAAAAAAACACCGCAAGTCACACCAGAACCTGTCTATTACAAATTTTAAAGATCCCAAAGTGCTACAAAACTATGTGGAAGATGCTATGGAAGAATCTGACGACTCGTTTACAGAAGAGAATATTGTTTTTGACGAATTCATTCCGAATTAACTTCACATTTTTAAAATTCTGACTTGTGCATCATCTCATTTGCTTTTTTTAAAAACACTTACTGCATTATTTTTCTTTTTCTTAATTGCACCTTGTGTGTAACACTTGCCGTGTTGTTAGGAAATTCAATTTTGACATGTTTGCACCACTACTGGGGTATATAAAAAAACTTAAAGAGGATCCTCAAAAACCTCATTTTTTCAACGTCTTCAAAACTATGCATGTAACTACAATATTTTTTGCATTCTAAATCTAAGAGAGGGGATTTTATATTAATGATAGACCTGTAAACGATATGCTGTATTAAATTCTGCTTATTTCTAAACTACATAATGAAAAAAGGAAAAATGGCTTGTAACATCAGAGGTTTAAGATTTACGGGGTGAATCGGAACACGTTTTCTCACATGGTTTATTTTTCTGTACAGTAATAATTTCATGTAATATATGAAAACATATGTATGAATATGTATTATAATATTTTGTTTGTTCTAATTACTTGAAGAGTTTAAATGTGCCAAGAAATTACTTCGTTAAACAAAAAAATCAACGCCTAATCCAACAGACATGGAACACACAATAAAAGAATTTAAAAATAGCAAATTAGTTTAAAAAAAGAAAAAAAACCTGTACAGAATTATTCTCTGACATCCGCAACATTAAACAAACATCTCAAAATGAAACCCCCCAGGGGGATACCTTCTTCAGGTATTCACGGGCTTCACAACCCCGGGCATCTGAGTGATCTTTCTCCTTTCGTTTTCCTCTTACTCCTCTGGTCTTCCTTTCCTCTTTGTTTCACTCATTGTGGTTTTCTCTTTCTGAGGTAGGGCAATTCTGCATGGGCCGATACATCCTGTTTATTGACTCATGGAGAATTGTAAACCACCCACGTGTTGGTCATGTATGGCGACCCGTGTCCCTGGAAAGGGGGATTCTGGCAGTTGAGGGAAACCAACACACTGCTTTGGCCTCTGCTTCAGGTAGAAGGGAGGTGCATATTGGTCCCGTATACATCAATCGACTGGTCAGCTGACTTTGTCCCTGGCTTTAGGGATCAAGTGATCGAGCAAATACTAGTCATCTCGTTAAGGGTGGAGACTGACATAGGTTTGTCTTGTGACCGTATGGGCCCTGGTTAGCACTGGTGCACGATTGTGTATCCCCTTGTTGGGCTCGGTACTGGGTGGTGCGGCCGGGGTCTGAATTATTATTTTTTTAAATATGGATGGAAAACCTTCACTTTCTTCCACTTCTTTCCCTAGTGGAGAGCAACCAATTGTACCGACTATCTCACTCACTCATTTAAAGAAATCATTAAGCATACCGACAGTCTCTCTGATAGTTCTTTTTAAAGGACGTCACCTTTTCTCATTGCAAAAACTTTTCAGTTGGTATTGGGGGATGGTCATTCCCTCAAAAAACTACATTCTGGGGATTTGCTAGTTGAGGTTTCTACAGCTGAACAGTCGCAATTCCTCTCTAATTGCTCTACAATAGGTACCTTTTCAGTTTCCGTACAAATGCATAAAACTCTAAATACAAGTCGTGGTGTAATATCTGAACCTGATCTGTTATTCTCCACTAAAGCTGAACTATTAGAAAATTTAAAAGACCAAAATGTCATAGATGTACGTCGTATTACTATCCGCTGTAATGAACAAGTACTACCTACAAAACATATAATTCTAACATTCAATAGTCCTACTTTACCAACTAAAATTAAAGCTGGCTACCTAAGTTGTCCAGTCTGACCATACATACCAAATCCTCTCCGTTGTTTTAAATGCCAGCGTTACGGCCATAATAAAACAAATTGTCGTTGATCTCTTAACTGCGCACGTTGTGCAGAAGTCGGCCACGACAATGAATTATGTGATAAATCCGAACGCTGCGCAAATTGTAAAGGTGATCATACTTGTCCGAATTGGAACAGAGAAAAAGAAATTCTGACACTTAAAATTACTCAAAATATGTCTTACCCTGATGCCCGCAAACTTGTTGAATCCAGAACACCATCCGTTGGAATTTCCTTCTCCAGCTTACTCAAGCAGCAATCAACAACCGTAAGACACATAAGTATTCAAACTGATTCCAGGGCCATCGCTAAGACTTTTTATTGGGTGGGGAGAGGACCTAAAATTGCCAAGTCAAATTTCAATATTTGCCAACTCATTTTACAATTTTGCCAACTTACCACAATTAGAAAATCAATTATAGCCCTTATTTGTTAAAATTTTAATAATATTCCCAATTAGTTTGGTAATTTTTGCCAATTCTATCAAAAATTGAAAATATATTATAATTTTTATTAAAATTTTAAAGAAAATTTGCCAACTAAGTTTGTGAATTTGCCAAGTGTAACAACATTCACAAATGTTTTGGGGGGGGAGGCTCCCCCCCAATCCCCCCCCTTAGCGAGGCCCCTGACTGATTCCACATATCCACCTAATAAATCTACTAAAACCCAATCAACTAGCACGCCAATTAAAGAAAGCCGGGATATCTGTCTCCCTACTAAATGTTTTGTAAATCCGCCATTAGAACAGGGCCCGATTATGACTAATTGGGGGCCCTGGGCAAAAATAAATTAGGGGGGCCCCTTTCGAATCATTGCAACATCATTCAAATGGAGCTGATGGTCACTCACTGTGTATGTATAATGCATAAACATACTTTCGAATCTTGGATATAAATAGAAGAAAAATCTTAACTCCGAAAATTCTAAATTAAATACCTTAATTAGTAAAAGTACACCTTTTGTTACCCTTTGTACAGATTTAAAAAATTTTTTAATATAAATTTAGCAGTTTTTTTTATGTTACTTTAAGATGATTTTAATAACTTCAACATACGGAAGAGCTGGAATTGTGAAAAAAGAAAGTAAATATTTTATAATTTAATTTATGGATTTCGGGGGCCCCTTAAAGTCCGGGGCCCATGGGCAAAGTCCCGATTTGCCCATGCAGTAATAAGGGCCTGCATTAGAACGCTGGCTACCATCCACAGAACCTGTAAAAATAACTTATTTTGAAAAACTGAGTCAGAAATCTCAAGCTCAATCTAAGGGATTATCCAAACATCTAAATGAGACTAAGGCCGTTACCTCACCAAAAAATGACTCGAACTCATCAGCATTAAACCCGAAAAAACCCAACTCTAGTCAAATAGTGAAAACTGGTGTTCAGAAAGAAGGGACCAAGACTGGGACCCAAACTGTTACTAGTTCAAAAACATTACAGAAATCGCAGAAAAAACGAACAGAAACCATAAAACCCCCAACTCCAGCAACCCCACGGCGGAAGCATGGGTGCAAGTTTTCCGTCCACAGACGGAATTCCGTCTTTTAAAAGTTCCCGAGGACGGAAGCGGGACGGAAAAATCTCCGACGACGAAAAATGTTTGCGAAAATGACGCGTTTTTCGCCAAAAGATCGCGGAAAAAGACACGATTTTTCGTCAAAAGATTATGAATAAAAGTGATTTTTGTCAAATGATCTCGGAAAAAAACGTTATTTCTGTCAAAAAAAATCACAGAAAACAGCTCTATTTCGTTTAAAAAATCGCAAAAGGACGCGTTTTTCGTAAAAAAAATTGCGAAGCGATTCTTGTCGACGTATCTCAAGAAAAACGTCATTTCCGTCGTAGAATCGCGAAAATGATGCTGTCTCTGTCGAGGAATCGCGGAAAAGACGCGATTTTTGTCAAAAGATCGAGGAAAAGACGTTTTTCGTCAACAGATCGCGAAAAAAGACACGATTTTTTTTAAAAGATTGCTGATAATACAGGATTTTTGTCAAAAGATCGCAGAAAAATCACTATTTCTGTCAAAAGATCGCAAAAAAGACGCGTTTTTCGTCAAAGAATAGCAAAATAAACACGATTCCTGTCGAAGGATCGCGAAAATGACGCAGTCTCTTTCAAAGAATCGCGAAAAATACGCGATTTTCGTGAAATTATAGCGGAAAAAACGTTTTTTTTTGTCAGAATTGCGGAGAAAACGCGATTTTTTGTCAATAAAACCCAAATCAATCAATCGACCAACCAACAAACAAACAAACAAACAAAAAAAAAAAAATGAAAAACCAATTAAAAAAGAGAGGGATGCAAACATTATTAAGGGCTGGGGATGAGGGCGTATTAGTATATGGTATTAATACATACAGCGACTGGGGCTATTCTATACATTCATTTACCAAATGACTACTAGTAAAATATAACATAGAATAGGGCCGCTGAATTTGTATTAAATTCTACTTCTGCAATTCGAATATAATTTTTTAAAATAAATTTTAATTTTTCTTGATTTCAATGTTATTTTCTAATATTTAAAAAGGAATATCTTTACTTGTATATAAAATAAATGCTTGGTTTCACAGTAACTACGTATTCCTATTCTTTCCTTATCATTATTATTTGTTTTTATTAACCCTATTAAAGTTTGAATCGGAATAAATAAAGATTTTAACATTTGTTCCTATTCACCCCCCCCCCCATCTGCGGGGTGAATTGGAACACTATTAAAAAATATATAATTTACATATAAACAATAAAAATGTTTCGTTTTTTCTTAAAAAGTAAAGAACAAAACAATGCCGAAGTTTCTAGTAGAAAAATAAAAAAATTAAAATATCAGTTGTTGCTTTTTTTTAGCGTTAAATTTGAAAAGTGTTCCGATTCACCCCATTTTACGGTATAAGTTATTAAAAAGTTACAGCGCCCTACAAAAAGGTCCACTATAGGACAACTCCAAAGAAAAACAAGAGAACTTATCTGAGATCAGCTTATTTAACTCCCGTGAACTCGAAATTAAACATTATCGGAATTAGATCGTCAGCACGTTTGGTTACACAGAAAGGAATTGCATGAATTTTATTATTATTGTTGATAAAGAAAAAAGATTTTTGGTGGCGACTTAAAATTGGTTTTTTATTTTCGAAAAATGAAATTTGATCAAATTTGATAGCGGCGATATTTATAATTAGATAGATTAGATAAAAGTTTCAGGAAAAAAAATCCTGAATTGGAAGTTACAGAAAATCAGTTTTAAAGTATAAATATAATCCCACATATTTTTAGACAATTAGTTATTTTAATAATTTAATTTGTTTAAAATTCATTTTATCAGCGGTAGACCAAACTAACATTTCATAAAGAATAAACATGTGTGTTGGGAAGGGGGGGTGGGCTTGAAAGTTTACCCCGGGCGCAGTTTTATCTTCGCACGTTGCTTCTCTGTGATTTTCAAAATGTGAGAGATTTATGTTCTTATGCGATGGTTCAAAGAATTAGAAAAGCGCAGGTTAGAAAAATGTCCCGATTTTCAAAGAACACGAATTTCGGACGTCAGAATTTGATACTTTGTATTGTAATTTATTTGGAATTCGTGCTAAGGTTTTTGAATTTGTCGCGAATACTTTATGCGATTTTAAAAATCTTTTGTTTCGCTAACTTTTAATTATTGCAATCATCGAAAAATATTATGGAATATTTGACGTTCCGAAAAATTATCGTGTATTTTGATGACCCAATAAATGTAATCTTTCGATCGTCGTATCGTCTAATCTTATTTAAGATTAAATAAAGTAAATTGCACTTTGAAGGCCAAGGACTTTTATCAGTCATTCTAAAAAAGGCAGCGATTGACATTATCTAATTGTTTAATTGCAGATAACTTTGTATTCGTTTATTATACTGAGATAGTGCCTTTAGAATGATATGGATATCTCAAGAAGTATTAACAATAGTCTGATAAAAGTCCTTTTAAGAAATCGTCTGTATTGAGATTGTATTATACTCTTTTCTGTACTTCTCAAGCTTCTCACCATACCCTAGGTAAGGGCAATTTTCATCCTTGGTATCTCAATAACTTAGTAGTTTTCCTAAATTTATTCTCAATAAATACGAAATTTTAATTTTCTGACTCATTTTTAAACGTAAAAATATAACTTGAGCCGGGCTCGTACTATTTAGCGATTTGGAATCTAAGGACGTTTTCTGATTATTATTTTTTTTGTTTTTTGGTAAGTTACTTATCAAGTTATTAGCGATTGTGGTTACATAACGATCTGTTTTTCTCCTGCGTCGCGTCCGGAAATTTCGGTTTCAAACGCCCACTTTTACTGTAATTTGAACACTGAAAATACAGTTCAGTTTGAGCTACTTGATCATTCCCAACGTTTCAGATTTTCAGCTCAAAATTTAAAGTTATATCTAAGCTTCTAAAAAAATTTAATGAGATGCAAAGTTGAGTCTATCTATAACGAAACTCCATACATCGAATTTCTCTATTTAACGAATTTTTAGTAGGAACGGTCCACTTTTCGCATGATTACATTAAAAACAGTCTCTATATAGCGAAATATCTATCTCCATATAGCGAATTTTTTCATAAATTGGCCTTAATTTATTCAGTTTTAAAAAGCTTCGAAAGCATATGGAATCAATTTTCCATCACTTATTTTTAATTTATCATCAGTGCTGAGTTTTTTTTTTTTTTTCATTACTTCTTTCCTTGTTCTTTAAATCCAAAGAATTCATCCCACTTCCCTCAAACCTTTCCACATCCTTCTCAAAACGGTATCAATCGGATTGATACACATGTAAGAGAGGAATCAATCAGGGGCACATAAGAGAGGTCTTCAAATGGAGGAAAATGTTAACTACAATTTCTCATTCCTTGGTAAAATTTGAGCATTTCTTTTTTGTAAGCGTAACAATTTAAAATCAAAACAACGAAAAATTACAGATATCTTCGTCTGAAATTAATGTAAGTCTTCTTTATTTGATTTTCATTAAGCTTTCGAATAAATGTCTGTTCTCTTTTTTTTTTTTTATGAAATAGCTTAAATAATTAAGAAATAAAATGTTAGGGTTATATTTACTTTTAAACATTTCAAATTCTTAATTCAAAAGATCAAATATAACATTTGCTCAATTTTCACTCATTAAATACGATTTTTAACATCATTCTCTATGCATCGAATTTCTCTATATAACGAATTTTTTACTGGAACGGTGGGTTTCTTTATATAGACTCGACTGTAATAGTAAAAAATAGTTGTTCGTTACTCCAAAGTCTAAAGCGTCCTCTATCGGATTTTTTTAAATTTATCTTTATAACTTATTTTTAAGACAATACTGACATAAAGAATAGTTTTAGTGAAAACTGCAAACGAATCGACCAATTTTTCCATTTTTTATAATCATTTGAAATTCTGGTCTCTAAACTTTTATGGCGCTTATGGTCTATCTCCTTCGGAAGACGTTTGGGACCCTTAGTTTACTATTTAATATTGTTTGTCTTGATGTGTATTACCACCCCTTTAAGTTTTGCCCAATAGTTTAGATACACCCTGTATGTATTAAAAATAATGGTTTAGAGTAAAATAATATTGCAATTTAAATTTGAAATTTTAAATCATTTTGACATTAGTGCAAAATATAGAATTTGTAATCTATACCTATATTATAAAGAAAAGTTTATTTGTTTGTTGGGTCTAATCTCCAGGACTACCAAACTGATTTCAAAAGTAATGGTACCAAAATGATGGTGTTCGCCCGGAATTAAACATAGGCTATATCTTATATCACTAGTCCAAAGGAGGTGCAGGAGCAAAAAATGTTCTAAAAATGCATTTTTGTGTTACTGAAGGGACTACAAGCATGAATTTTAACATGGTAATTACTTATAAGATGTAAATGACAGGCATGAGATTCTTCCGCGATTTTCAGCTTTTTGACATTTTCCGCGTTTCGATTTTTTATGCCTTCAAGGATCGCGAAAAAAGAAATTTTTGACCAAATAACGCGGAAAAAAGCTATTTTCGTCAGAATATTGCGGAATAAAAACGCTATTTTCGTCGGAAGGTCGAAAATAAATCGCTATTTTTGCCGAAAGATCGTGAGACAAACGCGGTTTTCGTCAAAAATCGCGGCATCCGTAAAAATATCGCGAGAAAAACGCAGATTCGGGTAAAAGATCGTGAGAAAAACGCGTATTGCGTCAAAATATTGCGGAATAAAAATTAGATTTTCACCGAAAGATCACCGAAAAAAAAAGCCATTTTCGTCGTAAGATCGCTTAAAAAACGCTATTTTCGTCGAAAGATCGCGAAAAAAGGCTAATTATGGCAAGAAAAACGCGGTTTACGTCAAAATATAGCCAGAAAAGCGCGGATTCCATCAAAATATCACAAGAAAACCGCAGATTCCGTCATAAGATCACGAGAAAAACGCGAATTCCGTCAAAATATCAAGAAAAACGCAGTCAAAATATCGCGGAAAAACCGTGATTTTCGACAAAAGATGGCGAAAAAAACCCACGATTTTCGGCAAAAGATCGCGAAAAACCGCGGTTTTCGACAATGAACACGAAAAAACCGCGATTTTCAACAAAGACCGCGGAAAAAACACGATTTTCGGCAAAAGATCGCGGGAAAAACGCAAATTCCATGAACGAATCGCGGAAGAAATATGAATTTTGTGATAAAATTAGAGAAAATTTTTTGTAATATTGTTTTCGCAACTTTTTTGTAATCGAGTGGCAAATTAAACATTAGCTTACCATGTTTGTTAATTGATGTTTTAAGTGAAAACATGTTAAAATTTAAATTGGACATCTACTTAAGATTGATGTGTAAAACATGCTTCAGAAGATGATGAATTATTGTCTTCTTATGAATTTAAAATAGAAACTTTAATTTCAGAACTACAGTCGAGTCTCTATATAACGAAATCCATCGTTCCAGTAAAAAATTCGTTATATAGAGAAATTCGATGTATAGAGAATGATGTTAAAAATTGTATTTAATATGTAAATTTTGAAAAAATATTATTTTTGATCTTTTTAATTAATAATTTGAAGTGTTTAAAAGTAAATATTAACCTAACATTTTATTTCTTAATTATTTAAGCTGTTTCAAAAAAGAGATCAGACATTTATTTGAAAGAATGAAAATTAAATAAGGAAGACGCATTAATTTCAGACGAAGATATCTGTAAAATTTTTGTTGTTTTGATTTTAAAATTGTTACGCTCTCAAAAAAGCTGAAATTTCAGCAAGGAATGAAAAATTGTAGTTAACATTTTCCTCCATTTGAAGGCCTCTCTTATGTGCCTCTCATTGATTCCTCTCTTATATGTGTAACAATCCAATTGACTCTGTTTTGAGAAGGATGTGGAAAGGTGTATGGGAGGTGGGATGAATTCGTTGGATGTAAAGGACAAGGAGAAAAGTAATATAAAAAAGAACTCAGCATTGAACAATAAAACAACAAAAAAAAAAAGATGGAAAATTGATTTTATATGGTTTCAAAGCTTTTTTAAAACTGAATAAATTAAGACCAAATTATGAAAAAATTCGTTATATGGAGATAGATATTTCGCTATATAGAGACTGTTTTTAATGTAATCATGCGAAAAGGAAACCGTTCCTACTAAAAATTCGTTATATAGAGAAATTCGATGCATGGAGTTTCGTTATAGAGAGACTCGACTGTACATTTATAATATTTGCGTAAGTGGATTCACTCTGACCCTTTTCTCCTCCCCAAAAAATAAAATAAAACAGGATTTAAACAAAAGTATTGATAATTTTGTTGCGAAAAAAATAAGCTTCTTAAATGTCTTACACGCGCGCTATTAAAAATAATTTCTCATTTTCCAGTTCATGCGCTTTTCCACTTTTTTTTTTTAACTTTTTGCAATCTCATGCCTAAAATAATCTCTCTAGCATTTCCTTAAAAATTTAAAAGGGGGGGGGATGCATGCATTTGTTCGTCAGTTTGTTGGCTAATCTTCGGAACTATCAAACCGATTTCAAAATTAATGGTACCAAAATGATAGTGTTCGCCCGGATTTAAACATAGACTATAACTTATGTCTATGCCACAAATCCAAAGGCGGTGCTTCCCCAGGGAGATACCTTCTTTAGGTATTCATGGGCTTCACAACTCTGGACACCTGAGTGATCTTTCTCTTTTTATTTACTTCTTACTCCTCTCGTCTTCCTATCGTCTTTGTTTCACAATTATCCTCACCTCTGTGTTCCTCTTCAGAGGTGAAGATAATTCTGTATAAGCCGATATCATCCTCTATACTATATCAACTGATGGAGAATTGTAAACCACCCATATGTTTGCCGTGCATGGAGACCCGTGTCCCTGGAAAGGGGGATCCTGGCAGTTACTGGCTTTAGGGATCAAGTAATCGAGCAACACATTAAAAAACTTATTAAAGATACAAAAATCGGTTCACGAATTTCGAATTAACTTTATTGAAACAGAACAAATTTTACTATATTGAGTTAAAACTAATTCGATGTATCAATCCCAAAACTTTCTTCTATCTCATAAGTACATTTTAATATAAAAAAAAAAAAGTGGTGATTCCAAAGTTACCCATTATCGAATTTCCTCGAACATTTGACCTAGCCTTATGAGATTCTGGTATCCGAAAAGCCTAAAACGCAAAATTTAATTAATATTCTGAGAAAATGAGCTTAGTAGTGCCTCATGTTGGGTGATTTATACTAAAACTTAATAAGCATCTATTTATGTCAAGAACTAACAGAATCTGAAATTTGATGGAATTTCGTCCATTAGTTCTTGAGATATAGTTATAACAAAAAATTTGCAAAACGTAGCACAGCAACACCATATCTTGGACAATTTATGCCAAAACGTAAAAAAGCGTCTTATTATGTTATGGTGTAAAAGAATCTGAAGTTTGATGAAATTCTGTGCATTAGTTCTTGAGATATAGCTAGTTAAAAAAAAAAAAAAAAACTGTGTAAAATATAGCACAGCAGCACCATCAGTTGAAGGATTTATAACAAATTGTAATTATCATGTAATTATGTTATGTCATTTTGTAACAAAATCTGAAGTTTTATGAAATTCTGTGCGTTGGTTGTTGAGATATAGCTATCGGGAAAATCGTGCAAAATGCAGCATAGCTGCACCACCTGTTGCAAGGTTAATACCAAAATGTAATCAGCGTCTAATTATGTTATATATTCTAGTGTAACAGAATCTAAAATTTGATGAAGTTCTCTGCATTAGTTCTTGAGATATAGCTATCGCAAAAATCGTGCAAAATGTAGCATAGCAGCGCCACCTATAGAGCAGTTCACACCAAAACCTTATCAGCAGCTATGTATCTCAAGGTATCGCGGAATCTGAAGTTTGGTGAAATTCTGTGCATTAGTTCTTGAGATATAGCTATCATGAAAATCATGGCATAGCAGCGCCACCTGCTGGCCAATTTACACCAAAACTTAATCAGCGTCTATGTATATCAAGGGGTCACAGAATCTGAAGTTTGGTGAAATTCTGTGCATTAGTTCTTGAGATATAGCAATCTTGAAAATCATGAAAAACCTAGCATAGCAGCGCCACCTACAGGCCAATTTTCACCAAAAAACAATAGGCACTAATTTATATCAAGGTCTAACTGAATATAAAATTTTATTAAATTTCGAGCACTAGTTCTTGAGATAGAGCGCCCACAAATTTTTTGTCACATACACACAGACAGACAGACGGGCAGACTCAGACAGACATTTTCTAAAAATAGTCAAAACGTGTTCAGGACCTTCTAAAATGTATAATTCCGTTGAAAACCGGAAGTCGAAAATTTTCATGAATCCAATAAATCTAATGAAAAAATCGAAAATTGGGCTTCAAGGTGCAAAATTCACTTGTTATACTTTCCCTCCAAATTTTGTCCCCCAGGGGAATACCTTCTTTAGGTATTTACGGGTTTCGCGACCCTGGGTTCCCGAGCGATCTTTCTCCTTTCCTTTTTTCTTCTCTTTTTTAGTTGTCTATCCTTTTCTCTTTGTTTCACACTTTTTAATCTTCTCTTTTCAGTTTGTTATCCCTCTCTGTTCTTGTTTGTGTTTGATCTTTCTACTAATTATTTTGTTTTCATTGTTCTTTGTTATACTAACTTTGTTATCGTTCTTTTGTTTGAAAAAAAAGGAAAAAAAATTAAAAATGTTTAAAAGACAAAAAAGACACCATTTTTTTTTAAGCTCCCTCTTACATTACTCTTTATACAATAGTGGTTTTTTTTATACACGTGAGACACTCTGGGTGTTGAGGTTTTTTTTTAACCTCATCGCCTCGGATCTTCCTTTTTAGGTTGATCTCGAGTCCCAGGGTGCAGGGCATCTCTGAGCTCTGGTTCCAAGTACGGGGGGCGCCATGCTTGCATGGTGATTGTTAGGAGTAACACCAGAAGACTGGTGCCTTTCGATGTAAGGGCCGGCTGTAGGTTGGACAGAGCTGTAAAGGCTTACCTACGGCTACCCATTTTCCTTGGAAAAGAACCGGAGCTTCGGAGATGCTATCGAGTTTAACCCAATGTTCGAAAAACGTGGGGGTCTGTTGAAAATAGTTTTCGCCCTTTTGAGACCTGCACCAGACGTAACGGTAAGAAGAAGGGTCGGTGACCAGGCCCGATGCCTGGCGTTTTTCAAACTTTCAAATTCAATTATGGCTACAACCTCAGGAGATAAGACATGCGAAGTGGAGGCCCCACACCAAAAAGAAAAAAATGATATGATGAGCTGCAACTCTATTACTTCTAATAAAGTGCAACAAGAAAAATCATGGGCAGACAGAGTTGAGGATTTTACTTCCGATACGGCATGTAAAAACACCAACTCTAATGCCAGCGAAAGATTTTTTGTAGTAAAACGTCAAGAGGGAACTTTTGACAAAACATCCCCCTTTCTAATTAATAAAGCTATTCAAGGGTTACTTGGTGAACCAAAAACTATAAAAAAAATCCGTACAGGTGAACTATTAATCGAAGTATACAATGATCAACAAGCCAACAAACTGAAAAAATGTACACACTTTGCTAACATTGCTGTCACTGTATCTCCGCACAGAACATTAAATACATGTCGTGGAGTGATCTCCGAATCAGACCTCCTATATGTCACTGAAGCTGAACTCTTGGAAAACCTGAAAGATCAAAATGTTATTCAAGCTAGAAGAATAAAAATTTACCGTCGTGATGAACAGATACCACCAAATCAAACTCAGATACCCACCAAGCACATTATACTTACCTTTAATACACCTACACTACCTAAATACATAAAAGCTGGTTATTTGTCATGTTCTGTAAGACCTTATATTCCAAACCCATTGCGCTGTTTTAAATGTCAACGCTTTGGGCACTCCAAAATTCAATGCCGGGGTAAACTCACTTGTGGTCGGTGCGGCACTATTGACCATGAAAGTACTCAATGCCAGGCACCACCTTCTTGTGTTAATTGCAAAAAAGATCACCCATCCTATGCTAAATCCTGTGAACAATGGAGAAAAGAAAAAGAAATACAGACAATACGTACAAAAGAAAATATACCATACCCAGAAGCAAGAAAGATAGTCGAATCAAGGACACCCAAAGTTGGTGTATCCTATTCTGCTGCTTTATCAAAAAAACCCCAAAAAACTTATCAATCAACTGCAACTCAGACTGATCTTTCTACAGATACCAAATCCCAAACGAAGCAAAAAGAAACCATCCTCTCTAATAATTCCGGAAAATCTTCAAAATCGACACAATTGCCTTCAACTAAAATATTAAATCCTGTTGCTTCCAATTCACCACAAAATGCCTCTCAAAAGACATCACATACCCTTATTCCTAAACCACCTCTTCATAAAAGAACCACTCAAAATATATCAAGATCAGCACCCTCAAAACCAAACAATAGATCTGAAGTTCCTGAAAATAAAGCAAAAAAGAAAAAAACTATAACGCCTAAAAAGGAAAATCATCAAAAACAGACAGTAGATGAAACACACATGGATGATGATGCTATAACCATTCATCCAGAACGAGATGCAGAATTAGACGATGGAGATAGTAGCATGTCTACTACCTCCGAACAAAATGACATAGATACATACATCTAATACCCTCACTTATGGCTAATATTATCTCATGGAACTGCCGTGGCTTTCATAATAAATACGACGAAATCCGAAACATTCTTCATGACAATCAACCCATTTGTTTAGCTTTACAGGAGACCCATCTTAAGCCTACTGACAAAGCAAAATTGCGCACTTACACTATATATAGAAAAGATTTTTCTGGCAATGATAGAGCTACTGGTGGAGTGGCTCTTATCATCTCCAATAATTTACCTCAAACTCATATCAGTCTAAATACAAATTTGCAAGCTGTTGCAGTCCGTATCCATTCAAACCGTCTAATAACAATATGTACACTCTACTTACCACCAAGTCACTCTATTCAGTCTTCAGACCTCGACAATCTCCTTCTCCAACTACCCCCTCCGTATATCATTCTGGGAGATTTCAATGCACATAGCCAGATGTGGGGTAACCAAGACTCTAATCGCCGTGGCGAAATAATAGAAAAACTGATCTCTGACAATGGTCTATGCCTGCTCAATAATGGCGACCATACTTATTTTCATGAACCTACCCGCACTTTTCATGCTATTGACCTTATAATCTGCTCCCCATCTATCTACCCTCATTGGAACTTTTGGGTATCAAACGCTTTGCACGGCAGTGACCATTTTCCTACTTTCATCACACAGACTACTCCTAACATGGACTCTAATAATTACTCTAAACGTTATATTTATGACAGAGCCAACTGGCCAACTTTCACGGACCTTGCTAAAATAACAAATGATATGATAGATGGCGACATTGACGATGCGCTTGATAATATCACCCAGTGTATTATCAATGCTGCAGACATTAGTATTCCAAAATCACTCTCTATACCACGACACAGGAAACCATGGTGGAATGATGAATGCAAAAAGGCAAAGAAAAATCAACAGAAAGCTTGGGGCATTTTCAGACGTTACCCTACTAACAATAATTATATTGCTTTCAAAAAAGCAAGGGCGGATGCTAGAAGGGTGCGACGTAAGAGCCAGCGTGAATCCTGGATGCAATATGTCTCCAGAATTGACTCCAATACATCAAGTAAAGTACTTTGGAAAAAAGTGAAAAACTGTATGGGACTGTATTCTGAAAACCATATCCCTATCCTAAATACAAATGGACAAACTATAGCATCTCCTAAAAATATTGCTGAAACAATAGCGAGTACACTGGCATCCAACTCTAACTCAGACTCATACCCTGAACCCTTCTTATCTTACAAAAGACAAATGGAATCTACCAGCATAAATTTTAATTCACGACAGTCCTATGACTATAATCTACCATTCACTAAACTAGAGCTTTTAAGATGCTTGCAAAAGAGCCGTTTATCTGCTCCAGGACACGATGGCATTACTTACACCATGATAAAAAACCTTTCTACTACCTCTCTCGATAATTTACTCACTTTTTACAATAGAATCTGGACTGAGCATACTTTCCCCAAAGCTTGGTGTAAAGCTATTATCATTCCTTTCCCGAAACCAAGTAAAGATTCCAGTGACCCTAATAACTACAGGCCTATTGCACTCTCTAGCAGCGTTTGTAAACTCTTGGAAAAAATGGTTAATTGCCGCCTGGTGCATGTTCTTGAATCAAATAACTGCCTTGCTGCATTTCAAAGCGGATTTCGTCGGGGTAGATCTACTATTGATAACCTGATTCTTTTAGAAACTCATATACGGACTGCTTTTCTAAAACGCAACCATCTGGTGACAGTATTTTTCGATATGATGAAAGCTTATGATAAAACCTGGAGGTATGGCATCCTTCGTGATCTTTTTAACTTGGACTTTCGTGGTAAGCTACCCATTTTTATTAAGAATTTCCTAGCGGTTCGAATTTTTCAAGTTCGAATTGGGGGTATTTTCTCCAGCTTTTATGTACAAGAAGAGGGTGTACCCCAGGGCAGTGTCCTGAGTGTCACCCTCTTCGCTATCAAGATTAATGACATACTGAACCAATTGCCCCCAAGTGTACAGGGTACACTTTATGTTGACGATTTTAAAATTTCATGTAAAGGACAAGATATGCGTTTTATCGAGAGACAATTACAAATTGCTATCAACCGTATTATCCAATGGACAAACAGAAATGGCTTTATTATATCCCAAGACAAAACATCTTGTGTGCACTTCTGTAGACTCAGGGATCTGCACCCAGATCCTGAGATTTTTATTGGAAATTATCAAATTGCTGTTGTTGACAATGTCCGCTTTTTGGGCTTATATTTTGACAAAAAACTTACTTTCTTGCCTCATGTTTTGCAGTTACGCAAAAAATGTGAGCGATCACTCAATCTAATAAAAGTGCTCTCTAACACATCTTGGGGAGCAGACCGTAGTTCTCTCCTGAAAATCTATCGTTCCATAATCCGCTCAAAAATTGACTATGCCTGTCAGGTCTATGGTTCTGCACGTAATTCTGTCCTTAAAAAATTAGACACTGTGCACCATAGCGCTCTCCGCTTTTGCTCTGGTGCATTTCGTACATCTCCAGTTTTAAGCCTTTATGTCGAGTGTAATGAACCATCATTACACCACATTCGCGAAAAGCTTTCTTTGGTCCTGTACTATCGTATTCTATCACATCATGGCCATCCTCTTCATACTCATATTTTAAATTCTGACAATGACATTCTTTATCAGCATCGTCCATCTTGCATCCCATCATTTGGTGTCAGAATAAGGAACATTGTTAGCAATAGCCATTTAAATAATATTGATGTGAGTTCATGTTCATCACACAAGTTCCCTCCTTGGATAATTCCTAGCATTACCACCCTCCATCCCTTTAAAGGTTATGACAAAAAAAATCTTGCACCTATTATCTTTCAAAATTTGTTTGCTGCACATAGATCCAGTTACAGAAATTATACAGATATTTACACAGATGGTTCTAAGAGTAGTACTGTTGTTGGATGTGGTGTTTTCTTTGAAAACACTAGTTTCAGCTACCGGCTTCATCCTTCAACTTCAGTGTTTACAGCCGAGTTGATTGCTATTGAGAGAGCCTTGTTGCACATCTCTCACCATCATAACTCCTCTTTTATCATTTATACAGACTCAAATAGTGCTATTGACGCAATAAAATCATTTAATAAACATCCTTATGTCTCAGCAATCTTGGAACTTTATAATAAATTGACAAATCAAGGTTACAATATCTTATTTTGCTGGGTTCCTGGACACGTGGGTATCTTTGGAAATGAAAAAGCGGACAAGGCAGCAAAACTAGCCCTTAGCCCTTTAAATCATAAGATTCCATTCTCAGATGTAAAACTAATTATAACACACTACATTCATAATAAATGGCAGGAAAGTTGGAATTTAGAATACAGTAATAAATTGCACCACATCAAACCAACAATCGTAACCTGGCCTCAAAATTATCCAAGGAAAATAGATGTTCTTCTGACCCGTCTGAGAATTGGACACTCTAGAATCACTCATAAACATTTGTTATTTAGGGAGGATGCACCCATGTGTCCTCATTGTCACTTTGATTGCCTAACCATACATCATCTTTTAACTGACTGTCCGGGCCTCCGGCACTTGTACAGAATATATTTTAACTCATCATCACCTATTTTGACAAACCTCATTGGAGAAATACCTCATGGGGCACTTTTTACTTTTTTAAAACATGCAGGATTTTATTTTGAAATATGAATTTTTTATCTCTATTTTTGTTCTTAGGACTTGGACCTTGTTCTTCTGACTTTGAAATGTTAACGACATTTGGATAGGAACCCTATCCAAATGAGTCTTCTACTGATTTATTTTTACCATTTATATTATGCTATAATATTTTTTTAAAATTTTAACTTTTTACACTATATCTGGATGGGATACCCCATCCAGATATCCTGATCTTGTTTCTTTTGGTTTTATTTTTTTCTGTCTTTGTTTTGGCGCAGCATGTCCCCCAAGGGATTTTGTGCCACTAAACCTTATACAACCAACCAACCCTCCAAATTTTGTCATTCTATGTGCAACGGTCTCTTCAGAACAGCACTGACACATTCACTAACTTGTCTCTTTATTATTATAGAAGATTACTGTGAATATTCTAAATGATTCTTTTATTGCTGATTCATTAATTTATGCCCCATCCAGATAACTTTTCTATCTTCACTGTTTTTATAACTCGTTTCGTTAAGTACAATCTTTTTTATATTTTGTCTTTGTTGGGCACAGCATGTCCCTAAAGGGATTTTGTGCCATTAGACACTACACAATCAACCAACCTAGTCCATCTATATTATAAGGCCAAACGTATCTGTGTGTAACGCATACGTCATTTTTCGAATGGCAGTACTTTCTGATGAAATTTCACTTTTGCAATTTTCATTACTGCAAATTTTTTAACTCTTAGGCATCGCACATTTTCAATCTTTACATCGTTGTGTAGGGAAAAATATGTACTTTTAAATGCAATTTGTTTGAAAACTGTATCTTAATTTATTTTTGAGATATTAATTTAATTTTTCTGGAGGTGGCAATTTGAGTACTCCGTTTCTGTGCAAAGTAAAGAAAAAATAGCCATAAAGTAAAAAGAAGAAATAGAGAAGATTCATGGTGGCTGCAATACAAAAAATGTAACCCTGAAATCTGTTATATTAAGCCCAACCCAAATACAACCGCGTGTTTTCACAAAAAAGAAGGAAACTTTTAATGACAAGTCTGTGGAAACTTTTAGTACTATAGTTTTAGTTTATAATAAAATAAAATGCTAATTTAGAATGCTTAAATTTAAGCAGATCATTTTTATTTAGAGAAAAAATGCACGTATGATGTCAGAGGATTTAGTATCCATTCAATGTGATTCTTTTTTCCTTCCGGGTTGAATTTTTTTCGCCGAGTTAGACAAGCAAACAAAGATGATCTTATCAATTATTCCAGATTTAAAGTAATGTCCAATTCCCCAAACTTTGGCCAGTTGTTTAAGACATTCAATTGTAATTATATTAAAATAACATTATTTGCTTGATGTAATTTTTTTTTTATAAATTTCAGTTAAACGTGCTAGAGCAGACGATTTTTTTAGTTCTTTTTAGCTCACAGGCTATCGTAGCCTGAGAGCTTATGTGCCCGTCCGTTTTGTATGTTCGTTCGTGCGTAACGCGATAACTCGTGATAAAAATAACCGATCCACTTGAAATTTTGTATGCATATCCTGATAAGGCGCTTCCCTGATTAGTTTTTGGAGTTCATTCCATATGTATAAGAGGGGGAACGGGGGGCTCATGCCCCTCCCCTTAGTTGATAGAAATGGGATTTTCATGCAGAATTAAGTTTTCGTTCAAAATTTAGATTAGGATCATTATGATGAGGCGATTCTGTGACTGTTATTAGGTGTTCATTGAATAAGTATAAATAGGGGGAACAGGGGTTCTAATGCCCCTCCCCCCTTAATTTATAAAAATGGGTTTTTCAAGCAGAATTTTCAGATTTCATTCAAATCTCTGAATAGTTTTGGAAGTTTAATGGTTAAGTATAAAAGAGGGGAATAACTCCTCTTAAATTATACAAATGCTAAATGGGTTTTTATTAAGAATTATCTCATTTACTCTGAATTTTGGATATAGATTTTTTTATGATAAAGCATGTCTTTGATAGTATAGGAGGTTCAATGATTAAGTATAAAAAAAGAGGAAAGGGGAGAGCTGTTTCCCCTTAATTTTTTTTTCGAACGGAATTAACTCTTGAAAATATAAGGCTTTAATGTACAATTAGTATTTATAGCCTGTGAGCTCAATGCCATCAGTTTAACTGGGCTGTATTCTTTATTTGTTATCTGTCATTTTACCAGAGGAAAATGCAAAACAAAATTATTTAATTTTTTTTTTTTTTTTTTTTTTTTTGGAATATTTATATTTTTTTATGTTATTTATTTTTTACTTTATTTTTAGAACCATTTTTATTTTCCAAATATAATTTCAGAAAAGGAAAAAGAAAAGCACATTTTTCACATAAAAAATTGATCTGAAATAGAAAAAGAACGATGTAAATGACGAAATGACATTTCATAATTCGCCATTATCCAATGTTTAAAATGTAATTAGAAATTTGATTTAGCATGATTTTTAAAAACAAGGTTTGCGTATTTCACGGAAAATACGGCATCTTCTTTACCTGCTGAAGTGACCGAGTGCAATGTTTGTGTATTTTATACGTATTAACGCCACCGCAGCAGAAGTGACTCTATGTCGGCCCATTTTCCGCCGAAATCCGATATGTTACTTTGTTTTTAAATATAGTGTTTTGAATTTTGAAAGTGTTTTATTTTATGATGTGTCGCAAAAAATTTAGGTGTAGATTAAAAATCGCCAAATCTGTAACTGCGGTGGCATTAATACGTAAGTACCGTTTATTCTTTTAATTTTTGTTGTGTATTTTAATTTATAAAACGAATTTTAAATTTGTCATAGAGTTAACTTTGAAACAACATTTGTGAAAAAAATGTACATGCAGTCATTTTTTTACTTTTAACATTTCAGTTTGCGCGTAAGATTTTCGGTACTACTTGATTATCCCGTCGACCAAAAACTATCTCCAAATTATAAGATTAAATGCCAATAATGGATGATTGTGAATGTCATATTCAGTGATAAACACGATACACATGTTTAAAATGTCATCAAGTGGTTTTTAATACCACCTTTTATTTGTATTTTTATCCATGTTTTACTAATTTATTTGTTTTTCGTTATTTAAAACAAAAATTATGTCAATATATATAACTTGGCTATTCGTTTGGCGAAAGTTTGGCTTTGGAGTTTTTTAATTTGGCGAAAATGGTCTATGGGATAATCAAGTAGTACCGATTTTTCATATGCGCAAAATCTATATTGTAACAAATGTGTCCGTGTGTAGCACTGACGTTATTTTGCGAATGACAATATTTCAGGATCAATGACTTTTTGCAATGTTTGTTTCTGCAATTTTTAATCTTCTAAACTTCGCACATTGTCACTTTTTATTTCATCATATAGGAAAAGAAATCTACTTTCAAATGCAATTTGATTGAACACTGTACCTCATTTGACTAATTTATTGCGAGCTTATATTTTTCAAGCATTTTTTTAAAAAATCTCTATCACGTATCTCCATTCAGAAATAATGATATACAATTTACTCATAAATCTATGAATATTGTTCCTGATAATTTTCCATTATAAAATTAAAATTGGTTGAGTAATAAAATAAAAGAATGGTTAAAAACGCAGATTATATTATTAAAAATTACAAATTCAACATGTAATCAAACAAATTAAAATTTTACAGTGCCAAATAGGAAAATTTCTTTAAAAAATATTTTGAATTTCTTTGAAAACTGTATTTTATTTTACTGATTGGCTATGGTTTAAAAAAAAAATCAGGTGCGAGTAATTTTTAAATTTATCTCTACAGAGTGAAACTCGATTACGATAAATTAATCTATTTCTCCTTAGAAAATATAAAGAGTTTGGGATTTGTTTCCGGCTAATATACCATAGCAAAATTAAAATTTCCTTTATAAATAATAAAATAAAATAAATACATGCAAATTTAACAGGCATGTAATTGAATTGCGTGCTCGAAGCACTGAAATGACCAGAAACAAAATTGCTGCCGTAATGAAATCTTTGGCTAATAACTTCTTGTCTAATACGGAAATGTGACTTTTGAAAAATTTCATTGCTTTATTTGATTCCATAATTAATATTTTTCATTTAACCCTTTAACCAACCATGTTAGTCTAACCATGTTTTTCCGATATGTAATATTTTAATTCAAAGATTGATTTAATATAATATTGAGATTAATGTTAATTTTTTGAACTGTGTAAGATAAAAAGTATATAAAGTTATCAAATACAAATCTTCATACCAATACTTTTTACAGTTATTGTTTTACGATTTAAACGTGAATGAAAAAATCCGCAAGATGCTTAACCCTTTGAAGGAAAAAGCACTTCAATTCTTAAAATGCTGAATTGATTTATTGACACCAGAATTTAAAAACAAATTGGTTTCAAAATATTTAAAATCGTTTCTTCACATATTTGACAAAAAGAATTTTGCTATTTCAAATTACTGGCGTCAGTGTGGCGTTTTGCAATTAAAATTAAGTGGGATACATTTTATCTCACCCCCTTTAAAGGGTTAAAAATGCTTTTTTGGAGTTAGCAATCTAAAACGCATATTATATGTGGAAAAATCATTAAAGTTTTCAATTTAAAAAAATGCTTTTTATCTTTGTAATGTAACTCGGGAAGCCCGGGTTCGATCTACTAGTTTATTATAAATGTAAAGGATTCAAAGCAGCTGCAGCGCTACATAGAAGAGGCTTTGGATTCCAAGTCATATAGTAATGAACCAAATGCCGATAACGTAATGTTGAAGGAATTTGAGCCTAATTGATTTTATTAGTGTCTTAAACATATTACATACTGTTTATTTTCTTATGTCATTACTTTGCTAATCGTACAGATTTTAACTAATTATACTTATAATTTAATTTTTTACATTTTACTCTCATTGACTGGCTTCCATTACTTTTTAATTACATGTATCATCAAATTGCATTATTGATTTTTAAACCTGTGTCAATGTAGCAGTAGTACATCATCTTTTACGCTGTATTTTAACAATTTTTAAAATTTTTACAGTTTTGAATTATCACTTGACTTTTTAACTGTGGTTTTTTGTCTTTTTGAAATGATTTTTATTATTTATGTATTATGTGTTTTTATTAACTTATCTTTTCTCATTTTGACTTTGGCTTGGCGCAGCATGTCCCAAAAGGGACCTTGCACCATAAAACCATATACAACCAATCCTCATTAATTTATGGTTTTTGCCTTTCTTACATGCAATTCAAAAATATGTAACTCTACAAAAATTTATAATATTGATATAAATGACAAAAAATCGATGCTATACTAAAAATCGTCGAAAATTGTACTGAAATTCTGTAGCAAACAAAATTTTATAAATTAGGCTGAAAGCTTGAATCAAATTTATTTTTATTAATGTAAAAAAATTGCCCCAATACACGAAAAAATACTAAAAAATCACATTAAAAATTCAAAAATCATTGTACGAATTCCAAATAAACTTTATTGAAAAGAGAAAAAAAAAATTACTACATTGAGTTAAAAGAATGAAAACGTATTCATTTCAATAATGTGGAAATATCGCCTTGGAACATAAAAAGATTAAATACAAAAAATTTAACCAAAAAACGGAAATCGAGCTTCGCGATGCAAAACCTCATGTATAGACGTACCTTCCCGAACGGCGCTACCGCACTCTCAAACTTGTTTCTTTGTCTTTATTATTATAGATAAAACAAGACTGATATCAATACTGCATTAGTAATACAATAATTAGAATTACTATATGAGTAGTTTTATTGTCCTTCTATAGTAAAAAAAAACTAGCCTTAAAAGGAATGATGCTGATATGGAAGATTTCCGGAACTAACGAATCCGAGTTGTCCACTCCTTCCATGAGCCGAATAGACCAATCAGGAAAGGGCTCCGTCTATGCATCGCCGTATGGGTTACCATAAAGAGAGGAAAGGTTACCATCGCCAACAATCGCCAAGTTTGTCGCCAACTTGGCGATATATCGCCAAATTTGGCGACCAAAATTAGCTGTAAAAAATGACGCCAACTTGGCGATAACTGTAATATTTCGCCAAATTTTTAATTTCTTTACAACACCAGTCGTTTGATACATCATTTGAGAGATTTGCAACTGCTTATTCATATAATGGATGTCTTGTGTGTTATCCCCCACTCTGCTCCCCAGGGGAGACACATTTTTAATTTCTTTACAACACTAGTTGTGTGACACATCATTTGAAAAGTCTGCAACTGTTTATTCATTTTATGGATGTCTTGTGTGTCACCCCCACTCTGCCCCCCAGGGGGGCACATTTTATATTTTTTACAACACCAGTCGTGTGACATATCATTTGAGAGGTCTGCAGCTGCTTATTCATATTATGGATGTCTTTTGTGTCGCCTCCCACTCTGCCCCCCAGGGGGGCACATTTTTTATTTCTTTACAACACCAGTCGTGTGACACATCAGTTGAAAGGTCTGCAACTGCTTATTCATACCATGGGGTATTGGCGAGCGCAGCAAGCAGGGGTAGCCAATAATTTGGAATCGCGAAGCGATTACGCGGGGGGTTGGCGAGCATAGCGAGCAGGGGGACGGCGCACCCTAGTATTAGTAAATTAAAATACTTGTTAAATTTGATAAAAAGAGATTTTTATAGAAATTTGACTCATGATTTCTTGATATTTTTTTACAATAAGGGATATTGACATAAGTTTGTTTTATTTGTATTCTCATGATTTTATGATTTGGAATGTATAAATTTAGAACTTATTAAATTTATTTTTCAGGTTCATTTAAGCTGCAATGACTACTGTTGGAAAGGTATTATTTATTTTTAAATTAATTTATGATACAACATACAACCATCTTTTCATACTGTTTTATTATATCATTTAACTTTAGAATGCTAGACATAGTATAATGTGATGTACTAAACGTTCATAAAAGCTATGAGCTATGACTAGTGTGATAGTCTGTCCGGAATTCAGCTTTTTTTAATTTTTAAGAATCCGCGGTTTTCGTTAAGCGATCGCGAAATAAATCAGTGATTTTCATCAAACGATAGCGAAATACAACAACAATTTTCATCGAACGATCGAGAAATAAGACAAAGATTTCAACAATTGCGAAATACAACAGCGATTTTCGTCAGACAATTGCGAAATAACGCAGCGATTTTCGGCAGACAATTGCGAAATAACGCAGAAATTTTCGTCGAACTATCGCGAAATAAAACGGTGGTTATCATCGAACAATCGCGAAAAAAAACGGCGTATCTCGTCGAACCATCGTGAAATAAAACGGCAATTTTCGTGAAACAAACGCAGAATGTAACAGCAATTTTCGTCGAACGATCGCGAAATATAACAGCGATTTTTGTCGACCGATCGCGAAATATAACGGCGATTTTCGTCGATCAATCGCGAAATATAACGACGATTTTCGTTAAACAATTGCAGAGTGTAATGGCAATTTTCGTCGGACGATTGCGAAGTATAACAACGATTCTCGTCGAACGATCGCAAAATATAACAACGATTTTTGTCGACCGATCGCGAAGATGTTCTATATGTGCTTTTGGTGAAATGTATATATACACAAAATTTCAAATTACTATGATGAAAATTAAGTAAAAAAAATTTAACGTCCACTGCCCGCATAAGACGCAATACTAGTCACAGAAAAAGACCCACATGATAATGTAAAGTTTATGGGAACATTCTTTTCAAATATCTCAGTCAAATTTTGATATTTTTACATGAATTTTTGCAAAGGATAGCAGAGGACGATCCACAGCCGGCCTAGTTTTTACTTTTTCAATGTTGGTTTCAAATAAAAACTTTAAATTTCAAAACCGGTTTAAACTGGTTCTGAAATTGAAACTATCATAATATAAAATACAGTCGAGTCTCTATATTACGAAATCCACTGTTCCAGTAAAAATTCGTTATATAGAGAAATTCGTTGAATGGAGAATGACATTAAAATTCTTATTTAATGTATAAATTTTGAAAAAATAATATTTTTGAAGTGTTTAATTAAGAATTTCAAATGTTGAACTATAAATATTAACCTTTTATTTTACTTCTAAATTATTTAAACAGTTTTAAAAAGAGACATTTTTATGAAAGCTTAATGAAAATCAACTAAGGATACTCTGCTTGCATTTATTTTAGACAAAGAAATCTGTAATTTTTTGTTTTTTCGTTTTCAAAATTCTTAAATTTTAGCATGGAATGAAAAATTGTATAGGGTTATATATTTTCCCCCATTTACAGTCCTCTCCTAATAAGATCAAAAGACCTCATCATTTCACTGCTTGATGATTTTATTGCTTGTTGCAGATTTTCGTTTTCGTGGTCATTGTCACATTCACCATCATTGTACATAACTCTGCTTAAAATATCACTATCAGTAGGATACAGTGCAATAGTGAGATTGTCATCCAATTTTAAAAAATTAGAGAGAGCAATATTGTCTTCGAATTCTCCATGTTCCTTAATTAATTTCTATTTCAAGTCTGCTCAAGCCACATCTTCTTCATCCTCAGAATCCACATTATCCTCTAGTATAGAAAATTCGACTTTTTGAAGCAATTGTAAACTTTTTTTCCTCAATTACCCCCATAGATCCCGCACTTACATGCGTAACAATCCAATTGACACTGTTTTGAGAAAGATGTTGAAAGGTGTGGTAGGGAGGAGGGATGAACTCGTTGAACTTAAAGAACAAGGAGATTCAAAGATAGAAGTAATATAATAAACTCAGCACTGAACAATAAATCAGGAATACGTCATGGAAAATTGATTCCATGTGATTTCAAAGCTTTTTTAAAATTGAATTAAAAAAAGAACATTTTATGAAAATATTCGTTATATGGAGACAGATATTTCGCTATATAGAGACTGTTTCAATGTTATCATGGGAAAAGGGGACCGTTCCAACTAAAAATTTGTTATATAGAGAAATTCGATGTATGGAGTTTTGTTATAGGGAGACTCGACTGTATTTGAAACTAAAATCGAAAAACTAAAAACTAGGCAAGTTGTGAATCATCTTCAGCTATCCTATGCAAAAAAAATCATGTAAAAATATTAAAATTTGAGCGAGATATTTGAAAAGAATGCCACTATAGACTTAGCATTATCATCCGGGCGTCGTGAGGCATCACACTAGTGTCTGAAAAAGACCCGGATGATAATGTTAAATCTATGAGGGCGTTATTTTCAAGTATCTTGCTCAATTCTTAATACTCTTACGTGACTTTTGTTGCACAGGATAGTTGAGCTTAATTATTTAGTTTTTTCATGTATTCATTCTCAAATCTGGATTACAATTTTGTTCTTATTTTTTACTTTGAACATGTCCCTAATAAGGGATTCATTTTGTGCCATAAAACCCCTAAACCAACCAGCTGTTTATCCTTAAATTTATGCATTAGTAGTTAATTTACTGTAAAATTACTGGAGGAGGAGGGGGGAGTAATAATTTATAATTCTTAAATTTATAACTATAATCTGCTCTGGTCTCAAACCATGCTGATTTGAGGGAGTTGATTGCATGATGTTGTGTGATTTTAAACAGTTTTATTGAAATTTAACTTGTGAAGAATTGTTTTGGAATTTTTTTTTTTTTTTTTTTTTTTTGTATTTTTTAAATTGGGTGCTGAGTATTAATTTTGTCTATTCTAGCCAATCACTTGCCGAGCTGCTGTGGTGTGGAAAGTAGGGGATCCTTTTACAATTGAGAATGTAGAAGTTGCAGTACCCCAAAAGGGAGAAGTAAGAGTTCGTGTAAGTATAATCATCACCTCTACAAAGAGATGTAAAGAAATGTATTTTGATTTAGGTAAAAGAAAATATTTTTGAAATTTATTGATATAAAAACACTCAAGTCTTAAGATATATTATTCCATGTCATTATAGTTTAAAATAAACAAAAGTATGAGTCAATAAACTGCTAAAATGGATATTCCATGTTACTTGATAATGCTTGTTAAGTTCCTGAAACTTTTAAACTAACATTTCTAACAGTTGAGTAATTATGCTTTTATAGGTAACTTCCACTGGTGTTTGTCACTCTGACTTGCATGTGAAGGATGGCTGCAATCCAGACTGGTATTTCCCAGCAGTCTTGGGTCATGAAGGAGCTGGGATAGTTGAAAGTGTGGGAGAAGGTGTTACATCTGTTAAACCAGGTTATATATTATTTAATTAGTATGTAGTGCATTATACTACATCTTACACTTTATTCAGTTTATATTTGGACTGAAAGAAATTTTCTTTAATAATATTCAATTGGAAGCATTAATTTTTTTGCATGAATTAAACTAATGGAGGACATAGAGGTCGGCCCGGGCCCGTACCTGGCCCGGCCTGCGGGCCGGCAGATTCAGAATAGTTTTTTCAACGAGCTGGCAAAAAAATCAGACGGGCCGGGCCAATTAAAAAAATTTTTGGGCCTTTCTGAAGATTTGAGCTGGAATAAAAAATGAGTTATTTATGATAAAATATGAGCTATTTTCAATGGTTTTAACGAGAATAAGTATAAATGTGCGTCACGAGCCATACTAGTTTGACGGCATCAATATAAAAATGTACAGTGTAGCATCAGAGATCAGCATCGGAGAATTACATTGTGTGCAACTCAATTTAATATTTTTTTAGCTGACTCATGCCGGGCCGAGATCAAGCTTGCATTATTTTTTTACATATAGACTGGCCGGACCGGAACTAGACTTAATTGTTCTCAAGATCTGTAGGGCAGAAAACATGATTTGTAAAATTATTAACAGAGATAAAGAACTTATGTTAGCTTTATCTTCAGATATATATTTCTTGATGGTTTTTAAATTAATTTCTCAATAATGCGAAAGTTTGACACATTTTCTGATTAATTTTAAATTGTAAAAGTATAAAAGTGATAATATTACTATTGAAGGGATTTGGAATCGAATAGCGTTTTTTATTTTTGGTAAATAAAATACTTGTATGACCTTGTTGAGATGTAACAGTTGCTCAAATGATTACAGGTTTTTCTCCCTTCCCATGCTATCGCTTCCGGAAATTCTATTCAAATCGCTAATTATGACAGTATTTTATTTGCTTGTAGTATTCTTAAATTGCTTGTATCAAAAAATGGACAACACCACTCAAATTATATAGTTTTTGAATAAAGATACCTGCTAATCTTATGCATTTCTGAGAAAAAAGTGAATTTAGAAATGTATCGGAAAGGAGCTTCTTTGAACTTAAGAATGAATTTGGATTTAAAACCTTTAATAAAATGATATAGAAATATTTTTATAAATCTTCTTTTATCAAACATCTTCAAAAGTAACGATGTTTTTAGCTTTCTTTCTTTTTTCTTTTATTCTAAGCCATATTAAATTTTTTATGAATCTTTATTCGAATGTTGAAAGCCTAAGAATCTAAGTAATCATTAATGTTGTTAATGTGTATTTCCTGTAAAATATACTGTAAAATCATTCCATAGATATGTATGCAGTATTCTTTAAAGAAATCTTAATTATATGATAAAATTCTGATTTATTTTAGAAATTGTAGAAATTGTAATGGGCGGGGCCGGGCCGGGCCTAAAATATAAAAATTTAAACGGACCAGGCTCGGGCCGAACTTTTGAGCCTTACAACAGGTTGGGCCTGAGCCTGGAAATTCCGGCCTGTGCAGACCTCTAGGATAAGAAGGTTAGAATCGGGTACAAGTAGAAAAAGAAGGTTAATAGAAGGCTCAAAATAAGTACCATAATAATGTTATACTATTTTTTAATTTACAAGTGCATTCTATGCTACATTCACTAGTAGTAAATATCTGGTTAGGTTATAGAGGTAAAACAGTCAGTTTAGTTTTCAATTAATTTCTAGTTAGAGAATTGAGTAAAATGAAATTGAAATTAATTTCGATTAGCCCCACACCCCTTAAGTACTTGGGAGATAAATCTCATCAAGTGGAAAAATTTTGTAAGAATACAATAGATTTCTGAGATCTAAGTGCAAATTCACGTTATCTACACTCAAATGAAATTTGTTTTCTATATCAGTCTAAACTATCACATAAGTGACCATTCAGTGAGCAGTCTGTCTGTCCTCAGCATAGCTTTATTTATCTATACATATATAAAATAGTTTGTCTTGACTGACTGATAATCAACGCACAGCTCAAGCTACTAAATGAAGAAACATGAAAATTGGGGAAAATATACTTATGATGTAAGTGTGCACTAAGAGGAGATTTTTCAAAATTCTCCTTCTGAGGAAGGCAAATGGAGGGTAGAAAATTTTGGAAAATCTTCCTATATTTCAGCCACTGTTTAAAGTATCAGCGTGAAATTCTAGAAAATAAATCAACTAAAAAATAATTAAACATGTATTTCAGCGATTTAAGAAATTGCCCCTCAATGGCATTAAAAGGGGGTTGATCTATTTAGAACATTTGGCACATCTCAGCAGTCTTTTATGTAGAAGTGTGAAATGGCAGAAAATAAATTTATCAAAAAAATAATTAAAGACGTGTTTCTATGATTTTAAAGTTTCCATCCTTCAGAGGGGTCAAAATATCAAAAAAATTTTGGAGCCGTCATGTGACATATCATTAAAAAGCCCTCGAACCACTCTTTCATAATTGAACTTTCCTTCGGGTGCCACAAATTGCCCCCCCCCCCCTCGGGATGGCAATTTTTTGAGATTTTTTTTAAATTCTAGCATTTTATCATAACAGATCCGATTTTTTTTTTTACAGAGCCCTCTGATAATCATTAGTTAATGTTATAATATTTAAAAATCTGAAAGAGAGAAAGGTTTTATACAGGGAAGATGTGATAGTTGAAACTCTGAGAAAGGGGGGGGGGGAAATTTTCTAAATTTGCTCTTTATCCCTCATGTGTTGTATCATTGAAAAACTCTCTGAGCATTGTTTTAAATTATACAATTCCAGCGCTTCTGAGATATTTCGCCATACCTCAGCAGAAGGTTTAGATAATAACTCTCTAAAAATATAGTTAAACATAGGTACTTCATTTTATATGTATTATGTCATCATCTACTTTGAACAGGGTAATGTAAGATTATGCAAATAAGACAACAATTATGGATGTTTAACCCTTAAGTGGTGAGGTGATTTTTTATAACATAAGTGGTGAGATGGGGTGTATGACACCCCAAAGTTTGACTTCTTACACACTCCACAAAATTTGGCGAATTAAAATAAGAAAATTTTCTGTGAATTTTTCATTATTTAATTATATAAAAACAACAAAAAAAGTTCTGTAAGTGTACATACATATACATATAAATTCACGTATCTAAAGTGTCTAGTAATGTAAAATGGCAATATTTTAGAATTTAAATTTGTCTGGGGTGAAAAACACCCCACCTCACCAGTTAAGGGTTAATTATATATATATATATATATGTATATTTTTTTTGTATATAATCTTTATTAGATGTGCTTAATTTGATTCAAGATTCCTTTACAGAAACCAACCAGTAGCGGGCGAAGACTGTTAGTTTACTATAAAAATTAACTGAGGGGCCATTCCAGCATGACGTGTGTGACATTCAGACAACATTTTTAAAACATTTGCAATTATTCTGAGTGTGAAAAAAAATTTTTTCCTTTTGAAAACAATATTTTAGTATATTTCAAAGTTGTCTTGAAACATAATCACCATAGTTGGAAATTTTTTATATTGCGTTTATAGAGAATTTATTTTTTTAATTCTTGTGACGTGTGTGACCATTTTGTAAGCATTTTTCTTCATGTCTCTTACATATTGCTATATTTCTGTGAATTATTATAATATTCATGAAAATAAAAAATATCATTTATAAGCCATATATACAACAATTAAAAAAAGTGGTGTTAGATATCTGAGCTAGAAATACTTGGGCTAAAAAAAAAAAAAAAAATAGTACTGTGACGTGTGATGTGACGTGTGTGACTTTGTGTGAAATTTACCATGAAAAGATTTAAAAATGGTCATATTTCTGTGGAAAAGCAGTAATAAACTTAATATTTTTTTCAATAAATGTACTCTATTAAGCTCAATTATAAATTTTCATGGATTATTCTATGATTATTGAAGAGAAATATAAAATGCACCTAGATACCATAAGTTATCTCTAAAGTGATGTCTGGTACTTAACAAGGTACTTTTCGGAACTGAAAAGTACCCTTAACAATTATGCTGTATATATTCATAAATACCTAATGAGTAGAAAATTATAGTTTTTAAATGAAAAGTTTGGTTGTTCAAACTTGTGTTTATAAACTTTAAGATTTTTTCCCCTTCATTTTAGCAGTCTTACAATATTTAAGTAATTAAATACAGCCACTGAACTCCATACAAAATAAAACAATTTATTGATTAAACAATTAAATATCATGAAAATCAACCTTGTAAAGTTACATAGCTATGAAATGTTAATGTTTCATAGGAAATTTCTAAACTGAAACCATAACTTCAGTGGCGTATCTAGACTTATCATTTCGGAGGGGACTGAGATATAATAAAAGTTTCTAAGAGAGAATCATAAGAAAGTTAATTTTTCTGCTTTAAACAGATTTTTATCATTGCAGGTGAATGCTTATATTATACAGAACTTGCTAAGATTGAATCGCATGGGATTGCAAACAATTTATTTTTAAGCGGGTTTTTGTCTTAATTAGCATAATTTCTATGGCGTGTAAAGATAGTCTGTGACAAGAATTAAAAAATAAATAATAATTTTATTTTTTGGCCAAAATTATTTTTTTAACTTGCAATATTTTCCTCATGTTTAGTTAACTTATAAATTAAGTGTCCGACATTTTGAAGTTAGTTAATAAATGACAAGAGGAAAAATTTTAACTTTTTGTGACGTGTGTGACACTGGAATCGAACAACTGTCATTTTATCATTGTTGAAATGTCTGAGATTATAATAAATTATTCTAGCAATTTTTGGGGGTTAGTATATAAGTATTTATTCTGATATATGATGATATTTTAATAACTACTGTGTTTATTGCATTTTTAATACAACATATTCTTTTCATAAAAATTTTGTCAAAAAACAGAAATTTTTAAACGTCCCTAATTAAATTTAAGTTTTCAAGCACTTAAACTTTACTAAATCAAATTTCACTTTTATTACAAGAAAATATACCCTTTCAACTACATAAATAATTATTTTTGAAATTATATCTCTAATTTTAAAATTTTGCATCCTGGGACCACTTTGCTTGGAATGGTCCGAATGGCTTGAATGTGCCTCAAGGCACTATATGAAGAGAAAAATTAGTCCTGTCACCTCAGTGCTTTGAACAGAACATCTTGCGAATTGAGAATGAACCTAAACTTCTCATGATAATATTGTCTGAAATAAAAAGTATCTATTAAATTAATACAGGCCCATTGAAATTTAAAGTTAAAAAAAGGTAAATGTTGCTGTCTAATGTACACTTATTCATAAAAAGATGACATTAAAAAAAAACATAACCTATGAATAAAACATCTCAACATTTCAGTTTATTCTTCTAAGCAATCTTCAGGAGAAACTTTTAAAAATATTAATCAGCAGTAAACAATCTATATGTTACATCTTTAAGAGTTGAATTGAAACTGGGAAAATTCCAGTGGAAATAATGAAAATCCTTTAAAACCAACTCGGAGCCATTTTTTGTTGTTCAAAATGAAGAAAAAGAATGAGGAGCTGGAACACTAGGAAATTTTACAGCATTTTCAAAATACAAAGGCAGATTTCTGGAATGAGGAAAGAAGCATGATCATTACAAATTTCCTAGTCCTTTAACCAAAATTTCAAAAGTTTCTAAATCACAGGTTTAAACATATCAACTTGTTTTGAAATAGTTCTCAATTTGAATTTAGTTTTTAAAGCTGTAGCACATAGATTGTTTCTTGCTGATTTTATATTTAAAAAAAATTTCTCTTGGAGAAGCTTTAGAAGAAGAATAAACCAAAATGTTGTGATATGGTTTATTTATACATTTTATATCATCTTTTTTATGAATCATTTTATGTTGGACAGCAACATTTACTTCATTAAAAGATTGAATAAAATAAATTAAGACAGTCTTGAATGGATTTTAAAAATTAAAATTTATATACAAAAAATAAAAATATTAAAAAACATTTTAAAAATACAAAAAATAAATGTTTTGCCAAGCTATTCAAAAGACATCATCAGTACAAATATCCATTGCATAACAAACAGTGGAACAAATCAAGAACGGTTACAGTTTCTTATTTTTTAGAAATAGGTAATATTCAGTAGGGATAGCACTAAAGGTTAAAATTCAATATTTGTATTAGTAGCCAGTGGCCACTAGAGGCTGAATGTTTAGTAGCCACTATTGTCAAGTTAGTGGCCACTAATTACTATCATAGAGAAGAAAATCATTGAGAAGAAAATATCGTGTAAATTCTAATCAGAATATGTTAATAATTATTTTATATATAAAGAAAAGCATAACTTCATTCAAACTTAGATTTTTTCCCCATTACAGATAATGAAAATGGTGATTTTTTTTTTTTTTTTTCGACCACTTGATGAATTTAGTAATATTTTCAAAAGATCACGAAATTGGGCAATGGATTTTGTGATTGTTTGAAGAAATTTCCTTTTTTTCCCGCAAATTTTTGACGAAATTTATCGTATCTTCACGATTTTTGTACAAAATTTGTTTTTCCGCGATTTTTAAACTAAATTTGCTTTTTTTAGCGTTTTTTTTTTTTTAACGGAATTTGCAGTTTTTCCGCAATTTTTTGAGGAGATCTGCCTTTTTTCGCGATCTTTTGAAGAAATATGCCGTTTTTTCGTGATCTTTTGATGAAATTAGCCCTTTTTTTTTCTTTTTTTCAATTATTGACAGATTACCGTGTTTTTTTGACGAAATCTGCCGTTTTTTCGCGATCTTTTGGCGAAATATTCCGATTTCTCGTGATCTTTTGACAAAATCTGCCAGTTTTATGCGATCTTTTGATGAAATTTGCCTTCTTTTTCAATTATTGACAAAGATTACCATTTTTTCGAGATTTTTTGACATAATCTGCCGTTTTTCGTGATTTTTTTTTTGACGAAAACTGCCTTTTTCGGGATTTTTTGACGAAATCTGCCTTTTTTGCGATATTTTGACGAAATCTACCGTTTTTTCGCGCTATTTTGATGAAATTTGTCGTATTTTCATCATATTTCGACGAAATTCACTTTTTTCTTCGATTTTTTTACCGATATTTGTCGAAATCCTTTGATTAAATTCTCGTTTTTTCGCGATCCTATGACGAAATTAGTGATTATTCTTCAAACGATTGAAAAAATTGATTATTTTTGGCGATCTTTTGTCAAAATTCGCGATATATTTTGTCCTAATTTTTCTGAAATGATTGATCGCCATTTTGGCGATCACATGCATAACATAAAGTCGCCAATTTTTTACATTTAGTCGCCATGTGACCGGTGGCGACCGCGAATTTTAACATTTAGATAGCACAAACTTCATTGATGGTTGGCAATCGCAAATATGTGAACCAGCCTTCAAGGAGTAATCTGTCATGGTAACTCTTATAACCAGAGTTAAAAAATACTGGCATTCACAAACTGCAAAATTTGTTTCGTTTGAAAACAATGCTGGACAATTTTAGAATTTAAATTATATTCTTTTAATAGCTTTTTAAACTCAGACGTTAAATGTATATGCATTGCAAACATTTACTTTGTTTATAGTATTAGATATTACAATACAAAGTCTTTAGTTAATAAGGAATTTCTAATTTTTCTCATTAAAAAAAATAAATAAATAAATAAAAAAAAAATAACTTTATGCATATCAATACTTATTTTGATTATTATAAGCAGAAATTTATAAAAAAATTTTGAAACCCAGTAATGAAATTTTTCAATTTTATCGTGGACATGAAAGCTGCAAAAAAGAAATAATATTTTTTACCATGGCAAGGAGAGGAACAAGAAAATAATTTTATATCTGTGGCTTTAAATTTTTTTTGTCTTAACTTTTATGTAAATAAAATACATTTCTATTTTTCAGGTGACACTGTAGTTTTTGTATTTGAAGGATATTGTGGAGAATGTGATTACTGTAAAGACCCTCGGACAAATCTATGCCAGAAGCAACCGGTAAATGAATGATGCTTATTAATTTTAATCTAAGTGTAAATGTTTGGCATGTGGTTTCATGCGCACCATAAAGTTAATCATTTAAAGTAAAGAAATAATAAATAATACATATGGAAGATTAAATAATGCCAGCTCTGAAAGTAAACATTATAATATTTAATAAAAACAAAAAACAAATAAAACAAGTTACATGAATATGCTTAAAATGAAATTAAAGGAAATCAAGGTTAGCAACAGACACAGCTGCAGATGAGTACACGAGATGAGTAGCAGAGCACAGACTGGCTAGTATTTCGGCAAAATGCTTGTTCATAAAGAAGATATTGCCAGAAAAATCAATCTTGCCAAGCATCAATGAAAATTTATTAGAAACAGCTATTTAATGCTATTTTGGCATAGCGGACTGCCACGCACTCCCTCTGCAGTCTTATTGAAAATGGGCATAATGCCGGATTGGCTAAACAAGTTGTCCAGTATGGGTTGTTGGCACAGATTGTTCATTGCATCACTGATTCCTCACAACTGGCAAAGGTTGCTTGTTGTTAGGTTTCTCATTTGAAATTGGCACAGATTGCTCTGTGCATAGTTTCTCAAAGGCTTGGCTATCAGTGGTTGCGAAAGCTGATTTGAGTCTGTCGATATAGATAATCTGTTTATTATCTCCGATGCTGAGATCAAAAGTTTTAGCACCTCTGAGTATGACCTTGAATGGTCTATCATATGGAGGTTGGAGTGGTTTGTGTCATGTCTAACAAATGCATGGGAACAGACAATCAAATGCAGGTGCACAAAAATTGCTTTCTGGCCATAGCAGGAAGTAGGAACTGGTCGTACTGTAACAAAATGAGATTTTAAATTCTCTGCAAGCTGCTTGAATGAGGCATCTGCTGGTGTCGGATCAAAAAATTCACCTGGTAGTCGAAGAGGCCTTTCATAGACTTGTTCAGCAGTTGTTGCTCCGATATCTTTTTTAAAAACTGACTGCAAACCCAGCAGCAATGTGGGTAAGGTAGACCCCCCGGTCGGTGTCGTAAGCTTTTAGCGCTACTTTCAAAGGACTGTGGAACTCCTCGATTCATCAATTCACCTGCGGGTGGTATGGGGAAGTACGACTACGTTTGATGCCCATCAGCTGTGCAAAAGTACTAAATAAAGCACTCTCAAACTGTCTACCTTGGTCAGTAGTAATATGAACCACAGAGAGATACTTTCTTTAGGTATTCACGGGCTTCAAAACTATGGACACCTGAATAATCTTTCTCATTTCCTTTTCTTACTCCTCTGATCTTCATCTTTTTTTCACTCTCACTGTAGTTTCCTCTTCGGAGGTGAGGGAAATTCGGCATGGGCCATTATCAATCTGTATATTGGCTCATGGAGAATAGTAAACCACCCACGTGTTAGCCTTGCGTGGCGACTTGTGTCCCTGGAAAGGGGAATTCTGTCAGTCCAACAGATAGCTTTGACCTCTGCTTCAGGTAGAGGAGAGGCGCATATTGTTCCCGTATGCATCAATTTTCTGGTCAGTTGGCTGAGGATCAAGTGAGTGAGCAATTACTAGTCATCTCGTTAAGGGTGGAGACTGACATAGGTTGTCTTATGATCGTATAGGCCCTCGTTAGCACTAGTGCATAAATGTGCATCCCCTTGTTGAGGGCTCGATAGTGGATTGTGCCACAGCTTATCATCCTATATCCAATGGCATTATCGAAAGATTTCATCGACATTTAAAGTCATCCATCAAAGCTCACAAAACCAATAGATGGACTGAAGTATTGCTGATAGTTTTACTAGGCATTCGCACAGCAGTGAAGAAAGATATGCAAGCTTCTTGTGCTGAACTTGTTTTTGGCACTACATTGAGACTGCCATGTGACATGCTGGATGAATCTATAATCCAACCATGCAACGAGAACTTCATCACTCAACTAAGAAATGCCATGTGGCAGTTAAATCCAGTTTCTACATCAGCTAACTGCCACGAGAAGTTCTACATACACCCTTCCTTGACATCTTGTTCACACATCTTTCTAAGAGTGGATCATGTACAACCTTTATTGTGTCAACCATATACTGGTCCTCACAAAGTTCTAAGTAGAACTGGAAAAACCATAACAACCGAACTCAATGGTCGTAAGTCCACGGTATCAATAGATCGTGTGAAGCCAGCTCATTTGATTCCTCAATTAGACTTGTTGACGAAAGCTGTTCCAGAGAATTCTAATTTAAAACTCTCTGTTAAATCAGACAGTAATCCTGACCAAACAAAAACTGTCACACGTTTGGACAGACATGTCCATTTTCCTAAAAAACTGGCATCTTATATTACTTCCTGAAATTATTGTTTAAACTGTTCATTTTGCATATCTATATATTATTTCTATATTTTGTTATATTTCTTATTTTTGTTGTATTTCAATGTATGTATATCTCTTTGTATTTTTTCCCAGTCAACGTGAATTCTGACCTCCAAAAAAAAAAAAAAAAAGTTAAAAATTATTATAAATTATATCGTTTCTCCGGTACCCTTCGTCACAGGGGGGGGGATACTCTATGGTGATTGCTATGGTTACCACTGGAAAGTTGGAAATATTTCACAGTTCAGAATGGCAGTGCCTTGAGCGGTTACCATAGCGATCACAGACGGTAAAATTGTTTAATTTTTAATTAGCTTTTTGTTCTATGATAAATTGTTTAGAGTTAGAATTTGCGCTCATAGTTCTGTAGAATAAAATAGAATTAAGTTAAAACATTTGCGTGTTATTTTATGACAACCAACGGGACAAAACTAAGATTTTTTCCTTGCAGCAATGCAATAAATGAAGATAATTCACTGCAAACTTTTCATTCCTTACAGAAAGACCAAAATTTCTTTTTAATTTATAATCAAAGAGTTTTTCACTACCTTATTAATCTTTAACTGATGTGATAGAAATTATCACATAGCTACTGTGAAGCATTCCATTAGATCATTCCGTAGAAATATTAATAAAAGGTGCAATTAATGCATAGGGCGGTTTTTATTGTATGAAACTTTTTGCATAGGCTGTTACAGGTCTAATTCACACATTCAAAGTCTCTGGTAATAGTACTAAAGTTCCAAACAAAACAGTAGTTAAACTGAAAATTCGAAGTTAAAAAAAGCAACAGTCTGTGACACTGGTAACATAAGATAAAGGTTAACTTAAAAAATGATGCTGTAAAATGAATTTAAAGGAATTCTTGTTATTTACAGTGAATGTATGTCCATGAGAAATTTTAAATGCTAAAAAAAAAAAAAATAAATAAATAATAATAATAATAAAATGCCTGCACTAAAAATTTTTATTTTTGTACTGCCAAATTCTAAAACCTTAAGTAGATATATATAAAAGTTGCCTTCTGGTATTTCCACTTTAAAGTGCAAACTAATTAAAAGTAGAAATATTTATACAGTACTTGAAGAATAAAGCTTGAGAAAGCATTTTATTGTATTTTTTAAGCTATTTTTTTAATTATTTTATATCTATTGGTGCTCTTTCTTTTTTGGTGGCATAGAGATTTTAAACTTATGAGTATCTCATTGACTTGTACCTTGATACATAATTTGTACCTAAATAATAACATTGATTCCGGGAAAAGAAGACATCCTAGTCCTTGTACTGCTAAAAGTAATCATTTGCATACCTATGCTAAAATTTTATTATCAGGAACTTGGCTTGTATTTCTGTCATTCAGATGTGCTATTATTGGCAAGGGTAAAATATTTTTAATATAAAGTTACAGAATAAGAGTAATTTTTTTACCTATGAAATATTTTAATAATAAGATGAACTAATTTGAACTACTTTAATTTGAACTAATTTGTTTATGTCATTTTTAGAGGGATAATTTTCAAATAGATGGAACATCTAGAATCTTTTGTAAAGGGAAAAAACTGAGTCAGATGTCCTCCATTAGTACATTCTCAGAGTATACAGTGACATCTGAATATAATGTTGCAAAAGTAAGTAAATTAATTTAGGCTTAAAGATAGAAAACCAACGATTATAAATGCACAAATAATATATGAAAGGGTAGCAAACAGCTTGAGCTCAGTTTTACAATGATTAAGAATCTCGATAGTATATTTGAAACAGCTGTTTGCTACCTTTTCATTTATTATTTGTGCATTTATAATCGTTGGTTTTCTTCTTTAAGCATTTTTGCACAAAGGCTTTATTTGCTATTTTAATAAAATTTATATTCTCTTAAATGCATTAGAATTGAATTTATTACTCTTTTTATAGAAATGAAAAATCTTATTTTATGAATAACTGTTTTGGAAGGGGACAGAAAAAAGGAATATTCCATTTTCTCATAGGGAAAAAATATGGTAGAGTAATAGGATTTTTCAATTTCTGATAAGGAAAAAGTGATCATCGACATTGTTTGTTTGAAGATTGTCATTTTTTTTCTAAAAATATCTAAAGACCCTACTTCTTTTTCTTTTTCATGTTTTTGTCCATATGTTCGTTTTATTCAACTGTGATGCTTTTTAAGGTAATACTAATTCAAATGTTGCTGATTTAAAAAAATTTGAATATTTAATAGATTATATTAGTACACTTTCATATCCTATAAGAAAAAAAATGGGGTATTACTCCTGAAATAAGATAATAAATGCGGAAAATGAAGAAAAACATTATTTTGATTGTATTTTGTGGCAACATAAAAATGTAAAATAACAATGTCCCATGGAACAAATTTTAATGAGCAAATAGTGTTTATGCCAAAATAATTTTGGGATCTTGTTGCTTGCCAAAGAAAGTATTTCATGGGAAAAATGGCATTCACAACCTTTATTTGACATTTTCTATAGAAAAGAGGAAATATTTTTAGGGCTTCAAAGTTGCACATTTATCGTTAAATACAATGCTCAGCAAAAGTTTAGACAATGATTGATTACGCTTCTATTTTCAGAAGTATGTACTGAATGTTTGTAATTCCTCTGTCATATATTACTTGTGACTTATCCTTTATTCACACACAATAAATTTTGAATTTTACCTTTTACATAAAATATAATGACAAAAAAATAAAATTAAAATTGTGACAAAAGTATAGACAATTTGTGTATTTACAGAAGAAAAAAAAAACTACAAATTAAAATCGAGTTGCACACACATTGTTTGCAGTTAGTGCAAGAATGTGACTTTTCATCAAAAAAAACTAAATGCTGTGTCACTTGGGGGTCCATTTCGTACCAAACATGTTCAACAGCCGCTCGAATCTCGTTAAAAGAGAATTATAGCAAAAATTTGCATAAACATTACGACATATGATGTTACAAAAGTTTTCGATTGGGTCCGGATCAGAACTACATGCTGGCCAGTTGAGATCAATAGTATTTTCAGAGTTAAACAAAGTTCTTCTTTTGTATGCAACATGAATAGATGCTAAAATCCATACTTTAGATCAGTAAAAGTTTCCCAAATGATTAAAAATTAATCTCCAACATATATACGTAGTCTTGTGTTGCTTGGCAACCAATGTATAATTCCACATCCACGAACATTAATGTTAAGTGAGGATTAAATTTTTTAAAAATCACCTTCTTTTTGTCGACTTAATAAAGTCCCAGGATCTTTACTTAAGTCATTCCAATAGTATGCCCACTTGTTTGGGCCATTCAAATTCCACTTTTTTTCATTACTGTATATCATAGTGTACCATTTGGGTCCATATGATGTATGTTTGCAAGTTAATTGAATTCTCACCAATTTACAGCGGTATTTTAAAGCTAATTGTTTTATAATTTTCATGTAAATTGATTTACCTGTTTCTTTAATTCATCTACGAATCATTTCCGTCGGCACAGAAAGTTTTGACCTACTTTTAATGTGATTAGCAATCATTACTTGTGTAAATGTCAGTTTCTGGATCCTTTTGTCACCTCATTTTCTCGTCACACAAGATCTTCCAGATTATGTTTTGTTTTGAAGGAGTCATCCTTAGACTATACTTCATAGACAGACCACTTTGGACAATTCAATGCTGCTGAAATTTCTGCAACAGACTTCCCTTTCCATTTCAGCTTTCCTACTTCAATTACCTCATCTAATTGAATATTTTTAGCTCGCGGCATCTTCACTAACTGATGCTATATCGAGGTATAATTAAATACTTCAGATATGTGACATCATAACTAGAAAATTTGCATTTTTCCATGAACAGTTGGCTAAAAATAAAAAAAAGTCTAAACTTTTGCAATATGCAAATTTCACTTTTTTCAGTTAAATTAAATATTATATTATAACCATTATTTTTATTCTACATTGTATAAAATATATTTGAAAATAAGTATAGCCATTTGTAAAAGTCACGTGTTCGAATTTTTTATTTAAATGTTAAAAAACACCAGTGTCTATACTTTTGCTGAGCACTGTATAATAAACTTCTAATTAAAAATATAATAATAAATAAATAAAAAAAATTAAACAAATCAAAAAATACAACTATCACACTTTGTCTAATTTTCAAGATAATGGTTCTTAACACTATGCCAGGAAACCTACATTTAATAAAAATACATTAAACCAGAAAATTTATTTTAAATTATTTCATTTTCTGTTAACTTACTGAACTAACAACCTCTGCTAACTTATTTAAATTATTATTAACTTACTTCAGAGTAAATTATATTTAATTAAAAGAAAAAAATTAAAATTTTTGATTTATATTGGCAACTAGTCCATTGGTCAGTGTTGAAGTGATGCCTGCTCAGCATTCTAGTGACAAATTTCTCTTTGCATTTATTGGACACATTTTTCTTTGCATCTTAAAGTTTCTCTGAATTTTGATGTGCTAAAAGTGTAATTTTGTAATAAATATTTAGAATTTTAATTTTAGAGAGGAATTGAATTAAAGTATACTAATTTCAATGTACATCTTAAAATTTAAAAAGTATATAGTACAGTCGTCCCCGCATAAACGAATATTGACGGTTCCAGAAAAAATATTCGATTAAGCGGGGTATTTCATTAAACGGGGAGGCATATAAATGTAATATTTAAGGTATAATTAAATGACAAAATTATTAAACATAGTATATTTAATTACCAGAGTAAGAAAATCATTAAAAACTTTAATAGAATAATACAAACTGAAATAAAAACAAAATGACAAGTAAATACGCAATAGTTCAATGACAGTAAACACATGCATTTTGTTTACATTACATTTAATGCAGATCGCGTGAATTGGGTCCAAATTTTGTCATTAGAATTTAATTTGAGTAATTCATACAGGTTAAAAAAATATATGAAAGTGGTTTATGTGAAATTTTAGAGTAAAAAATGGACGAGACTTTTTTTTTTAATGGTATCATAATTACCATCTTGAGCCTCTAAGTGACAAAACATTATTATTAAAAGGTACCTCGATCACGCGAAAGGATTTGCTCGCTAATGCTAATCCTATAGAAGAAATTTATAAAAGACATCTCTATCGCATTTCAATATTTTTAAATGATCTTTTTGCAATGGATAGCTGAGATCGATCTATATAAAGGGCGTTGTCGTTTTTTATTTTTTCGATTTTTACTGCTAATATTTTTAATGAAGATGATTTCAGTTTCGGAACTGGTTTTGAAAATGAAAGTGTCTCCATCAAAAAAAAAAAAAAAAAAAACCCTAAAAAAATCGAAAAAGTGAAAAAAAGTCCTTGGCAAACGAGTAAACAAAATACAAAATTGGTCGATATTACTGTCCAATTTATTTCACCATTTTTGAAAATAATTCGAAAAAATGAACAAGGAAGGGAATTCACTTGACCAGTCCATTATACACCTGCCAGGCGAAATCCATGCTGAGAGTTCTGGAAATTTGTTTTCCGTGTAACAACCGAAAATTACAAAAAGTGTGGAGGAAATCCCAATTGAAACGTGTTTTTCACACCCATTTTTCGAACTGTCTCACTCATTTGTTATTCGATTAAGCGAGGACATTTCGTGAATAGTATTCGGTTAAGCGGGGTAAAATAACATTAGCCCAATGGGATTAAATTCGGTTCCGGAGGATTTTATTCGAATAAGCGGGGTATTCGATTATCCGTTACCCGATTAAGTGGGGAGGACTGTAATGAGTATATCTAGTTTCAAAGAAACAGTACTATTTTCTAGATTTTAAATAAGAATAAAGTGTTTGTATTTTTTTTCTATTAGAATGACTGTTGTTTTTATAGGTTAATTCAAAAGCAAATCCCAAAGATTTAGCACTGGCTGGTTGCTGCATTCCTACTGGTTATGGGGCTGTCATGAATGCTGGTAAGGTGCCGCGTGGAGCAACATGTGCTGTTTGGGGACTTGGTGGTGTTGGCATGTGTGTATTAATGGGCTGCAGAGACAGTGGAGCTTCCAAAATCATTGGAATTGATACAAATTCCAAGAAATTTGAGCTTGGTAAGTATTTGTATTGAAATAAATGAATGCATAAACATACAGCATTATTTATTTTAATCTAATCATTCAAAAATAACTCATCCTCAACAATTTATATGAATCCATGCCTCACTTTAAAGTCTAAATTCAATCATTTTAAATGGTGGTCATCTGTTTTTTAGAAAGTATTTAAAACTTACATTCGAACGAATAATCATTTAGCATTATTTATTGTAACGATCATTCTACAAAATTCTATAATCTGTACAATCTTTGGCCTGAAGTTTTGCAGATTTGAGGAAGTTGACTGTGTAAAGAAGTATTTTTATTCACTAGAAATTGTGTGACTTCTTTATTGGAAATTAATAGTACATGAGTAGAATTCGTTGATTGAAAATGTTACAAATAACCAATTGACAGATTAAAAAATATATATATATTACAGTAATGAATTGATATTTAATAGATATATTATTCAATTTGATGTTACGTATGTCAGTTACAATTTTGCATGTAAACATTAACACTCTTTACAAGTACCAGCGAAATCCAAAAAATTACTTTTAGCTACTCACAGTAAAATATTTAATTTTATTAAAGAAAATGCTCATTTTATTTTCACTATGACATCATTTTCAACCACTGAAACTGTCTGAGATAGGTGTCTCAATCTCTGTGTCAGTGGAATGAAAAAAATATTGTAATATAAAAGCATTATGAGTTAAAACTTATTATTTTATATAGCTACATTTTCTGTTAAAAGCTTTTAAAAGGTTATTTTTAATACTAAAATGGCATCAATAATGATATGGAAATTCCCATTGTATCCCTTCTCTCTTTATGAAAGCAATTAATCCAATTGCTAGCAATGTGAAAAATTTCATAACGCTTTTAACATTAAAATGCAAAAATGGGCTTATTTTTAAAACATCTTCAAATAAGATGACAAAAAAAAAAAATTCTTTTAAATATACAGGGTGTATCTAAATTTTTGGGCAAAACCTTAAGGGATGATAGTACACATCAAGACAAACAATATTAAACAAGAAACTAAGGGTTCCAAATGTCTTCTGAAGGAGATACGCACCATTAAAGTTCAGGGTTCAAAATTTCAAATAAACACAATAAACGGAAAAATTGGTCGATTAATTTACATTTTCACTAAAACTATTCTTTATGTCAGTATTTTCATGAAAATAAATTATAAAGGTAAATTTCCAAAAATGCCGATAGAGGGCGCTTTAGACTTTGGAGTAACGAACAACTATTTTTTGCATCTCATTATTTGTTTTCGGAAGCTGAGACTTAAATTTTGAGCTCAAAATCTGAATAGTTGTGTGTGGTTAAGTAGCGCAAACTGAACTGTGTTCAGAGGATCAAATTTCAAATAATTATAAAAAAATGAAAAAATTGCTCGATTCGTTTGTGGTTTTTGCTAAAACTATTTTTTAAATCAGTATTTTCTTGAAAATAAATTTTAAAGATAAGTTTAAAAAATGCCGATACAGGGCACTTCAGATTTTGGAGTAGCGGACAACTATTTTTTATGGTTATTTTTTGCATCTCATTAACTTTTTTTAGAAGCTTAGACATAAATAAATTTTAGGCTCAAAAACTGAATTGTTGGGAATGGTTAAGTAGCGCAAACTGAACTGTGTTCAAGGAGGAGGGAGGTTCAAATTTTAAATGATTATAAAAAACGGAAAAATTAGTCAATTCCTTTGAGGTTTTCGCTAAAATTATTCTTTATGTCAGTATTTTCTTGAAAATAAATTTAAAAAATAAATTTCAAAAAAAATTTTTTTAGAGGGCACTTTAAACTGAAGAGTAACCAACAACTATTTTTAACCATTAGTTTTTGTATCTAATTAAATGCCTGCAAAAGGTTGTCTTAAATTTTGAGCTCAAATTCTAAATCGTTGGGAGGGGTTGAGAAGCACAAGTTAAACTGTGTTCAGCCGTTGAAATTTATCCCCCCCCCCCCCCTCTCGAACACAGTTCAATTTTGCGCTACTTAATTACTCCCAACGATTCAGATTTTAAGCTCAAAATTTAAGTCTTAAGATTTTGCAAGCATTTAATAAGATTAAAAAATAACGGTTACAGATAGTTGTACAATAATCCAAAGTAAATCTCCCCCTATCAACATTTTTTGAAAGACTTTATTTTAAAGAAAATACTGATTTAAAGAGTAGTTTTAGCAAAAACGACAAACGAATCGAGCAATTTTTCCAGTTTTTATAATCATTTGAAATTTTAACCTTTTGAACACAGTTAAATTTGAGTTACTTAACCACTCCCAACTCTCTAGATTTTGAGCTCAAAATTTAAGTCTAAGCTTCTGAAAACTTTTAATGAAAGGTTAAAATAATGGCAAAACATAGTTGTTCGTTACTCTAAAGTCTAAAGCGCCCTCTATCAGCATTTTTTGAAACTTATTTTTATCATTTATTTTGAAGAAAATATTGATATAAAGAATAGTTTTAGTGAAAACCACAAATTAATTGACCAATTTAACCCCCATTATTTTTCCTTTTTTATGTTTATTTAAAATTTTGGACCTTAAACTTTAATGGCGCCTATCTCCTTCTGAAAGCATTTAGGACCCTTAAATTCCTATTTAATATTGTTTGTCCTGATGTGTACTATCACCTCTTAAAGTTTTGCTCAATAGTTTAGATACACCCTGTATAGATTAAAAACTAAATGGAAATGATGTAAATTTTCAGACATATTTTCATTTGTGCATACCAAGGATCTTTTAAATACAGAAATAAACACTAATGAATATGATGTGATCAGTGACACAGTTATAACATATTATATCCATGGAGCAAATTTATCTGTTTTTGGTTGACATCCTTTTTCTCACCAGAAATGTTTCACTTTAGATATTACTTTTATTTTATCATAGATTTCTTAATATTATTTCACAATAAATATTTTGCTTATTAGTGATAAATACACAATTATACATGCAATCATTTTATAATTAAATTTTATGAAAATCGTTAAATTTCTTTTAAATAAAATGACACATTCATTGATGAAATCATGCTTCTGATTAGAGGAATGTCATAAAGTAAAATAAATTTATATTATAGAGATAAATGTTGATTGTTACCATTTTGAAGAAATAATAAAAATTTTTAAAATTAAAATATAAAAATGTAAATAAATTAAAAAATAGCTAATACAGTCTTTCCTACAAATAAATAGCTTTCATTAAAAAAATAATTATTAAAATCGGTTTAGTAAAAAGCTCACTGTTGATGACTAAAAAAATAGGCTAGTCTTTTAAATATATAGATATTATATTCATGGAGCAAATTTAACTGTTTTCTGACATCGTTTGCCTCATCAGAAACATTTCACTTTGTATATTACTTGCTAATCATAGAGTACTTTTTGTTATTTTATTTACATTGGTTATTCAATAATATTTTTCAGTAAATGTGTTTTTTGGCAATTAGTGTATGTACAATTATCTTATGTTAAATTTTATGAAAATTATTTTTTTTAATGATATTTTCACTGGTGAAATCAAGCTTCTGATTAGTTGAATGCAATAGATAAATAAATTGATATTATAGACCTGTCCTTTTAAATATATAGATGTTGTACTATATTACTGTCCAAAGCGGAAATGTTTTGCATTTTATCAATGATTTTTGTTTTTTGGGTTGTAGCGAAAGAATTTGGTTGTACAGAATTCTTGAATCCTAAAGAAGTGGAGGATGTTCCGAAAAAGCTTGCTGAAATGACTAATGGGGGAGTTGACTTCTGTTTCGTATCAGTTGGACACATCCCAGCCATGGTGAGATGTTGAATTTTACTTACGAAAGGAAAAACTTGTTGATACAGAGTAGACTTTTATAATACCTAATTTAAATTATACTCATATAGCAGAATCAAACAAACAAAAAAAAATATATATATTTGATTATATTAAAATAATAATAATAGTTTATTTACCTTTTCAAAATATACATTGCTTAAAATCATTCTAAAAATTTTACATATTTTTTTAAGCTTTCAAAGTGCAATATTTCTGTCATTATTTTTATGCTAAATAACAAATAAGAAAGTTAAATAACACAATACATCTAGTCTCTCAATACACCTAGAAACGTGCTCTGCAAATAAAATTATTTTACAAAAGAGGTTTGGATTTACCAACTGTTTCTTAATAGAATGAATGTGTTAGGCATTCACTGTTAAATTTCATAAATATCTAATTAGGTACATAAAAACTGTTTGTTCTCAAAAGCAATTAAATGGGAAATTTTTTTTAAGCACAGTTTCCAATTTCAAATGAATATTTTTCTATAATAAAACATTCTTTTCAATAAAAATAAAATAATTATTTTAAAGAATTTTTTTTTTTTTTTCCAGACATGCTATAATCTAATATTATTCAATTAGTGACGTAAAATATATATTTTATCTTAATGAGTTTTAAATGGATATCCATTTAAAATTCATCAAGATAAAACAATTTTTTGTTAAAAATAGTATCAGATTGCGGTATACGAGACACGGTCTATGGGTGAAAGGATAACACAGTCAGGATGAATATCTCATCCGGTGTTGACACAATCAGGCTGTCACATTCTGTGCGCTGAAGTTGATAGAATCAGATGAGGCAGTCTCTCCAGGTACATCCTTTAGGTACTCACGAGCTTCACAACTCCAGACAGCTGAGTGATCTTATCTCTCTGGTCTTCCTTTACTCTTTCTTTCACTCTCATTCATTTCCCTCTTTGGAGATGAGGGCAATTTTGCATGAGCCAATATCATCCTGTATATCAACTCATGGGGAATTGTGAACCACACACATGTTTGCTGTGTATGGCAATCCGTGTTCTTGGAAAGGGGGGAATCCTGGCAGTTGAGGGAAACCAACCCACTGCTTTGGCCTCTACTTCAGGTAGATGGGAGGTGCATATTGGTCCCGTATGCACCAATCAGCTGTTCAGGTAACTTTCGCCACTGGCTGGGGATCAAGCAAGCGAGTATTTTCTAGCCATTTTGTTAAGGGCATTGGAGTATCTTGTGACCATATGGGCCCTGGTTAGCGTTGTTGCACAAATATGTATTCCCTTTTTGGGCTTAGTAGTGGGTGGTGCGGCCAGGGTCTGGGTTATAGTTTTAAAAATATGGATGGAAAATCTTCACTTCCTTCTACTTATCTCCCTTGTGGAAAGCAACAAATTGTACAGACTTCCTCATTCATTGGCTTGTTTGTTATTAAATATATTGATAGTCTCCCTGATATTTCTTTTTAAAAAAATTCACCTTTTCTCATTGCAGAAACATTTCATTCTGTATTTGAGTATGGTCATTCTCTCAAAAAAGTGCAATCTGGGGATCTACTAGTTGAGGTCTCTATAGCTAAACAGTCACATTTTCTCTTTAATTGCTCTACAATAGGTACTTTTCCCCTTTCTGTACAAACATAAAACTCTGAATACAAATCGTGGTGTAATATCTGAACCTGTTTTTTTCCTCTCTACTAAAGATGAACTTTTAGAAAATTTAAAAGATCAAAGTGTCATAGATGTGCGTCATATTGCTATCTGTTGCAATGGACAAATGCTGCCTACAAAATATATTATTCTATCATTCAATAGTTCTGCTTTACCAACCAAATTTTAAACTGGCTACCTAAACTGTCCAGTCCAACCATATATACCCATAGGTGCCAACTTCTCCGGAAATTCCGGAGTTTCTCCGGAAAAGTACGTTAAAATACGGTAATAAGGTAGAAAATACGGAAATTTGCGGCAAAAAAATCGCGATATTTTCGATCATTTTTCGGGACAAAAAATAACGATCTTTTTCAATCAATCATTGCAAAAAATCGCAAAATTCTACAATAGGTCATTGAAATACATCGTAAATACATTTCCGTCAGTTGTTCGCCACAGAAGATTACGATTTTCTTCAGTTACTCTCAGGAAAAGATCGCGATTTTCGTCAGTAATTCGCGGTAAAAAATCACGATTTTCGCCAGTAAGTCATAGCAAAACACCGCAATTTTCCTCAGTAGCAGTAAAAGATCGCGATTTTCGTCATTCGCGTAATAAAACAACGATTTTCGTCAGTTAGTTTTCGGAAAAAACAGGGATCTTCGATAGTAGGTCTCGGCAAAAGATTGCGATTTTCGTCACTCAGTCTCGGAAAAAGATCACCATTTTCGTGAGTCATTCGCGGCAAAAGATCGCGGGTTTCGTCTGACAGTTTCGGAAAAAAATCACGATTTTTGTCTGTCATTACTGAAAAAAGATTGCAATGTTCGTAAGTCACTCTTTGGAAATGATCGCGATTTTCGTCAGTCACTCCAGGAAAAGACCGCGATTTTCGTCAGTTATTCGCGATAAAATACCGCGGTTTTCGTCAGTCATTCGCGATAAAAGACCGCGATTTTCGTTAGTTATTCGCGATAAAAGACCGCGATTTTCGTCTGTCATTCGCGATAAAAGACCGCGATTATCGTCAGTCATTTGCGATAAAAGACTGCGATTATCGTCAGTCATTCGCGATAAAAGACCGCGATTATCGTCCATCATTCGCGATAAAAGACCGCGATTTTCGTCAGTTATTCGCGATAAAAGACCGCGATTATCGTCAGTCATTCGGTATAAAAGACCGCGATTATCATCAGTCATTCGCGATAAAAGACCGCGATTTTCGTCTATCATTCGCTTAAAAAGATCACGATTTTTGCCAATTATTCGCGTCAAAAGATCGCGATTTTCGTTAATTACTCTCGTGAAAAGATCGCGATTTTCGTCAGTCAGTCAGTGGAAATTATTGCGATTTTCGTCAGTCAGTCTCTGGAAATGATCGCGATTTTCGTCACCTCTGCAAAAGATCCTATTTTCATCTGTCAGTTGTGGGAGGAAATCACTTTGTTAGCAAATCAGTTGCGAAGAAAAAAATATTTCATGAATTTCACAGCTAGTATAGAAATCATGGATTTTTTGCTCTGTAAGGATAAAAAATATTCCATTTGTATAAATTTATTACATTTTTTTAATTACATAAAAAAAGTGACAACATTTATTTTAATTTTGTTTGTATGATTAAATACAAAAGCTGTCAGGGTTGAGGATTGAGAAAGTATGTGTAAAAAATATTTTTAAAATACCTCGAAAAAAATTATGTGCAATTCCTGAAACGACTCTTGAAAGATGACTATTTTACTCCTGAAGAGTGTCCAAAACTCCTGAAATTTAACTAGTTCACTCCTGATATGGTATTTACAATGTTGGCGTCTATGTATACCAAATCCTCTCCAATGTTTTAAATGCCAATGTTACGGTCATACCAACACTACCTGTCATGGTTCTGTTACCTGCGCACATTGTGCAGAAGTTAGCCATGATAAATAAATCATGTGAAAAACCCAAATGCTACACAAATTGTAAAGGCAGCATAATACAGCATATTCTATTGCCGAATTGGAACCGGGAAAAAGAAATTCTTACTGCTATAATTAATCAAAATTTATTTTACCCTGATGCCCGCAAACTTGTTGAAACCAGAACCTCCTCCATTGGAATTTCCTATTCCAGTATACTCAACAGGCATGAAAGAGGCCTCTTAAAGAGGAATTCCACTTTTTTAAAAGCATTTTTGGACATTCTCTGGATGAATGCAAAAATGCAAAGAAAACTTTGTAAGGATAATGGGGGGGGGGGGAAGCTAGAAAATTTAGTAATCAGACATTTTATCTATTCAAATCTTTAGAATTTGTTCTTGAATTGTTGTGCAAAGGAGACATAAAATAAAAGATGAAGTTTTTTTTTACTTTGAAAATTCAAAGTGAAAAGAAATTTCTTTTTGGAATATAATATTTTGTACTATTTATAATATATTAATTATTTCTGTGTACTAATTTTGTACTGTTTATTTTGCACTTTGTAGTGTAGATATATATCATTTTTTCTGTGATACCTTTTATGAAATGTATTTCTGAAGGAAAGATAAAATTTGATAGGGAATTTTTTGAAAAGAAAACAGGTGGTAGGGGTTAACAACTAAATCATTCACAATAACATTTGTTTTGGAAAATTAATGTCTGTACTTATACTTCACATAAGTTGATCAGATATGTTTGGATTTACATATTTGCATTATTGTTTTCTAAGTATAAAAAAAAAAGAAATTATACATGCAGTTACATTTAATTTTGTTGTATAAGTAGCTGCTAACATGACACTTAAATTATAAGATTTTGGCACCATTGTATAGATGGGGAAAAATTTCCACCTTTTGTCTCATTTTCTACATTCATGTCTGACTCAAGCAACAATCAACATCCATGAGACATGCAAGTCCCCAAACTGATTCCACATTTCATCAGGCAGAACAACCAGCACTCCAATTAAAGAAATTTGTGATATCAGTTTTGGTTCTAAATGCTATAGCATCCTTTTATTGGAATGTTGGCTACCATCCACAGAAATCTCAAGCTCAATCCAAGGGATCATTCAAACCTCTAAGTGAGACTTAAGACTGTTACCTCTCCAAAAAATGCTTCTAATATGCATAATTGAAATTTGCACTAATTATTCATTTGCAACTATCGATATCTCTTACTGTAAAAAGTAGTCCATAATATAATATATTGGATTTCAACTTCAGAAATTAATTATCAGCTATACAACTACTATCAAGTTAAATGAAAAGTCAATTCCATTGACTTAAGGAGCTACTTTAGTCAAGAGAAAAGACTTATTCATTAATGCTAATCGGATGGAAGAAATTTTTTAAGATATTTTGATTGCAAGTCATTATTATTCTTTTTTTTTTTTTCATTGAATAGCTTAGAATTGATTTGTACAAAGTTGTTTTTTACTTTTTCAATTTTGATTGCACATAGTTTTAATGAGGTTGCTTTCATCATCGAAACTGGATCTGAAAATGAAAGTGCCCTCATTAAAAATATCAGTTAACAAAATTGAAAAAGTAAAAAACAGCCTTCTTACAGATCGCTCTAAGCTGTCCAATGAAAGGAAAAAAAAAGCCACTGATATATTTTTGTAATTTTTTTACACAGGATTAGCATTAGGGAATGGGTCTTTTCACTTGATTGAAGTAGCCTCTCAATTGACCTATTAGTGACTATATGGCCATGTCAAACTGCACAACAAAGGCTTGTGGTATACTACCAGGGATAGAAGATAGAAATACCAGGGATTGATAGAAGTGAATAAGACAAAAGAGTTTGAAAATGTCTTTACAAGATAATGATAGTAATGGAACACAGTGCAAGGTGTTAGGGACAGTTCTGGCTTTATTATTGCTTTATGGCTCATGTATCAGTGATTGCTATTCAAGCTGAGACATTTATAAATCACCAACTCAACTTTAGTAAGCACTGTTGTATCACTGATCTCACATGAACTAAAGGTAAGGATATCTGAAAGATAGTATAGATTTAAAACTGATTTTCATGGGAAATTAAGCACTTTCATAGGGCAATCACTTTTAAGAACTGTTTTAGAAATAGAAAATGAAAATAAGTATGTATATGCTCTTCTTAAAGACCATTTATGTACTAAAAACAGATAATTTACATAATTAAATGCATGATAGTTTGAAGAAAGTTTAAACAGTTCTCAGATCACACAAAAGCACTAAAATTTATACAATTTTAGTAAAAATTTTACTTTGAAGGGTTGCTACATTATCTTGGTACTAATGAAATTTTGTTGCCAAAATTTAGCAACTTTTATTTTTTTTTAAACTAGTGTATATTTGTGCTTGTTTAGTAATGAATCTAAGCAGGGAAAACTCCCATTTAATTTGAAAAGTTTCAACCAAAACTGGTCTAATTGTTATAGGAGCAAGCATTTGATTCAAGCCATCCAGCCTGGGGTAAAACTGTCATCATTGGACTGTCTAATGTTGGTGAAAGAATGAGTGCTGGAGTTTGGGAACTTCTTTTTGGCAGATCACTTGTTGGAACCTTTTATGGATGTAAGTAAAGCTAAACTTAAATTATCTACTTATGTCACTTAAAAAAAATCATAAAATGCAATAAAATTATTCACACTTTTCGCAATCTTGTGTGACTTGAAAGAGATTATTGTATACTTATGTTTAACCACTTAACCGTCTGCCCCGAGATAAGTCGGGGGTAAAAGCACTATTTCCCCATACCCTTCGCCGGTTAAGTGGTTAAGATTATAGTACACTTTCTTAAATTTAGGTATATCTTTTTTCTTTACAGTGTATTTAGTAATAGTACAGAATAATCTCTAGTACTTTTCAGATATAGCAAATTGTAGCTTTCATTTATTTTTTGAAAAGTTATTCATGACCAATCTTTTAAATTAATATTTTTAATTCTGCCCCTGTGGATGCTTAATAAGCACAAATTTGACTATCGCTTTTGACTCCTGGTGTTCCTCAGCTATGTCTTTACTCACCTGAGAATACCGAATGACCTTTTAGTGCATGTTGTTGGTGGAATCATCATTTAATTTAATATGGCTGTCATGTTAATTGAAGGTAAAAGTGTAGTTTCGATGATTAGATCATTTATCATGACATTTTTAATGCAGTTTTTATTGTTTCTCAAATAAAACTATGTTCTTGCTTCCAAATCTAAATTTTCAATATCATAAAACTGCGATAACTCCTTAAGGGGCCGCTTCACTCAAATGAAAAGACCCGTTCGCTAATGCTAATCCTATGGAAGAAATTTATGAAGATATCTCCGTTGCATTTTAATATTTTTAAATGATCTTTTTGCAATTGGATAGCTGAGTTTGATCTGAATGCAGGCCGCTTTTTACTTTTTTGATTTTGTTTACGGGTATTTTTTACAAGAATGTTTTCATTCTGTTTGGAAAGCGAAATCTCATAAAAAATATCTGTAAACAAAATCGAAAATAGGATTTCTTCCATAGGATTAGCATTAGCGAATGGGTCTTTTTATTTGAGTGAAGCGGCCCCTTAATCTCTTTGACAAAGACACTTTTTTCATCATATTAAGGCGAAGAAAAAATGTCTTGAATGGTATTTCATTTTGATCCATAAATCTTGATTCAATAGATATAATTAAAAAGTCTAAATATTGTAATTTTGTCATGATCGAGAAAAGTGGCCACTGATACATTCGAAAGCAATTCTCTAGTAGATGTTCTATGCATTTTGATTTCTTGACAATCATAAATTTCCATTATTTTCATGAAAATTTCTAAAGATTCTTCTGAATTCATCCCGTGCTTATGAAATATCTCAAGAAGTTCCTTCTTTATGTGCAAATTAGAGTAAACAGATTGCAATTTATTTATAATTGGCTCAAAATAGTAAGAATATTACGCAATTGTTTTTAAGCATACAAAAAACACTACAAATGATTTTGTAGTATCTTTTCAAATGCTTCTGAACATGTTTATGTCAATGTCAAGAGAAAGATTACAGATAGTTTCCATAGCAGTAAAATAATTTGAAAATTTTTGTATGGATTTACACTTTTCTGACCACCTAGCTTCGCAAAGACCAGAAAGGTTTGGATTTTTTTCTTTCTAAGCGTATTCTCCCTGAAAAATCTTAATGCTTGTTTTATTGTTCATATTGTTTTGTATTAGTGGCACTTAATTCACTTAGAAAATATACCACAAAGTTTAATCGATGGGATGCACTGTGAAAATATACAGATTTTAGATATTTTTCTTTGATTTTTTTTTTTGTGGACACCAGTATTTTTACAGTTAACATGGAGCATCCGTTAAATCCTGATCAATACGTTTTGTCATTCCTATTCCTAGTCCCAGCTTTTCCATAATCTATAAGATAAAATCTGCTATATTCTTTTTCATCTAATATTTCCAAATATTAGTATTACTAATTTTCCAAATATTAGAATTAGTATTACTAATTAGTATTGCTAATTTTTCCAAATATTAGTATTTTCATTTTAAGTAAATATTTGTAAAATATCAATATTAGTACAATATCTACACCATCATTGATAAAATCATGGGTGATATTTTAACAACAAAGTATCTTATTTCAAAAGGGAAATGACAGATATAGGATTATTTAAAAATATTTTGCTTTTCATTTATTTTATCATCAAGTTAATAAAGAAAAGGGTTAAAATTTGATATTTTTTCATTTTACTCGCCTACCAATCTTGTTTTTAGTACCAGAATAGTTCTTATTTTTAAAATTAAAATATTGTTCTCTGTAGTTATTTTTATTGAAAATAAATAAATATAATTATGCTTTTTTTTCTTTTTTTTTTCTCATAGCATATAAAGCTAAAGTGGGGATTCCAACACTAGTTGAAAAAGTATTAAAAGGCCAAATTCAGCTAGAGAAACTAATTTCTCACAGAATTCCTTTGGAAAAAATCAATGAGGGATTTGCAATGCTTAAGACTGGAGAATCGTAAGTATTTTCTTACAAAATAGACTTTTTTGTAGAGGTAACTAGTATTTGAATCAATCACTGAAAACAAGAATTTGAGCAAGTTTGCATCAAAAGTTTCTATTCATACTAAAATAACCACAAAGAAAAGTTTTACAAAAGTTATATTTTTTAAAATCAGAAATTTTATTTGATAAAGTAATTCATATACAAGAGTGATCCGCAAAGGCTGTTTGGCTATAAAAACTTTCAAAACAAATATTTCTTAAATAAAGAAAAAAAAAAGTACTCCACATAACCCACCCTCAGCATTTAAGTATCTGTCATACCGGCTCAGGAGTTTTATAGTTTCCATATTATATTCTGCTTCTGCCAGTATCCTTGTAAGCCAGTTGTTCACTACAGTTCTCAGCTCATCATCACTTCCCCTCATGCAAAAATGTTACTGTAGTCAAGATATTCTGACAAAATTTCAACAAACCAAGAACTCTTCGAGAAATGCATAATTCTTAATAGGGAACTACAAGTGTAAGTCACCGATTTTGACGAAAGTGATATTGTTGGAAAGATATCGTGAGCTGTAAAAATCTGACTGGAATTATCTGCCTGAAATGAGTCATTTTTGAGATATTCGGCAATTTATGTCATATAGTTAGTGAACACTTACTAAAGTATAAAAAAAAAAAAAAAAAAAAAAAAAAAGCATTTTGACAAAAAAATTACTGTTGAAAAAATATTGTGAGAAATAAAAGACCAAATAGAACTAACTGTCAGAAATGGTTTGTTTTTGAGATACCTGACATTTTATTTCATACAATTAGTGCTCACTTATTAGAGAACTGAAAAAAAAAAAAAAAAAAATTATATAGATTTTGAAGAAAGTGACATCTTTGGAAAGATCTTGTTGTTAGGAATAAAAAAACTATGTAGGACTAGCATGCACATTTTTCCAATAATACCATCTTTGTCAAAATCAAGACCTAAATAAATTACTTTGCAGTTCCCCAAAAAGTGTGCAGTAGCTATGTGACATAAATTATTGGATACCTCAAAAACAGCTCATTTCAAATAGGTAATTCCACTAAGTTTTTTACTTCTCACAATGATATATTTCCAACAATACTACTTTCATAAAAATCAAGACTAAATTTTTTGCGATTCCTCAGCAAGTGTGCACTAGCTATGTGATATGTTTTGTTGGATATCTTGAAAACGGCACTCACGATGAGATCTTTCCAACAATACCACTTTTGTCAAAATCTGTGACTTGCAGTTTTCTAGTCAGTTAAGGTCATTACAGTGCTCATAAGCTGTTGAGGGTTATGCACATTAAATAGTTTGCACATCACTTTCCTACACTTTTCACATTTGCTTTGTGAATTTATGTCAGAATATCTTGATTATAACAAAATTTATACATGTTGGACACGATGAGTTGAAAATTACACTGAACAAATGATTTAACTCTTTGGTTCCAAAGCTAAAATAATAATGCAATAGTTTTTTTGGTTGTTTATTTGGCTAGCTTTTAATTAAAGGCTTTAAAAATTAAGAAATTCACATGTTTAATGCATACTTCCATTTTTATGAACAAGATTTTTTTATAAGTAAACATTACACTAAAATAAAATTTATGCTTTATTATTTAAGAAAAAAGGAAGTCTTAAAACTCTTTTAAATATTAAAATTTTAAACTTCATGACTTTTTCTGTAAAATAAAATATAGAAAAAACATTTTCTTAAATTCAGACTGAAGAACTATTGAAGAAATTAAAAGGAAGGTTTCACTATTGTATAGTATTATAGTTAGCCAGCAATAAACTACCAAATAATTATAAATAAATAAATGAATACTAAAAACCATTTAAATGCCAGCAAATTAACTAAAATAACACACCTGTTTTTTTTTGACTTAAAAAAGAAATTATTAAATAGACCAGAGAGTATGAAACTTTCATTCACGACTTTAAAAATAATGAAGATATTTTAATGACTTTCATCATATTAAATTTTGTTTTTTGAAATTTGAACTGCCTGTGAAGTGACCGAATTTTGTTAAATGACGCACTATATGTGCTATCAACTGCATTCTGAATAATAGAAAGTCTAGCTCAATATTGTTTGGATAGGAAATGTGTAAATTACATTTCAAGGTATATCATTGTATTTTAGAAACATTAAACTAAATGCATAAATCATCTTTACAATATTGTAACTCTTGTTATAACAAATCAAAAACAAAGGTTGACCTGAAGTGAGATTAACTGAATATTTGATTGAATAAGTGAATAGCAATCCTGGTGTTCCTAAAAAATTTATCTGTTTTGATGTCTATTTATTGATCCTAAAAATTTATAGAAACGCCTTGGTTATAAGAAAATAAGTTTAATGGCAGAAAATTTAAAAGTTGCATAGGAAATCTGTTATGTTGTTTATTTCATATTAAATTATTGTTCCATTATTTTATACTGGCACTTCTATATTTTTTACTGTATTAGTAGATAAATACTAGAATCAGCTGACATTTGTATTACGCATTTTTCATTTTTAAGACATCTATGATTTTTAAACAACAATTATATATTTTATTGTATTTTTGGTACTAGTTTCAAAATTTTGATTTTTCAATTTGCACTCTGTGGTAATACAAAATAATGCTAACATTCATTCTTCTAGTTGTTACAACTTCAAATTTAATTTTATTCTTAATATTTTTTTTATTTTAACATTTCAGATTGAGAGCTATAATCAATTTTGATTTGAAAGGATGATGTTTTGAAAAGCTCTTCAAATGTAAGAATTTTTTGTAAATTTTGAATTCGAAAATAATTAAAGATTATTTTTGAAATCAATGAATTGTTCATTTCTAATTCCCTACACTGTAGTTAATTTTAGATTAATATGAAATCAATGAGAGCCACAAAAACAAAGAATCAAGTAAAAACCTTCACTAAGCAACCTAGAAGTAATTAAATAAGTAATGGTAGAGTAAAGGCTAAACAGTCAATATCTGCATTATAGTCAATGGTTTATAGAGACTGTATTATTAATAGCTACTACTGTCAAATTAGTGGCCACTTTTTACTGTGGTTTGTAGATTTAAGTAGTTTTATAAGCAATGTTTTTAAAATGAACATTACAGAGATGTCTTTTCAAATATAAAAAAATAATAATTCTCATAGTGGCAGTTTACTTACCCAAGCAAATGCAATTAGAAGTTATTACATTAAAAAATGAAGCAATTTATATCAAAACGTTTTAACTAGGCATATAACTCGTGTGCATTTCTGTAGATATAGGGATTTGCTTTCAGATCCTGAAATTTTTATCAGTTCAACTTAAATTCCTGTTGTCGACATTATCTGTCTTCTCTGTTTAAATGAGATAGTAAGTTAACTTTTTAAACACATATTTTACAATTACAGACAAAATATGAAAAAATGGGAGGGGGGGTAGACTATACCTCTCACATATTTGTCATTGAAAAAGGTTAGTTTATAATGAGGATCAATAGCAGTTGCCATAAAACAATCATCTTTTCAATTTCAATATTCTTGCAATTCTGTTTTTTGCAAAGCCTTTTTTTTTTTTAATAAAAAGAAAATGAGGTACAGACAGTTACAAAATAGATGTGAAATGTTTTGTATTATTCAATGAATTGTTACAGTAACCAATAAACATTTTGATAGATTTCAATCTTTCGAATAAATTGAAGGGTTAAAGAATATTTTAATTTTATTTTGGTTAATAATTGTACTTGTTATGTATCAATCCTCATTTTTTATTAGTCTTGAACTGTTAAAAATTGTCCTTTAAAAGGTTAATTTATGCATACTATATATGTATATCATATTATATGTACACACAGGTATAGATATATTTACATATATGTACACCTAAGCTCACATTATGTGCACATCAGTGTTTTTTCTTTTCTTATTACATAACTATTTGGTACTCGGCCTTAGTACTACTCTATTTAAAATCATAATTGGATATTTTAATTATTATTTTAATGAGTCACTCAGAGTTGTTAATTTCTTTTTGTGAAATTTTTGATTGTTTGTTGATAATAGCTTGGCACTTTTAAATTGGAACTTAATATATTGTAATTGGATATGATATACATGTTTTACACGGAAATTTGCTCAACAAACAGCATTTCACACAGAAGAAATCATCATATATGTTTTCCATTAAGCCTAACATAGTGTTTAGCAACAGTTTAAACATAGAGCAGAATGGTTCGTACCGGAATCATTCCCTACACATTTCTCAACTCAGATTTTATTTTAAGTAGATGATTTTTTTTCCAATTATTTGAAATATAATTATAAATTGACAGTTAAAAGTAGAAATTGTGAAATTTATTAAAGATGCTTCAAAGGTTAATTTAAGTATTCTATTTGGCTAACATTTGGCCTAACGGAAAAGTGTGAAACATAATCGAATATCAGACACTGAATCATCATGGTGCATTGCTAATGAATATATCATAAATCTTGATATTTTAAAAATAAATATAAGATATGTATCAAGATATACATCTTACAAGGAAGGTCTCCATACAGGCAAACTTCGAAAAATCTGAAAAAAAATTTACAGAATGTTCTCATGAGAATACATAACGTTTATTTAAAAAAAAAAAAAAAAAAAATGTCATCGGAACCTCCATACAGCATCCATTAAAAAAAATGAAAATTTTGTTATTTGGCGATTTGTCATCGGTTGGCAATGGAATGCAATTTCAAAAAATAATTTTTTTTTGTCAAATACACCAACGGAAAAACAGTTTCATGATGAACTTATTTAGATAAATTTTATTTAAATAACTAGTTTTGTCAGTTTTAGTTTAAATAAAATTATCAAATTGATATTTATAATCACTTACATTTAAATTTAACCATCAAAATTTGCAATTTAAAGCAAATTTCATAATTTAAATTGTTTTGAACTCTAAGTCCAATTGAACATAGCAGATTCAATTTTGTTGTTGGAGAAACATTTAGTTTTTATTTTTTAAGATGCTTAAATGTAGGAAATATTTTTTCTCACTATGAATTTTTTATATCTAAAAATATTTCACTACCATGTATTCACCCAGAGATGCAGCTTTTTTTTTTTTTTTTTTTTTTTTTTTTTTTTTTTTTTTTCCCAATTTGGCAGATTTTAAGTTTGCTTTTGGATTTATTCACTTATTTTTGTTGTTGTTTTTTAAGTGTATAATCTCTGAAACACTTTTTACTATTTTCGGAATGTATATTTTAAAAAATGAATATTTGTCTTATTTAACTGTTTTAAAATTTATGTTTTACCGTTTGCCAATTATGGATTTTTCCTCTTCCTTTCCCTATTTTTTAAATTCTTTTTTACAAATAATGTTTGGAGAGCTGATTTTCAGTTCAAATATTTGCCGTTTATCTTATTTGTTATTCTACTTCTGAATTGTTCAAAATTTAAGTATAAAGTGGTCATAAGTGGCCAACCAAATACATCTGTTTCAAATATTTTTTCCAGTGATACATTAAATAATTACAGCAACAAGCAATATATATATAATATAATATATACATGCATATAGTATATTAAACTCTCTCATTGTTTATGTTTAATTGCATTAAAATTGTTTGCTTTTGCTGAGGCAAAGTGCTGCTCGGCAAATCATGCGACGTTTTCATCTTTTTATGCCAAATATTGGAAAGTATTTTATTTTTAGACACTTTTTCTGTAATTTCGCAGCTAATTTTGACTGATCCTTTATTACATACACAAGCAAATTAGTATTATGGAGTCCTTCCTTGTGTGAACAATACAGTCAATAACACTTTAAATTCATTTATTAAATATTTCTCAAATTTTAAGACACTGAGATGTTAAATTGATATTTCCTATTTATTTTTTGAACTTTAGAAAAGGAATCAATAATGTCATGTATTCTTGCAAACAATAAGGTTTTTTCCTGCTGCTGCCAGCAGAGCCACTGGATGGCTGATCTCTAAGGTGTCTCGTGTAGCTATTCCTAAAACTCCTCCATCATGTTTTACAATCAATAACTGGAAAAATAATCAATATAACAGTTAATAAATATAAAACAAAAGGGTACATTTATTATTCAATAGCAATGAGGACTGCATTTTACTAGAATTTGTACTGTCTTTTTTTCGGTTTTTCCCAACTACTTTTAATGTACCACATCTGTGACAAATTATGCATTTGAAGACTAATTTTATTAATGGTGAAATTTTCCTGGACGAACTCTCTTCTCTGAAATCAAAAGAGAATATCTTAATGAGAGACAAAGATTTGGTGGAAATTTCCAGAGATGACTTACAGGACTGATCAAATACAGTAAAACTTCCATTAACAGTCACCTCTGAAGTCACCTCTAACAACCAGCCATTTTTTCATAGAACGGAATGAGTCTATTGGAATAGTACACTGTAAAAAAAATCGTAAAGGTACTAAATATTTTCTAGGAAACTGGGATTCCAAGAACTTATCATGTAACAATAACAGGAAAAATCCATGTAATAGATTCTAAAACTTGAGTTTTTGTTGTTACCATTACAGGAAAAGTTCTTGGAATCCCAGTTTCCTAGATAAAGTGTAGTACCTTTTACAGATTTTTTTTCAGTGTATTAAATCGAACCTCCGAATACCGTCACCTCTGAAAACCGGCCGCGGCCAGGGAAATTCACTCCGATACGGCCACCAAAAGAAGCCGAGATCATTGTAAATTGCGGCATAAGAAAATCCTTAGATTTAGACACCTTTTTTGTTTATGTAGGGCATCCTGTAATTGAGCCTGCTCCCCTCCCCCTCTCTCGGCTGCTACTAGTGAGGAGCATTTTTTATTTCGTCCTATAATGTGCCCGCCTTTTTCTTTTCCTCTCCCCCTCCACACACTTCTGTGAAGTCGTTTCGGAGAAACTTGGTGTACACATGTATTTGTTCTCGCAGTAACTCAAGCCAGTTTCGGAAGTAAATAAACTAATTAAAGTACGTTAAATTGAAGCGAAAAACTTCTTTTACTAATTTAAAATATAGTTTGAGTTACTTTGTTTCATCGTTTATATTTTTTGTACTATTCACGCGCACAATGTGGATATTGAATATTTTTTTACATTTTTTTTTCACACCTGGCAATAATTTTGAAATTGGCAGTGAAAATGCATAAAATTTGAAAACCTTTATTTAATATGGTCATGTTGATGCCATCACTATTCTCTTTTCTCTATGGTTCTCCCTGTCTACGCAGAGAAAAAAAGGTAACCATTTCTCCCTTTGCCAGCCATTTGTTTATAGTTTTCTAAATCGAACAAGAGTAAAATTTATAAAAAGAAATTTTTATCCCTCAGTGAAAAATTGAACGTTATTGATGATAGTAAGAAGGGCATTAGTTCACGGAAATTAGCAGAAAAATATGAATGCAGAAGAACGCAAATAAATGAAATTTTAAAGAATAAAGAAGTGCATCTTGAAAAGCATCTTAGAGGCAAAAATCTAGAAAACAAAATCAGATGTCTTAAAAATGGGAATGAAGTAATTAATAAAATGCTATTAGAATGGTTTAGAAATTGCAGATCTGAAAGGTTCAGGGCTCATTTTCAAAGAAAGCGCATTGAAAATTGCCAAAGAACTTGGTATTAATAATTTCAAAGCTCCTAACGGTGGTTAGAGAATTTTTGCTTGAGAAAAACTATTGTTTTCTGCACTGGTTGCAGTGAATCTGCTGATTGTCTTACAGATATCGCTGAATCCTGGAAAAAATATTTAGACCGTCTTTGGAGCGAGCATGAAGCAAAAGACGTGTTTAACTGCGACGAAATAGGTCTTTTTTCAGGGCTGTTCCACTTAAGACTCTGTGTTTCAAAAATGTTTTTTGTAAAGGTGGTAAACGTTCTAAAAAATGATTAACAGTATTATTATGCTGCAATATAGAAGGCAATTTCGAAAAACCAGTTGTTATTGAAAAGTCAGCTAAGCCACATTTTTTCAGAAATTTAGACATAAAGAAATTTCCTGTTATTTGGAGAAACAGCAGCAAGTCTTGGATGACTCAAGAAATTATGCTAAATTGGTTGACAATGTTCATCGAAAAAATGAAGAGACAGAAACGAAAAATTCTGCTACTTATGGACAACGCTGCCGGCCACTCAAGCGACAAGAAGATTAGTAATATAAGAGTATCTTTTTTCCCTCCTAATACAACTTCGACATATCAGCCACTAGATCTGGGAATTATACAAGTGTTTAAAGCAGGATACAGAAAACTTTTGATGAGGAAACTCATCTTAGAAATGACAGAAGCTCCGTCACCGATTGCTCTCTCCAAATCATTAAATGTTCAACATGCTGTTAATTGGATATCAAGATCTGTAAAACAATTGAACAGGGATACAGTACAAAGGTGTTTCGCACAAGCTGCATTCCATGTAAATCTCTATTCATTCATTTTGTTTCTTTGATAAAAAAGATATAAAAGTTTAAATTTTCAAAATTTATGAGGTTTAATATGCCTTTTAGAAACTTCCAAATGTCGGTAACATCTCTGAAAAACAAACAAGTAACGATCTTAGCAATAGTGAATTAGACGCATTATTTAAAGCAGTAAGAATTACCTATATAATGCCAGATGAATTTATTCCTATTGATGATCATTTGCCCGTATCAGCCACTTACAAAAGCATACTAGAAATGGTTCAGGATTTATGAAAGAAGAGGATGCTGAAACTTTAAGTGAGGATGAACGATGAAGGGGAAATTGAAAAAGAAAAAGAGACCAAACTAAAGTCTTATGAAGAAATCACTGCAAATGTTTGAGGTATTAAATTTTTCTCTTGAAATAAGAACGACAAAGATTTGTACAATAAAACTACAGATATTATTGTATCGATTGAAATTATTTAAGTTTGAAATGTACAAAACAAATGAGACTAGCAGATTTCTTTAATGTGAAAAATAATTTAACCCTTTCACCGTCCAAGGGTTTTCATGTATGTTTATAAGAATGCTTATAAATTGTAAGATATTTATATTATTTAATCACAGTTTGATGCTATAATATCTTTAATATGACTTTTTTCTATATATGATTCAAAATAACATTCCATTTAAAATATTTTCATCTGCAACCATTTAAACACGATTTCTAGAAACGGAAAAAGCCAGGACAAACAGTTAAAGAGTTAAAAAATATACATTCTTTTAAGTATGTTATTGAATTAAATAGTTTTGTTTGATTTTTCTAATAAATTGAAGCAAAACCTCCATATACCGGTCACCTCTAAGAAGCGGCCACTTTTACACAGTCCCATCGCTGGCCGCTAGGTTTTACTGTACTTATCCTTACTGTAAAATAAGAAATTGTGCAGATTTTTTAAAAAGTAAAATAACTGCTGAAAGTGAAAATGTTTTTCACATTTTGAAGACAGATGAATAATGTTAAAAGTACATTTAAATAATACTAGCTGCACCCGTCGAAACTCAACGGAAAAGAATATATATTAGGTATGATATATATCAATCTTATATAGACAGTAAAATACTGAGCGAAATAAACAATTACCACCTCTTAAAATAGGGATAACATAGCTTTTCATGATGAAGATACACAAACTTCAGAAAATAACAAAAAATAAGGAAAACAACTCATAAATTATTATGTTGGACTTAACTTCAGCTACAAATCTTTTTTTAATGCAGTTTCTAAACCTTAAATATTATTTAAATGGCAACTTATTTAGGAAGTTAATATTATACCCCGGAATACGAATTCAAAAATATCTGCGTAGTTTATTCTTTCTCCGTTTAAATATTGCTTTATAACTGTACAATAATTATAATATCAATGATACATTTTCATTATAATAGAAACAGAGACTTACTAAACTGCCTAATCAACCCACTAAACATTTACAGCACTTGCAATAAATTTAATTTATTTATTGGTTTGTATCCTCCAGTAAAAATTAATTTTATTGTTATAGCAACGGGGGGGGGAGATATCTCTGTTATTAAAAGAAATAAAATTTTTGTATTTGTTGCTGAAATGCAGATTTTTTTTTTTAACAATAACTTAATACAATGAAATGATTTTAATTATTTTTTGCTATTATGCAAGATAGAAATATAGTAATACCAGCATATCACAGGTTTTATTCTTTTTTTTTTCTAATATGACATCATTTACACCTTCAGAAATACTCATCTTTTCTTAAATAAAAGCATGATTTATGCAGTTATTTAGGAATTCTTTAGTTTCATAAAATATTCATTATAATTAAATAGAAATGGCGCAGTTTATAGAAATATTTTCATTTGTGCACACACCAGACCTTAAAATTAATAGAAATTCACTTTATTTAGATGCACGAATTAAAGTCAGTGAATATGACATCCTCACTGACACATCATAACAATGCATATTCACGGAATAAATTTATCTGGTTTCTGTATAACAACACTTTCTCCATCAACAAAATTTCACTTTAGATATTATATTTTATTAAAGTTTATCTTCTGTAATTTTATTTACATAATATTTAATAATATTACTCTGTAAATAATCTGTGTATTACAGGGAATAACTATGTGCAATAATTTTATTATGATTAAATTTAACGAAAACCTTTTTGTTTGAAATGCGATTATACATTCACCGATGAGATCAAAACACTATTTAATGAGTTATTTTTTATCCTAAGAAATAATTTTTCTCAACAGTTCAAAAAACACTGAAATACTGTGGAGTGGATTGAGGAATATTTTTAGTGATCTCAAATTACATATCAGAATTTTTAAAAAGGACAGAGCATTTTGATATGTATTAAAAACATTTTAATAGCATTGCATAGCATTTAATAGCATTTACCTATACATGGTCCCACATACGCAAACTTTTGGCAATCATTTAAAGATGGACTACACAACAGAAAAGTATAATTAAGGAGGCCATGAGGGGAGCAGAGGATATCTGCTTTGCTATAACTACAGACATTTGATTTTAGAATATGTATGAAAATTCCTGTCCTTTTACAGATGCAGAATTTTTAGTATTTTGTTCCCTTTTGAAGTTTTTCTAAAATTAAACATGGAATTGCATTGGGTTTTTATTAGTAATTAGCTTTTTTCTAAAAATATATTAACCCTTGCAGACCCGACTTTAATGCTGTGAATTTTTAAAAAAATTACCACGTTAAAATATAATAGGGTCCTAATAAACATGTTTAAGGAAAAAATTAAGAAAAAGTAATTATTTTAAAAAATAGGAAAATGTCCACTGGAATGGACAACCGGTCAATGAGGTTGCAGAAGTCAAATATTCAGCGCTTGAACTTCTCTTACGATTTTTGTTCTAAATATCAATTTATTTACTTAACAATGCCAGATAAAGAAGCTATAACACAAAAAAAATTTCAAAAAGTTTATACTATAGTAATTTTATTGCATATTTGGAGGTATACAGTAATAATACAGTTTTGCAAAGCATTTTCACATATTCCTAATTTTGTATACAAAGGAAATGAGTTTTACTTTATTTCACATGGAAATTAAAAAAACAATTTCTGCCCCTGGTAAAGCATAAATGCACTGTACATTTGCAGTAGATATGGGTTTTACCACTGCAATATAATAACAATAATATAAGGGACAATGTTGTTCCAAATTTTCATCTGTTGTTTCATTTGTAAACTCCAAATCTTTAGTTTTGAATGATTTTCGTCTCCAACTGATATCTTTTTTCGTTGTAAGAAGAAATGATGAATCTGAATCAGCTAGATCAATTAAATTGTAAAATAAACACACAGGCCATCGCCTAGTGCCCCTTTTGCATGTATATGCAGCAGCTAATTTATCAGTAGTATCTACTCCACCCTTAGTTTCATTATAATATAAAATTATTTCCGGTTTCTTTCTCTTCTCATTTGAAACTTTGGCCTCATGATGCATAGCTGAAAGGAGGATTATCGATTTTTTTTTTTTTTTTTCGGCACATACGAGACAAGTGTCAATATCTTTTTGAAACCCAAATAATGAAAAAAATATTTCTCGCTCACGTGATGATTGAAACTCAGGAGGAATAAATGGTTTATTTTTTCTAAGAGTAGCAATCATAGTTAATTTTTCCCCCAATAATTCTTTAGCAAGAATATAATCCGTGAAAAAATTATCGACCCTAATATTTCAGGCTGTACCCTCAATAGAATTTGCTAGGCGCAACACATGTCTACCTTGATATTTTTCTCTCTCGCCATCTGAAGGCTTTCCAGTATAGATCTCAGCAGCGCAAACATAAGCTGTTTTGACATCAAACATCAACCACATTTTAATTCCATATTTCCCTCTTGGCTTTGACGGTATACAGTGGTGGCCAAAAGTGTGGACATTTTTTGAAAGTTTCATGTTTTTCAACTTTGTGTGCTGGTAGAATATATTAATTTTGACTTAAATACAAATGTTTATATATCAAATTGAAGGCAATTTAATGTAGAATTTAATAACAAAAACAGTATTACAATATCTGTATTACAAAAAAAGTTATGCTCATTTAAGTAGAACAAACAAACACAAATCGTTTTGAATAATGACGGTTTTTCTAATAAAAGCGTACTGGCCAATCACAAACACTGTTCTGAGGACCAATCAAATGTCTGTAACTATAGTTTAGGTTATTTGGATAGTAAAGGAGTTATTATTGTGGAAATATTTTATGGAATGACGCATACTAGTGCAATTAAATAGAGTATTGCTGTTTTTGAATAGTTTAAGTGCTTTTTTTTAATTAAACTAATTTTAAACAATGTCACCAACAAGAAGAACTGACTGGACACTTACAAAAAGAAGCCGAATTGTCATATTGAGAGAAAATGGCCTCTCTTATGCTGAAATTGCAAGACAAGTTGGCGGTTCAGTGACTTGTTCTGGTGAACGAAAGTTCTGTTTACGTTATGAAAAAACGAAATCAGTGGAAAATAAGGCCAAATCAGGCAGAAAAAAATGCACAAATGCTACTGCCGATAGAAAAATTAAACGGCTATGCCTTCAAGATACAAAAAAATCATCAGACGCCATTAGATGTGAAATGAATGCAGCAGGTATTGCAGTAAGTTCAAGAACGATAAGAAGAAGATTATCAGGATTTGGACTTCAAGCTAGAATTCCAAGGAAAAAACCATATTTAAATCAAAAGCAACGCGAAAAACGAGTTAAGTGGGCAAAAAAATACATTAAATGGTCAGAAAATCAATGGAGGCAAGTAATCTGGAGCGATGAGACTAAAATATCGCTCTTTGGTAGTGATGGTAGAAAATACGTGAGACGTAGAGTAGGTGAAGCACTTCATCCTGATTGCATTGAAGCAACTACAAAAAACCCGACAAGTGTCATGATTTGGGCATGTATGTCTGCAGATGGTGTAGGCCGAATTCAAGTGATTGATGGCATCCTGAATGGCAAAAAATACATAGAAACTGTCCTGGAACCAAAATTGATACCTTCCATCAGGGATCTCTTCCCCAACAAAGCACCATTTATTTTTCAGCAGGATTCAGCTCCATGCCACACAGCAAAAGTATGCAAAGTATGGTTTCAAAATAAAGGCATAGATATATTACCATGGCCAGGAAACAGCCCTGATCTCAATCCAATTGAAAATTTGTGGCGACGTTTGAAAATTCTTGTACGAGAAAAACGTCCATCCAATAAAAGACAACTTATTGAATCTATAATTGATTCTTGGCACCATGTGATTACGAAACATGAATTGCAAACACTCGTTTACTCGATGAAAAGACGTTGTGAAGCTGTCTTAAAAAATAAGGGTTATCCTACGAAGTATTGATTGTGTAAGTATCACTTTAAAAAAATGCAAATCTAAGATAGATCTTACTATTAGTTGCATAACTTTTTTTGTAATACAGATATTGTAATACTGTTTTTGTTATTAAATTCTACATTAAATTGCCTTCAATTTGATATATAAACATTTGTATTTAAGTCAAAATTAATATATTCTACCAGCACACAAAGTTGAAAAACATGAAACTTTCAAAAAATGTCCACACTTTTGGCCACCACTGTATATTGCCTAAATGGGTATTTACCACGGAAAGGAACAAGCTGTTCATCAATTGTAACATTTTCGTACGGAATGAACATCTTTGGCAACTAAATAACAAACATATCAAACAATGATCTTATTGCAGCTAGCTTATCTAAACGACGCCGATTTACTCTACTTTTTTTGTTGTCAAACCTAAGAAACTCTCTAATAATTTCAAAACGTTGCAAAGACATTGTTGCACGAAAAATGTCGCGGCCATCTTCTTCGCTCCATAACTCTTTTAGAGATTCCCCTTTTGACTTATATACATCAGCTAAAATTAGCAAACCTGTAAAAAAAATATAAAAATAACTAAAAAAAAAAGAAAATGGATAAATTTCAAACCGCGGAAATCATTTGCATTTTTTTTTTTTCATTTTATCTATAAATTATTCTATTTGAGTTTAATTTTTTTACCAATGTAAGCTTCAAGCTCCTCAGCAGAAACCAATGTATATTTTTTATTCTTTTCTGAGCATACTCTCTGCATTTCTCTGTTAGTTTCTTCTAGAATTAATTTGAGCATCTCATCTGTAAAGAACAGCTTCATTGCTGACAGAGGGTGTTCAGTTATCCTCTGAACTGCAAAACGTGTACGACCAGGATTTAACTTCATAATATTACGTTGCCTGTAAAATAATAATAGAAGCCAGAAAATACAAACGAATGTAAAATATATAAGAACAGGAGTAGTCCTAAAGTATTCATGTCACCTGATGGTAGAAGGGGGGGGGGGGGGGCGTGATACAAAGGTGGCACAACCCCTGAATATGAAAAAAATCAAATTCAATAAATATAAATTATGAATAAGTACATACCGTTCTTTTGATGTAGGTGGAGGGGATTTACACCATTCAGTTTTGTTGCGACTAATAAAGCAGGATGGAGACGCCACTGTTTCATCTTCTGTATCGGAAATATCTGTTTTCTCTTCCTCCTCTTCGATGGACAAATAATCCGATTCATCTGTTTCAATCAAATCATTATCACTCCCTTCATCAGATTCATCACTAGGTAACTCTTGCCAAAGCTTTCTAATTTCATCATCAGTAAGACTGCGCTTATTACATGCCATATTGCATAAAAAATGGCGAAAAACTCCAACACAAGAAGAACATTACTTTAGAATATTAGTATAGTAGCGCCATCTATCGATCATTATTCGAATTGATAGTTTAGACTGTTAAGGTCCATCTTTTACGATCTTACACAGCAGAGGTTCACACTTATTTTTACACAGCAAGTGGAAGCACAAGGCTGACTCTCGGTCCTTTCATTTAATTTAGAAAAACTATTAAATTAATTTAATGAATGAATAAATTATATGGCTTCAATCTGAAAAGTAAAAATGTAAAAGTGTTTTTCAAAAGAATGACCAAAGTTTTAAAAACAAACTAACAATTTTATTAACAGATAAAAATGATAAGATAATAGATGAAGCAAGTATGGATATAATTTAACATTTTATCAAGTTCTACTAGAAAGTCCACTTTACATAAATATCACAAGTTCTCAAGAATTATATATCAACATACTACTTCATTACTTGAAAATAAAAATAAAAACTTGTAAACCAGAGCATCAGAATCTAATTTCTTCTATTATTTACTTTTAAATATATTTTGAATGATTAACATTAAATGAAAAATATAATTGAAATATGAAATAGTTTAGATTATATTAGTTAAAGATTTCACAATAAATTTATTTCATTTACTTTATAAATTGAATATAATTAAAAGGATATTTAAATTAACTTTAAGTTTGAAATATAACTAGCTTTAAATATTTAAATGAATGAATGTTAATTAAATGTACTTTACCATAAACCCAGCATCGGAAGAAGCCACACAATAAATCTAAATGTAAATTTAATTTAATGTTTTAACTCCAACTAAAATGTTTCCCTTCATCTCTAGAAAAAGCTTTCATCAACAAGAAAGAATTAACACGTTTCCAATGTATACTACCTGTCCACTATCTCACATCAACCAACGATAAACTTAACCGGCTCTTAAAATGAAATGGCCTATTAACACAAAGTTTCGTGGTAGAGATAATCAGGAAATCATGGAAACAGCAATAAACATGTTACCGATAATTCGGAACATCTATAAAATATTCTAGAGACGTATTAATAACAAAAACAGATGGAGCTAAAAAGAAGAAAGAGAAAAAATAAATTCAATATCCTAAACAATATGCATCACGTACTCCAGCACCCGTATGAATCCTTATTTACAGCAAGAAATCTGTCATAGCTGTCTTTACACCCGAAACCAATAATGGCCGCTCTTGATCAGCTTGACATCGATGAAGAGGCTTGCCGAATCCATTACCGTAGACAAACTGAGTCCATTACACTGACACTCCTATTACATTAACATTTACCTCATAGCGACTTCAGTTTGTTGAAAGAAGTTAAGTTTAAAAAAGGTAACTAATATTTTCAATTAATAAGGACGAGTGACTTATTCATTATATCAATAACATTTCCCGCCGACAAAATCTTCAAGGTATAAATAAACACGGTCTCCAAAGCATAACACTAAAAGCGAAGCACAAAGCCAACGTACTATCGAAATCAACGGCGTTTTATACTTAGCTCACAATATAATGCATGTCATTACGCAGCCTCCGTTCGATCATGTAACGTCACATCCAGGACCGTAGCTAGAAGTGTACGATAGGGGGGGCTCAGAGGAATATAGGGGGGGCTCAAGGGCATGTATGGGGGGCTCATACTTTTTTGTTCTCTCTCTAATGCAGAAAGATAAATTAGTGCATATTCACATTGTAGGTACTATGTTTCTCATTAAACTGTTGTAATAACTTCATTTTATACTAAGAAAAGTATATGATGATGAAAATTTTGAGTGTATAACTGGTGCAAAATTAAACTCCTGTTAGTTTCATATGTACCAATAGGATGAGGGAGTGTTGAAACACGTATTTTAGATACAATTTAGTAACTCTGCAAAACTGTGAAAGGGTCTCAAAACTAAATTAGATTTTTGAACAGAATTTCATTTGAATTTTCGGAGTATTTAGTGACCTTGGAACTTTTTCCAGGGGGGTTCAAAATATTTTAGGGGGGGCTGAGCCGCCCATAGCACCCCCTTAGCTACGGCCCTGGTCACATCTGAAATAGAAAGTTCGGGAAAGACCAATCGGCGATGTCCACCTGTAAGAGAAAATTAAAGAGGATAGAGACACTTACGCCATCTATTGTCAACTGCCGAAATTCCTCAGTACGCCGCGTGAATCAAATGCCGTATGTCTGAAGTGAGAGCCGTGAGCGATGGTAAACAACTGCCGGTAATTTATACAAGTACGGTTGAAAAACAGAAGTAGAAGATTAAAGAAATATGAATATTTAATAAGAGAGTTTATTAACGGTAAGTAGAAATAAAATAAAGATATTTATTTTTATTTATTGAAAGTAAAGATATCTATTGTAATTGAATAAAATAGTATTTGTAAATATTGAATAAGATATAAATATATATGGGATTAAGTAGAGATGGAAATATAAGTCAGTTTAGTATAAGGATATCATAGAGTGATAAGACACTAGGAAATGGGCAATAGCTATTTCCTAACACGAATGACGAAACACTCCAAAACAAGAACATTACTTTAGAATATTAGAATAGTAGCGCCATCTACCGATCATTATTCAAAATACACACTATCTGTTTTCCTTGCATTTATATGCGATTAGTGATATGGGTCGATTAGACCCATTCAGGTAAAATGTGACTTTTTTTATTTTGGCTAAAAAAATAATTTCGGAAGTCTGAAAAAATTATAAACTGAAGATATTTATCTGTTTGTACTTAAAATATAAGAGCTCTTAGTTAAAACCCGACGGAGCTATTATGAAATAATAGAAATGGGTCGATTAGACCCATTCAGGGTAGAAAGGTTAAGTAGTTAATCACTGGGAAAAATAATGATAAATATAATTTTTCATTAGTAAAAAAAATCATAAGAGAAAAATTATCTTCATACATTTAAACATATTCAAAAATAAAAGCCGGATGTTTCTATAGCAACAAAATCTAATCAACATTGCTCAATTTTACATTGAGCGTGAAATAATTTTAAATTAATTTAAATTATGAATTTTGTTTTAAATCTCAAATTTTGGTGATTAAATTTGAATTTAAATATCGATATAATAAAATTAAAACAATCTAAAACTGACAAAAATAAAAGTTATATAAATTAAATTTACCAAAAACAAGTTCAACACAAAACTTTTTTCCCCATAAAATGTATTTGACATAAAAAAGTGTTTTTTGAAATTACATTCAAAGCCAACCGATGAAAAATCGCCAAATAATGAAATTTTCTTTATTTTTTTTACAGACACTGTATGGAGGTATGGCTAATAAAAAAAAAAAAAAAAAAAAAAAAAAAGTATATATCTTTTATGAGAAGAACATTCTATAATTTTTTCAGAGTATGTCTGTATGGAGACCTTCCTTGTAAGTGATGTGACTCATCAACAGTTCTGGGTTACCAGCTTCACTTTTTATATACTATATGCAGCCAATATTGTACAGATTATTATTAAGCACAAAACATTTGGCTGTCATCAACAGTTTTCCAGGATGACCACTTCACTTTTTGTATGCTAAGTCATGAGTGCAAGTTTGAAATTTGGCCAAGACTGAAAATATTTTGAATTATTCTCCTACCCCCCCCCCCCCATCTTAACGTACACATAACGTACACTACTTACATAAAACTCATCATATTAAATATTATATTCAGTAAAATTAGATTGTTAAAACTAAATTAAAAAATAAAATGCATATCCATGTAAAACATTTATATTTTTATGTAAACAGTATTTATAGAATTCTTACAAGAAATTGACACATTGTGACACATAATATAGCGAAATACTCAAGAATGTTCTTGATCACAACATTTTTGAAATTTTAAAAATATCTACCCATAAATAAAATATTCTTACCTGAAATATGTGCAAATCAAATTGTCTTTTTCTTGTTTTTTTTTTTTTTTTTTTTTTTTACAATCTTTAATACCAAAAACAGCTTAAAAAATATTTCATTGTTGTCTACCTACTATTAGGTTACAATAAAACAGTACTACCTCAACTAGTAATTAACATTGTGCCACATATAAATTGTAAAAAAAAATGAGCGTGAATCAAAAATTTTACAGCTTACTATTATGAGAAGCAACAGATTCATGCAAAAAAAGGGCCCCAATCATTTCAAGTATAAACATCATACCAAGTAAAAGTTTGTTTTAAAAATTTAAAGATTATTTCTGCTAGCATTAAAAATTTTTTACATGTAAAACTCCCATTAATTTAACAAAATTTAATAGCTATGAAAGAAAAATGTCAATTGCATCCCCCCCCCCAACTTTATAAAAATAAGTTTATTAGTACTGTGATTTGATGAAAAATAAAGAATACTATAAAACAATAATTCAATTGAAATATAAATTAGGAGAAATACAATGATTTATGATTAAATTTTCTTTTAACTTCAGCTAACAATAATATATACAAATGTAAAATTCCTACACATTTAATAAATTATTTTAACTGAAAATTTTCCTGTTACTTTAAGAATAATGTTCTAGATAATAAACAATAACAAATAAATGTTTTATTCTAAGTTCCAATTAAATAAATAAAAAAAAAACTTTTAAAAACTTAATTAAAATAAGATATTAAATATTCAATAAGTTAATTCTAAAACTTAAAATGAAATAAGTACAGCAAGAAAATCTTATTTTTTTATAAAAAAGTTTGTGATTTTGGGCGATTTTAATTTTGCAAATTTTCGTGTATGATTTGCAGGCACAGATGCATTACTAGCAACTTGAGATAAAGGAGATTGAGTTGATTTATTAGCTTTTTCATTTCTTGTTGGCAATTCTGTAGATACAGCTAAATTTTGCTTGATTACCAAATTTAAATTATTGTCAGCAAAAGATATAATTGTTGTTGTAACTACTTGATTGTCTTGTTTCTTGGGTATATTTTTGGAAACAACTTCCTTTAAATTATTTTTTTTTAATTCTCCATGATTAATCACAGTTTTATGTTTGACATTGTTAGACAAAGTTGCTTTTGGTTCACAAACTTATTTCTTGGGCTTTTTTCTGCTCTTTAATGTCACTTTAGATTTTTTATTCAAGAAATTTTGATATACATTATAAGATTTGTGAATTGCATTCCGCATTGTCAAGTCAGGTTTGAGATCAACAGATGAAATTTTTCTCCATCGTAAATTATATTTGATTATAGACAGCACTTTTTTAATTTCAAAAATATGTGACCACCAATTATAATCAATGCGGCCATTTTCTGTATATACATTCAGTTTTTCTAACTCATCAATATCCACATCAAAAGTATATTGTCTGCACTCATCCAGCAAAGTACCTCTATTGGCATTCTCAATAACATTGGGCAATAACAATGAAAGTTTATCAAAAGCAGTAATTGTAGTGCTCTGCTTTTGCTGTGAAGGATCTAAAGCACTCAAATAAGTTAGAACTGTATTTGTAACAGGCAACTTCTCTAACATGTAACTTGCTGTTGACATATATGCATTTCTCAGTAGTTTATAAAAATGTTTCATCCAATGACACCTCATAATAATTACTTTAGAATAGGCATAGCAGCCAACATTTAAATATTCATTGGAAAACTGTTTAGTGATATCATTTACATCAATTTCTAGAAGTTTCTGCACTTGAAATTTCGGAAGAAATTCAGGTTTGATGAATAAAGATAAGAAATCTTTACATACTGAGAATATTTTCGAGTGGACTAGATGCAACAAAGGCTTTTCACTCTGAAAAGTCTTTATAAAATTATTGAAATGAGGTAAAATTCCAAGGTAAAAATCCAAATAAAAGTTAAACTTTTCAGCTTGTTCAAACATAATACTTATTGTCTCTTTTCTATTTTTACCGGCAGCAGTCAAATTCATTTTTGATATATATATGTTTGCAGCTGTTTAATGTGTTTTCTTTGCTCATTAGTCACATTTCTAGCAATAAAAATCTTGTTCAGATTATCCTCATTTCTTTTTTGTTCATCCTCATTTAAAAAACTGTAATAATAAACAAATAAGGCTTCACGTAAAGCATAAATCCTGTCACATACAACAGAAATTTGCAAGAATCTAGATTCAATGTGCCTGAGCAATTGTCTAGGCTGATCAAAATTTAACAAATTTTGTATATCTGAAAATAATGCCTTGGCTTTCGGTGAATCTTGTATATCATAATATACTGCACATACAAAATTTTCAATAACATTGTAAAAATATGAAAAGAATTTTTTTGCAGAATTGCTCATAATATGAACAATGTCGCCATGAATATCAAGCAAATTTTCATTTTCTTTTTTTACTAAAGTTTCTACTTCTTTTTTAGTGTCCCTCATAGTTGAACAATTGTCCAGCAGACAACTAACAACATTATTGTAACTTAGTTTGCATTCGTTCATTAATTCAGTCACATTTGAAAATATATTTTCAGCAGTTGCTAAATTTTCTTTTCTTGACCCTAAACAGTCAGTCACTACCATTTTTTGTTCCTCGTCATAAAAGCAAACCATAACATTTATCAGTTTATCTGTAGCATTATTGGTTGCTTCATCCACATTCATGGAAAAGAAACTGTTTCTCAATTGATCAGTTAATTCTTCCCTCATACACTTAGCTGTCCCATGAGTAGTGATATAAGTTGCACTAGTCTCAGACATCTTTAATTTTGAAAGAGCCTTTTTATTTTGTGATAAATGTTTGGCTAGATCAATTAGTTTGGGGGCGAGTGAAAATGGTAGGCAATTTTCAGCTAGAAAAGCAGTTACGATGGTTTTTTGATCTGCTATACGATCCGATAATGATGCTGGAGCAAAAATAGGGTCAGCACCGGGAAGAGTGCATGTCAGATCTTGAGCTTTGAAGCGCTTAAGATGTTCTGTATGATTACTATGTTATGAAGTGCTTTCTTGCTGTTATTGCCATAATTGATCTTCTGCCCACAGAGGAGACAAAAACAAAATCCTGATTCCAATATCTTCCAGCACCAGTCACTAAATAGTTTGTTATTCTTGTCTATTTCTTTGAGCCATGCCCATCACCATTTGTTTTTACAAACATGGTTAAAATCTTCATTGATGTTAATAAACTTTACGGACGCCATGGTAAAAATAACATAAAACTGCTATTGAACAAAAAGTTAGCACAGAAACACATGCAAAGAATAATCCACGAGGCTCAAGCTAAGATACGATCTACCACATGGAACATGGGCCACCACCACAAGAATCATAATAAACGGAAGAAAGCTGCCTAGCGTTGGAAAACCATGGAAGAAAGAATAGATATCATCCTTTTCCGATATGAAAAACAGCTTTACCCACAACTTCTAGCCCTATCATGAAGCAACCAATCACAGTAAACTAGAACGCGGATTTTGCAACGTGAAAAAACACAAAAAGAAACCTGATTGGTTACTTGCAAGACGAACTTCCAAACTTTTAAGCTCTACCGTCGATGCTTGTTGAACTGGTCAGCGAGAGAGAAGAAAGACAAATCTCTTTCCCCGACCGTAGGGTAATTCATAGGCTAAAAATAGAACTCTGAACGCAGAAGGGGGAACATAGCGGGCTAAAGATAAAGAAAGAAACGTGTTTTTAGAGCAGAATTAATGTTTGTAATACATTTTTTAAACGATTTTTTTAATCTTTTTTTTTTTTGAATTAAAGAAAATGTATCCATTTTTTCTGTCTCGATAATTTTACCAAGACGGAAATCTGTCCTGAGACGGAAGAACTTGCACCCATGTGCTAAGTGGCCTGTTTTAATCAAGATTATTTTTTTGGATAAAACTTACACGTCTATAGAGATTGTTTGAAAAAGATAATATTTGAGAGGTGAGTAGCATTAAAGTTTGTATAATTTGAGACTACTTCAGTTAAAGTTAAATTAACCCTTTAAGTGTCCAACCAAATTTTCTGTTCAAATTTAATGATTCATAAAATAGTAACTATCAAAAAAGTATTGGTATGAGAATTTTTATTTGGTAACCTTACATATTTATTTACCTCTTTCACTAAAAAAACGCTTTAATATCGATTTTGTATTAAATTAGCCTTTGATCCCAAAAGTTACATCACAGAGAAACCTAGTTAGGATGCTTAGTTAATTACAATTAAAATGAGCACCAAACAATGTTCTCCTTATACCATTATTTAATGGAATACTTTTAAGTGGCCTTGTAAATCAATAAATGTTCTTTACACTACATATTATGCAAAATGTATATTATAATATGTAATTTATAGATGCATATCTATTTGATGCATATCGAGTGTAATACCATTAAAATGCATTTGAAACCCCCCTTGACCGTAATGTAATGGAATACTTTTGATTGTCCCCGTAATTGATCCATGCATCCTTTTTCATAAAATTTGAAATGACTCAACAAAATTACGCAATAATTATATATTTTAAATTTCAAACAATTCGGTTGGGTAGTTTTTGGGTCATTATATGTGGACAGTCGGGCAGACAGACAGATGGACTGAATGACAACTATAGGTGCTACGTATTTACATAATTATGAATGCACCTAAAAAGGAGAGCGTCAAACGTATGCTAATCGCACCAAGACTGTAACCTCCTCGAATTTTAACCCACCTCTGCCAGTTGGTATTTTCCGAAGAAGCAACCCCTCTCAGAGTTCTTCTCCGGACAGTAGGTCAGTACAGTTAAGGGTATCCAAGCTAGTTACCAAGGGTAGCTAGTCTAAGTATGTTTACATTTAAAAAATTGGTAAAATTCAATAATTTCTTTAAAAAGATGGCAAATTATAGATTTGATAATCATTCACATTCAAATTTAGAAATAAATCAGTGATGAACTACATGCTAATAATTTAAGAATTTAAATGCTCATTTAATTGCATTTTCAAATAAAATCGTAAATTGTAAGGGACAAAAGGAAAAAAAAAAAAAAGAAAGAAGCAAATGACAGAGTTATAGATGATATGGACAAGTCAACAAAAGCATGCTATTTTTCCTAAAAAATTTACTTGTAATAATCAAAACAAAAATTCCCTAGAAAAAATATGAAGATGTTCATTTGAAAATTAAGTAACTATTATAAACATTTTGTTAAATTATATAATAGTATATCAACCTCTTATCAATTTATAAAGAATCGTCTTTTCAAATGATTCTTTTGCAGTACTTCCTTTAAGCTGTTTTCCTGTTAAGGAAAACTTTTCTCCAACTTCATCTGTAATTAATTTCCGCAACATGCCAGCAACCATGGCTTTAGCATCCTTCCCAGATGAAGCCATTAGAATTTGTAGCTAAAATATACAAAGTAAAATAATGAAAACCAAGAAAGATATTCTAAAGCCTTTGACAAGTCTCATACTTATATTTTACAGACTTAAAATTTGTCAGACTTATCCATTAAAAAACATTAACATCTGTATACCTGTACCAAAAACTCCATCAAAACAACAACAAATAAACTCAGTTTGGTTGACATTGTTGGTCACAGAAAGAATAAGAAAACAACTCTTTCTATAGAAGAAGAAATCTAACTAGCCAAGATATTGATGAAAAACCAGTATAGTGTACGGTACACTTTAGGAATTTTTAAATTTTTGTGCACTAGTTCTAAATAGTAATTTTTCATATTTAATAAAGATTTATAAAACAAGGTCAAAATAGTAATAGTTAAAATTAAAAACTGTCCACAAACTATGTTTTTTGTATACTTCATGCTATTTCAATTGCAACTTAAGATTAGTTGCATAGAGTCTGAATAAGAAAAATATTGAGTATGACAATATGCATCTATACTTCAAATAATGTAACATATTTTTTAAATTGCAATTATTCCCTACTAATATAGATTTTATTCTTTTGCTTTTTCAGAATACATAAAATTGCAAACTTAGATTTACTCTCCCGACTCTCAGAAAATAATTATTTCAAAACAGCTGATCACTAATTTCCTACCATTTTTCTACACTATAATCTACAATAGCATATTTATATTTTTATTACAAATGATATAGAAATAAATTAAAATTCGTTTCGATACTGAAATTTAGACTACTACTTAACGTTTTGCATAAAAACAAAAATTATTACAGTACATAAATTTTACCTACTAAAATACCAGACAAACTTAATATTTTCACCAACATAGTTTATAAAAGAAAAACTTATATAAAAAGGTACATACAAGACTTCGCCTGAATGAAACATTTTTTTCAATGTTCTCAATGTTCCTCAAATTATCAAAGTTTTCTAATTTGATGGGTAGTAAATTCATCATTTGTTACATTTCATCAGTTTTAGGCGCTTATTTTCGATTTTGTTGCTGCTCCAGTTTTATAATTATGGAGTCTAATTTTGCACTGTTTGACTTGGCCAACTCGGTTAATTGACCAAGGGCACTCCACATTTCTGCTTGGCTAGCCTTTAATTTTTTAATATCATCATCTTTCTTTTTTTCACTGCCACTACTATCTAAAAAAATTGATAATGAAAGGAGACACAATTTAAATTATTAACACAAGATAACCTTTTCAGACATATTAAATTTAAGGGCACTTTTCGATTATATTATATGCATACAGTAGACTTCCTCAAATTTGCACAGCTTGGGACCAGAGGTTGTGCAGATTTTAGAATTTTGCGGATTTCTGGTCATTGTTTTGCTTACATTTTTTAAACAGTAATTGGAATATAATTAATAATGAAATCAAAAGTATAATGAATGTTTACAATATATTAAAATAAATGAGAAACTAAAATAAAAATTTAGATATTTTTTAAAATGATTAAAATACTAAAAGCAAAGGTCAAGTTAATAATCAATAATGTACAATTATATCTTCATTATAAAGATGAAATATGTTTATCCTAAATTATTCAATGAAACTTGCCTCATAAAGGTAAGTTACTAATTCACACCAGGATCATAAAAAAACAAAGCTTTATTTCAGGTTTAGCCGGACTTAACTAAAAAAACTTTATTAATAGGGGAAGGTGGGGAACCTTAGGACATTTTTCAATAAATATTTTTTCTAATTTTTATTAATGGTTAATTTTTTTCAAAAACAAATTAGACATGTATTATAAACATTTGTGCTTCAAATAAACTTAATACCAAATTAATATCTCACCGAGGGAAATAATAAAAACAATACAAAAAAACATTTAAAATGTCCCAACCTGCTCCACACGGTGGGGCAGGTTGGGACACTAGTTTAAAAAAGAAATACATACAAAACTTTACATTAAATTAATGAAAAATAATTTGATTATAAATCTTTAGTTGAAAATTAAATAGGGGAAGTGGGGGCTCATTGGGACACTTTTTATAAAATCATATTTTTTTCAAGTTTAAAAATGATTTAGTACTTTGATGTTATTTTATCTTATTCCTTATATTATTGGTCATCTTTTAAATACTAAATGAACAGTGTGCCATTAATATTTAAGTAGAAATAATTAAAACAAAAATTATGAAAACTTGTCCCAATGTGCCCCATGCATGAGGCACATTGGGACAGCCCTGATTTTAAGATGGGGCACATTGGGACAACCATCTTATTTTTTTTATCTAATGACAATATTACAAAATAATTTCTTAAACTAAATGAAATGCTTATTAAACAGTAAATTAATACAAAGAAATGATAATGAATAATTGATTTAATGGAGAAATGAAGTTGTTACAAAATAATGAATAACACCCACATTTTAACGCACATCATAATCTTGTAAATCTGTGCAAAATTTTAAAGTTGTATAGGATTGTGTTGATGTTCCAGGCAATGATATTGGGGATGGCAGTTTTAGAACTATGTCATTTAAATCAATTGCACTTGCATCTGCAGATTCTGGGAAAATGAAGTTCCATAATTTATCCTTTTTTCTTAGAAAAGACACAATTTCTTTCTTTCCTATCCTATCAATTTGACCAATATAATGAATTGGCTTGGATCCTACAAAATTTTTTGCAAGGAATTTCACCAGTACAAAATCATTAACCTGCAATGCATCTGTTGATGGATCAAATATCTTTAGCTTTTGATACAAGTCAATATCATCGTATGATTCACATTCTGAATTGCTGTCCACATTAAAATCTAAACTTCTTTCAGAGTCACTATCTGAATCAATTTTTATATTATATTTAGCCTTTTTAGCTGCTAAGGCTTCTTTCTTTGGAACTGAATGCTTCTTTTTTGCTTTCTGTTGATTCGCTTTGTCTTGAATGAGATTTTTTTCAGGGGTAGAAGTTAAAATGCGTGTTTTATCACATTTCCTACATCTTCGTTTTATAGCATATGTTCTATTGTATTTAGGCAATGGTCTGAGAGATTCTGGTGTCGTTAATGAACTTCCATTTGTAACAAAGTTGTCTGTAGATCACATATCAAAGATTGTTGTTGATTCATACATAATGTACCAGACAGATCTGCTTCATCAGATACCGTAACAGATTCTTGACTATCCAAATCTTTTCTTGCAAGTTCAGCAGAAGGACTTGAATTCACTACATTTGATTCCGTCTTATGTTCATGAGTCACTTGTGATGGCAAAAAATCAATTTCATCGAAAATGTTGTGATTGATAGGCCATATGCCTGCAGATTTAAATCCACTTAAAATGTTCTTAATTGTAAATGAAGCTTTGTTAGCAAAATTTGATATTTCTGGAATATCATATATTGTGAGTCTCTTTCCGGGATTATTCATCATCCAATCATTCATTGCAGATTTTACATTGGCTTTGAAAGCACCAAATACTGCGACATCAAGTGGCTGTAGTCGATGTGATGTGTGAGGTGGAAAAGTCAATTCAATTCCATTTTCTCTACAATATAAAATAGCTTCTAGTGCTGTATGGCTTTCATGATTATCCAGGATAATTAAAACTGGATGCTCTTTCGAACTTCTGGAGTGCTTCTGAAAGTGTTTTAAAGTTTCAAGAAAAATGTCTCCATTCATCCATCCACTAGGAGTAGCACAACCTTTACTACCGGGAGGAGCACCCTTCAAAAAATAGTCCTTGTATTTATGTCTGGGAAATATAAAAACTGGTGGAAGGGAATTTTCAATGGCATTGACAATTGAACACATTGTAACTAATTGCCCTCTTTCAGATGCTGCTGCTTGTGCAACTTGCTTTTGTCCACATTGCGAAATCACTTTAGGAGGATCCATTACAGTAGTAATTCCAGTTTCATCTAAGTTGTATATATTTTCAGGAGTAAAATTGTATTTTGACATGATTGTGTCATAATTATCCATAAAAGCTTTAACTGCAGCAGCAGTAAAAGCTGAAGCTCGCCCTACACTTGTTTTCTCTGGTTTTCATAGTGAAAGTTCAGTATGACGATGCATAAAGTGTTGTAACCAATCAATACCTGCCATTTTATTTTCTTCCCAACTTTCAGGAATAAAAATTTTCAAATGATTTGCATATTGGTATGCAAAATTTCTGGTATTTGCACAGGTTAAACCATAATTCAATTGAGAACATGAAATCAAATAATTTCGCAACAAGAGTTCTTGTTCAGATGTGAAGATCTGTTGAGATGTATATTTGGACTGGAACTTATAATTTATATTTGTTACACAATCAGTCTTGTTTTTTCTCACCTTTTTCAATCTATTAAATAATGTTGATTTTGATAGATCATATTTTATAGCAGCATCTCTCACAGAAACTTTATTTTTCACAATATCATCTATTGCTTTTTCCATATTTTCTTCTGAAATTTTAGTCCTTTCAGTTTTTGGTTTATAATTTCTCACCATTTTCCTGTATTACAAGAATATCTGAAAAAGAAATTGATAAATAATTCACATAACTATAAAAATAAATAACAAATAGAAAAAACATATAAGAAAGCTATTAAAATATGTTACAATGGTATTAGAAAAGGAAATTTATAGGCTAGAATATCTATTCAATAATTAATAAAATAAATTTATGAACTAGAATATTTGTATTAAATAAACAAGAATAAAAATAAATTTAGAATATCAACTAGCATACAACTATGAAAAAAAATAACAAATAGTAAAAATGTATAAAAGAACACTATTAAAATTTATGTTATATTGGTATTAGAAAATGAAATTGATAAACCAGAATATATGTTCAATTTATATTAGTAATAAATAAATTCATGAACTAAAGCATTTGTATTAAATAAACAAGAATAAAAATAAATTTAGAATATCAGTTAGCCTAACTATAAAAATATATATGTATATATATGACAAAGCTATTAAAATATATGTTATATTGGTATTAGAAAATGAAATTAATACAGTAGAACCCCAATAATTCGGATTAACTGGGACCAGACCCAATCCGGATTATCGAAAATCCGGATTATCCGGAGAATTAGAAAAAAATTAAATAAAATAAAACATACTTACAGAAAATCACCTTTATATTAAACTTATTGAATAGTTACAGACAGTAAAAATGGTTACTTTGCTTAATTCTTCCAAAATGATTTCAGAAAAAGGTTTTTTTTATTCAGAATACGACGATGAAGCAAGTTAATGTTGTGGAAATTAGCCAATCGTTTCTCAAATTTGAAAAAAAAAAGAAGACTAAACCAATCCGGATTATCCGGAGATCAGGATTAACGGGGTCCGAATTTGCGGGGTTCTACTGTAAATTAGAATTTATATTAGAAAAATAAATTCATGAACTAGAATATTTGTATCAAATAAGAATGAAATTAAATTTGGAGTATCAGTTAACATAACTAAATAAATAGTGTAAACTAGCAAACAAAGAAAAAAAGAAAATTATTAAAATATCTATTAATTTCATATATATTAAAAAAAAAAAAAAGATAAACTAGAATATCAATTAGTAGAACTAAAAAAGAAATAGATAAATAATTAGCAAATTAGAAATCTTAAAAGAAAAGCTATTAATATATCTATGAGATTCATATTAAAACTGGATGGAGGCAGATTGAGACTGTCCCAATGTACCCCATGCATTATTGTCCCAATGTGCCCCAATAAGGTCATTATTAAAACCAAGGCTAACTTATCATAATATCAAGGCTTGTCATTCGCCAAGTTTCCTTTGACCGCAGTACAGGGGGCGCTGAACTACATGATTTTCCCGTTGGTAGCGCCATCTAATGTGAGAAACTGAAATGTTTTCCATTGTTTCCTATGGGATTATTAGCAGTAGTATGCACCAGGTGGCGTTACTTATGAGACAAAGTCATATAATAAGTTGGCAATTATAGGGACAATTTCAACAATAGATTTTCTCCTGAATGCGAGGCCTTGATATTATGATAAGGGGGCCTTGATTAAAACAAATGGTTAGGCCTAATTTTCTAGAGCACATGGAATAATGATTTATGGTGGAAATGAAAGCTAAATGTTTATAAAAGCATAATATATATCTAGAATTTTAAATAATTTTTTCCATAAAATTTAATACCAACATTTAATGAGTTTTAAAAATTTACTTTTGATGTGATAAAATAGACTTACCTTACTCACAGACAGCAGACTTGAATGAATGAGCTGGAAACACAGGTGCAAGCATATATCAGCAGCGCCATCTAGTGTGAATTTTTACAAAATTTATTTTGCAATAATAAAGGAATTAGAGCCTTTGTCCCAATGTGCCCCCACTTCCCCTACATTTAACATTGAAACATTTTTATGATTTGAATTGCAACACATTTTTATCAACAGATCTTGTACTTGATCTGAACAAATTGATGTTCTTCAAACTCTAATAGAACATATCTTTGCCCTATTGTCTCTCTTTGCCCTATTGTCTCTTTTGGAGTGCCAAGTTTTAAAATAATAACTCCTTGATCCACAAAAAGTCTGTCCTCTTTATCGCGATAAAAAAATTTCCACCCTTGTCCTCGTCTTCTCAAAAAGGACATCTCGTACTCACCGGTGTCTTCAACATTTTCAACATGACCGACAAATGCAACAATATTTCGTTTTCCTGCAAATTTTACCAATGCATACTCTCCCACACTGAGTTTTCGTTTAGCCTGTAACCTTCTGGAGCTGTCTTGAGCAGGCTTGCAATCTGTAGGAAAGTCAGTATCATTTGGACAATTAAATTCATCACTACTGTCATCACACAAGTCAGTTATATTTGGTTTCCTTCCAGGGGTAATTTTTACCAATTCTGCTAGAGCAACTTCTTCATTTTCGCTGCTCGAGGAAAATTCCAACTTTCTGTGTACTTTTTTTGCTTTTTTTTAAGCTGCATTTGGTCTTTTCGGCTTTTCTTGCATGTTTTTTGTTGGTATATTCAAGAAGTTTTACTTTTTCAGGAGAGTCAGTGTAAATTGTCGACTTACTTCGCTTTTTTCCTTTAGAAAAGGTTTCTTTACATGGGACTGCTCTTGGAAATGGTCTGATTTCTTCCAGTATTTGTGGCGACTCCTTTATGTTGATTAGAGATTAAGTCGATGGCTGCTGTACAGTCGGTGAAACAAGTACAGGATTTGGTCTATCAGTTATGTAAGATGATAAAATTTTATCCTCACCAAAGATATCACGGTTAAAAGGTCAAATTCCTGATGCACGAAAGCCCGAAACAATGTTATGTGTAAATGAAATTGGGTAAGCTCTATCCACACATTCAGCTACATCATAAATTGTTATTGGACGACCTGCGTGTGATAACATCCACTGGCTACAAGCAGAATTATAAGATTTTTTGAAAGAACCAAACACAGTAAGATCCAGTGGTTGTAATTTGTGAGATTTATGAGGTGGAAAAGTCAAAATAATTATTCCATGACTCTTGCAGAAATCAAATCGCCTTTATTGAGATGTGGCTTTCATGATTATCCAGAAGTAAAATAATCGGGGCTTGTGGTGAAGGTTTTGCATGACTTTCAAAATGCTTTAAATACAACATAAACAATTCTGGATTTGACCAACCACTTGGATTAGCAGATCCAACAGTTCCAGATGGAGCACCTTTTATCATATGTTCCTTAAAATTTTTACGTGGAAAAATAAGCATAGGAGGTACAACATTACCAATGGCATTCACAGCTGCAATAACAGTAACAAGCTGGCCACGCTCTCCAGAAGTCATCTGTCCAACTTGTTTAGAACCCTTAGCAGCAATTAATTTTGGCGGGACATGAACCGTTGTTACCTCCCGATTCATCCACATTGTAAATTTGTATAAAAAATATTTTTGTATATATGGAAAAAAATGCACCCCTTTTGAGAACTTCTTCAAAATTATTAAAAAAGGGTATTGACATTCTCCTTGTTGAAGCTTGAGGCCAGAGAAAGGCTGGTAGCTTCAGGTGTTCGAAGAGAATTTTTCAGAGTGTCTTTTCATGAAACTTAAATACTAATCTTTCCCTGCTTTCTTATCTACATTCCAGTTTGAGGGCAAATCTTTTTTAGAGGCTGCAGCAAACTGAAAAGCCAATATTCAGACCTCATTTACTGTAAGACCATAATGATGCTTAGAAGCCTGTAAAAGATAATTCACCAACATAATCTCCTCTTCATTGCTGAATATTTGACAACTTTTTATTTTGGATTTATACTGGAAGCTTGCATTTGGTTCAGCTTTCTTTTTAAAATTCTTGACATGGCGACTGAGGGTACTCTTGCTTACACAAAAAGTTTTTGCAGCTTCTCTAACAGACATCTCACTTTTCAACACATTTTCTGCAGCAGCTTCAAGCATATTAGGGTTAACAGCAGGATATTTTCTACCTTCTTTTCTTGATCTCACCATTTTTGCTTTAATATTTTCCTGAAAAAGTTAAGTTTTGACTAAGTAAAAGTAATTCCTTTTTGTACCATTTACAGTTTAAATTCTGCATTTCATTTTGTAAAAATGTTTGTTTACATGTGGAACACCTTGGAGTTAAATAAAAATAGTCCATTTTGTACTATTTAGATTTTAAATTCTACATTTTATTTTGTAAAAATGTTTGTTTACATGTGGGGCACCTTGGGACATGTCCCAAGGTGCCCCACAAGTGAGTGTCCCAATCTTCCCCATCTCACATATTATATATTCAAAACTCTTACATATTTAGGGTTAGCATTACAGTCTATTTTTTACCATTAAAATAACAATAAATACATGTTTTTTCATCACAACATGCTCACACTTACATTATTTCATTTCTTTTATGAGAAAGTTATTCTACAAAACACACATTAATGTTACTCAGCCTCATTCAAAGCAAATAAAATTGTATTATTTATTACCTGCAAACACCAGAGATTCCAAAGCACATGGAAGAGTAGACTGTAGTGCCATTTATTTGCACCTATGAGTGCTAGTTCGTGGCTGTAAAATGAAGCCTGAAAATTGAGATGTCCCAAGGTGGGCCATGTCCCAACGTGCCCCACCTTCCCCTACATAAATATATTTGGTAGGATTGTGATTACCAATGATATTAGCAATAGCTTGATTTTTTCAGAGATAAACTATTCTTTCTTCATGAAAAAACATGAATTCAATAACCTTTAAAAAAATTGCAATTTAAAAAAAATGTATGGAATTGACATAAAATTAAGAGAGTCAAAATTTGCACCTACATCTGAACTTAATGTTTCATTGTTTACATCCGTAAATTATGTGCAGATTTTAGGATTGCGGATTTGAGGGAGTCTACTATATATATATATATATATATATATATATATATATATATATAAAGACATTTACAATCATTGTATATATACACATATATATCCACATACATGTACATTAGGGTGGATCGAAAAGTATGGGAAATTTTTTTTTTTTAGAAATCACTATTTGCGCGGCGTGCAAAAGTTGCCTTTTATGTATACTAGTTTACAGGTTTTTTTAAATTAAAATCCATTCATATCTTCCGGTGCCCCAAGCGCCCCGAAAATAATTAAAAATTGAGTTTTTTATGATCTCTTATATTTTTTTGTTTTATCATTTTTTTTTTTAAACTTTTGGCTTAAAAGCTATCTTTTATCTATCTTAGCTTACATATTTTTAAAAAATAAAATCCATTCATATCTTCTAGTGCACCAAACGCCCCAAAAATAGTTTAAAATTGAAATTTTTTTTTGTTTTATTTTGTTTTTATTTTAAATTATTTTATTTTACTTTTTGAAATTCATTTGGCACTGGGTTGGAAAGTTGTTATTATAATACTACATAACTCTGCAGTTCGGATATATTTTTTAATCAAAATCCATTCACATCTTTGATGCATGAATTATAATTAAAAACTGAAATTTTTACAAAAATGTATTAAGAATAATAATTTATGAAAAATACTTACAAATTTTGAAAATAGTTTAATTAATAACGTATAAGGTTATAAATAACATTAATTTTACAATAATAAGCGACATATAAATTAAAAAATCAAAGCATTAAATCATAAAAATTACAAAAATCGAACTTACATAGAGAAAAGTTTTACATCCTTCAATTTGGAAATTTACATATTTTTAAAGTTTGTGATCTTTTTTTGGTATCAAAGTGTTTTATATGGCTTATTGATTTTATTCTATTCAATATAAAACCGTGTGTCTTTTCTTGTCCAGATACAGTTTCTGATGCCTCAGACACTAGTCGAACGCATCTTTCAACCGCTTGGGTACGGCATAGATATTTTGACCATTTATTCGTTTTTGCAACTTTTATCATATTCTCAATTTCTTCGCAAGGCACATTAATCAAAAGAGGTGGTTCAAAACGTCCAACTCGTTGCCAGTCAACAAGTTCAAAATAATCTTTCGCTTTAAAGTTTATTTGGGGTACTTTGAAAATTCTCACTTCTGTGATTTTCTCTTTTTATTTCTAGCACAAATTAGCTTTCGCATTGCTAAAGATCTGATATGCTTTGTGTTATCTGTGAGCATTGACAATAGCAAATTTTCAGGGTGGCAAAAAAAAAACTATTCCGTTGAATAACAGCATCTACGATCTTTCTTAAATTGGGTACCAAATATCTAGAATATGTGATAAAGTTTCCAAATAATGACGCGCTCTTTCAGTTATGTATGGCATTGTTTTGATATGACACTATACAGGTGCATATACCTTCATAATATATGTTGTAAGAGTAATGAGATTATCAGAAGGATTTTCTGTAGCCACTTACAACCTTAAAATTCTACACGCAGTTGTTAGCCATCTTGAGTGATAAACTGGACCAGGTTTCATTAATGCCAGATCAGAACCACATTCACCACATGATATTGCTATGCAAATATCATATAAATATTGCTGGTCATTGCTGAGAACTCTTCTATCTATGTTGTCTTCCAAATAATAAAATATAAAAAGTTTATTTTATACATTTAATAAAATATGATAAACGATTTCTCATCCTATCGATCTACGTTTTACATTAGATAAATTATTCTTTAACTGTTAATTTTACTTGTATTTTTTAGCTCAAAATTTGCATGAAACTCGATTTTCGGCAAATAATTAAAAGTTTTGGGGCAATGGAAGAAATTTATCAAAGTCGAAAATTATTTGGATGCATGCTAATATACTATAAAATGCATCTTTTTTATCCCGCTGATAAAATAATTTAAAATAAATTAAAAAAACAAAAATTATAAATTTTTATAAAATTTAAATTTTTTTACTACTTTGGGGGCGTTTGGGGGCACCGGAAGATATGGATGGATTTAAATTAAAAAAAAGATTAAACTGATATATATATAAGGCAACTTTTGCAACCTGCAGCAAAAATAATTTTATAAATATTAAGAAGCAAAAAAATATATATAAAATTTATAAAAATTTCAATTTTTAACTATTTTTGAGGCGTTTGGGGCACCAGAAGATATGAATGGATTTCAATAAAAAAACATGTGAATTAGTATGCATAAAAGGCAATTTTTGCTCCTCGCGCCTATTCGATTATCTGAATTTCGATTTTTTGATCCACCCTAATGTACATATATACATAACACTGATGCACAGTTAACTGAAAAATACCAATTTTAATAACATACTTTGCAACTCTAAAGACCTACAGTTGGCAAAAAAAGTATTTGTACACTCTAAAATTTTTAATTTTTTACTAAATAAAAACAGATATTTTGTCAAAAATAGTTTTAATACAGTCTGTTTACCGTGCGTTTTAAATTACACAACAGAAAATTTCGATAAAGATGTAAAATAATTTTCTAATGGGAAAAGTTTAAAAATTTCTTGCAAAAAAAGTATTTGTACATTTCTCCATCCTGATATGTACTGTGTTTTATAGTGTTTATGGTTCAAAGGACTACTTTTACAGAAGCTGTTAATAATTTTTAAGTTCATATTATATTTGTCTGACATTTAATTTAATTTGCTCTTGAAGTAATTGAATATAGAACCTAATACTAGAGAGGCACCTCTAGATATATGAAATCCTATGATTGAGCATAATAAAAATTTAAATACGCAACAAGAATTTGTAAAAGCTATTAAATTACCATTTACAACTATTGGATGTATAGTGAGAAAATATGAATAAATTAAAAGAATCGAAATTCAATGAAAACCAGGACTTCTTAGCAAACTAACAATGAGGGAAAAAGAGAGTGTTGTTAAAAAAGCTTTAAAAATTCCTGTGCGTTCGGTTCAAAAATTTGCTGGAGACCTTGCGACATCTTCTCGCATCAGAGTAATACCTCAAAAATTAAAAAATATTCTTCTCAATGCAGATTTAAAAGGAAGAACCTCAAGGGAAAATCCATTCATCAACGAAACAAATAGGCGAAAACGCATAGTATTCGCTTTCGCATACAGAAGTAAATCATTGGATTTTTGGAAAACAGTAATTTTTTCTGATGAGGAAAAATTCGGAATTTTCTTACCATCAAGCATTCGAAAAAATTGGCGTAAAAATAAAACTGTTCTAGATCCAAAACGTATACCTCAAACTATCAAGCATGTTGGGGGGAATATTATACTTTTGGGGTGTATAGCTTCTAATGGAGCAGGACATTTAAAATTTTTTGACAATGGAAGGACAGGTTTAACATACAGTGATGTGTCGCGCCATAATTTATTAAACTGTGCCAAGAAATTATGCATAGAGGAAGCTTTTCACTTTCTGCAGGATAATGACCAAAGCATACTGCTGTGATCACCAGCACATGCTTACGACAATACTCGAAGACGACTGGTAATTCCTCTAAAATCTCTAGACTTGAATCCAGTAGAAAATTTGCAGATGCTATTGGATGCAAAAATCCGAAAAAAAAATATGTATTAGTAAAAAACAGTTTTAAAGAAGCTCTTATTGTGTCATGGAATAACATTAACCAGACCACTACAAAAAAGTTGGTGGAATCTATGTCATACCATCTAGAAGTAGTCATAAACGCTAAATGAATTCGCACAAAATATTAATTTGTATCATTTTACTAAATTTTCCTTAATTATATTACATTAAGATAGTGTACAAATACTTTTTTTGCATTATAATTTTGTATATTTGTTTATTATAATGTAAAAAATCGATTCGTTTAATTTTGTTTCTGCTTCTATAATATTATAATGCATTAAATTAATGTATTACAGTATTTTTTGCTTAAATCTTTTGTTTAATTTCATTATAATTTAAAAAAATGAAGTGTACAAATACTTTTTTTGCCAACTGTAGATCTTGTGAAATTGTTTTCTTTTAAACCTCTCAAAAGAGAGTCAGATACCTCACCAGCCGATTCTTGCTGATTAGCTCCAGTGCAATTTTCAGGCAATGCATCTAAAAAAGGTTGAACAGCTAAAACCATGACTTTTGTTTGGGGTTTTTTCAATCTGAATGCTGCCTAGAAGAATTAATAAATAGAATTGTAAAAAAAAAGAAAATGAATACAAGATCAAAAAGTTTTACCAAATTTGTGTTTCAGTAACATACTTTACCAAAATTCCTTGAGGGAGGCACATTTTCACTTAAAAATCTAGAGAAATCTGAATCTTTGGTTGCTCCATAAATCGGAGGCTTAGAAGGTGGTAATGGAGGGGCACACAAATTCTTTAAAGTAGGTCTAACTTTTTTTGGTTTTTGAGAAACACTAGCAGCTTTTTCATCCCCACTACTGGATTCTTCCCCAGACAGACAAATGATTCGCTGCTTTCTTTTACGACTTTTTGTTTGTTTGTTTTCGCCATCCTCTGACTCTCTGTTTGATGTGTATTCGGCCTCTGATAAAGTACTTTTAGCATCAATGTAATTTGCTAAAACAAGAAAAAGTAACATATAAATAATTTTTTTATTTCCAATAAAACAAACTAAATAAATATACACTTATGAAAAAAAGGATGTATTTTTGTTTCTTTACTTTATATGCCAAAAGATCTGGAATTGCCAAAAAAATTATATCCACTAGTGGTAAGTTTTAAAATTTAGCAAAGTCAAGTTAATTCAATTAGATGAAAGAGAAAACAATATTGTTTTAACAGTTAAGTGCAAAATCAGAATTTAATAAAAGCTGTCCTGATTAAATTTATATAGTTCACTTTACAATTAAATCATACACACCCTCTCTCACTTACAAGAAATAAATTTTAAAAATGCTGATTGTAAATAGCAATCTTTGGAAATTTCTTTGACTGTCTCCTGGCTTAAGACCAATATGAAATCATCTGTTTAAAAACATTTCAAAACTTTATTTAAATGCATTATTGCTATTTTTCATACAAATATGATTTTAAGCATTGTTAGTATAACACATAAGCTGTAAAAAATCTTTCTCACTATCTTTCTCGCCCCCAGGGGGATACTTTCTTTAGGTATTCACGGGCTTCACAACCCCGGAGCACCTGAGTGATCTTTCCCCTTTCCTTTTCCTCTTACTCCTCTGGTCTTCCTTTCCTCTTTGTTTCACTCTCGTTGTGGTTTCCTCTTCGGAGGTGAGGGCAATTCTCTATGAGCCGATGTCATCCTGCATATCGACTCATGGAGAATTGTAAACCACCCACGTGTTGGCCGTGCGTGGTGACCCATGGCCCTGGAAAGGGGGATCCTGGCAGTTGAGGGAAACCAACACACTGCTTTGGCCTCTGCTTCAGGTAGACGGGAGGTGCATATTGGTCCCGTATGCATCAATCGGCTGATCAGCTGACTTTGGTCACTGGCTTAGGGATCAAGCGAGCAAGTACTTACTAGCCATCTCGTTAAGGGTGGAGACTGGTATAGGAGTATCTTGTGACCGTATGGGCCCTGGTTAACACTGTTGCACGAATGTGCATCCCCTTGTTGGGCTCGGTAGTGGGTGGTGCGGCCGGGGTCTGAATTTTATTTTTTCTAACATGGATGGGAAAACCTCATTTCCTTCTAACTCTCTCCCAAGTGGAGAGCAACAAAATGTACAGAATAATTTAACTCGTTTCTTTGTAATGAAACGCACAGATAGCCACTCAGATAGTTCTTTTAAGAAAACTTCTCCGTTCCTTATTGCAAAAACTTTCCAGTCTTATCTGGGAGATGGACATTCTATTAAAAAATTGCAATCCGGAGATTTACTTGTTGAGGTTTCTTCTGCTAAACAGTCACAGCTCCTCTCTAATTGCTCTACAATAGGTACTTTCTCAGTAAATGTTCAGGTGCATAAAACTTTAAATACAAGCCGTGGTGTTATTTCTGAGCCAGATCTTTTATACTCTACTAAAGACGAACTGTTACAGAATTTGAAAGAACAAAATGTTATAGATGCACGCCGTATCACCATCCGTCGAAATGAACAAGTCATTCCTACAAAACATGTTATTCTAACATTCAATAGCCCTACTCTACCGACCAGAATTAAAGCTGCTTACCTGAACTGTCCTGTTCGTCCTTACATCCCTAACCCTCTCCGCTGTTTTAAATGCCAGCGTTACGGTCACACTAAAGGTACCTGTCGCGGTTCTACTACTTGTGCACGGTGTGCAGAAGTTGGCCATGAGTGCAATACATGTGAGAATTCTGAACGCTGCATTAACTGCAAGCGTGATCACATGGCATACTCCCGTTCCTGTCCTAGCTGGATACGGGAAAAAGAAATCCTTGAACTTAAAATAGCCCAGAATATCTCCTATCCTGAAGCCCGTAAAATTGTCGAATCCAAAACTCCTTCTGTCTGAGTATCTTACTCCAGTTTACTCAGACAGCATTCAAAATCCGTTAGGCACAATAGCACTCAGACTGACTCATCCGCCAAGTAATTCATTTATAACTCAATCAACCAATACCCCTATCAAAGAATCCCATGATATCTGTCTCCCTACAAAAATGACTGGAAACCCACAGTTAGAATTTTAGCCACCATCTTCAGAACCCGTTAAAATAATTAATCTTGAAAAACAGGACAGAAATTAATGGCTCAATCTAAGGAACCATCCAAAATCAAAACTGAGGCTATGACTGCTCCATCTTCAAAAAATACACCAAACTCATCTAAATCCCAGACTGTTACCAAGGCATCCACAAGTGCAAGAACACCACAAAGATCTGACACTAGTCAAAAACAGTTTCTAAAACAAAAATCTAGCTTACACAGTTTTTCGCTAGCAGAAAAAAAGAAAACCTCCTCTCCAGCCTCTCTACCATGGAATACTGTAAGTAAAAAAAAGAAAAACTCCAACCTTAGCCCAATTATTAGAAATGTGAAAGACCCGAAACATCTACAGCACTATGTTGAAGATGCCATGGACTCCGAATGTTACACCAACGACTCCGATGCTGATGACGATAACACTATCTTAGAAGAATATGAGCCCAATTGATATGACATTATCTTTTATTACTTTGTGTTTTAAACTTGTTGCATTTTATTCACAATTTCATGTTAGTTTCTTTATTGATTGTTCAGTTTTTATCCAGTCATATTTTCCCTTTTTTAAACCTTCCTCTTCACTCTTTGGTTAGTTATAAGTATTTTTTACTCACATGTGTTACCAACATTGCATTCTTTTTTTTTTTTTTTTTTTTTTTTTTTTGTTTAAACCTGTTTTTATGTGAACTTATACAACTATTTGTATTTTAACTTTTTACTTATAAGTGTTTTTTAGCTATGAACTTTGATCTTTTAATTGCATGTTTTATTTACCTATTATTACTGATTTTATTGGTTGTTACTACTATATAGTTTTAGATGTGTTTTCATTTTGACATTGTCTTGGCGCAGCATGTCCCAAAGGGGACCTTGCGCCATTAAACCCCAATCAACCAACCAACCAACCCTGCCACATTACCACCTGCCGCTCCACTAGAAACACTTTGGTTCTGAGCCTGTAACTTAAGCTTCTCAAGCTCAAAATTCATCTCAAACTTTTTTAATTCCAGTTCTTCCGAACGACGCTTTTCTTCTATTTCTAATTTACGCTGTTCTAACTCAGCTGCTTTTTGCTTTTCCTCTAAATCTTGTCTATGCTGTTCTTCCTCGCGAGTCGCAATTTGATTTCTGACTAACAAATTCACGAAATCAACTTCGTACGAGGGAGAGGATTTAATCTTATCACGCAATGTGACAACAGTCATAGAGGGTTGTACATCTAAATTCATTTCTAAAGCGACCTGAAATAGGTCAAGGAATTGAGATAAGGCTTAGTGGGATTTTCTTTTATTTTTCTTTGCTTAGAATAGCTGAGAATGAATTTGATCTGGGCTAGTGTTTGTTTTTTTCGATTTTTACTTTTTCGAACTTTGACTTTCATTACTGACTCCGAAAGTAAATATATTTCAAAGCTAAAGATCAAACTCAGCTATGTTTAAAAAAATAATAATAATTAAACAAAAAATAAAAAAAACATATTAAAATGCAAGCGAGAAATTAATTTAAAAAATTTTTTGATAGGGATAAAATCATAGGGATTTTATACCGATAAAATTAATTTACTGAGGGTTACTTACGTGAGGGGCAGGATAGCTGTTGAAGAATAAAGAAATATTCTGAAATTTTATTTTTATTTATATTATGATTATGGAACTTATTTGACGGTTCCGAATCATGCCAATGTCATTTATTTTTATTATAACACCTTTCTTAAGTAAAATTGAATTTTCTTTATTAAAATACTTTAGATTAATTTTAAACACGATTATACAATCGGTAAATTAATTATAACAATTTTTTTTTTTACTTTTTTCATCCCCTCCCCCCTCAAAAAAAAAAAAAAGTCTGGGCCAGGATTCGAACCAGGGATGTATTGGCTGAAGCCACCAATGCTCTTCCAGCTGAGCCATCCCGGACACGAACAGTGCATGACTATTTCACCCAATTAACCTCCCCGGACATTTTTCATCCCCCAAAAAAGGGGAAAAATACATTTGTTCTGTCTAGGTTTAATTTGAATATTTGCAATAAGTTAAATATTTTCTCGTTTTTGTATTTATTAAAAATTAGATTTAATTATGGTTTTTTCTATTTTATGGCTTTTTTTAATTCTATTATTGCCCTTTTCAAAACAGTAAACTCCATTAAGGCAAGCTGCTTTAAATTATTTATTTATTTATTTTAAATATGACTTATTTTGATAGTCTGGTATTTTTTATTATTTGAAATAACTTGACTGGATAACAATATCTTATACATTTATTTGTCTATATAAATAATTTATCATAAATTTTTTTTATAAATAATTTATTCATAATTTATATAATAATAAAGAATGAGGAACTAATAAAGAGTAGCTTTATTTGCCAGGGAGGGTATTCTTTTCGGTTAAAAATACACAGTATAAACAGTTGTATAATACCATTTATATTGTGCAATTCAAATTTACTTTTGAGCTACAAAAACAATTAGTCACCCATCCCATTTCATCAAACTATTGAATCATTCCAAAACTTTCTGTATGTAGTTAATTTCATTAGTATCACCTTTTGGAGCTGTTCTGAAACTTCTTGTGATGACCCTGTGTGCTGTACAAGGGGTGTATCCATGTGCCCCAGTTTCCCCTACTTTATTTTATACATGTATTTCACTCTTAATTTAAATTAAAAGCGTCTTTCCTGAAAGAATCATGCATAATAAAGCATAAAAGTATTAGAAAGATGTAATATCAGTTAAATCTTGTTGTACTACAACATTTTTAAAATCTCCAAAAACTCTTCCTTAGCCTATTGTTTTATGAATGCTAGTTAAATAGTACAGAAAACAACAACATTGGTTATGTTTAAGATAATGAAATATTCGTTAAACTCTAATTAATCTATTAGGATAGCTAGCGTTAATGTTATTAAAGTAAAAGTAATTTTTTCCCAAAATTTTGTAAAGAAAAAAAAAAAATGGACCCAAAAGGGTTGAAATTAAATGTCATCAACGTCATACATATATCACTATATATTAAAACATAAATTTATATAGTCAAATAAATGTATAAGATATTGTTATCTAGTCGAGTTATTTCAAATAATAAAAAATACCTTATTATTATACCTTAAAATACCTAATTAGACCTATTATCAAAATAGGTCTTATTTAAAAAACATTTAATTTTTTTAAAGCAACTTGCCTCAATGGAGTTTACTGTTTTGAAAAGGGCAATAATAGAAAAAAACAATGGCAAAATAATTATTTCAAAATGTTGTTGCCACAAGAAATAATGAAAGTTTGAATATCGGTGAAAAATGACATTTTTCAGATTTTGGCACTCTGTCAGGAAAAGCACATCCAACTTGTCTCAATTACATACACATTTTTTAAAAGTGCTAATGTTTCTATTGCTAATGTTAATGTTTCTTCTGCACATTTTTTAAAAGTGCTAATGCATGGCTTTCAAATGCCACCTCTTATTTCATGGCAACTGGAACATGCAAGCTGTTACATGGTCTTAAAAATAGAGAAAAACAGCAAAAATGGATCTTTTTGTGACCTTGCAGCAAAACTTGCCACGGGTTTTTCATCTATTACATAAAGTTCAACCCTCTTACATTCCAGATACAAAAAGAATTTGGTGGCAAGTTGTGCGCGCAAAGAGCTGTGAGTCATAGCAATATCCATGTCTTAAAAAAATGCTTTTTTTTTTCCATGACATGACCTTTGGGGGTCCATAAAAAATTAACAACTCAATTGGGAGCAAAATATTCTGGATTTAATTCTGGATAAAGCGTATCCCTGATTATTTATAGAGTTCTTTTTCAGATTAAAAGAAGAGGTGGTCGATTATATCCCCCTTAAATTTGACAAATGGGTTTTTTTATGCAGAATTACCAAATTTGTTTTAAATTTTGATTGTAGGTTCTTTCTGATAAGGTGAATCTGTGATTAGTTTCTGAAATTTAATGAAATAAAGGAGAGGGATAGCTCCTCTTAAATTACATAAATATGTTTTAAGGAATATTTATTTTTTGTTCCTCTGCGGGGTGTGTGTGGGGGGGAGGGGGGGGAGAGCTGTCTATAAATTCTGAATCTATATTTTATATATAAATTTTTTAATATTTATTATAGGATTTTTAATAATTTCAATTATAAAATAATAAATATTTATAATAATTATTGTTATTGAATTATATATCAATGTTTCTTTTTATACTTTTACATATATGAAATATGTACAATATAATAAATAATAATAATAATTAATGTAAACTATTACTAATAATACTACTACTTAATAATAAATAATGTAAATTAAATATAAAAAATTAAAAATAAATGTATGAATAAATATAATTAAATATTAAAAATTACACTCATTAACAGAAATTTATTTAAAAAATGATAATAATTCTATTAACTCTAGTAAATCAATTAAAATGAATACATAAAAAAATACAAAAAAATATAAAAAAATAGTTCAATAAGCAAGAATTGTTTAAAAATTGATAATATTTTATTAACTCATAATGAATCAATTATTATAAATGTACAAATGAATAAAATTAAATATTCAAAATTAGTTTCATTAACAAGAATTGAATATAAAAATGATAATATTTAATTAAGTGATAGGAAATTAATAAAAATGATTGTATAAATAAATCAAATTAAGTATTAAAAATTAGACTTATTAACAAGAATTTTCTTTAAAAGTTAATATTTTATTATCCGCCATTACTGACACTATTGTAATGATACGAGGCAAGTCTGATGGAGGTACATGACAATAGTGACAGTAATGGCAGATAAAATATGATCCTTTTTTAAATGAATTTTTGATAATCACTATATTTTTTATATTTAATTATATTTGTTTATATATTTATTTATAACTTAATTATATATTTTATTTAGATATGTGTATTATTAATTAATTATTAACTTATTATAAATTGTTTATTATTTAATAATAATTACAATTTTTATAATTTACTTATATTATTACTTAATTTATTAATATATTATTATATATAAAAATATATATTGTAATATGTAATATTATTATTATCCATTAAACACTTAAAACTATTCAGGGATTCACCTTATCAGAAATAACCTATATTTAAAATTTTTAATACATCGGAAAATTCTGCATAACAACCGATTTATCTAATTTAGGGCGGATGGGCACGGGGGTATTCATCCATTCCCAAAACTAATCAAGGAAGCATCTTTTCAGTATGAACGTACATCCAAAAATTGAACCAAAGCAGTTCATTCAGCATGGAAAACCCATTTACCTAAATTAAGAGCCTCCCCCCCCGATCCCCCTATCATACTCAATCAATGAATCACCAAAATCAATAATGAATCTCCGAAATCAATTCCTTGTCACCTTTTTTCCCGGTAACTTTTTTCCGCTTTTATAGTTTAGGTCACTTTTTTTCCTAGATTCATGTATATCATATTGCTATACTATGTATTAAAAAATATATATGAAATAACATAAATGGAAAAAAATCACAATGAATATTTTATCCAAAATAAAAACACCAGAAATATAAAACACCAGAATATTCGTATTCCAAGCATACCGGTTTTGGTAGCATATAGCATACCTTCCTCAGTGCTAAAGATAGTGGAAATTTGCTACAGGGCTCATATATATCCCCATGCTCCCTGTATATATATGAGCAAATTTCCACTATCTTTAGCACTGAGGAAGGTATGCTATATGCTACCGAAACCGGTATGCTTGGAATACGAATATTCTGGTGTTTTAACGTTGAAAATAATTTTAACTTATTAACTTTTCAAAGTATTCGGGGCCTGGAGATTCTGCTTTGGTTTTGCAAGTTCCATTTATATTCCTTTATTTATTTATTTATTTTCTCTCATGTTTCAATGTGTTATTTTCTATTAAATTTAGTAGTTCATATATTGTAATGCAATTAATGGTTTATATACAAATAAATATATATATATGTAAGTACTTTTATACTTTTTAAAATACAACCAAAGTAATTCAGACAATACCATTCAATAAACCTATGAAACCAGTATTTTTACAATCATGTTATTGTAAACAGTTGAAGTTTGAAGTGAAATAGAAAGCAGATTATCAGAATAATAAAAGATAAATGGACATTAGAAGGCTTTTTCATTAAACTACTCTTCAGGGGTGCACATATATATATATATTCATAAACCGTTGAATTTAATACAAAATTAACACATTGAAACATGGAAAAAATAAATTGAATATAATAGAAATTTGTAGAATCAAAGTAAAATCTTCAGGCCAATAACAATCTGTAATTCCAAATACTTTGGAATTAAAAATAAAGTGTGTGGTTTCATCTTCGTATTAGCCATGAAAAAAAAATACAAAATGCAGTGTAACCTCGACTATCCAAGCTAATTAGGACAGCTATTATCTCGGATATCAGAAATCTCAGATAGTAGAAATTGTGGGCTTGCTCGCTTTACTAGTTTTTTTTTGCAAATTTAACATCTCTTAGAATAAAAGACAATAAAAAGGTTTTTAAATAAATAAAAAAAAAAATCCATAAAATTTATGACAAAAATTGCTATTAACAATGTTGCCTGCAGTTTTTGCCGTAAAAAATGCAGTAAAATGAGATAATAAAAACATTTACATCTAATTGTACTGCAATTTTTATAGCAAAAACTGCTGGCAACATTGCTGCCAGCAGTTTTTGCCATAAATTTAACGGATTCTTTTACAGTGCTTGTATAATGCTATATTTCACAGTTCAACAAACTTTAAAAGGAAATCAATTAGTAGTAAATTTTTAAAGCAAATTTAATTTTTTACTATACTAAGTTAAATCTAGAATATGCATTTTCAAAAATATAACAAATCTCAAGAATTTTTCAAATTATATTAACATGATATATTTACATTATTTTGTATAGAAAAGTCTGCTTATTTCATAAAAAAATCTATATTTTCTATGAATGGTTATTCGATCATGCAAATTTTTGAGTAATAGAATATCTATTGGTATAACATCGCTTTTTAATTCCAAATATTTTAGGGCAGTTAACAACATCAGTATGACTTTAAGTCCTTGAATCTGCAAGACCCTTGCTGGTTGGTTGGTTGTATAAGGTTTAGTGGCACAAAATCCCTGTGGTGGTTTCTCATAAACCCCTGCCATATTATTTTAATTTAATTGTATCAACTATTTTATTAGCCATCATTCATTCTTTTATTAATGTTCTCATTTTAAATATTATTTCGATTTCGTTTCTTTTGATGTCTTCTCCTGTAAATATTTCTTCCTTACATAACATTTTGAATGTTCTAAAACGGTAAAATATTGTTTGAATTCATTCCTTTCGGTTTAAAAAGCTTCTAGCAATTTCTACATCGTTCTATGTGTGGTTACTTCCGTTAATTTAGGCCCTCCTCTTGGCCTATGAAATTACATTCTTCTGATGACGTGATTTAAGCTGTTTAGTGCCTGGCCACCTTTTTGGCTTTGCTTCTTTAAAGGTACTATCGTATTTATCCTATTAAATTCATATTTCCCTATACATTTGCACGTAACTTGGCTTTTTTTCCTCTCGCTTTCCCCATTCTAACTTTGCCAACTTGGCATGTTCCGATTTTACGGTAACCCTTTCTCTTTCCTCTCCCCTCGCTCAGTGCCGCTAGTGCAGTTGAGTGGAAGTTAAGCTGTCGAGTGGTTGTTTTGGAATGAGTAAGGCACATTTACCGCCCCGACCTAATTCTTCTGGTCGTTTTACCGACCGCTTAAAATTTGAATAACCTGTCGTGAATATGTTAGTATCATTTGTGCTTTTTCACAATATTAATGGCACTCTTCGGTGTTGTATTGACTATGACTATTCGAATTCTTCTGTTTCATCTCATATTGTTCTCAAAAAATCATTTTTCTTGAAAAGTGATGAAGAAATAATTGTTCTTCTTGCATAAAATATTATGAAGTTTTGATTTATGGAAGATGGCTTCTAAAAAAAATATAATTATGTTCGCAAATGGGATCCCCAGGAAAAAAAGAGAGAAAGCTCATCACGATTCAATTTCTTCCTTTTATTGATTTGATGATGTTATAAGTATGTGATGATGTTATATATGATGATGTTGATGTAATGATGTTCCGATCTTTATTAAAATGATAGATCGAATGTGTCAAGTGAATATATAAAGAAAAATTATTGTGAAAATGAATATCTATATCTATTATCATTCATGAGAAGATTATTATAAAATAAATAATGATATATATATATTATGCTTCATGAGAAAATATTATAAGAATATGATGTCATTACTTTGCTTCATAAGAAAATATAAATAAAGTTTTGTTCTTCAATTTTCAACAATTTGTATCAAGGTAATTCTTTTTCGTCATGTGTTTTATTCATCAGTCGTCAAGATTCAGGTAATGTTTTCTTATTTACTTTATTTTTCTCACAAGTGACTTTTAAGTTAATATTATCATAAAAAAAAAAATCTCTATGAAGAACTATAAAGGTATATTTTGTCATGTCCTTTTATTTTGGGTATTTTTGCTGGCCCTCATTCAATGCAATGTGCTTCTAACCACTACTATGATCATTTGGCCTATTTTATGGAACGAAAAATAAAAAGCCTTTTTTCCATCCAACTCCTTTTCCAAACACAACAATCCCCTCAGGGACATGCTGCGCCAAAACAAAGACAGAAAAAACAGAATCCAAAAGAAACAAGATCAGGATATCTGGATGGGGTATCCCATCCAGATATAGTGTAAAAAGTTAAAAATTTAAAAAATATTACAGCACAATATAAATGGTAAAATTAAATCAGTAGAAGACTCATTTGGATAGGGTTCCTATCCAAATGTCGTTAACACTTCAAAGTCATAAGAAACAAGGTCGAAGTCATAAGAACAAAAATAGAGATAAAAAATTCATATTTCAAAATAATATCCTGCATGTTTTAAAAAAGTAAAAAGTTATTATGTAAAAAACAAGTATTATGTACAAGTATTATGTAAAAAACAATTATAAAATTAAAGACAAGTGAAATGCAAAATTGCTAATTTCAAGAAGGCATTTGGATGGAGTTTCCATCCAGAATGCCAAAAAGGAATGTCAAAGATAAAAAAAAGTGAAATCCTAAATCAAAATAAAAGCCCGCATGTTTTAAAAAAGCAAAGAGTGCCCCTTGAGGTGTTTCCCCAATGAGGTTCGTCAAGACTGAGGATGATGAATTAAAATAGAAACTATACAAGTGCCGGAGGCCCGGACAGTCCATCAGAATATGACGAATGGTTAGATAATCAAAATGGCAGTGTTGACACATGGGTGCATCCTCCCGTAGTAAAAGATGTTTATGAGTCATTCTAGAGTGTCCAATTCTCAGACGAGTCAGAAGAATGTGTCACATTATACAGTTCCAAAATAAGAGGACTTGTAAATTGGATGCATTTGGCAGTAAAAATGGATTTAAAAATGAGCCAGAAAAAACACAATTTGTTATTTGAATACTTCCTCAAATTTCCTATCATTGCGTTTAAAATAAAAAAAATGAATTTATAAAACGATTCAGAAAGTAAGCAGTTTGGATTAGAGGTTTTTTTTCCAACTCCAATTTTTGTTTAATTTATTTTTGCTATACGAATTGGTCCTATGAAAAACTTGTCAATATAAAAGTTGTAGGCATTATTGAGAAGATGTAAAATAAATTTAATTGTATTTGATAGTTTAAGAATTGACAAAGTTATGGATTTTTTTCTTTTTTCAAACCCCTTTTTATTTTCGTTTTAATTTTTTTTTACCGGTAAGTGTTAGTGCTATCAAAAACTTGCAAATACAAAAGTTTTAGATAATTTTGAAAATATTTATAAAAAATTTAGATTGATTTTATATCTGGAAAATTGACAAAGTTATGATTTTTTTTCTTCCAAAAACCCTATTTTTTTCGCCCCTTGAGCCCATTTTAAACTTTATCAAAAATCTGCCATGCATAAACTTTTGGCCTATTATTTAGAAGTAATATAAACTTTAAACAAAATCAATATCTATTTTCATTAAGAAGTTATGGGGTTTTTTCTGTTTTCACAAAAACGACCCCTATTTCTATCCCCTTAGTCCGATTTTGTCCATTAACGAACTTAGCCGAGATTTGATCACCTTTGATTTTATGTACTAGTTTGGTGGAGATTGGTGAAGAATTATAGAAGTTACCGTGTCCATAAAAACTACCTAAAATGAAATAAAATAAAATTTCAACTTAAAAGATACATTTTTTACATGTTTCTTAGTACTGTTAAAGTAACATTTTTTTTAGATTGAGCGCATTTATATTTGTGTGTCATCCCTGAAAACCTGATGAATTTTTTAAACAGATATAACTTTGCGAGTTTTGAAGATATGAAGATGCAATTTTTATGCATTTTCTAAACTTTATCTTTAAAATTTATTTTCAAGAAAATACTGACATAAAAAATAGTTTTAGCGAAATCCGCAAAGGAATCGACAAATTTTTCCGTTTTTTATAATCATTTGGAATTTTGAACTCTAAATTTTAATGACGCCTATCTTCTTCTGGGACTCTAAGTTTCTTATTTAATATTGCTTCTCTTGATGCGTACTATCACCTCTTACAGTTTTGTTCAAGAATTTAGATTCAGCCTAAATTTTATTTGTTATTTTTGGTCTAAATTTTTTTTAGGAATGTTAATAAAAATTAAGCGAAGAAATCTAATAAAATTTAAAGGTGACAGACTGCCTTCTGGCGCTCATATTTATATGTCTCTGAATATATATATATAGTATTTATAAATAAGTTAAATGTCGATGTTCTAATTTAACTAAAGTATAGCTGAACAATTTAATTTAAAGTTGCTTGCTTAATTATTTTTAAAACATACTTATTTGTCTTACAGGTTCTTGGACAACAACTGGTGGAGATGGCACTGAAAGGTTATTGTTGCATGATTCAGGACATGAATAGAACGAACGGATAATTGTTTTCGGAACTGATGACAGCCTGAAGTATTTGGGTACTTCAGATAAGTGATTTGTTGACGGAAATTTTGATTTATCACTGCATTTATTTGCACAACTATACGTTGTAAGGGTAAAAATGAGCGATTTTTGTGTAACAGCAGCATTCTGCCTGTTACAAAATAAATCAGAATCTACCTACGAATGTTTATTTAGAATTATATTGGAAGAATGTGCGGTTAAAAATATATATCCCGATCCAAAAACATTTCACATTGATTTTGAAAAGGCAGCCATAAACGCCATCAAAGCCACATATGGTGATTTAGTTACCCCCCATTCGTGGATGTTTTTATCACTTGATGCAAAGCACCCATAGAAAGCTACAAAAATTAGGTTTGGTACCAAAGTATAAAAATTGTGAAGATTTTGCACATTTCTGTTCGATGGTTGATGCAACTGCATTTTTGCCATTGAATGAAATAACTAATGCTATTGCCTTATTGAGAACACTGGCAAGACAAGATGAAGACAAGAACAACATTCTTGACTACTTCGATACTACATATGTTATGGGCCGATACAGAACTGTACGCTCTGGACATCAAAGAGTATCTTTGAGAAGAGTGCCCCCTCAATTCCCTCCAGAAATGTGGAATGTGCAAGAGGCCACTCTCCACAATTCTGATCGAACAAACAACGAAACGGAAGGTTGGAACAATAGGTTCAAAAATATAGTAGGACATTCCCATCCAACAATATTTCATTTAATAGAAAAAATAAGGCTCGAAATTGCTGTTGGTGACACTAAAATTCGTCAAGCTGAGCTTGGAGTAGTTGCAACTAAAAAAAAAAAAAGAGGAGCAATTATGAAAATATGCAAAGAAAATTAAAAGTACTTTGTGAGCAGCATGCTCAAGGATCAAAAACTTTAGGAGAATTCCTAAGTGATGTAGCATACACTATTCAGTTCAAATAAATAAAAGAGTATTTTGAAAAATAAAAATCTCTCTAAATGGTATAGATAGTAATAAGTCTGTTAATATGTACACGGATTGCAACATCTTGTAAGTTAGTATTCAAATTAATTTGTGTATGAGGTACACTGCGAGATATAAAGAGAGCCACTCTGCCAGTGGCCCTGTCACTACCAGTAAAGTCTTTTCTGTTTGTTGCATAGTTGAGCAATTTCGCTTTGTCGTTAAAATGGGTTTTCTGGAGAGCTAAGCAGAGTGGTAGATGGTCTGTCAATATCACAGATTTCATCATATTTGTTGCGATAGCCGCGGTAGTTCTAGGATACAATATTAGTCATGAGGTTTTATAGTTTCAATCAGGCACAAACTCTTCTAGTACAGTGTTTTCACCGGCATCCGAATCATTGCCATAGGACTCCCACTCCATAGCCTTGTCCATGTACTGCTGTAGCTGTTTTGGATCCTTAGTGTTCCTTATGATTGAGTTGAGGCCAGAGTTTTGCCTCCCCTTCCCAACAGTCTTCCATTGTGGAGAGGCTGTAGTTGAGGTTTTCTTTTTATTCATTTGTATAGGGGGCTTTTTTAGATTCTGTTATCTGGGAATATCAGGTTTCTGTGGTATTTTGGTATTCGTGGCAGCTTTTGTCTTAGTGGGGCTTCAGATGACTTATTGGATAGAGCAGTCAATTTCTGTCGTTTCTATGTCAATTATTTTAACCGGTTCAGAGGATGGGGTGTTGGTCAATTGTGTTATGGTAGATTTACCTTGTAGGAGTTCTTATGTCAATTATCTCTATTTTAAAATTAAAACTATTCCAAATTAAAATCCCCTCAAAAATCTCATTTTCTGTAGTTAAAACACATGCTCCCGTATTTTTTTTTTTTTTTTTCTGCCCTTTCTCGCTCTCTTGTGTGTGAAAAAACATTCCCTTAAAATTCTCATACCACCCCTGTTCCATTAAATAAATAAAGATAAAAATAAAAGCCTTTTTGTTGTAAAAATGTTTCCCACGAAAGCAATATAATTGTAGTGAAAAGCAGCAGGTTTCCACTTAAATTGAACCACACAGAGGCTCTTTGTAAAAAGAGGTTGTTAAAAATATAAGAGTATAGTTTTTATGACCCGCATGAAGAATTGGTAATGTCACTGTCTAGAAAAATACGACATGTTTTAGAATGCCCCTTTTTCAATAGTATCCCCAAGTAGACCTCCCAGAATTATGCATACTAGTGAAACTTTATGACTGTCATAAAAACAGAAAAACTGAACAATAGATGTTCTTGCTTGAGAATTGCAGTCGAGAGTTTGCACCTGCTACTTTGAGAAGGGTGTGTATACTAGGGTGGATCGAAAAATCGAAATTCGGATAATCGAATCGGCGCGGGGTGCAAAAGTTGCCTTTTATGCATACTAATTCACATATGTTTTTTTATTGAAATCCATTAATATCTTCCGGTGCCCCAAACACCTCAAAAATAGTTAAAAATTGAAATTTTTATAAATTTTATAATTTTTTTTCGCTTTTTAATATTTTTTAAATTATTTTTGGCGCAGGTTGCGAAAGTTGCCTTATATATATATATATATATTAGTTCAACCTTTTTTTTAAATTTTAATCCATCCATATCTTCCGGTGCCCCCAAGTGCCCCCAAAATAGTAAAAAAATTGAAATTTTATAAAAATTTATAATTTTTTTTAAATTTATTTTAAATTATTTTATTAGTGGGATAAAAAAGATGCATTTTATAGTATATTAGCATGCATCGAAATAATTTTCGACTTTGATAAATTTCTTCCAATGCCCCAAAACTTTTACTTATTTGCCGATTATCGAGTTTCATGCAAATTTTGAGCTAAAAAATACAAGTAAAATTAACAGTTAAAGAATAATTTATCTAACGTAAAACGTATATCGAGAGGATGAGAAATCGTTAATCGTATTTTATTAAATATATAAAATAAACTTTTTATACTTTATTATTTGGAAGACAACATAGATAGAAGAGTTCTCAGCAATGACCAGCAATATTTATATGATATTTACATAGCAATATCATGTGGTGAATGTGGTTCTGATCTGACATTAATGAATCCTGGTCCAGTTTATCACTCAAGATGGCTAACAACTGCGTGTAGAATTTTAAGGTTGTAAGTGGCTACAGAAAATCCTTCTGATAATCTCATTACTCTTACAACATATATTATGAAGGTATATGCATCTGCATGGTTTCATATTGATCGGTTCTGAAGCCAGAACCGTTCTAAAATTAAATAAAACTTAAGCAGAGATAGAGAAAATAAAATTGGTGACCTGAAATAAATATTGGCAATATGTGGTTGCGTTATAAAGTCAGTAAAGAAGCATTTAATTAAAAGGATAAACTAACGTTTATTTTTCAAGAAAAAAAACATATTCAAAATAAAATATATGTAAATATGAAATAATAAACAAAGAAAAATTATATCTGGTAAAATCAATCAAAAAAATAATTTCTGAAATTATATGATCTATAAAATTAAAGTCATATTTTAACACAATAAAAATACTTAATTGAAATAGCATGACGTAAGGTAAAGTTTAAATGACCGGTACAGGTTGCAAAACGAACAACTCACCATAGCACAACTGGAAGAAAAATAGAATTTTCAAATCGGATGACGATGAAAAATAGAGTCCAGCAAATGTCCAAAAGAAATAGAAGTCTTGGATATCACAGCAACTCATCACAACAAAAATTCAGCAAAGATATTTTTCACTATCTATAGACTGGATTAAAAAAAAAAACAACATCTTTCAGAACATAAACAAACTACAAATATAAACTTCCATGACTGGAATTTAAAATAAAATACGGCCTTTACTAGACCAAAACATCGTTAGACCACCGGCAGTCAAAACAAACCGACTGATTTAAATACCCCTCGCAATTCCAGATATCACCAGAAGACAACGCCCCCTTTGCATCTGCAGAAGTTGAGCGAATGCGTTCCTGCTTTGCGAAAGGGAGATACGGCTACTCACAAGTTGCGATTTGCGAAGATCGCAAATCGCGATCAGACGGAAGAAAACGACCATGAACGCACACGTAAGATGATCAAATCGAAAGTAAACAAATAAGTAACCGATTTAAAAAATGGAATATGCTATGGAACCAGGAAAAACAAAATAAAGGAATTGGAAATAAGATAAAGATAGGATAAGATTGGAATAAAATAAAAACCAGTAAGTCATGCTATATTATCCTATAACAATATGTATATCTGCTTATTATGGAGTGTTAAGGATATGAGTAGGCTAACACATATCAAAACAAAGCCATCCATAACTGAAGGAGTGCGCCACATTTGGAAACTTATCAAATATTCTAGATATTTGGAACCCAATTTAAGAAAGATCGTAGATGCTGTTATTCAACAAAACAGGTTTTTTTTTTTTTTTTTTTTTTGCCACCGTGAAAATTTACTATTATCAATGTTCACAGATAACACAGAGCATATCAGATCTTTAGCAATGCGAAATCTAATCTATGCTAGAAATAAAAAGAGAAAATCACAGAAGTGAGAATTTTCAAAGTACCCCAAATAAACTTTAAAGCGAAAGATTATTTTGAACTTGTTGACTGGCAACGAGTTGGACGTTTTGAACCACCTCTTTTGATTAATGTGCCTTGCGAAGAAATTGAGAATATGATAAAAGTTGCAAAAACGAATAAATGGTCAAAATATCTATGCCGTACCCAAGCGGTTGAAAGATGCGTTCGACTAGTGTCTGAGGCATCAGAAACTGTATCTGGACAAGAAAAGACACACGGTTTTATATTGAATAGAATAAAATCAATAAGCCATATAAAACATTTTGATACCAAAAAAGATTACAAACTTTTCTTTATGTAATTTCGATTTTTGTAATTTTTATGATTTAATGCTTTGATTTTTAAATTTATATGTCGCTTATTATTGTAAAATTAATGTTATTTATAACCTTATACGTTATTAATTAAACTGTTTTCAAAATTTGTAAGTATTTTTCGTAAATTATAATTCTTAATACATTTTTGTAAAAATTTCAGTTTTTAATTATAATTGGTGCATCAAAGATGTGAATGGATTTTAATTAAAAAAATATATCGGAACTGCAGAGTTATGTAGTATTCTAATAACAACTTTCCAACTCAGTGCCAAATGAATTTCAAACAGTAAAATAAAATAAAATAAAAATAAAAATAAAACAAAACAAAACAAAACAAAATTTTTTCAAGAAAATTTCAATTTTAAAGTATTTTTGGGGGCGTTTGGGGCACCGGAAGATATAAATGAATTATATTTTTAAAATATATGTAAACAAAGATAGATAAAAGATAGCTTTTGCACCCCGCGCCAAAAGTAATTAAGAAAAAATAATAAAACAAAAAAATATTAAAAAATCATAAAAAACTCAATTTTTAATTATTTTTGGGGAGCTTGGGGCACCGGAAGATATGAATGGATTTGAATAAAAAAAAATCTGTAAACTAGTATACATAAAAGGCAACTTTTGCACGCCGCGCCGTTAGTGATTTCTAAAAAAAAAAAAAAATTTCCTATACTTTTCGATCCACCCTAGTGTATACATCACGTGATTTTGTTGTCTCGCATTAATCCAATCAGAGTCCACCCTCTAACCCCAGTGGGGGAAAAAGAACCTTGGACTCACTCAGAAGACCCCATAGAAAAGGACTGATCGTAAGCGCTGGGAGATAACATTTTTTAGTTTAGAAAAGGCTTCTAAGCTATGAGGATGTAAAAGTGGTTGCGGAATTATTTTCTAGCCCTCAAAAAGGGAGGGGAGGTAAAAATTATGAGAGTTTGAAGATGAAAAAGTATTTTCGAAAAACAGAGGGTAGTACGAAAAAGATTTTTAAGCAAGAGCTGCTCATAAAAAGAATTTCGGTCCCATGAAGGGACACTTTTTCAAATTTCCAATGTAACAAGTCTATGAGGGGTCTTGGAAAATTATAAGCTTTCCTCCACTCAGTATTAGCAGACTTTGGATCACCTATGAGTTACTTTCATCGACATTTGAAATATGGTCATTCTGGGAAATCACTATGCCCCTTCATTTGCAGTTAGACGAGATTCTTCGACGTGGAAAGAAGAGATGTGAGTAAAGGAAAATATCGGGATACAGTCCTGTGAGCTAATTCTGGTCTTAACGGAACAAACTTACTCAGAACCAACCGATCCGAGAATTGATAACGAGATTCAACTATTTGGAACTCTGCGGTACGAGCGAAATTTACGATTGACCTCCAAATTGCCTGCTTTCGAGATTAACAAGTTTCAACCAATGATATACAAGGAGAGACATGGTCAGTTGTCTGTTTATTTAGCTGAGATTTCATTTCAACTTTCAACGTGTTTTTCCTTACCTTCGGTCCGCTTGCAAAAATTATTAAATTCAAAATGCCAGGAGAAGATGTCAAAAGATCTAAAAAAACAACTCAGCGGCAATTCCAAACTATGGTTGATTTTATTTCGAATCATAGAGAAATGGAAATGCAAAAATTTACTCCCAGTTTTACACAGAAGGATAAAGATGAACTTTTGAATAAACTTACTGACTTGTTGAACGCAGACGGATTCGGCCCATTTAAAAAAGCTGATAAATGGAGAAAAGTAAGTAGATTTTTAATTATTGTACATTTATAATTCATAATATTTATAAAGATAAATGTATCATAAAAACCTTTACATGTGTGGCAATTTGCAGTTGTATTTTCCGTAGCTTTTTTCAAAGATTAAATTCTGAAATGTTTTCTTAAAAATCTATGTATGTATGTAACCCATATCGTAAGTAAATATCTTTTTTAAATGTTGAATTATTTATTAAAGAAATTATCTTAATTGCTTAAGTATATATTTCAACTTTGTTAATAAGATTTGATCCATACAAATTCCTGTGCATGTCTTAAACATATAAAACGTGCTAATAATTCGACTAAATTTGTTACTGTACAAATTTTATAAATGAATAATATATAAATTAAAGTGTCTTGCTATAATTACTCTGAAGTACTGCTCATTAGAATCATGAGCTACAAAAATTTAATCAAAATTTTCTTGAGAAGGTTTTTATTTATTCAAATTTATTCATGTAAAAAATGATGTGATATAGAATTGCTATAGTTTTGCTAAATGGAAGGGGAAAAAAATCTTGTTTAGGAGCTGTGCTAATATAACATTATCATTTTAAGGGGGTACAGGGAAGGGTCTGGCAAATGATAACTTAAGGTATCTCTAAGGGGAGGGGTATTTATCTTGTGACATTGATATCATTTTTGATCTAAGCAATTTTCTTTTTTTATTTGTAACATGTTTTTTGGTTCAAAATAGTATGTTATTATTTTTTAATCTCTTAGCTATTATGAAAATATGTAATTCTAAAATATGGAATATTCCAACATTTGACATTCCTATTATTTTTCATATGTGTATCCATACACAATCACTGTTCGAAAAACTATATGGGAAGTATATTTGAAAAAAAGCCTGTATTTACTGATAAACCATAGAAAAAGAATGCAACCCAATTGTTTTGTTGATAAGAGATTTTCTATCTCCTCACACCCCTTTTCGTGCAGAGGAAGTGCAACAAGACATTATTGTTGAATGCTTTATGTAAAAAAGCTGTAAAATATTTAAAAATAATTTCTTCTAAGTGTTACACAATATAAAATGATATTTTATTGACTTCTCTTCATTTGAATAAATGAAATGTGCAAAAAGTAAATTCAACCAGGTATTAGTTTTATATATCACTCCAAACCAACCCCCCTCCCCCCCCCAAAAAAAAAAATATATATATATATATATACACACATAAAATAAAATAAATAGACATTGATAAGGATATTACCCGGGCCGAGAAAATATTATTTTTGATACTCTTCCCCCACCCCTACTCTAAAGAAAATTTATGAATAGAATTTTTCTAACGCTTATTTTAAAATTTAAAATATATAATAGGCGAGAGGTGTGGGGAGCACATATGAACAATTTTTACAATTTTGATTATTTATCAAAATTATTGTGAGCTATTGATAAAAGATATTTTTAATGAAATAAGGCAACAAAACTTTTTGTAGATTTACCAATTAATACCACTGTAGAATGTATTGCTGATAACCAGAAATAAAAATGGCTGATTGTTCTGAAAATTCAGCTAAAAGATTGTATCGGTACTGGCATCTATTGGCTTTTTTTTTTCTTTTCTTATTTCAGATTAATTCAATAAAATATGTACTGTTCACATGTGCATCCCTCTTCCCTATACATAAATCAGCTTTGTTAAATATTGATTCATTAAATCATTGAAAGTCAAAAGGAATTAAAAATATTCTCCCAAATTTCCATCTTAATAGGTATAATTGTTTTATTTCTGATAATTTTTTTTCATGTAAGATCTGAATTCCATTTGAGACAGATTTCATTTTTATTGATTCTATGGTGGTTCTAGTATTGCGTTTGAAGAGTTTAAAGTAACGTGATATGAATTATGAAAATGCATTAGTCAAGCGATGATATTTGTAAACCAATATTATATGTGTGAGCATTCTTGACAAATATCTCTCTTGCGTTTTCTTATGTTCAAATAATTCTTTTATCATCTTTTACTTGAAGTTGATTTCTTATATGAAATTGGAAAGCTAATGTGTATAAGCTAGTAACATTAAAGTTCAACCTCAACCATCTTCAGGGTAAAAAAAATTGAAATGACCACTTACATGGATTTAACTTTAGCTTGCAAGTTTCTTGAACTTGGCTTGTGTAACTTAAGAATCCTAAAAACCGAGTTTTCTATAGGCATAAATTTAGATATTGAAAAAAAGTTTTCTCACACTTTTTGAGAAGCGGGTGCAATATTTAATTGAAGCAAAATGAATGGGGGTCCTATTTTCCAGTTCTTGAATAAGGCAGCAAAACCCTCAAATGTAAGATAAACAAAATAATTTTGGGAGAAAAGTGGGTAGATTTTCCAGCCATAGCACATATATGTGCATTTTTGTATCAAACGTCAAGTAAAATATTCTTTTGGCACAAATTTTTGTAATTATGCTGTAACATAACCACCCCTCCTCTAATGATTTCAGCTCTGGCAATTGCTGAACATTCAATAGCCTTTCAATCCATCTGCATGTTACTGTTTCAATAAATTCTGCTTCATCCATCCAATCATTCTTTAGTTTAGCAATGCAAAATAAAAAGCTATTATATTATGTTTTTAATATCATACATATTGATCATCTCCAAACACCTGAAAAATACTTTTAAAATTTTGTCAGTTTTTTTTTTTTCTTTTTCCGTTTGAAAAAAACTGCAACCGATAGCAATTAAGTATGTTAAAAAAATTTCAGTACCCTATAACTGTGTTATTAATATTTGCTCATATTTACTTTAGACATGGACTGACTACAAATCGGAAATTAAGAATAAATATGCCGATATGTGTAAAGAAAGAAGAAGAACAGGTAATCTTGGAAAAGAATATGCTCCATTACCACCTTTATACGAAAAAGTATTGGGTCTAATAGATGAGATATTAATCACAGGAGACGAAAATGTTCCTGAGACTTTACAAAATGAGGTAAGATGATTAATTCTGTGCAATTTTGATGAATTTTATGCTTCATAAATTTGCATTTCATTTAATTTTCTAAATCATTACTTAGGAGTTGCAAGATCTTTATGCTTTATTTGTATGCTGGTAATCCCTATTTTATTTTTTTTTATTTCTGAAAAACACACTGAAGTATTGTTAAAACTACTTATTAAACCACCAAATTCTTTCTTTATTTGGATTATTAAAAAGAATATTTAGTCCTATAACAGATATGCAATGAATGCTATATCCAAATCTCTGAAATCTATATCCAAAATTCAGAGCAAATCTGAAAATTCTTCATAAAAACCCATTTATATAAGAGGAGTTATCCCCCACTTTTATACTTAACCATTAAACTTCCAAAATATTCAAATATTTGAACGAAATCTGATAATTCTGCATGAAAAACCCATTTATATAAATTAAGGGGAAGGTGCATTAGAACCCCTGTTCCCCTGTTTATATTTAGGATCATACCGTTTTTTACCACAAGAAATGAAGTCTTATACTCTTCTTTATCTCCAATATTTGGTATTAGAGATTGCAATAAATTTATCGCAAAGGTAGAATGAGAAAACCAGATCCTGGTTGTTTGCTCTCTTACTTTGGAGAAATTTATTGTACTTGTTATGCTTATTTTATATAAAAGAATGAATAATTTGATTACTTGAAGGAAATATCACATTACAAAATTATACTATAATAAAATGTTTGAATGAAACTGTTTATGCCTTTACAAACATATTGTACTTAATGTTTTATAATTCTCAGGAATTAAGTTCAGAATTTTTTTTTAATGAGACAAAATATCTGAAAAAATTCCAAATTAATTCTCGACTAGCTCGCTTCGTCTGCTAGCGAATTCTTCCTTTTTCATACTCTCGAAACAGATGAATTTTGAAGCGAACAGTGGTCCGGTTGATGTCTAATAAAAAAAAATCTTTTCTGGCTTCAAGGGGTTTTGTGCACATGTTGACTACTTTTATAAAAGTGATTTTAATACTTTTATGTCATTTTAAACATATATAAAAAAAATGTGATTTTAATCAATGATTTTTTTAAAAAATAGATTAAAATCATTAACACCCTACTAATTAAAAATCATAATTTAAATAGATAAAAATAGCAAATACTGCTGCAATTCGAAATGAACTGTCAACAAATACCTTTTTCTAAAATTGTTTATTGATGTGTTATGCTAAAATAACTAAACTTAAGTTGTAATTGAAGTATTGCTCAATTGGTTGTAATTTAATACTGTTCTGTTTTAAATGTAATTTTATATTTAGGGTATTAATGATTACTTGAATTTCTTACACATATAAACATTTGACCCATTATCAGTATTATTTTGTAAATTTTCTTTTTAATTTTTATTCATAAAATAAATTTAGAATATTGTCTTTTAAATAAATTTCAATTTTTTTCAGTACTAATTGTGAGTGAAGCATAATTAAAAACATTTTGTGTGTTGCATTATTTTTTTCTTTAAAGAGAAACCAAATTTCCGAAGCTGTTTGTTTATGTGAATCTGAAGTTTTATTTCTTACTTATGAAACCCTTTATCCTTTCTTCTTTATTTTAGCTTTCATGAATTCAACAAAGCATCGAAAGACTGGCAGCTCACAAAATAGCCGGCTACCTGCAGTACCAAGAAGAAACTTCAACAATTTAGTAGAAGTCGAAACAGAAAAGACCCATGCATTATTGCAACTTAGTGCTGCAATGGAAAAGGGAAATGAATTAAAAGAAAAGGAACTCTGCTTGCTTCAAGAAAAAAATAATATTGAAAAAAAAAAACGAAATGAAATTCTAAACACTTTCACAGATAATATTGCAATTGTTTGCCATAATTTTTTAGAAATTTCCAAAAACAAATGATCTGAAAATAAACATTGTTTTTTGCTTATTTTTGAAGTTATTTCTTTGTCATTGTTTATATTTGGAGTTTTCAGCTTCCTTTTTTTAACACCTAAACTTTTAATATATATATATATATATATATATATATATATATATATACACACAGGGTGATTCAAAAAAGATGGGCAAAATTTTAAAGGGCGATAGTACACATCAAGACAAACAATATTTATATAGGAAACCAAGGGTCCCAAAGTCTCCCAAAGAAGATAGCCGCCATTAAAGTTTAGGGTCCAAAATTTCAAATAAACATAAAAAACAGAAAATTTGGTCGATTGATTTGCGGTTTTCACTAAAACTATTCTTTATGTTGGTATTTTCTTGAAAATAAATTATAAAGATAAATTCCGAAAAATGTCGATAGAGGGCGCTTTAGATTTTGGAGTAACGAACAACTGTTTTTTGCCGTTATTTTCTGCCTCTCATCAAATGGTTTCACAAGCTTAGACTTATTTGAAATTTGAACCCTCTGAACACAGTTAATTTGCACTACTTAACCACTCCCAACTATTCAGATTTTGAGCTCAAAATTTAAGTCTAAGCTTACAAAACCATTTAATGAGAAGATGCAAAAAATCATGGCAGAAAACAGTTGTTTGTTACTCCAAAATCTAAAGTGCCCTCTATCGACATTTTTCGGAATTTATCTTTATAATTTATTTTCAAGAAAATACCAACATAAAGAATAGCTTTAGTGAAAACCGCAAATCAATCAACCAATTTTTCCATTTATGTTTATTTGAAATTTTGGACCCTAAACTTTAATGGTGGCTATCTCCTTTGGAAAATGCTTGGGACCCTTGGTTTCCTATTTAATATTGTTTGTCTTGATGCATACTATTATCCCTTAAAAATTTGCCCATCTTTTTTGAATCACCCTGTATATAAAACTAAATTCTTTATGTATCTGTGAAAACTGGCAATAATTTTTAAACTAAGTATGAATTAACAAAATATATATATATTTAAAAAAAAATCAAATTGATTTAAAAGTTACATTTGTCTCATCTGACTAGTTTCTTGCATTAAGAATATATTAAGCAAATTATAAATACATATTTTATCACGATACTTTGTTGAAATCTGCACTATGGATGTTGATGAGATTTTAATTTTTATTGCAATTCTTTGACTGTCTTGACCAAATTCTAATTTTGTTTACAGAACCACTCCAGAAAAATATGGTGCATCAACTAAAATTAATACTGGGGGGAAAAGTAGAATTTTTGTAGCAGTTGGTAGGTCTGGAAATTAGTTTCTATTTCAGAATCTATTCATTTTACTTTTGCAAAATATTCTTAACATTTTATATGAATACATTTTGTAACATGTGATAAATTTTAATTTGTTATTGAGCATTTTTAACAGGGTTGTTTGGTTTAAACCAAATATTTTCTTTTTGCCAAATGTTTTCATGTATTTTACATATTACTATTTTTTTTTGGGGGGGGGGGGCAGTATGAAAACTTAAAGTAAAAACATCTTGTCAAATGATTCTAAAATCAGTTTGCAATATCTTAAAAATAACACGTATGGAGTTGATATAAATTACATGGCATCTTGGGCAAATCAGAAATATTAAAAATATTTAGTACTATTTGATTAACCTGTCGACCAAAAAAAAAACTATCTCCAAACTATAAGATTAAATGCCAATAATGCATGACCATTACTGACACACTCATGCGACATTAAACATGATGCCTGTCTGGTTACATCAAGTGATTTATAATTTGAATTTTTATTAATAATTTACTAATTTGTTATTTCATGGCATTTAAGCTAAAAGTTATGTCAATTTGTATAATTTGGCAAAATTGGTCGATGGTAGCAAGCAGTACCAAATATTTATAATGTCAAATATCCATATTTTTTAATGTTAAAGACAAAATTGTAAATTTTGTCTCAGTAAATGTTTATTGTTGGAATATCATAATAAAAGTAATTAAAAAAAAAAAAAATTGTGAAAAAGTTCGTTGTTCCTGTTCTAGATCATGTTAATATGCACATAAATTACAAATTGCCTGTGTTGATTAACATATCTGAAGTTGTAAATAGTAAACTTAAAATATATGAATTTAGTAAATAAAATGTATCATAAATATGCAATTACAGAAAAACCCCAATCTATCGTCCCTGCACAAATCATACTTAAATAATGTTTAACAAAACCCGCAAACATAGTTCTTAAAAAAGTCATTATTCTGCATTCATCATTTTTTCTTCCTCTTCGAAACGAGACTTAATGAAAGGGGGTTAGGAATAAAAAGAAACTCAAGATATTAAATTCTATAAGAACAATGAAAAATTGAATGCTAGTGAAGCACCTGCTAGATGCATTTTTGATTTAAAGGTGTTCTTAAAGCAAAAAGGGCGAATTCCAGAAATTTTATTTTATATGCACTCACAGAAAAATAGTTTTATTAAAAAAAACTAATTTCATTTTTACTGTGACATTATTTTCACTAACTGAAGTCAGCTGAAAGTAAAATCTCAATCTCAGTGTCCATAATGAAAAAAAATATTGAAATGTAATATCGGGTACTGCTAGGTTATCCCGTCGGCCAAAAAATTATCGCTAAACTATAAGATTAAATGCCAATAATGGATGATCGTGAATTCACATTCAATGACATTAAATATGATTCACGTGTTTAAAATGTCATTAAGTTATTTTTATTTCGACTTTTTATTAATATTTTTATTAATATTCTACTAATTATTTGTTTCTTCGTTATTTAAAATAAAAATTAAGTCAATATGTATAATTTGGCGAAATTGGTCGACTGGATTACAGAGTAGTACCTGTTAGCCATTACAAAAGTAATGGCCAACATTAAAACTAAATAGCAGAGCAAGCTTAACCACTTCAACGGCTGCCCCGAGATAAGTCGGGGGTTAAAGCACTGTTTCCCCATACCCGTCGCCGGTTAAGTGGTTAAACAGTGATAAACGTTTATTGCTGATTCACGACATAACCTGACTCGATGTTGAACAATAACTTTAAAGAAATTAAATAGTTATTGTAAAGATTAATTCAAAGTAATTCAATTAGTAATAAACAAATGCTTTTAGTAAAGACAAAAATAAAGATAACCATTTATAACTAAAATCATTTATTAAAAATTAAAGACTAACAATAAACATAACAACAATCTATATATTACTTAATTTCTTAATAAAAAAAAATATATAACATCAAAAATAAATATCTAACGTAGATATTCCCAGGACTTACTTGGCAAGACTTCTATACACATCTAGGCATCATTAAAGAAAAACAAATTACGTTGAAAAATTATTAAGTTCCCATCTAGGAAACCTTTTAATCCACACTTAACAATGTTGTCAATAATTGAAAGCCTCTTTAAAACAGAATTAACTTTTCGTAAACTCAGTTTCACAAACATTCCTTAAAATTCCGTCGAAGATTCACTATGTAAAAAAAAAATGTCGATCTCCCTGACGATCAATGAAATATTAAAAGTCCATGAACATAATCAAAGAAAACCACCAGCTTCATTTTAATATCGAATACCAGCGACATTTTCCACTATAAGCACTGCCGAAACTAAAAACTTCTAAAACGACATTCCAGATATGACAGGTGAAGAACCACGAGGAGAAAACTGATACCTTTATATACGCCCACAAAAGGCACACCCTCTCACTCCAGAACGTTTGATCAAACACAATTCGCTAAAGTTGATTACGTCCGCTAATGTATTCAAGGGTTACGTCATTACGATGCTATCGCCTCCTGGCGAAAAGATAGCGAATCGTGTCTTTGAGAAACGAAAGTTAGTGACGGATGTTTGACTAAAGAACCGGGAAATGTAAATAAAGAAAAAGTGTAAGTCTAAAAGAAATTTAACTAGACTGTAAATAATAAAGGATTATCAATAAAACATTATCTAATAGGATTAATTTAGACAAAAGGTAAGTTTATTTTTAAAAATAATATGTATAAAATAAAGATATATTGAATGTATGAAGACCGATAGAATTAAATATTTTATATGTTAATTTAACTGGAAAAATATATTAAATGGGGCATTGAGAATATGGAAAGCTTGTTAAATCCTAACAGTACCTAATATCGTTATGAGTAAAAATGCGATGCTTTAAATAGCGACGTCATTTTTTCTTCAAATGTTTTTTTTAAAGTTACTGTTATTAGTAATATGAAAAAGGCAACCGTAATAATATTGTAACTCCCATTTATCTGGTTGCTGAATGACATCATTTTCCTCATTTTGAAATTTTTCTTATTTTGCTCTTGACATTAATTTAAATCATAAATTATTCATATATTTTTTTTACCTCAATTAGTGCATAATTATACGCAATCATTTTGGAAAAGAAATTTTTATTATCGACAGAAAAGCTAAACTGAGTTGCCACCGTTTTGATTTTTCAAGAAATATCGTAAAAAAGCATTTAAAATTAAAAATAAAATATAAAAATGGAAATAAATAAAATAACTAAAATGGGCACAACTACAAATAAATAGCTTTCATTAAAAAAAATAATTATCAAAATCGGTTGAGTAGGAAATTCAGGGCTGATGACACGACATTTTTTAGCTTGTCTGAAAGAAATAGCATCGGAGGCTAAAAAAAACATGAATTGTATAAAAAACTCGAATTACGTACATGTCAAAATAATATAACATGTAATTTTATTAATCCTCTTCTGTGAGGACAAATTCTGTTAATAAAATGAGAAATTTTCAATTGACACCAGAATTTACAAATGGTTGGTTGGTTGGTTGTATTGGGTTTTATGGCGCAAGGTCCCTTTAGGGACATGCTGCGCCAAGACAAGGGTGAAATGAAAACATAAGGTTATTTAAAATCAGGCAGCAATGAAATGCATGATAAAAAACAGACTAAAAGAGGACAAAAATCATAAAAAACACCAAGTGAAAAAAAACCATAGAAGTATGTAATAAATGGTAATATATAAAACAATGAATATGATGAGTAAATATGACATAAAGACAGGATTAAAAATAAAAGAATGCAATGTCATGATAAAATTAAAAACAGTCAAAGGTAAAATAGGAACCTTAAAATAGATGTAACAAGTAAAAATTGTACAATCAGCAGAGTAATATAAACAACATAGTGTATATAAAATTTAAATGATTAAAACACACAATAATAAAAACACCATTAGGTCAATTAGGTTCGAATTCTTGTAATATTGTATTTTCATCATCGGCATCCGAGTCATTGCTATATGACTCCGATTCCATAGCCGCTTGCACATATTATTGTAATTCCTTAGGGTTTTTCACATTTTTCATAAACGGGCTAAGATAAGAGTTTTTCTTTCCTTTCCCCACAGTTTTCCACTGTGGAGAAGCTGGAGTTGAGGATTTCTTCGTATTGATTTGTGGGCAAAGTTTTTTTTGTAAATTCTGTTTTCTGAGAGTATTACAGAATGTATTTGGACTTGTAACAGCCTTGGTCCTGTCTTTCTGAATAGATGTTTTTTGGCTATGTGTAACATCTCGACCAGTATTAGATCTCTGCAAACTAGAAGTGGATGAAACGGAAATATTTTTTGGAGATGGATCAGTCACAGTCTCTGTTTTGAGTTTAGATGATTCCGTAAATTGAGCTAATAATTTCTGCCGCCGTTTTTCTAAGTTAATTATTTTCACGGGTTCTGAAGAAGGAGGCCAACATTCTAATTGCGGGTTTCCAGACATTTTAGTTGGGAGACAGATATCACGAGATTCTTTAATTGGAGTGCTGTGTGATTGTGTTATGGTTGACTTACTGGGTGGAAATTTGAAATCAGTTTGGGTACTTATGTGTCTTATGGATGTTGATTGCTGCTTCAGTATACTGGAGTAGGAAATTCCAACGGATGGAGTTCTGGATTCGACAATTTTACGAGCTTCAGGATAGGACAGATTTTGAGATATTTTAACAGCAAGGATTTCTTTTTCCCGTATCCAGTTAGGACAGGAACGGGAGTATGCACAATGATCACCCTTGCAGTTAATGCAGCATTCTGATTTTTCACATGAATTGCTATCATGGTCAACTTCTCCACAGCATGCACAGGTAAGGGTACCACGACAGTTAGTTTTAGTGTGGCCGTATCACTGGCATTTAAAACAACGGAGGGGTTAGGGATATAAGGTCGGACAGGACAACTTAAATAGGCAGTTTTAATTCTGGATGGTAAATTTGGACTATATAAAGGTAAGAATTACATGCTTTGTGGGAAGCACTTGATCATTTCGACGGATTGTGATTCGACGTGCGTCTATAATATTTTGATCTTTTAAGTTTTCTAGAAGTTCTTCTCGTGTAGAATATAAAAGTTCAGGTTCAGATATGACTCCACGAGTTGTATTTAAAGTTTGATGTGCTTGAACTGAAACAGAAAATGTACCTATTGTGTTTGAATTTGATAGAAGTTGTGACTGTCTGGCTGAAGTGACTTCAACCAGTAAATCACCAGACTGCAGCTTTTTAAGAGAGTGGCTATCACCCAAAACAGAGTGGAAAGTTTTAGCTATAAGAAATGGTGATTTTTTTTTGAAAGAATTATTATTGAGACTATCAGTACATTTGATTATGAAAAATCTTGTGAATGAAATATTCTGTACATTTTGTTGCTCTCCACATGGGAGAGATATAGAAGGAATTGAAGTACTTCCATCCATATTGTGAAAAATAACAATTCCGACCCCGGCCGCACCACCCACTACCGAGCCCAACAAGGGGATGCACATTCGTGCACCAGTGCTAACCAGGGCCTATACGGTCACAAGACAATCCTATGTCAGTCTCCACCCTTAACGAGATGATTAGTAATTGCTCGCTCACTTGATCCCTAAAGCCAGTGACAAAAGTCAGCTGACCAGCCGATTGATGCATACGGGACCAATATGCACCTCCTGTCTACCTGAAGCAGAGGCCAAAGCAGTGTGTTGGTTTCCCTCAACTGCCAGGATCCCCCTTTCCAGGGACACGGGTTGCCACGCACGGCCAACACATGGGTGGTTTACAATTCTCCATGAGTCGATATACAAGATGATATCGGCTCATACAGAATTGCCCTCACCTCCTAAAAGGAAACCACAATGAGAGTGCAACAAAGATGAAAGGAAGACAAGAGGAGTAAGAGGAAAAGGAAAAGAGACAGATCACTCAGGTGCCCCAGGGTTGTGAAGCCCGAGGATACCTAAAGAAGGTATCCCCCTGGGGGGAAATTTACAAATGACTTTTTAAGAAACCAAGAACTCCTTAATTTAAGCTTTTATTGTAAAAGCAAGATTTTATTAAAATATTATTGATGACCATGGCAAGATAGGAATAAAAATTAGGTGTGTCCAGACAGTACACACTGCACCGGAATGGGTTAATCATTAAATTAATTTACAGAAAGTTTTTGATCCAATATTTACGTGTACAGAAAGTTTTTGTTTTATAAAAGTCTGTCACTTATTGTATTGTGAATATACAACCTATTTCCACCTAAGAAAAAAGTTTGTATTTGTTAAAATGGAAATAATAAGTGAACATTTTTTATTTAATGTATTATTTCTTTTTCTAGGCCCCAAAAAAATCTTCGGAATTCAACTTCTACAATTGAAGATCAGGATGAATCACAAGAACCTTCAAATCAATTAAATACACTTGGAGATAATGATTTGACAGCTCCATCCAATTTGGAGAATTCACCTGCTGCACATAACGAACCAACAGCCCTTTCAAATCAAGTAAATACACTTGGAGATAGTGAATTGACAGCTGCATCCAATTTGGAGAATTCACCTGCTGCACGTTATGAATCAACAGCCTCATCAAATCTAGGGATTCCAGAATGTGCATTATCATGTCAAAGTAATAAAAATACATATGTAGAAAGAAATGATCCTATAGTTTCATTTGAAAAATATTTAGTCGAAAAGAAAAATATGGAACTTAAAGATAAAATTAAGCATCTGGAAAAGCACCCATTTTCTTTTAAAATAATATCTGAAGATAATAAACTAATCCAATATTATACAGGAATTAAAGATAAAGAACTTTAATTTTAAATATTTGTACAAAAAGTCCTATAAATTATTATGCTGGGTGGAATGTTGAAGGCTTATGCAAAGAAGACCAACTTTTAATAGCCTTAATGAAACTTGAACTAAATTCTGGTCACTTGGATTTATGCACAAGGTTTGGTGTAAGTCTTGGGACTGTTAGTAATATTGTATTAACATGGATCCATGTGTTACATGAGGTATTTTTCGTACAAATGATGAATGAAATTCCATCCATGAATAAAAGTAGGATGTGCTTACCATCCTGCTTCGCAAATTTTTCAAACTGTAGACAGGTCGTTGACTGTACTGAAATATATTCTATAGCAACTATAAACACAGAAATACTATGAAAGTGCTAAATGGCATAGCACCTAATGGTGTAATAACGTATGTTAGTGATTTATATCCAGGCTCTGTATCAGACAAGATATTTTTAAAGGGAGTAACATTTATAGTCAGTTCAAGCCTGGAGATTTAATTCTTGCTGATAAAGGTTTTTTAATATCAGACTTAGTTCCTCCTGGGGTAAATGTGAATATTCCCCCTTTTTTGTTTTCTCCTCAATTTACTCCAACTGAAATAGAGGAGACCCAAAATATTGCCAGAGCAAGAATTCATGTCGAAAGGGCAATAAGAAGAATTAAAGTTTTTCAAATAACAAAGTGCATACCAAAAGTGTATTTCAAATATGCAATGGTAATTTTTCAAGTTTGTGCCACTCTTACAAATTTTGAAGAAACTTTAGTTCGAGAAGTTCAAAATTTATATTTTATGCAGGGTTCGTGATTTTTTTAATAAAAACAAAATAATCGTTTTTTTTTTTAATTTAAATCTGATTTTTTTTAAGAACATTATTAGTATTTAAGACTTTTTGTTTAATTTAAAATATATAAGTTTTACACACATAGATATGTATGCTATAAGTATTATTTATTAGTAATATTACACATTTACATAAATGATTCATATTATTTCAAGGTAACATTATAGGCTCTGAAAAAATCTTAGTAACACAAAATGCATGGAAACTACAAATCAGATGTCAAAAATTAATTCAACCTTCAGTATTTTAATTAAAATGCAGCTTTTGCAACACATAAAAATATTAAGATTGAGTTTTTAACTTTTGGTTTTTTTTTTTTTTTAAGTGCTGACTGAGAAATATGAGTTTAGCTGCTGCCATGAAAATACTTAAGGCCCCTGTCCTCGCTCAAGGAAACGCTCGCAAGCTAATGCTATTCCTATGGGGAAGTATTTTTTTTAATAACTCTTTCGCATTTTGAATTTTTTTTTTTTTTTCTTTTTCTTTTTTTTTTGCATTGGATGGTTGAGGTGCATGCTGACAGCACACCTTTTTTACTTTTTCAAATTTGGTTGCAGATATATTTTTTAAAAAGCACTTTCAGTTTCCAAACTTTTTTTGAAAGTAAAACTAATTTTGTAAAAAATATCTGCAACCAAAATCGAAAAAGTAAAAAAACTGCGCTGTCGGCATGCACCTCAGCTATCCAATGCAAAAACAATTATTCAAAAATTTCAAAATGCGAAAGAGTTATTAGAAAAATGCTTCCCCATAGGAATAGCATTAGCTCGCGAGTTTCCTCGAGCGAGGACAGGGGCCTTAAGGCCAGAGGACACAAATTGAGATGTCATCACTAATCGACTGACTTCTCAGTTGTGTCGGATTTTACACATGAAAATTTTACTTCATTTGTGGAATATCTATCATCTTATAAAACAATAATTATTTAAACATACTACTGAGATCTTTGATTCCCTAAATAAAATTTAGCCAGAGAAAGAATGCCATGCTGCCGTATCTCGCTGATTTTTTATCGGGGGATTCCAAATTCTCATCAGAAAAGTTCAAGAAGTAATTAATCATAAGTTAATCAGTAAGTTCATTGTTTTATAAGATGATAGCTATTCCACAAGTAAAATAAAAGGAAATTGCTATTCAAAATTTTCCGGTCTGAATTTTAACACCAGTAAAAAGTCTGTGAATTAGTGAATACATCACAATTTTGTCTTCTGGCCTTGAATATTTTGATGACAGCCGTTTTACAGTTTTATCAGTTGATTTTATAATTTCTGAAAGTACCAAACCAAAGGCAGAAAACCTTTGTTCTACTGAAGCAAATAAATCAAGATGATCATTAATTCTCTAACTTTTTTAGTGGCAGCTTTTTCGATAACTTTAAAAAAAATATCTTCCATTGTTCTAAACAGCTGATATTCGATTATATTAAATTAAAAAAATAATATTAAATCAATGACTGGTTCAGATTTTGCTCAAATCTTAATACAACAGGCCTCACCAAAGCACAGCACATAGTCATACAATTTTATTTTATCTCAACTTGCAGAAGTTTTTCTAAATAATAATGAGTAAATATTAAAATATTTAATATATTTCTGCTTAGATTTCTTTATTATTGCAAGATTATTTTATAATTTGATTCATATGAAATTTGAAAGCATTTTTTTTTTTTTTTTTTTTTTTCTAAACTTTGCATGTATTTTACTTTTTGACAAATCTTAAGCTTTATCTTTCTGAAGTTGGTTGGTTGGTTGGAGTTTAATGGCACAAAGTCCCTTTAGGGACATGCTGCGCCAAACAAGGATGAAAAAGATTAAAAAGTGAAAATAAAGAGAGTGATTGTAAAGCAAAGATAAAGCTATCTGGATGGGTACTCCATCCAGATATAGTCAAAGAAGAAGAACGTCATTGAAGAGTACTAACCAGTAGGGCACAATAAGTAAGCCTAAAAAAAGTAGGTATCTGGATGGGAAGTCCATCCAGAATGTCAACTTATGTAGACAGGTAAGATCTAAATTTCAAAATAAAATCTGGAGTGTTTTAAAAAAGTAATAAGTGCCCCATGGGGTGTTTCCCCAATGAGGTTTGTCAAAGTGGGTGATGAAGTATTAAAATATATCCTGTACAAGTGCCGGAGTCCCGGGCAGTCCGTTAAGATATGATGGATGGTCAGAGTATCAAAATGACAATGAGGACACATGGGTGTATCCTCCCTAAATAACAAATGTTTATGAGTGATCCTAGAATGTCCAATTCTCAGACGAGTAAGAAGAACATCAGTTTTCCTTGGATAAATTGCAGGCCAGGTCACAACTGTAGATTTAATATGATGCAACTTATAATTGTATTCTAAATTCCAGCTTTCTTGCCATTTCTTAAGAATAAAATGTTTTATAATTAGCTTAACAACTGAGAATGGTATTTTATGATGTAAAGGATTACCAGCAAGTTTAGCCGCCTCATCAGCTTTTTCATTACCAGCGATGCCAATGTGTCCAGGTACCCAGCAAAATAAAATATTATAACGTCTTGTCAAGTTAGTATAAAAATCCAGGACAGCTGAGACATAAGAATGTTTTTTAAAAGATTTTAAAGCATCAATAGCACTATTGGAATCGGTTGGTTAGTTGGTTGTATGAATTTTAGTGGCACAAAATCCCTTGAGGGACATGCAGCGCCAAGACAAAGAATAATAATACAAAAACAGATTAAAACAAACCTGTCTGGATGGGTTCCCATCCAGACAGAGTCATGTAAAAGTACAAAATTAAAAAGAATTAATTATTACTCTTCCAGATGTCTAAAAAAAGCAAAACAAGTCGAGTTATAAAACTGGTCAGTAGTAAAAAATTATATATCAAAATAGAGTCCAATACGTTTTAAAAAGGTGAAGAGTGCCCCATGAGGTGTTTCCCCAATGAGGTTTGTCAAGATTGGTGATGATGAATTAAAATACAGTCTGTACAAGTGCTGAAGGCCAGGACAGTCAGTTAAAAGATGATGAATAGTCAGGTAATCAAAATGACAATGTGGATACATAGGTGTATCTTCCCGGAATAAAAGATGTTTATGAGTTATTCTAGAATGTCCAATTCTCAGACGAGTCAAAAGGACATCTTTCTTTCTTGGATAATTAGGAGGCCAAGTGGCGATTGTTGGTTTGATATGGTGCAATTTATTGTTATATTCCTGATCCCAACCTTCTTGCCAAATTGTATGAATAAAGGATTTTATGAGTAGTTTAACGTCTGAGAATGGAATTGTATGGTTTAAGATATTAAGAGCCAGTTTTGCTGCCTCATCTGCTTTTTCATTTCCTGGGATACCCATGTGCCCAGGTACCCAGCAAAAGAATATTTTATAGCTATGTCTTGTTAAATTATTGTAAATCTCCAGGATAGCAGAAACAAAAGGGTGTCTTTTTAAAGTTTTTATAGCATCAATAGAACTTTTGGAATCAGTATAAATAATGAAGTCTGTGCCTTGTTGATGAGATAATAACTGCATAGCTTTCTCAATTGCCATCAATTCAGCTGTAAATACAGAGGTTGAAGAATGCAGCCGGTAGCTCCAGCTAGTGTCATTACAAAATACTCCACATCCCACGATATCACCACCCTTAGAACCATCTGTATATACGTCTGTATAATTATTAAAATTAGCACGGTGTGCAGCAAACAGCTGTTGAAAGACTGCAGGTGCCAAATTCTTTTTTTCATAATCTTTAAAAGGGTGGAGAATGGCAATTTTAGGTGGTTTCCAAGGTGGGAGTAGATGCAATGGATTTGAACTTACCTCGATATTATTCATAGGGCTACTGTCTATAAGGTTTCGCATTCTTACCCCAAACAATGGTATGCAAGAGGGTCGGTGCTGATAAAGAATATCATAGTCGGTATTTAAAATGTAAGTGCGAAGTGGATGCTCAGGATGCGACAGGACACGGTAATAAAATTCTAACGAAAATTTTTCTCGAGTATGGTGTAATGCTAGTTCATTACAGTCAACATATAAGCTTAAAACTGGAGAGCTACGAAATGCACCAGAGCAAACACGAAGTGCGCTGTGGTGCACAGTGTCAAGTTTTTTAAGAACAGACATACGTGCAGAACCATAAATCTGGCAGGCATAGTCCATTTTAGAGCGGATGACAGCACAATATATTTTGAGAAGTGAAGTGCGATCAGCTCCCCAGGAAGTGTTCGATAGTACTTTGAGTAAATTTAGTGATTTTTCACATTTTGTCCGCAAATATAGAATGTGTGGCAAAAAAGTTAGTTTATTGTCAACGTACAGGCCAAGATAACGAATACTGTCTACAACTGGAATTTGCGTTGAATTGATAAAAATTTCTGGATCAGGATGCAGACCTCTACGTCTACAGAAATGCACACAAGAAGTTTTGTCCTGGGATATAATAAAACCATTTCTATTTGTCCAATTTAGAATGCGAGTGATGGCAATTTGCAACTGTCTCTCAATAAAACGAATATCCTGTCCCATACACATGATGCGAAAGTCGTCAACATATAAATCTCCCTTCACAGAAGGGGGTAGTTGACTAAGTATGCCGTTTATTTTAATAGCAAAGAGGGTGACACTCAGGACACTGCCCTGTGGTACACCCTCTTCTTGTACATAATAACTAGAAAGCGTTCCTCCAATGCGAACTTGGAACAGTCGCACCGCAAGGAAGTTTTTAATAAAAATAGGGAGGTTACCTCGAAAGTTCAAGTTAAAAAGGTCACGAAGGATCCCATAACGCCATGTTCTGTCATAGGCTTTAGCCATGTCAAAAAATACCGACACCAAATGGCAGCGTTTAAGAAAAGTTGTCCTAATGTAGTGTTCAAGATGGATAAGATTATCAATAGTACACCTACCACGTCGGAAACCACTCTGAAAAGCGGCAAGATAATTGTTAGTTTCTAAAACATAAATGAGGCGGTAATTGACCATTTTTTCAAGGAGTTTGCAAAGGCAGCTAGAAAGTGCGATTGGTCTGTAATTGGTCTGGCATCTTTACCCGGTTTAGGAAAAGGGATAATGATGGCTTTGCACCAGTCCTTGGGAAAAAGCTGTTCTGTCCATATCCTGTTAAAAAAAGAAAGCAGATTTTTTAGAGAGGATGTGGAGAGGTGTTTAAGCATGCTGTAGGTGATGCCATCGGGGCCTGGAGCAGACAGGTGACTGTCCTGCAAACACTTTAGAAGCTCTGATAAAATGAAAGGTTGGTTGTATGAAAAAGAATTATGAGTATTAAAATTAATTCTGATCATTTCAGTTGGTCTTTTATAAGATAAAAAAGGTTCCGGATATGCGTCTGATTTTGAAATAGATGCTAGGGTTTGCCCTATTTTTTCAGCTGTGTTCTTAGGGGAAGTGATGGTTTGACCATTATGTTTTAAAATTGAAACATGATTTTCAGAATACAGACCCATGCTTTTTTTCACCTTTTTCCAAAGCTCTTTACTGGATGTGTTAGAGTTAATGCTTGAAACATACTTAATCCAGGATTCACGCTGGCTTTTGCGTCTTATACGTCTAGCCTCTGCCTTTCCTTTTTTAAATGCTATATAGTTATTATGGTTTGGGTACCTACGAAATAGACCCCAAGCCTTTTGTTGTTTTTTCTTAGCTTTTTGGCATTCGCTGTTCCACCATGGTTTTCTGTTTTTATTAGTAGATGAGGTTTTAGGTATGCTAGCATCAGCAGCACCGATAATACATTGAGTTATATTATCGAGTGCTTTGTCAATATTATCCTCTATCATGCTATTTGTAATGTTTGCAAGTGTAGTAAAAGTTGGCCAATTGGCTCTGTCATAAACATATCTTTTGGTATGATTATTAAAATCTCCACAAGGAGTGGTCAAAGTAATAACAATGGGAAAGTGGTCACTGCCGTGTAGATCATTTGACACCCAGAAATTCCAATAAGGATATATTGAAGGAGAACAAATGATGAGGTCTATTGCATGAAAGGTGCGTGTGGGTTCATGAAAATATGTATGATCACCGTTATTTAGCAGGCATAAGCCATTGTCAGATATCATTTTTTCTATGATATCACCATGTTGATTTGAGTTTTGGTTACCCCACAGTTGACTGTGGGCGTTAAAGTCTCCCAGAATAATGTAAGGAGTAGGGAGTTGATGTAGGAGATGATCAATATTTGCTGATTGAATAGATTGATTGGGTGGTAAAGTAAATGGTACAGATAGTTATAAGTCTGTTAATATGTGCATGGACTGCAACTGCTTGTATGTTAGTATTTAAATTTATATTCGAATGAGGCAAATTACGTGATATAAATAGAGCCACTCCACCTGTGGCCCTGTCACTACCAGTAAAGTCTTTTCTGTAGGTTGTATAATTGCGTAGTTTCGCAATATCGTTTGGTTTTAAATTAGTTTCCTGAAGAGCCAAGCAGAGTGGTTGATGGTCTGACAGAATATCACGGATTTCATCATACTTGTTGCGATAGCAACGGCAGTTCCACGATATAATATTAGTTATGTTTGGGTTAATTTTATAGTTTTAGTCAGGCACAGATTCTTCGAATACAATAATTTCATCATCATCCGAGTCATCACAGTATAACTCGGCATCCATTGCCTCATCCGTGTAATGCTTCAGTTGTTTGGGATCTTTAATGTTTTTGATTACTGAACTGATGCCAGATTTTTGCCTCCCCTTCCCCACAGTCTTCTATTGTGGAGAGACTGGAGTTGAGGTTTTCTTTATAGTCGTTTGTACTGGGGGGTTTTTTAGATTCTGTTTTCTGGGGATATCAGGCTTCTGTGGTATGGTGGTATTCGTGGTAGCTTTTGTTTTTGTTTTGGATTGAGATAACTTATTAGATAGAGCTGTTAATATCTGAAGATTCTTCTCTATGTCATTTATTTTTGCTGGTTCAGAGGAAGGTGTGCTGGTCGATTGTGTTACGGTAAGTTTATCGCGTGGATAAGAAACATCAGTTTGTGTAGCCATGCGTCTTACGGATGTTAATTGCTTCTTGAGTAAGCTGGAGTAGGTAATTCCGACAGATGGGGTTCTATTTTCAACAATTTACGGGCATCAGGATAGGACAAATTCCGAGTGATTTTTATGGTAACTATTTCTTTTTCACGGTTCCAGTTAGAGCACTTGCGGGAATATGCTGTATGATTTCCTTTACAATTAACGCAGCATTCGGATTTTTCACATGAGGTATTGTCATGGCCGACCTCTGCAAAACATGCACAGGTGAGAGATCCACGACAGTTTGTTTTAGTATGCCCGTAACGCTGGCATTTAAAGCAACGGACGGGGTTTGGTATGTATGGTCGGACTCGACAGCTTAGATATCCTGCTTTAATTCTAGGTGGTAAAGTAGTACTATTGAAAGTTAGAATAATATGTTTAGTGGGAATTATCTGCTCATTTTTATGGATGGTGATACGGCGTACATCTATGATATTTCGGTCTTTTAAATTTTCTAAAAGTTCATCTTTGGTGTAATATAAAAGATCAGGTTCAGATATTACTCCGCGGCTTGTATTTAAAGTTCTATGTACTTGTACGGAAACAGAAAAGGTGCCTATTGTAGTGCAATTTGAGAGAAATTGTGATTGTTTTGTTGTAGAAACCTCAACCAGCAAATCGCCAGATTGTAATTTTTTCAGAGAATGACCATCTCCCAAAACAGACTGGAAAGTTTTTGCTTTCAGAAAAGGGGAAGTTTTTTTAAACGAGCAATCAGAGTTGCTATCAGTACGTTTTACAATGAAAAAGCAAGTAAATGAAGAAGACAGTGCAGTTTGTTGCTCTCCACTAGGGAGAGAAGTAGAAGGAAAAGAAGTGATTCCATCCATATTTAAAAAATAATAAAATTCAGACCCCGGCCGCACCACCCTCTCCCGAGCCCTACAAGGGGATGCACATTCGTGCACCAGTGCTAACCAGGGCCTATACGGTCACAAGACAACCCTATGTCAGTCTCCACCCTTAACGAGATGACTAGTAGTTGCTCGATCACTTGATCCCTAAAGCCAGTGACAAAAGCCAGCTGACCAGCCGACTGATGCATACGGGACCAATATGCACCTCCCGTCTACCTGAAGCAGAAGCCAAAGCAGTGTGTTGGTTTCCCTCAACTGCCAAGATCCCCCTTTCCAGGGACACGGGTCGCCACGCACGGCCAACATGTGGGTGGTTTACAATTCTCCATGAGTCGATACACAGGATGATATCGGCCCATACAGAATTGCTCTCACCTCCGAAGAGGAAACCACGATGAGAGTGAAACAAAGAGGAAAGGAAGAGCAGAGAAGTAAGAGGAAAAGGAAAGGAGAAAGATCACTCAGGTGCCCCGGGGTTGTGAAGCCCGTGAATACCTAAAGAAGGTATCCCCCTGGGGGGCACTGATTTTGGAATTCAGTATGATTTTAATGTTCTGTGTAATATAGATTTGGAGAAAGCAATGTTTACTTCATTACAGGCATGTTGTTTTACTGTACAAGCATATCCCTGAAAAAAAGGAATGGTGAAATTTTACTTTTAATATTTTCAGTTATGGGCACATTTATTAAAGTAATTCATTCCATATTATTGATTCAAGAAACTCTTGGGGAAAACTCAGATTTTCTTTATAAAGAGTTTCCTTCAGAAACTAGCATGCAAGATTTAATCAGATACACATGTAACATCTCACCTATGCATGATAGGTGACCCATTTTCTACTTCAAAAGTATATTTTGTTGCATTGGGGGGGGGGGGGGGGGACTCAATTGAATGTAATGATTTTATTGAAGGGATTGCTACATTAATAGGATTGTAGTTCATTATAAATATCCAAAAGAGGCAATGGGAAATTAATTTTTTCAGTCTTATATTTTGCAGTTATAGTGTAAAAATTTAGCTAGGAAAATTAATTACATTTCATGAAGCTTTATCATAAAAAATACATTTGAAAACCAGTAATAATTAATTATACTCGCTTAAATAGTTAATAAAACTAGGGCTTTGAAGTTAACCACGTGTAAGAACAGCTAAGATGTGAATTTTTCGGAAATAACGTAAAATGTTAATGAATAAATAAAAAAAAACTTGCAGTTTTTTTTTTATTTATAAATATAGGATGTTTTGTTTTGTTTATCCGATATTTCTTAAACTATTCACATTAGCATTTTACTTTGAAATGTACTTATATTTAAATTAAGTAAATTATATTATGGAATTTTGAAATAAAAATTTGATTTTGTAAATACAAAATTTAAATTTTGTAATGATTACAATAATAGAGAGAATCACAAAATCTGCGTATCATCTGCAAGGAATATTCTATGAAGATTTATGGAAAGTCAGAAGATTTTGTATATTAATGCTGGAAGCCATGTCATAAGACAAGCAATTTGAAATCTTGTGAATGCTGTCTTGTGTCATTGATGGCTTATCAAAACATTCCTGCAGCAACATTTCTACTTCTTCATAATTTATTCACAAGATCATGAATTGCATGCCTGCTTTGACATGGCTTTTTTAATTATCATACAAAATCTTCTCTAAACTGTTCATAGGACATTCCTTGCAGATGGGCAGATACAACTGCAGTTCTTTTCGTTATTGTAAACATTCCATAAATAATCTAGAAAATGTTTTTAAATTATTAGTACAAAAACAGTATGAATATGAATGCATTATCCTTATAATAGAGGAATGCATTCTTATTCTTATGTTATCTTTTGAAACGTCCATTATAATTAATGCGGAAAAAGATTGTTTTTATTAAATTACTAGCTGCACCCGTCGAAATTCGACGGAAAAGAATATATATTAGATAAGTATGTTACATTTAAAGCTTATGAATTATAAAAATGAATGACATAAAAGAAAAGTGTACTTAGAAGAAAATATCAATTTTATTCAGTTTTATCTATAATAAATAGAAAATCAGTTTTCATATTAGTTCAATGATAGGTTTTTTATTTTCTTTTTGAGTTAAGATTTAACTTTTCTTTTCGAGTTAAAGTATTTCTTTACATACGACATTAGTTGTTGTGTTGCTTTTTGGAACTGTTTTTACTTTCAAATTTTTAAATGAACGTACTCGAGACATCGCAATATAAGCCGTGGTTAATTACTGGCTCAGTTAAATAAATATCAACAGAATCCATTGTTTGCCTTTGTGCTTTATTTATTGTCATGCAAAACGCAACACGAATAATGAAAACCTTCTAAATGAAAACGGAAGAGTTGTATCTGATGGCATTAAATCCATTCTAGGAATCAAAACTTTTTTTGCAACTCCCTCGCCAGTAGTAACTGCTAGATCCAAAAAATTATCGTACATGTTTCGTACAATTTACCTGGTCCCTTTCAAAAGACTTTCGTAAAGACTTAAATTTATTAGTAATATTAGAATTGCTTCGATTTTTAATGTGATAATGTGTGGAGGCAATCCACTTAATTCTGCTATTTAAAAATTCCGCTGGAAATTGGAGGATTTCTTTTTCACTTTGGGTTATTAAATTATTTCTACTCATGTATGTTCTGAATGTGCGAGGTATAAGGTTAATAACTTTATGGTTAATTTCACTGCAATGATTGTTTTTCGGGGCTGGAATTGAAACTTTAGCCAATTTGGTGATACTATCTGAAAATTAAAATCCTTTTCGAAAAATTTGGGATACGATGTCATTTTCTGCTATAATAGACGGTGGTAAACATACTTTATTTGAGTCTCCAGAGAATTCTTGATTCATGCAAGAATTTCTCCATTACCTATTTTAAGCAAACATTCCGAAAATTCAGATTCTTCTGGTCTTAATCGCATATTTTTTAACAATTTAAATATTTTAAATTCTGACCAAAGAGTCGAAAACTAAATGCAGTTTTGAACTATGCTTTGTTTTGTTCTTTGTTTCGTACCAATTTTGTAATTGTGGCAACAGAATCACTGCATTTTCCCTTAAAATTAAAAAAAAAAATGGAAATTAAAATGCGTATACTATTTTGAAAAGTCTGTTAAAAAATCCAGTGAATTTAGGTTATATTTCGTTTAATAATTTGGATAATTGTGTTTTATAATATTTTATTAATATTAGCTTAAAATAATATTGTTCGAGAGTTAGACTGACCAATATAAAATGTACTTTTTACTGTAACTAATTTTCTAGGTTTATTATAAGTCAATGAAACTGTTCTTTTTAAAATATTTTATTTCGTAGAATTTCGACGGGTTCCACCTCGTATTTGTAATATCAAGAAAACATTTTAATTATTACAGAAACAGGGAGTTATTAAAACTGCATAACCAACCCAATACACATTTACAGCACTTGCAATAAATTTAATTTATTAGTTTGTAGTCTCCATGAACTTGTCATAATTAGTATTATTGCCATGACAATGAAAAGAAAAAACGATATCTTTGTTATTAAAAAGAATAAAAATTTTGTGTTTGTTATTGAAATGTAGAAAACGTTTTATTTATTTTTATTTTAAATAATAACTTAATACAACGAAATGATTGTAATTAATTTTTGATATTATGTAAAATAGGAAGATCGTAATACCGGCAAATCACAGGTTTTATTCTTTTTTTTTTTTTCCTAATATGACATCAGTTACATTCTCGTGATTGGTAGAAAGTAATAAAGTAAAATAAATTTCTATTATAGTGAAAAAAGCTTAACCTGTTGCCACTCTTTTGAGGAAATGTCGCAAAAAAGCTTTTAAAATTAAAAATAAAATATAAAAATGGAAATAAATTAAAAATTAGCCAAAATGGGTACATCTACACATGAACAGCTTTCATTTAAAAAAATAATTATCAAAATCGGGCCAGTAGAAAACTCAGGGCTGATGACTAAAAAAACAGCCAGGTGTTTTAAATATATAGATTTTCAAAGTACCTACCTTCCAAATCAACCATTCAGGAAATTGTAAGTACCAGTCTCAGTTTACGATATTCAGTTGAAAATTAAAAGAATTTCTTTTGGAAATATATCTTTAAGATACATTTTAATTCTCTTGTAAACATTAAAATTAAAACAGAAAAAACTTATAAACTTTGTGAATAGAATATGACTGTTTTAAAAACAAATTGCTCAACTTTTAGAAAGTTTATTTTCATTGAAAACATCTACTTTTTTTTTAGTGTATTATTATATCATAAATTGCTAATAATTTAGGCTTATATCACGCTGATGTGTACCGAGTGTTTTAAGACATATTAGTGTTTAAAACAAATTAAAGTATTAACATTAGCATCAAACTTCTGGTCAATTGCATAAATGGAGGTCACCAATCGGCGGGGAATTAGAGAGTAACAATCATTGAGATATTGAAGTGGTCAACTTTTTTTGCCTTGCTCTTAACCTACATTATATTATGCTTAGGGGGAAGTGGGGTACATTGATACAGCTTTTTTCTAAAAATTTTTTTGGTGTCTAGAAAGCAGAAATGTCAAGTTATTTTTCTATGTAATGTCAGCAAAACCTGTGTAGTGTGTTATAAAAATGTACAATCGTTGTTTTATATATTATTTTTGCATGTAATTTTAAAAAAAATCAAAAAAGTAATTTGCAATGTGCCACATCCCCGGGCAGATTGATATACTTTGATATGTCTGGGAAAAATGGAGACAAAATAACACCAATGCATATTTTTCAGTTATCAAACTATTTTATATTATTTTTAAAAATTCAAATCTCCCACGCTTTATTTGTAAGCAATATTAAAGCAATCAAAATGAAAGGTTTAATGACCTGATGTCAAGGCTGTTCCTTGTCTGATTGTTGGCAGTAGTAACTTGGTCATATCTGATACTTCAACCCCAGTATTATCTTCTTTCTTAGGAAAGATGAAAAATTACCAAGTTTTCTCTTTATAAATCGGTTTATATACAGAAAATAAAGGATAATTATATTAAAAATTCTGTTTTTAATGTAATTTCCTGTGCTGTTCTACAGCTTGTTTCTCTTAAGTAACACTTTTCATGTAGAAAATACTTTTTTCTCTGGAGAATTGATATAAATTTGAGATTTTTCAGGCTGCCGTGCTTTTCTTGAATTAGTTTTACTAGCACTATATGCAGGGTAAGTTTTATGTCTTTTCATTGCAAAAATACTGTAAAATGTTCTAATATAAAGAAATTAAAGTTTTTACTTCAATAAAAACTAATATTAAAAAGTTTTAGTGAAAAATGGTTGGATTAAGGAGTGCATGTAAAAAAACATAATAAAAGGTAATGAAAACATGAAGTAGAAAAAGATTTATGTTGTATCAATGTGCCCCATACAGCCATTTTGAATAAAATGAGTCTCAAATCCAATACTTCATAATTTATCTAACAAAAAAGAATCAGAAACTGATAAAGAGTAGTTTTACTTGCCAGAGAGAATATTTTTTTCGGTTGAAAATACTGTAACAGTTGTATAATACCATTTCAATTGTACGACTCAAATTTACTTTTGACCAACAAAAACAATCCCTCAATTAATCACTCATCCCATTTCAACAAACAACTGAATCATTCCATAACTTTCTGTATATAGTTGAGTGCACTAGTATCACCTTTTGGAGCTGATGTGAAAGATCCTGTGATGACCCTGTGTGCAGTACAGGGGGTGTATCAATGTCCCCCACTTCCCCCTATATTTTATTTTTTTCTGATTTCCTATTACATAATTAAAACTGAAATGCCCTCATCTGCCTACTTGCCCAAATTCAGATCACTGATTTTAACTTTATTTCTGATTATGCCATTATATTTATTAGTAAATATTAAAATGTATTTTTTCCAGTTTTAGAGTGAATGGTACTTATCAAAATTGACCAAAAGGACAATCCATCCTCTGTATTCCAATAATGTTTTTAATTAGGTACATTGTTATAGAATTTCTGAATTAAAAAAAATTAACATATTATGCATTTATAAGTATTGTGCTACAGCACAATACTTATTTATTTCCAGTGTCATTTCTCAATGTTAGTTTAACATAAAAAAAAAAAAAGCCTACGGAGCTCTTTTTTTCTCACCTTTTTGTCTCTGATGCAAAATTCTAACAATATTGTAATTTTAAAGTGTGAAAACTAAAAAAGTCTGACGTCAAAGTCAAAACAGATGTCTTTATATATGGGCGAATTTTAAACCGAAAAGTAAGGAAGACTGTTTTTTTTATATTATTCAAATATTTTTCTTAATAATTACTAATTTTGCTATTTTCATTCAGAATAAAATAAAAATTTTCCGATAAAATTTAACATACTTTATTGTTGCAAAATTACAAAAGACATGCTAAATTCTTGTCTACAGTAATTAATTTTCAGTTTAAAGATTTCCATGCAAAAATTAAGTTGATTTTTTTTTTTTTTCTCTTAAGAATTAAAAAGTAAGATAAATATGGCATCATAGTAGAAATAAAAATGACATTTTTAAACATTTGTAAGTAATACAAACAGTATTAATATGAGAGTACAGAAAATGACAGATTTTTTAAAAAAAAATTTAAATATATTTTACCCATATTGATTTTAAAACACGAATATCAGTTACATAAAAATGAGTGTGTAGTTAGATTAAATAGCTGTTAACTCTGATTTATTTATGAGATATTTCATGTTAAATTTTTGTAACAAATAAGTTAAACCAATTTAATATAAATATATAATACTTAAAACACTCCAAAAACTTAGATCCCATTAAAATGATTTTGAAATGAATCCTAGATCTTTTTTAAAGAAAATATTAAAGTTTTAACGCTTTCAAGTTTTGTATTTTGCATTTATCTTATCATGTTTTTTTTCTTTATTTATTAATAAACATATTTTTTATAGCAAATTCAATTTGTATGCTTAAAAAAAGGGGGGGTTATTTTATTTTCAATGTTGTTTTACAGTTCCTGTATGACTGCTGTTGCTTTTAATCTTAGTCTGCATTCAACCCATTAAACTCTTTAACCCCTTGAGGAGAAAAGAACTTGTATTCTTAAAGTAATAAAATGATGGATTGACACAGGAATTAAAAAACAAATTTATTTGAAAATAAATTAAACCTTTTCTTCATGGACTTAATAAAATTAAAATTTTCATTTCAAAATTCTGGTACCAATATGCAATTGAGCAATTAAGTGGGATATAATGTAGCCCACCACTCTTCATGGGATTAATGATATTGCAGACAATTTATCTATATATGTGTATTTAATTTTTTTTTCATTTATTCATATTTTAATTATTTTCAAAATGAATAAAATCAGTTTAGTTGGTTATCATAAATTGGTATTTTATGTAAGATAATAACAAAAATTAATTATTTTAATAAGTATGTTTTTTTAAACTTCTACTAGGTTTTATTTCATCCATCAGTTGTTTGTAATAAGCCTATCATTCAATACTACTTTTCTTGATATAATTTTTAAAATGCTTAATATTTTATTTTTTTTTTAACTGTCTCATACTGACACTTATATTTGCATATAACTTTATTCTTTTACTATTCAGTATAATATAGAGTAGAACTTTCTTTTTTTTTTCTTTGGCTGGAAATTTTTAAGAAATTATTTTGTTTTAGACAGTTTTACATTTTATCTAGGTCTGCTGTATTGTATAATTTACTGCTTTAAAGATGAAGCTATATTTTTATGTTTCAAAAATGTGACATTCTTCTTCAAAGAAAGACTCTCTTAAAAGAAACTGTTGGCTTGTGCATGGTAATAATCACATGATCGCAGCATTAAATCTCATTTAAGGTTTGTTCTAAAACCACCAACACACAATTCAGTTGATCCATACTTGTGATACTTTTGTATCATAACAAAGCATTTGAACTTATCTGTTTTGTTCCACTTTATAATAACACCTCACAAGATTTTTTTTTTTTTTTTTTTTTTTTTTTTTTTTTTTTTCCTACAAAAGTTATCCATTTTAGTTACAGAATAGTGCAAACACTTTCTTTTTTAAATAGTCATGATTTTTCTCAGCACGATTTTTCTCTTTTGCAGATTCTGAAAATGTTTGTTTTGATTTTACAGGACTTATAGAAAAAGCATTGAAAGAAATTGACATATTGAAAAAAGACATGATTGAAATGCGTCTGGAAAACTAACAACTGCCACAAAAAATTTCTTTAAACACTGCCTTTGAGAAAATCAGAGCATATCCTCTGACATCAATTCAGGAGCTTTCAGTGTTAAATACTACATTAGAAGACAATGCAGAGTTCTCAAAATTACAAAGAAACTAAGAATGTAATATTTAATCTGATTCACTTCAAAACAAATACTTAGCAATGTTCTACAACGAAATTCAGCTAATCAAAAATGTTTTTTACAGGAATCAAAAAATATACACAAGATTATATATATATATATATATATATATATATATATATATATATATATATATATATATATATATATATATATGAAGAAGTGCAGTTGCATCTTTTATAGAAATGCAAAAGACATTTTGTAAAATGCTAACATACTAACATGGAAGGAACTACTGGAAATTTTGCAATTTTATTTCGATTTTTTGTACCTCTTTGATGAAATTTGCCATTATCTCAGGCTTTTTAGACTAAATTTGACATTCACGCTCTATTGACAAAATTTGATGCTTTTTATGCTCTTGTGGTGACATGTAACATATTTCTCGCTCAGATTTGACGAATTTTACCTTTATTGCAGTCTTTTGGCAAAATTTGCTGATTTTTGACGAATCTGATGAAATCTGGCTTTTTTTTTAGATCTATTGGTGAAATTTGACTTTTTGCATTCTTTTGATGAAATTTGTCATTTCATCATGATCTTTTAATGGAATTTACCATTTTTTGTGATCCTTTGATGAAATTGCCAATTTTTCTTGCCATCCCTTGACGAAATTCTTGTTCCTTCGCGATCATTTGCCAATTTTTTTTTTTTTTTGCAACTTCAGTAGAATCTTGCAAATTCGGACCCCATTAATCCGGATTGATTTGGTCAATTTTTTGTTTCAAGATTGAGGAACGATTAGCTAATTTCCATAACATTAACTTGTTTCATCGTTGTACTTTGAATAAATAAAAAAAAATTTAAAGACATTTTTTGGGAAAAATACCTTAAACTTTTTTATTTAAACTCTTTAATGTTATCTTTCAAAGAAACAACAATGTACCACTAAGTTTGGCAATTCCAATTTTCCCAATTTTCTATTTAAACCACTTAGAAATGTCATAAAAATTCAAATCTTAAATGCTGGTATCATTGAAAATTCTACATCTAATTATTGTTTTCCTGTCATTTTTGTTAAAAAGAAAAACCTTTCCATTGATGATCCAAATAAACTTAAATTTCGCATGGTAATAGATTACAGACTACTTAATGCTATAACAGAACCTTATAAAATTTGTTTGCCAAAAATTAATGACATTATGCAAAATATTTCTGGAAAAAAATTGTATACAGTATTAGATCTTAAAGCAGCATTTTTTCAAATTCTTCTTCAAGAAAAAGATAGGTCTAAACTGGCTTTTGCAACTGAGTTTGGGAATTTCATGCCAAAACATCTACCTTTTGGATTAATCATTAGCACTAGTTACTTTCACACCTTAATTAATAATTGTCTAAGTTCATTAAAAGGTAAAAACGTACAGTACTTCCTCGATGATATTATTATTGCTGCGGATTCAATATAAGAAATGTTAGTCTGGCTCCGAGGAGTTTTTGATAAACTTAAAGAATTTAACTTAACTTTAGATCCTGCTAAACTTCAAATATGCAAAGAAGAAATTACATACTTAAGTTTCAAATTAAATAAAGATGGTCACTCTCCTTCCACTGACAATGTAAATAAAATCTATAAATTTCCTGTTCCCACCAATCTTAAACAAGTTCAAAGCTATTTAGGCATGATTAACTACTTCAGACATCTAATTTTTGATTTTGCAAAGATAATACAGCCTACTGTTAACTTAACAAAAAAGAAAGTTAAATTTGTTTGGAGCAAGGAGTGTTAAGAAGCTTTTCTTAAAATTCAAGACATTTTACTCACTAATCCAACTGTCAAAAATTTTGACGATACCAAAGAAGTTTTTTTAGTTACAGATGCGTCTATGGTTGCTATTTGTGGTATTTTAATGCAAAAACATGATAATAAATTTTACCCAATTAAATTTTATTCGAAACAGTTAAACGAAGCCGAATCTAAATATCCCTCAATTAAACGTGAATTTTTTGCTTATTCCTCTGTAAAACATTTTTCTGAATACCTGTATGGAAGACAATTCAAAATTTTAAAAACAACCCGAGATTATAACTAGATGGCTTTTATTTCTACAAGGTTTTAATTTTACAGTCTAACATATTCTTGGATTTGTCAACCCTGCTGATTTTTTATCTCGTGTCATTGATCTTCCCAATAACCCTAATTTATATGTAAATGCATTAAATATTTTTATACCAACCAATGATTCTTTAAGCACAGACAATATTCTAAAAGAACAACTAAATGATCAAAAATTGAAGGAAATTAGAGAAAAAATAATCAATAAAACTTGTTCTAATCCTAATTATTCCATTAATCCAGAAAATAACCTTTTAATGTTTGCTAGGAAAAAAGATAAAAATGTTAATAGATCTCATAAAATCCTAATTCCTAAAACTTTAATAAACAGTTGTATTGCTCTTGGTCATCAAGCTCATTTTAGAATAACAAAGACTGTAGATGCTATCTCTAGACATTATTTTGGCCATCGTTGACCACTATTCACGTTTTCTGGAAGCTGTTCCACTTACGAATGCTACTTCTACATCTATTATTAAAGCACTAAATGATTATTTTTCTAGATATGGTCTCCCTAAATTTATTTTGTCTGATAATGCAAAAAATTTTACCTCTGATATTTTTAAATCTTTTCATAAAAGTCTTAACATTAAATGCAGAAATTCATCCATTTACTTTCTGAGATCAAATGGTCTTTTATCCGATCAAGTTATAGAATGGTCTGACAGATTAAAATTCTTTGTTTTGCACTACAATAACTCTAAACATTTAGTTACTAACTTTACTCCAGCTAATTTATTTTTGGGCAGGGATTTAAATTTACCAATTGATACTTTTCAACCACCAAAAGAAGTCGAGGAACCTTCAATTTATTTTCAAAAACAAAAAACATATTACAGCAACTAGAGAATTGGTCAAGCAATTCGAACAAAACTATTTTGATAAAAATGACAAATTTCTTAGGGGTCGACCAGCTACTTCATTTAAAATTGGTGATATAGTATACTTAAAAAATTTTACTCATACATCAGCTCTCCATCCAAAAAATTCTGGTCCGTATAAAATCATAAGAGCACTAAGAAGTAATAATTATTTAATTAGACACTTAAGTGACACAACTGTCAGAGATATTTCTGTAAATGTCAGTAAGTTAATCAGAGCAGGAGGTAATTAGTGTGCCTTTCATCAATATATCTCATCTCATTCTGATACAGAAAATTTTATATATTTTTTTTTACTTGTTCATTTATACCAATCTTCCTACAACTGTAATTACCTTTAACTATATAACTCTTTTTACATCACATTTACTATACATATTGTGGTAACTATAAAATCATTTTAGAGTGGATTTTCCATGTTTCGCGGGAGAAACAACCATTGGAGTAGATGCATATAATCCCTTGGGGTCTATTCAATCTCCGAAGATAGCTCATTCTGCATAAAATTTATTTCAATTTGTTTTATTTTAATATTGCTATACTACACCCAAACCCCTTTTCACTATTTACAATATTTATAACTTTAGTATACAATATCAAGTTACCACCATTTTTTTTTTATTTATTTATTTTCCAATCAATATATTATCTAGGGTAGATGTGCCAGTAATGGACCACCTTCCAGTAATGGGCCACCTCGCACTTTTTTGTTTATAAAAAAAATAATAAATTATAGTTAAGCTTTTATTATTTTTTTCTGAACTCCACCTTGCATGCTTTATAAGCTGGATTATTTTTTTACAATTTTCATCAAAACAATTAGGAAGCAGAAAATAAAGTTTCACAGTTTTTCTGTTTTTCACTGAAAATCTTAAGGAACATGCTAAGAGCTGACTTTACTTACTTAGTTTATACCTTTTTTTTTTCCGTAAAAATTGAATGTTTTTGTTTGGTTAGCAATATAAAACATTGAATTTAATATACCAATGGCCATTCACAAAATTTTATTTATTTTAAGATTTTAGGAGGGGTGGTCCATTACTGGATTGCTTATTTCGTGAATTTCCAGTAATGGGCCACCCAAATGACCAATACAAAAAGTGTAATTTCAGTAGAGATAAAATATTTTGATTTAACTGAAAAGCTAAATAATCAAATTTAATACTTAAATTTTACCTATTAAAATTTAATAAAGGCAATTTCTTTATAAATATTTGTTTTTAAAAAGGCATCCAAAATTGGCATAAAACACAAGCTGAACATTTGACAAAATCTAGATGTGCCGTTACAAAAGAAGTTGGTTCAGAAATGTAAAATCATATTTGGAAGAAGATATTATTAATATTTTCTTCCGAATTCTAAAGCATACAGAGAGAATTTTCAATGGAGTTAAAACTGAGTTTCTTTTGTGCTCTTAAAGCCGGGGAAATTTTGGGACCAAAATCAGTTAAAGATGTGTATTATATAGTACCGAATAACGAAAAAGAACTAATCACTGTTATGGGATGTTTTTCAACAAATAGTGAGATTGTTCAGTTGGTGATAATATATCCCTAAAAGTATCTCTGAAGGGAAATTGTGGAATCAATCTGTGCCAAATTGATGGACTATATGATTATCTGAAAATGGTTGGAAAGTTCAAGAACATTTATCATTTTAATGCATTCTAAAATTCCATATTGAATAGTTTGGACTATCGGAAAGGGATGATAAAATTGAAAATTTGTTATTTATATTTCATATTTGATGAATTTGATATGAATGAAGATTGGATACTTTTGTATTGCCTTATTTTATCTAAACTTGATTTTAGTAAAACATTGTCTTTATCTTATAAATCCTTTAAGTTTAAATATTTTGTTTTATTTCATTACAGTATAAATCCTTTAATGTAATAAACAGTTAATAATATCATTAATATTTTGTTTTATATCCACATTATAACTCCTTGATTATAATAAATTCATAACTTAAATTTAAATATCTTGTTTTATGTTTTTTCATTATAAATCCTTAATGTAATGAATTTCTAACTTAAGTTTTAATATTTTGTTTTATTAGTATGCTTTCATTAAGTTCTGGAGCAAAATGCAATTGAAAAAATAATTACCTGCTATTTTTTGTAGGGTGGCCCATTACTGGAACATAGGCGTCACCATTACTGGAACATAGGTGGTCCATTACTGGGCTTTTAGGTGTTTAGGCATATTCTTATTATTTGAAATTAAATTTTTATTTCTATTGGGAAATATAACTATGGGATTAGTTAAATATTGTTGAAAGATTAATATAATATGAAAAAAATTGGAATATAATAATTATAACTATTAATAAAAAATTATTTTTTAGAGAAATTCCTTACGGGGGTCCATTACTGGCACATCTACCCTATATCAAAATTTTGAGTGGGAATCATTTGGGCATACTGGTTCAAATTACTTGTTTAGAGTGATAAAATAAATTAGTATATAATTTTTTTTTTAAATATAGGATCCTAGTAATAAGAAAGAAATTAAATGATAATAAATAAAAATAGAAAATGCAAAGATATATTATGAAAAATGTATGCAAATGATATCTCCTAAAATGTGCATACCTACAGTTGGCAAAAAAAGTATTTGTACACTCTAAAATTTTTAATTTTTAACTAAATAAAAACAGATATTTTGTCAAAAATAGTTTTAATACAGTCTGTTTACCGTGCGTTTTAAATTACACAACAGAAAATTTCGATAAAGATGTAAAATAATTTTCTAATAGGAAAAGTTTAAAAATTTCTTGCAAAAAAAGTATTTGTACATTTCTCCATCCTGATATGTACTGTGTTTTATAGTGTTTATGGTTCAAAGGACTACTTTTAAAGAAGCTGTTAATAATTTTTGAGTTCATATTATATTTGTCTGACATTTAATCTAATTTGCTCTTGAAATAATTGAGTATAGAACCTAATACTAGAGAAGCACCTCTAGATATATGAAATCCTATGATTGAGCATAATAAAAATTTAAATTCGCAACAAGAATATGTAAAAGCTATTAAATTACCATTTACAACTATTGGATGTATAGTGAGAAACTATGAATAAATTAAAAGCATCGAAATTCAATGAAAACCAGGACTTCTTAGCAAACTAACAATGAGGGAAAAAAGGAGTGTTGTTAAAAAAGCTTTAAAAAAATCCTATGCGTTCGGTTCAAAAATTTGCTGGAGACCTTGCGACATCTTCTCGCATCTGAGTAATACCTCAAACAATAAAAAATATTCTTCTCAATGCAGATTTAAAAGGAAGAACCTCAAGGAAAAATCCATTCATCAGCGAAACAAATAGGTGAAAACGCATAGTATTCGCTTTCGCATACAGAAGTAAATCATTGGATTTTTGGAAAGCAGTAATTTTTTCTGATGAGGGAAAATTCGGAATTTTCTTACCATCAAGCATTCGAAAAAATTGGCGTAAAAATAAAACTGTTCTAGATCCAAAACGTATACTTCAAACTATCAAGCATGTTGGGGGGAATATTATACTTTTGGGGTGCATAGCTTCTAATGGAGCAGGACATTTAAAATTTATTGACAATGGAAAGACAGGTTTAACATACATTGATGTGTCGCGCCATAATTTATTAAACTGTGCCAAGAAATTATGCATAGAGGAAGCTTTTCACTTTCTGCAGGATAACGACCAAAGCATACTGCTGTGATCACCAGCACATGCTTACGACAATACTCCAAGACGACTGGTAACTCTTCTAAAATCTCTAGACTTGAATCCAATAGAAAATTTGCAGATGCTATTGAATGCAAAAATCCGAAAAAAAATATGTATTGGTAAAAAACAGTTTTAAAGAAGCTCTTATTGTGTCATGGAATAACATTAACCAGACCGATACAAAAAAGTTGGTGGAATCTATGTCACACCATCTAGAAGTAGTCATAATCGCTAAATGAATTCACACAAAATATTAATTTGTATCATTTTACTAAAATTTAATTAATTATATTACATTAATATAGTGTACAAATACTTTTTTTGCATTATATTTTTGTATATTTGTTTATTATAATGTAAAAAATCGATTCGTTTAATTTTGTTTTTGCTTCTATAATATTATAATGCATTAAATTAATGTATTACAGTATTTTTTGCTTAAATCTTTTGTTTAATTTCATTATAATTAAAAAAAATGAAGTGTACAAATACTTTTTTTGCCAACTGTATATGGTACTAGTGGAGATTTTTTTTTCATGAGAATACGATGGAGCAACTGCTCTAAGTGCTTTTCCAAGGATACATGGGTAGGCCAAGTCATGATTGTTGTTTTTACATGATGCAGTTTATTGGTGTATTCCAAGTCCCAACTTTGTTGCCAGTTATTCAAAATAAAATGATTGATAAGTAGTTTAACGTCTGAGAGTGGAACAGTATAATATAATGGAATTAAAGCACGCATTGCCGCCTCATCTGCTTTTTCATTACCAGGGATACCCATATGTCCCGGTACCCAGCAAAATAAAATATTATAGCCACGATTTGTCAAATTATTATAACGGTCTAATAATGGATGATACATAAGGATGCTTTTTAAATATTTAATTGCTTCAATAGAACTATTAGAGTCTGTATAGATGATGAATGATGTGTTATGATGATGAGATATATGTATCATGGCTCTCTCTATTGCAATCAATTCCGCAGTAAAAACAGAAATACATGAATTAAGCCTATCACTTAAACATGTATTATCAGAAAAAATTCCACAGCCAACAACATCTCCTCTCCTGGAGCCATCAGTGTAAACACCAGTATAATTTTGATAATTTGTATGGTGTACTGAAAATAGCTGTTGAAAGACAGAAGGGTCCAATTTGTTTTTATTATATCCTTTAAAAGGATGAAGGAAAGTGATACTAGGAGGATGCCAGGGAGGTATAGTATGTGGATGATTAGAACTTATCTCTATATTATTAAGAGGGCTATTGTCAATAAGATTTCGTATTCTAACACCAAAAGACAGGATGCAGGATGGGCGATGCTGATTATGAGTAATTTTGAGCCTTCTATTTTACACATCTTATAATTTATGTAGAAAAGTAAAGTAAAAGTTTGCTGAGAAATATTCGAGTCAACCAATCAATCATTTTTTCTACCATTATCAAATTAGTAGTTTTCATTAAAGTTGTCACCAACTTTTTGGAAAATCCTGTACAGAGATATGAGCAGTACCAAGTACAAAATTTATGCAAATGTACAATATGTCTGAAATTTAGTACTAGTCACTTCCACATTATTCGCAAATAAATTCTATAGATAAATAGGAGGGTCCCAGAATGATGCCTGCCTCAGGGCCCTTTATAGTATAAGTCATACCCTTGCCCAGCTAATTTCTATTAGCATATTAAATTTTCAGTACTTAAAATCGAGATGGAAACTCATGACACTGCCATTGAAATTTGTGTCAATACATCTGAACAGTCAAGATGCAGCACCAACTACTAAGAACGTATTTGACTAGAAAAAATTCAGAAACTACCTCTGTTGACATCAATAGAGTCAGCTGACACATCTGACACAGTCCTGCAGATACAAAGTGAAAAAGCTGCAGTAGTAACAAAAAGGTACAGTTTGGTCCAGACACTACCGTAAACAGCTCAAATTTCTGTGTGTTGAAGACAGCCTCTCATTACTTTTTTCCTGTGTTGGATGAAATAGCTACAATTACTTAGAGAGAATAAAATGTTAACATATTGTATAGATGACATCAAAGTAGATAACATGAGCCAGTTTAGTACAAAAATGATGCAACAATTGAAAAAATTCCTCGAATACTACAGCTTTGAGAAAATGCGTGCAATAACAACTTGAAGGGGGGAAAAATGAAGTTACGGTGATGTTATCAAAGATTTCTTACACTCTGTTGCTCATTTGATCAGGTCCATTTGCATATAAATTAATCGAAAGCATCTGCAAACAGCGATGTAGTTGAGGAAGGATGTTGAGGGATGGCTTCCTCCCAATTCATTTTATTTCCAGCATCTCCTTACTTTTTTTTTCTCAAGGGGGATGCGAGGGGACGCAATAGTTTCTATTTCATTATTAATATTACAGTTTAAAAAAAATGTAAACAAAGCAAAGATCAGAAATCTACAAAATTCAAAAATCTGCATAATCTCTGGTCCGAAATTGTGCAGATTTGAGAGAGTCTACTGTATTCCTTTTGCAGCTGATGGTGGTCCCAAAATTGTAAGGGCTATGATACTCATGAATGGGTTATTCGCTTCTACATCATAATGCACAACTTAGCAATATTGTCAAATGAAAAGTGTTAAAAATTAACAGGATTCATTTGTAAAACTAAGATGCCTTTTGTTTTTCAAGATAGGTGCTAAACTGAGATACCAATTTCTAAAGCCAGAAATCATTCTCAAAGTGGGAAGATACAGATGTGATATAAATCATGTATAGGCCATTCTTCATCAGAAGGCAATGCATTTCTTGCAACCCTTAGATTTGCAAAGGAAAGATAAAACAAGATTACATAGTTGCAGAACGCTTGTGTTCTACAAATGTAATTGAAGCCATCACAGACCCCAAAACAAAAGCAACCAAGCTCTATTTGAAGATTATGGGATGTATTAGATTCTTTCAGTAGTAAGTTAATTCCTCCAGCCAAGCGAATTGAGATGATTTGGACATCTGTATTTTGTTTGTGAGAATGGGCTTTGTGGTTACAATATGGAAAAAAAGACCTAAACCTTTCGGACAATTTCATCATAATGAATGCCTATTACTGCATGGAGCTAAATGCCCAGTCTTATTTTAACATGCATGTATCAAGTTGAAGTTGGTCAGCTCCATACTCTATACCCACATTTGTTGGGTTCACAACAGTGTAAATAATTATTTAAAGCAATGAGAAGTATGCCCAGTGTTTTTTCTACAATTGTTAACTTCAGTGTAATGCGGCCTTATTCAATGAATTCACCGACTAAATGTCCAAATAGAGGTTATGGCAAACCCAAAATGTATCATAATTAATAAAAAAAATATTCTTGTCTTTGAACAAATCTAAATGCACCTGAGTTGGTATGCATCAGTGAAACAACAGGTGAAGACTTCTACAAAGAAATTCAACAGGCTTTGACATCTGCACAACATTGCTAGTAACTCTTGAATTCCCAAAGTGAGTTTCAGAAAATAAACTCAGAGAAATGTAGCCGACATTGAAGGTTTGGAAGACAATACTAATGGAGATAAGAAAACAATTGAGATCAGAAATTAAATAGTACTACAGTTTATGAAGAAACTGATATTTGTCGAGAAGAAGTTAGTATGTCAGATAACGATTGCAAATTTATATGCTGCAAACTTGTGGGCAATGGCTCTATACCAACATGTATAATTTTAGGTGGCCTTTTACCAGAGAAATGTCCTTTCACTGAGTATGACCACTGTGGCAAAACTGTGATTATTTAGAAAACTGCTGTTTTATGGTTGCTGGCAAATAAAGAATGTGTTTTGTGATTCTAAGATGTGTAATTTTTGTAGAAACATCGTAAAAGGTTTCTATTAAGGTTTTTGGAATTTCAAAAAAAAAAAAAAATCAATATACAGTTGGCAAAAAAAGTATTTGTACACTTCATTTTTTTAAATTATAATGGAATTAAATAAAAGATTTAAGCAAATACTGTAATACATTAATGTAATGTATTTTAATAATATAAAAAGCAAAAACAAAATAAAACGAATTGATTTTTTACATTAAAATATACAAATATACAAAAATATAATGCAAAAAAAGTATTTGTACACTACATTAATGTACTATAATTAATAAAAATTTAGTTAAATGATACAAAATAATATTTTGTGTGAATTCCTTTAGCATTTATGACTACTTCTAGATAGTGTGACATAGATTCCACCAACTTTTTTGTAGCGGTCTGGTTAATGTTATTCCATGACACAATAAGAGCTTCTTTAAAACTGTTTTTTGCTGATACATATTTTTTTCAGATTTTTGCATCCAATAGCATCCACAAATTTTCTATTGGGCTCAAGTTTAGAGATTGCAGAGGAGTTATCAGTCGTTTTCGAGCATTGTAGAGTAACCATGTGCTGGTGATCACAGCAGTATGCTTAGGTTGTTATCCTGCAGAAAATGAAAAGCTTCCTCTACACGTAATTTTTTAGCACTATTTAATAAATTATACCGCGACACATCAATGTATGTTAAAGCTGTAATTCCAAAGTCAATTAATTCCAAATGTTCTGCTCCATTAGAAGTTATACACCCCAAAACCATAATAATCCTCCCACTATGCTTGACAGTTTGGAGTATATGTTTTGGATCTAGAACAATTTTATTTTTACGCCAAACATTTTGAATGCTTGGTGGTAAGAAAATTCCGAATTTTCTCTCATCAGAAAAAAATACTGTTTTCCAAAAATCCAATGATTTGCTTCTGTATGCGAAAGCGAATTCTATGCATTTTCGACTATTTGTTTCACTGATGAATGGATTTTACCTTGAGGTTCCTCCTTTTAAATCTGCATTGAGAAGAATATTTCTTATTGTTTGAGGTAATACTCTGATTTAAGAAGATGTCGCAAGGTCTACAGCAAATTTTTGAACTGAACCCATAGGATTTTTTATTAGCTATTTTAACAACACTCCTTTTTTCCCTTATTGTTAATTTGCTGAGAAGTCCTGGTTTTCAATGAATTTCGATGCCTCCAATTTCTTCATACTTTCTTATCGTGTATCCAATAGTTGTAAATGGTAATTTAATAGCTTTTTTGATTTCTTGGTCTGATTTTTATTTCTATTAAGCTCAAAGATATGATTTCTTATGTTCAAAGGTACCTCTCTAGTTTTAAGTACAATTCTCAAATATTTCAAGAGCAAATTAAATTAAGTGCCAGACAAACATAGTATGAAGTTAATAATTACTAAAAACTACCAAATTATGTTACAACTTTGAACCACAAACATTATAAACACAGTGCGAATCTTGCTGTGGAAATGTACAAATACTTTTTTTGCAAGAAAATTTTAAACTTTTCCAGTTATAAAATTTATTTTACACCTTGATCGAAATTTTCTGTCGTTAATTTAAAAAGCACAGTAAAAACACTCTGTTAAAACCATTTATGTATAAATATCTGTTTTTATTTAGTAAAAAATTGAACATAATAGAGTGTACAAATAATTATTTTGCCAACTGTATATACACACATGAGGCATGTTTTTTAAGTAAGTACCGTTTTGCGATTCCGCCACTGCAGCGCTACGGTCGGCGTTCCGCGCTGATTACCTACATCTCTTGTCTATGCACTGATGCCATTACAGTCTGATTCTTCATTGTACACGTTGTTTACTGAGTGTTTAAAATGCCTCCGACAATCGTGAGTCCTGCTGATTGTGAAGTATGGGCGGTTATACAATTTCTTAGTGCTAAAGGCATAAAACTGATCGATATTCATCTTGAGATCTGTGAAGTTTACGGACAAAACATTATGAGTGATGGAATGGTAAGGAAATGGGTGACAGGTTTAAAGATGGCCGCACAAATGTGCATGATGAAGAACGGAGTGGGCGTCCTTCGGTCGTTAATGAAGATTTGGTGCAGAAAGTGGACGAAAAGGTGAGAGAAAACAGACGCTTTACAATTTCATCATTGTGCAACTGCTTTCCTCAATATTCTCGTAGTGTTTTGTATCGCATTGTGACTGAGAACTTGAATTACCGGAAATTGTGTTCACGTTGGGTTCCAAAAATGTTGACGGATTTGCTTAAAACCCAACGTTTAGGCAGTGCATTGATTTTCCTTGAGCGGTACCACAATGAAGGTGAAGATTTTTTAGACCAAATTGTTACTGGTGATGAAACATGGGTGGCCTACATCACACCAGAATCGCAACAACAATTCATGGAATGGTGACATTCATCATCACCCAAAAAAGTGAAGTTTAAGCAAACAATTTCTGCCTGGAAAATCATGTGCACAGTTTTTTGGGACAAAAAAGGAGTATTGCTAGTGGAGTTTCTGCCTCATAATGAGACAATCAATGCAGTGTCTTATTGTGAGACATTGAACAATCTGCGTCGTGCAATCCAGAACAAAAGACGTGGCAAGTTGAGTAAGGGTATCGTTTTGCTGGATGACAATGCCCACATGTGGCTAATCGGACCAAAGATCTCATCAAATCTTTTAAATGAGAAACTCTAGATCATTCTGTATACAGCGTTGATCTGGCACCCAGTGACTACCATTTGTTTCTGCACTTCAAGAAACACCTGGGTGGTCAGCGTCAAGACGATAACGAAGTCAAACATTTGTCGTACAGTGGTTAAAAAGTCAGGTGGCAGAATTTTATGAGGAGGGTATTCAAAAACTGGTGCCACGTTATGACAAGTCCTTGTAGGATTAAAGTTGTATTTTGTTTGTTTTCCCAGCTCTTCTGTAGTAGCAAGTATTTAAAAAAATTAAACTCTTTTTTATAGTAGCCACCACCATATAAATTTCCTTTAATAGTCTAATACTTACAGCCACAGTGCATGCTTGTTTACCTTTTCAGCATGTGGTTGGTGGTGAAGTTAACTTTTTGATTTTTTTTTTTTTTTTTTTTTGTGATTTGTTGTTCCTGGTGATGTCATTTTGACACAGTGATGTCATCTTGTTCAGTGGGTGCGTCTCATTTATTAAAACTTATTCATTTATTTTGGCAACACCTTTAATGATAATTTTCTACTGCATTTGCTGTATATACACTCAGGAACATTGAAAATAGCGACCCAAGAAGAAAGCTATGTACAATTACGAAACTTTGCAAATAAGTACAGCGTAATGTGATATGCAAATGATGCAATTTTTGTGCCAATACGCATGCTCATACACGCCGAGATGGCGCTACAATCAGGAAGAAGGTGCTATATAAGCCAGCGCAAAATCGAAGATTCATAAACGCGACGATTACCTACTGATTGAAGGAAGACTTTGGTAAGCGAAACATGCCAGGTAAACGTGCTAGAAGACATTTTTCACAGTTAAGCGAGTTTGAGAGAGGCCTGATCATCGGAATGAAAACTGCAGGCTGGTCGACGCGCCGTGTTGCTGGCCAGGTGGATCGTTCGGAGTGTGCCGTTAGAAAATGTTGGGAGCAGTGGACACGAGAAGGTACCCACGTGCGGAGAATCGGGTCTGGAGCGACCAGAAAGACCACGAGAAGAGAGGATCGAAGGATCGTGCGGCAAGCACTCGTGGACCCCACAGTGACTCGTTCAACGATTCGAGCAGACGTAGGCATAGCAATTGTTCCCCAAACAATTTCCAGACACCTTGCAGAAGCAGGTCTAAAATCCAAGCACCCTTTTCGTGCACTCCCTTTAACACCGGAACATCGGCGACTGCGTCTACAGTGGTGCCAAGCCAGATCAACGTGGAATGTCACAGATTGGCAAAAGGTTGTGTTTAGTGATGAATCCCGGTTTGTTTTGGGGACAGATGACAACCGTGTACGGGTGTGGAGGCGCCCTGGTGAGCGGTACAATTCCTCCCACACTGTTCCACGTCACACTGCCCGCACAGCTGGTGTAATGGTTTGGGGGGCCATAGCCTATGATAGCCGGTCCACTCTAATTGTGATTCATGGAAACTTAACGGGCCAACGTTATGTTGATGAGGTGCTTCGACCCCATGTAGGACCTTTCCTAAATGGTCTCCCAGGGGCGATTTTCCAACAAGATAATGCTCGTCCGCATACAGCAAGAGTTGCTCAAGACTTCCTACGTCAATTTCAGACTCTTCCATGGCCGGCCCACTCTCCCGACTTGTCCCCTATAGAGCATGTGTGGGATCAGCTAAAACGTCAGATGCCATCGTGTCATTCGGTGCATGATTTGGTGTTGGCTGTGCAAGATTTATGGACCCATCTGCCTCAGGACAACATCAGGTGTCTAATCAACTCTATGCCGGACCGTGTGGCGGCATGTATTGCAGCTGGAGGTGGTCCAACGCGCTATTGAAGTTGCCCTGTATTTGCGTCGTTGCACACCCTGTATTTGTTTAATTGTCTTTATTTTGAGATCAAGTCAATCTCTCATCCGTATCATTATGTGTATTAAATTTCATTTCAATCCGATGCTTTCTTCTTGGGTCGCTATTTTCAATGTTCCTGAGTGTATTTGGCTAGCAACATTCTCAATCAGTTCAACATATAAGTACCTCTGCATCTAGTAGTTTATAAGAAATGCATTTGTTTTTAGTAGAAACTATCTACTCCCTTTTTCTAGTAATGTCAAACTAAATATGGTTTAAATTGTGTATGCTTAGAAGTACTTATGATATTTTCCTGACATGTTTTTCTTCGTATATTCACTTTTAAATAAACTTTGTTTTTTTTTCCTGAAGATGTTGAAGTTACTTAAGCCTTCATGGAAATAATGTTTTTACTTAGAAAGGTGAACCAGTGTGACTTTAGACATTGTGGGGATTTAGACTGACCCTACATGCCTCAATAATCATGGCAATTATGTAGAACAGTAGATTAAGGTACATGCTTTCATGTAAAAATAAAATTATTGCAATATCTTTGCACATCTTTTTTTTTATTCCAAAACGGTACTTACTTAAAAAACATGCCTCGTATATTTGCATATCTTTTAAAATCCTATAGTCACTTGAACAAATTATATTGGTAATGTTAATACTGGGGGAGAAATTCTTGCTTGTATTTCAATCAATTTAAACTAAGATATTTTTTTTCCATAGGTCACTTGAGTTGATATCCAATATTGTTCTTCTGTATTTTTTTTTTTAATTTTGTATGGTTTCAGTTATTTTACATGGAGATAATTCAGTTCGAAAAGTGAAAGTATATGTGTATAAAGTACAACCGAAAGTTTTTTGCCATAAGTTTAACATTAACATTTGAGTGACTAGTGTCTCTTAAATATTTAGAAAATTACTAACTCTTGCTAACTTGTTTGTTCTTTTGTTTTAAAATATGTTAGCTTCTTGCATTCACAAAAACTATTTTTTTTAACTTATTATGGATAATTTACTTTTTAAATTATTTTGAATTTTTTCAAAAATATTTTAAGTTTTACTTCAATAATTGGTTGGTTAGTTGGTTGTATAAATTTTTATAGCACAAGGTCCCTCCAGGGACATGCTGCACCAACAGAAAGGTAAAGAAGTTGGTTGGTTTTATAGGGTTTTATGATGCAAAATCCCTTAAGGGATATGTTACGCCAAAAAAAAAGGTAAAGAAGAAATCAGTTAATTCAAAAAAGACAATAGTTATATAAATTAAAATGATAAAAACAATGAGATGAATTAATAATTAGCCAACAATTTGAACCACTCAAATGAGATTAAAAATACAAAGCTAAAAAGCATAACTAGTTAAAATCTAACAGTAAAATAATGAGATTTTAGCACGAAACTTTAAAAGCCAAAAATTGTGTTTTTAATATATTAGATTTTATGCAGAGTAATAGAAATCAATGTAACAATCAGTTAGGATCATATTATTCTAGCATAGTATTGTCATCAGCATCCAAGTCATTACTGTATGACTCCGATTCCATAGATTCTGCCACATAATGCTGCATCTGTTTAGGATCCTTTACATTGCAAATACATGGGCTAAGGTCAGATTTCTTCCTCTCCGTCCTAAGTCTTCCATTGTGTGCTTACAGGCTGGTATAGAGGTTTTTTTTCCCCCCCTGACTGTGCAAGACTTTGGTAACGAATTCTTCTTTCGAAGAGTGTCAGACATGTATGGTATTTTTGTATTGTAACTGATTTGGTCTTAGCCTGAGATTCAAATAAATTTTTCAATAGAACTCGTAATTTGGATGATTCCTTAGATTGAGCTAACAATTTCTGTTGCTGTTTTTCAAGGTTAATAATTTAAACTGGTTCAGATAATGGTAGCTAATGTTCTTATTGTGGATTCCCAGAACATTTAGTAGGAATAGAGACTTCTTTGCCTTGGATTCTTTGACTGGAGCACTGGTTGATTGCGTTCTGGCTGAATTACTTAGCAAAATTGAAGAATCTGTCTGGGTACTAATGTGTTTTAAAGATGTTGAGTGTTGTTTTCAGTAAACAGATCTCAGATGCATACTATTTCTATAGCTGCTGAAGAATCCCTTTTAAACAGAAATGAAAAACAAGAGGAAGAAAATTCAAAATCATTCAAAGCTTTCCTTACAGCAATGAAATGTTTGGAATTCTCAAACACAATCTGCCTCATGTACCTTTATTTGAAGACTTTGTAAATTTTATTATTGATGAGTTAGCAGCCCACTCTTAGCACCATTAAGAAAAGCTAAAAATACTAACTATACAAGCCATACCACCACAAATGAGTTTTTGGATGCAACAGCCCTTGCTAAAGAAAAGATATTAGACAGCATCAGAAAAAGTCCATGTTTTAAAGTAATGGAGGTTGAAACTTCGGATGTTAATAAAAGAAAACACATGGCTGTTGGAGTAAAATATCTAAAAAATGGCAAGAACAATGTTTCTTTTATACAAGATTCAGAAATAGTTGATGGTAAAGCAGATATTTTTTCTGTATTGGCTCCAATCATTGATAAATGTGGTGTTATTACAGAAAAGAGCGGATTAGTCAATGATGGGGCTAGGGCAATGATTGGACAAAATGAAGGGATAGCTGCCAAACTAAAAAATCTCAATAAAAAAATTATCCCTGTTAACTGTATGAATCATTGGTTAGCTTTGGCTATGAAGAGCAATTTTAAATATCTCCAAAGATTTGTCAAAATTGATGAAATTGAATTTCTGTCGACATTTTTCTAGATTGTTTATTTTAACGGGTTCTGAAGATGGTGGCCAAATTTTTAAATGCAAGTTCCCAGAACATTTAGTAGGAAAGCATATATCATGGGATTCTTTGATTTGGGTATTGGTTGATTGAGTCTTAAGTAAATTACCTCGTGGACAAGAGGAGTCAGTCTGAGTGCTAATGTGTCAAACAAATTTTAATTGTTGTCTGAGTAAACTAGAGCAAAATACTCTGAATGTGGGGTCTAGACTCAACAAGTTTGCAAGTTTCAAGATAGGAAATTTTCTGAATTATTTTAATAGCAAATATTTCTTTTTCACAAATCCAGTTTGGACAAGAAAGGAAATATGCTGGATGGACACATTTACACACTGTTCAAGATTATTGCAGTTTTTTTTTACTAAGGTCAATTTCAGCAAAACGTGTGCAGGTTTCAGAGCCACGACATGTTGTATTTGTGTGGCCATAACACTGGCATTTAAAACAACAGAGGGGGGTTAGAGGTATAAGGGTGGACGGGTTAAGTAGGATTAACCTGTCCACTTAAGTAGGCAGCTTCAATTCTGAATGGTAAATTTGGGTCATTGAAAGTAAGAATTATGTGCTTTGTGGGAAGCACTTGTTCATTTCAACAGATTGTAATTTGACATGCATCTATAATGTTTTGATCTTTTTAATTTTCTAGAAGTTCTTCACTTGTAGAATATAAAAGTTCAGGTTTGGATACGACTCCACGAGCTGTATTTAAATTTTGATGAGCTTGTAAGTGTACCTTATTTGTTTATATTTAGAACTAATTCTTTAACAATGATATACCCACGGCAGAAAAAGTTACATATACCATAAATGAAGATGACAATCTCCCAAATTTCAGTGTCGGAACTGTTAAAAATTTTATGCATGATTTGGGATTTGTTTTCAAAAAAGGAAACAATAATTGTTATCGGATCGAGAAGACATTCAACAATGGTGACACGAATATTTGTGGAATATCCGAAGGTTTCAAAACGAAGATAATAAAATTTGTTATACAGAATGAGACGTAGATTAATGCAGGGCATACGAAAGAATGCGTATGGCAGGATTCTATTAAATCGAAATAACAAGCATTTTTAAATGGCCTGTCAACAGGTTTAAAAACTCCTTCAGGCAGAGGAGGCCGACTGATTATTATGCATGCTGAGTACGAAGATGGATTTGTTGATGGAGCATTGGAGTGCTCAAAATGAAAAAAATAAAAACGAGATTATCATGAGATGAACGGCACCTAATATTCAGCCTAATAGCGTCATTGTTATGGATAATGCTTCATATCATTCTGTTCAGACAGAAAAAATTCCTATGCATTCTACGAAGAAAGAAGAAATACAAGCATGGCTAATGGAAAAGAATATTGCTTGGAGCCCAGACATGATAAAATTAGAATTAATTAAACTTGTAGCAGAACATGAAGAGATTTTTTAAGCTTACTGCACCCATGAAATTGTTGCTCAGCATGGCCATACTGTTCTTCATTTGCCCCCTTATCACTGCAAGTTAAACCACATTGAACTGTTCTGGGGCGAAGTTAAAAAATATGTCACATAAAAAAAAAAAAAAAAAAAAAAAAACCAAACATTTAAAATGGACTAAGTTGCAAAACTTACACATGAAGGTATAGAAAAAAAAATTTTCTTCTTGGGATAATTGTGTTAAACACCTAAATGAAGAAGGTGAAACAAACATGTGGTAATTAGACAGTATTGAAGAAAAATTAGTAAATAAGATGAGTTTCACTGTTGGTGATTCAGCTGATGCTGATGAGCAATACATAGATGGTAACCTCAGCAGAATCGAGCCATTGGATTAACATAACAGTACTTTTCAATACTAAAAAAACCCTTTAAGGGCTAAGTCTTACCAGAGGCAAAAGAAAAGAAAAAAAAAAAAAAACCATAATTACACATACTTCACATTACATTATGTGGGAAAATAATAAAACAATAGGTAGCACTGACGGCGATTGAAGGCCAGGTCGATGCTTCACTCAGCACCGATCACCTGGCCTTCAATTGCTGTCAGCGCCACCTATTGTTTGAGATGCAAACTAAAATAAAAAATTATGGTAAAAAACTTTTAACATTATACATAACCCTCCTGCAAAAAATTTTTAAATAGCTGTCACCATTTGCAAGTTATTGAATTTTAAAATCCATCGGTCATTTTTGGGACACCCAGTATTTAGTCAGTTTAAAGATGCATAAACTAAAACTATATTATGCAAAATTCTATATATATTAAACCTCTTTAAGATTCACATTGTAAAGATATTTTGTAAATTATTTTAAAATGAATTATATATTACAATAATTTAATTTTCAAAAGATTGTGTATGCAGAAAAGATAATTTAAATTAGATATACAAGAATTTAAGTATGATGTTTTCATATTGCTTTGAATGGGGTTGAATAAAATTCCTTTCAGTGGGTTTTTTTTTTTTTAGGGGGGGGGGGCAAAATTTCTTGAAAACTTTTAATATTGATGGCTTTTTCCATTGTTTAGTTTTCATTTGTCTCTAGTGTGTTAATGTATTGGTACTTCTTGATTATTCCATCAACCATATATTATAATATTAACTTTTGTTTAGTTTAATCTTTATTTCAAAAGTTTTTTTTTTTCTGGAATAAAAGTAAAAAGGCAGGTGTCAAAATCAAATCCATACGACTCATCTGAAAAACTAGTGCAAAAAGAGAAATTCCTCCAGTTTTGTTTTATTAAGCATTTTTTGATAAACTATTTATCGATATTTTTAGATATGTTTAAAATTGGATGAATGGTTGATTGTACAAAAATGAATTGTGAGTGTTAAAATGAATCCTGGTCATTTCAGTTTGTCTTTAAGAAATTAAAAAAGGCTCCGGATATGAATCTAATTTTGAAATGGATGCTAGGGTATGCCCTACTATTTTGACCATGTTTTTAGGCGATGTGACGGTTTGACTGTTATGTTTTAAAATTGAAATATGACTTTTAGAGTACAGGCGCAAGCAGTTTTTCACCCTTTTACATAATTTATATTCGAGACATTGTTAATCCAAATTCACGCTGGCGTTTGAGTCTTACTCGTCTTGTTTCTGCCTTTGCTTTTTTATATCTTATATAGTTATTATTATTGAGGTACCTTTGAAATAGACCCTAAGCTTTTTGGTTCAGATGATGTTAGCCAGTGATCTAACTGTGGGTTCCCAGAACAAATAGCAGGGTCAGACAAATGGGATTCTTTGATTGGAGTGTTGGTTGATTGTGTTCTGGCTGAATCATTTGGTGGAAAAGAAAAATTAGACTGGGTGCTAATGTGCCTAACAGATTGAATGTAGCTGGAATAGACTGAAGTAAGCTATTCCAACAGATTGAGTTCTATATTCAACAAGTTTACGAGATCAGGATAAGAAACTTTTTAGGCAATTTTGACTGCAAGGATGGATTTCTTTTTCACGGATCCAATTTAAACAAAAACGGGAATATGCTGTATGGTCATCCTTACAATTTGCGCAGTGTTCAGCATTTTTGCAGGATTTATCTTCGTGGCCAACGGAACTACGACATATACTAGAGGTGTGACAGTGGTGCTGGCATATAAAAAAGCAGAGAGTATTAGGTATACATGGTCAGGCAGCAGTTTAAGTATGCAGTTTTAATTCTAGTTGAAAAAGTAAGGCTATTGAAGATGAGGATAATGGGCTTCAAAGGCAGAACTTGCTCATTTCAATTGATAGTAATACGATAAACATATGTGATATTTTCATTCTTTAAATTTTCTAATAGAAGAGTACTTTTTAGAGGAGTACAACAGTTCTGGCTCAGATATTACACCTTGTAATCAGAGTTTGATGGACAGAAACAGAAAATGAACCAATTGTTGAATTTATTAGTTGTGACTGTCTGGCGGAAATGACAACAACCAGTAAATACCCAGACTGCAATTTTTTGAGAGTATGTCCATCACCAAGAACAGACTGAAATGTTTTAAGTATAAGGAATGGTAATGTTCTTTTAAAAGAGTTATCAGAAAGACTATCGGTACATTTTACTACAAAGAAGTGTGTAAATAAATTCTGTACTGTTACTCTCCACCAAGGGAGGAAATAGAAAAAGTGAAATACTCCATCTATTGTTGAAAAAAAATAACAATTCAGAATTCGGCCGCACCACCCACTACCGAGCCAGACAAGGGCTGACACAGTGCTAACCTGGGCCCGTACGGTCACAAGACATTCCTATGCCAGTTTCCATCCTTAACGAGATGGCTAGTAAATGCTCGATCCCTTAGCCAGTGCCAAAGTCATTTGACCAGCTGATTGATCACACAGGAGTTGATTATGTTCTGGTTGAATTATTTGGTAGAAAATAAAACCAAGTCTGGATGCTAATGTGCCCAACATATTGAGTGCTACTTGAGTAGAATTGGAGTAAGAATTTCTGACAGGTGGGGTTCCAAATTCAACAAGTTTATTAGCATCAGGATAAGAAACTTTTAGAAAATTCTGACTGCAAGAATTTCCTTTTCACAGATCCAATTTAAACAAAAACAGGAATATGCTGTATGGTCACCCTTTAATTTGCACAGTATTATTGCATGATTTACCATCATGGCTGACTTCTGCATAACGTACACAGGTAATGAAACATGGCATGTACTAAAGGTGCGAGCAAAAATGCCGGCATTTAAAACAGAAAAGAGGATTAGGTAATATGGTCAAGCAGGGCAGTTGAACTTTACTTTTTCTACTATATTCAAATGATAATTTTCTATTATCATTCAAACAATTCTTTGTAATTTTCAGCTGAAACATAGGTAATTTCAAGCTTGAAGTCACCTGCATTTTTTAAGCCTTTGCCTTCCAAAAACATAAACCTATTCACAGGAAAAGGCGAGCTTGAAGGAGTAAAAACTCCCATAAAAGATTTAGTTTCAAATGTTTGTTATCCTAAAATAGGTTTGGTATTTGATATATCATAAAAATCAGATACTGTTATCTGCTTTTTGAACCTTTTTGTTCTAGTTCTTACTAATTAAAACTGAAGTTTTTTTTTTCTCTCTTTTGTTTTGGAAAAAAAATCTTGTGTAAGAAAGTCATTTTCTTTTTTTTTTTAACTGAAAATAAGTCGAGATTTCTTTTACATATATTTTATGTAAAATATTTTTTATATTTGTATGCGACTGTAAGCGACAGTAAGCGAATCGGCTTACTGAGAGAGAAAATGGAAGTTCTTCAGAAGAGTCTTACCTTGAAATCTTTGTCGAAGACAAGATGGACTATGTGAGCAGATTGAGTCAGAGCTATTTAATCGTCCTATGATGCCCTCATCCATAATCTGAAAATTATTTCTGAAGACAAGAAGGTTGACAAGGATGCTCGAACTGCTTTAATTACAATGAAAACAATTATGTTTAAGACCACGTTAGCAGCAGAGCAATTGCAACGTGAAGACCTAAAATTTTAGAGGGAACCAACTTTATGCAGAAAACTTACGAAAGCATCCAGAAACTCCGGAATGATGACGTAGCGGCAATAATGAACATCCTTAAGGAAGCTGACAACATCTGCGAGACACATGGAATAAATCAAGATTATGAATTCAATTTGTGGCACAGCTGACAGAGGCCTCTATTGAAGATCGACGAAAATCCTGAAACTGCAGTTCTATTTAAATCAGAGAATTATTTTAAAGCAGAAATTTTGAAGGTGGTAGATCAGCTTACAACTGCATATGGAGATATTCATAAGTTTGTATTTGAGAAAGTTAAACCACAGTACTGTCTCCTTTCATCTAGGATCAAATATAGCTCTACTGAGGACATTTCTAAACTATGTCAATTATTCCCTGATGATCTCAAAGATGTAGATAACTTGGAGTGTGAAATTGATTTCATGTCCTTAGAAATAGCTAGTTATGAATCGGATACAATTTTCGCAGCAGTGCAAAAACTTGTGGGAAAGGCTCATTTGTATCTTAACCTTTCTTTGGCCTACAAGTTGGTCTTAATTATTCCAGTAACTGTGGCAAGTAATGAAAGAAGTTAAAGTTAGTTAAAAATTACTTGCGTACCACCATGTCGGAAGAGCGACTGGACGAACTAAGGTTCTCAACCTGTGAAGCAGGTATAACTGACATGTTGGATTTAAACAGTGTAGCTGGAAAATGGGCATAGAATTCAATCAAATGGTTAGATTCAATTGGCTTTTCAGAAGGAATCTCAATCTATCATGTTTTAAATGGATTTGGTGAGAAGAAACTATCTGGAATTTCTGTAACTGGTTTTTAGTGCAGAAACCAGAAACGAATACTGTTTACCAATTTACATAAGCTAATTTCTATTTGGTTCTTTTCATTTCTGTTTTTTATTTACATGCTGTGCAAAGTATATAAAAATTTTTAATCTTTTTGGGCTGTTTTTTCCATGGATGCTCTGTATGCTATGGCAGAGTGATCATGTTAACATTAATGAAGAAACGACTACGAAACTTCGTTCAAAAGGATACTTTTTGATTGAAATGTGGGAACATGAACGTATTAAAAAAAGAAACATTCAGATTCTCACAACATGCACAATCTAAACTTCATAAATAAACAGACTCATTTAGTAGAGTTGTTTACTTCCTTAATATTGTGTTTATGTAACAGGATCCTTTGTTTCATATGTCATATGTTTCATGTCAACATTAATGAAGAAATTTTGTTCAAAAGGATACTTTTGATTGATATGTGGGAACATAAACTTGTTTAAAAAAAAAAAAAAAAAGAAAGAAAGAAAACATTCAATTACAATCCTTTTTACATACACATCAATTACAAGACCGATTAAATCCTCACAATGCTTTTTTTGGTGGCAGGACAAATGCTGTTAAATTATATCACAAAGAGCCTGCCTATATGTAGATTTCACGTCATTGTATCCCTGTGTAAGCTTGGTCTCCTACAGGTTATGAATATGTTTCACATGACAGATTTCTTATGGGCTTCAAATAATTCTTTTTCATTTTTAGGTAAATAAATACTGCAAATACCCCATTAGCCATCCCAAGATTATAACTCTGAATTTTTCCCCACCTGCAAATCTGTATTTATCAGTTTCGTCATATAAATGCAATGAGATTTTGTGTTTCTGTTACGCAAATCTTGTATAGAAACTTTGCAAAAAACATCATGCTAGCACTCAGTGGAAATCTTATTGGTCTGGACTAGGGATTCGCCCAACCATGTGCCAAAAGCAGATTCCTAGGGTGGGCGACCATGTATCAGGGCGAAAGGCAGATTGAAGTTGGGTGCTTATATGCCTCAATCCATCTGCTTTCTCACAACATGCACAATCTAATCTTCATAAATCAACAGACCCCTTTAGTAGAGTTGTTTACTTCTTTCCAATCGTGTTTATGTAACAAGATCCTTTCTTTCATATGTTAGATTTCTGTTGGACGCTCCTCACAAAAGGATTATTTTATATGTAACCGTAAAATATTTACTTGTTTCACACATCGAGAACTCAAAGTGTCTCAATAAATTAAATTTAATAGAAAAACAAGAATATGACTCAAGTAAACAAGCAGCTATAAAATTGTGCTACTGAAGCAAATCTTAATTACAAGCTTGAATTTTCATACACAGATTATGAAATCATCATTGCAGAATCTTCTAACTGAGGAGGTGTGGTTAGACTCAAAAACCTGTAAAAGGAATTTACAACAATTAACCCATGTATATCTTATATGGTCTAAAGGAAATTTGTAACTTTATTACTTCAAACAATTTAGCATTGTAGCCGATAAGAAAACCGTCAATCACAGAAGTTGACACATATTTGATTTGAGTGTACCAATTCTTGACATAAATAGTAGATATTTATTTCAGTCAATCTACTTGGAACACAATCCAGCAACTGATTTGACATGCAATGGCCAAGGTACCACACCACATATTACAAATTCCATAAAAATTGATATTATTAAATTATATCCATAATCATTTTGTCGGTCTTGATGTAGATGCCAATAAGTTATCCAAGGTGTTAGAAAATAAGCTCAGGAAAAAAAGTTCTTGTCATGGGACTCCATGCATAGCATAAAGGAGAACAAGAAGCATGCTGATAGTAGCAGATGCACTTGATTTAGTACATGATGCCCCCGTTGCAGAAACACAGCGACACAATCGCGGACACAGAAAATCTCTTGCGGACAGTTTTTGTCTGTACTAGTGAAATCAATTTAAAAATTTGTCTGCAACTTTCGGACACTTTTGTCCACAATTGTCAAACACTTTTTCTCTGCACTAACGAAAAATTTAAAATAAAAATTGTCCAAAAAATTGCAGACAACTTTTTTCCCCGGCAGTACGCACGCCGCCTTTCACATCTGTTCTCCAGATCCGGACACCAAATTTCTGCCTTGAAATTCATTCATCTGTGTTTTCCGAGAGCATACGAGCTCTGCGTTCTGCGGTGCGGCCGCTAAGATCAACGGTCATTCCGTAGAACACGTGCTTAAATTGTGAACAGTTTTTGTCTGTACTAATGAAATCAATTTAAAAAAATTTGTCTGCAACTTGAAAACGCTTTAAAAAAAAAAAAAAAATGAAATTTGTTAAAGGATCCTATGAAAAGAAAGTATCTCATCTTAAGACCGAGGGGAAAGTATTTCATCAATGGATCATGGGGGAAAAAAAAAGCAAATTTCGTTAGAGGACCACAGAAAAATGAGAATTTCCTCAAAGGACCGTGGAAAAATGCATATTTTGTCAAAGATCGAGATAAAAAAACAAGGAATTTCTATATAGAATTTTTCAATTTTGTTTACACTACTTTTTTTAATTATTTATTTGGGTACTTTTATTTTTGGAACCGGTTTCGAAAGTGAAAGTATCCCTGTCAAGGGAATTGAATAAGTAAAAAGCGGTTGGTTGGTTGGTTGGTTGGTTGTATAGGGTTTAATGGCGCAAGATCCCTTTAGGGACATGCTGCGCCAAACAAAGACAAATATTAAAAAACATGGGGTTAAACAAAACGAAATAGAAAAGGCTATCTGGATGGGATATCCCATCCAGATATAGTTGAAAAACTATAAAAAAACATTTAAAAAATTAAAGACAAGTATTTTGTAAAGGTGCTAGTATCAAGAAAGGCATCTGGATGGGGTTTCCATCCAGATTGCCAAAAAAGGAATGCCAAAGTTAAAGTTTAAAGAGGTCTTAAATCATAAAATAAAAGCCCGCATGTTTTAAAAAAGCAAAGAGTGCCCCATGGGGTGTTTCCCCAATGAGGTTTGTCAATAGTGGTGATGAAGTTTTAAAATAGAGTCTATAAAGGTGCCGGAGACCCGGACAGTCCGTCAAAATATGATGAATGGTAAGATAATCAAAATGACAGTGTGGACACATGGGTGCATCCTCCCTCAATAAAAGATGTTTATGGGTCATCCTAGAGTGTCCAATTCTCAGACGAGTCAGAAGAACATCTGTTTTTCTTGGATAGTTTGGAGGCCAGGTCATGATAGTGTGTTTGATATAATGTAGTTTATTATTGATTTCTAAATTCCAACTTTCTTGCCAGTTATTATGAATAAAGTGATTTATAATTAGTTTAGTGTCTGAGAATGGTACTTTATGGTGTAAAGGGTTAAGAGCAAGCCTTGCCGCCTCATCTGCTTTTTCATTACCAGGAATACCCATGTGTCCAGGTATCCAACAAAATAAAATATTATAACCTCGTCTAGTCAATTTAATATAAAAATCCAGGATGGTAGTGACATAAGCATGTCTTTTAAAAGATTTAAGTGCGTCAATAGAACTATTTGAGTCAGTATATATGATGAAGGATGTGTTATTATGATTAGATATGTGAACCATAGCTCTCTCTATTGCAATTAATTCAGCTGTAAATATAGAAACAGAAGGATGAAGCTGATAACTTAAAGAAATATTATTACAAAAAACGCCACAGCCAACACCATTTCCACTCTTTGAGCCATCTGTATAAATGTCGATAAAATTTTTATAATCTGCACGGTGTGCAGCAAATAATTGTTGAAAAGCAGCAGCAGGTAAATTCTTTTTATCGTAATTTTTAAAAGGATGAAGGGTTTTAATATCAGGTGGGTACCAAGGAGGATAAATATGCAGTGGACAAGTACTCACCTCAATGTTACTCAGAGGGCTATTGCTGATTATGGTTCTCAATCTGACTCCAAAAGACGGGACGCAAGATGGACGATTTTGATAAAGAATATCATTGTCAGAGTTTAAAATGTATGTATGAAGAGGATGACTAGGATGTGAAAGGAGACGGTAAAACAACCCCAAAGAAAGTTTTTCACGGGTATAATGTAATGAAGGTTCATTACAGTCAACATATAAGCTTAAAACAGGTGATGTACAAAATGCACCAGAGCAAACACGAAGTGCGCTATGGTGCACTGTGTCAAGTTTTTCAAGAACAGATTTTCTAGCTGAGCCATAGACCTGGCAGGCATAGTCGATCTTTGACCGGATCACAGCCCTGCATATTTTAATAAGAGAAGTACGGTCTGCTCCCCAAGAAGTGTTAGAAAGTACTTTAAGTATATTCAGTGATTTTTCACATTTCGTCCGTAAGTTTAAAATATGAGGTAAAAAAGTAAGTTTCTTGTCAAAAATTAAACCCAAATAGCGAACACTGTCCGCAACAGGTATTTGGGTTGAACCAATAAAAATTTCAGGATCTGGATGCAGATCCCTACGTCTACAAAAATGCACACAAGTTTTGTCATGAGATATAATAAAACCATTTTTATTAGTCCAATTAATAATATGAGTGATTGCAATTTGCAACTGTCTTTCAATAAAACGGATATCCTGTCCCATACACATGATACGGAAGTCATCTACATATAAATCTCCTTTCACCGAGGGAGGAAGCTGCTTAAGGATGTCATTTATTTTAATAGCAAAGAGGGTGACACTCAGGACACTTCCCTGGGGTACACCCTCCTCTTGTTCATAAAAGCTAGACAAAGTGCCCCCAATTCGGACTTGAAAAAGTCGAATGGCAAGAAAATTTTTGATAAAAATTGGCAGGTTCCTGCGGAAGTGCATGTTAAAAAGATCTCTGAGAATTCCGTATCGCCATGTTCTGTCATAGGCTTTCGCCATGTCAAAGAAAACTGACACCAAATGGTTGCGTTTGAGAAAGGCTGTTCGAATATAATGTTCAAGATGGAGTAAGTTATCGATAGTTGACCTACCACGTCGGAAACCACTTTGAAAAGCAGTGAGCATATGGTTAGTCTCTAAAATATACACGAGGCGGCAATTGACCATTTTTTCAAGTAATTTACAAAGGCTGCTAGAGAGTGCGATAGGCCTATAATTATTTGGATTGGAAGCATCTTTTCCAGGTTTAGGAAAAGGAATCACAATAGCTCTACACCATGCTCGAGGAAAAATCTGTTCCATCCAAACTCTATTGTAAAAAGAAAGGAGAGCGTCAAGAGAGGGTGCAGACAAATGCTTGATCATAATATAGGTGATGCCATCGTGACCTGGGGCAGATAAGCGACTATCTTGCAAACATTTTAAAAGTTCTGACATAATAAAAGGTTCATTATATGAAAAAGAGTTATGAGAATTAAAATCAATCCTGGTCTTTTCAGTTCGTCTTTTGTATGATAAAAAAGGTTCAGGATATGCGTCCGATTTAGAAATAGAAGCTAGGGTAGACCCTATTGTCTCGGCTATGTTCTTAGGAGAGGTGATAGTTTGACCGTTATGTTTTAAAATAGAAATGTGATTTTCTGAATAAATGCCCATACATTTTTTCACTTTAGCCCACAGTTCTTTACTGGAGGTATTTGAGTTTATGCTTGATACATAGTTAACCCAGGATTCACGTTGGCTTTTACGTCGCACTCTTCTAGCTTCAGCTTTTGCTTTTTTATATAATATGTAGTTATTGTTATTTGGGTACCTCCGAAAAAGACCCCAAGCTTTTTGTTATCTCTTTTTTGCCTCCTGACAGTCACTATTCCACCATGATTTTCTGTGTTTATGAGAGGAAGAAGTTTTTGGAATGCTAGCATCAGCAGCACTGATAATACATTGAGTTATATTATCAAGTGCTTTGTCAATATCATCAGCTATCATGTTATCAGTAATATTTGCAAGAGCAGTAAAAGTTTGCCAATTAGCTCTGTCATATACATATCTTTTTGGATAGTCACTAGAATCTCCATCAGGATTAGTCAATGTAGTAAAAATAGGGAAGTGGTCACTGCCGTGCAAGTCGTCTGAAACCCAGAAGTTCCATAACGGATAAAGTGATGGGGAGCAAACGGAAAGGTCTATGGCATGGAAAGTACGGCTCTGTTCATGAAAAAAAGTATAAATCACCATTATTAAGTAGGCATAAGCCATTGTCAGAAATTAATTTCTCTATTATATCTCCACGTCGGTTATTATCAGAGTTACCCCACAGTTGGCTATGGGCATTAAAATCTCCTACCATAATTAAAGGCATGGGGAGTTGGAGAAGAAGGGAATCCAGATCTGTTGGTTGAATATATTGATTTAGAGGTAAATAAATAGTGCATATTGTTATGAGTTGTTTAATATGGACACGGACTGCGACAGTTTGAAGGTTAGTATTTAAAGAAATAGGAGAATGGGGTAAATTATTGGAAATAAAAAGAGCCACACCACCAATGGCCTTTCCATTAGCTGTCATATCTTTCCGGTAGGTTGTATAGCTGCGTAATTTTGCTTTGTCAGTGGGCTTTAGATGAGTTTCCTGTAGGGCTAAGATTAATGGTTCATGGTCCGAGAGAATATAACGGATTTCGTCGTGTTTATTGTGATATCCACGGCAGTTCCACGATATAATATTAGTCATAAAAAGGAAAGTTAGATAAATGTATCTATGTCATTTTGTTCGGAGGTAGTAGACATACTATCTCCATCATCCAATTCAGCATCCGGTTCAGGATGAATTTCCATAGTATATTCATCCTCCACAATTATTTGATTTATTTTATTATCTTTGCCTAGATTTGTTTCATTTTTTTCTATTTTATTCTTTTTTGCAGGAGTTTCAGATACTGTAGTGGATTTAATAGTTTGAAGATTATGTTTTGCAGAATCTGATCAACGACTTAGTTTTAAAGATGAATTTTTGATAGCAATTTTTGTGTTCTGTTTATCTAGTGGATTTGGGGAAGTTTAGAGTGTACTGATTTTGGAGAGACAGTTTGGTCAGGCACAGATTCTTCAAATACAATATTTTCATCAGCATCAGAGTCACTGCAGTATAACTCGGCATCCATAACCTCATCCGCGTAATGCTTCAGTTGTTTTGGATCTTTAATGTTTTTAATTACTGAACTGATGCCAGATTTTTGCTTCCCCTTCCCCACAGTCTTCCACTGTAGAGAAACTGGAGTTGAGGTTTTCTGTTTAGTCGTTTGTAGAGCGGGTTTTTTTTGGTTCTGTTTTCAGGGGATATCAGGTTTCTGTGGTATTATGGTATTCGTGGCAGCTTTTGTTTTATTTTGGGGTTGAGGTGACTTATTGGATAGAGCTGTAATTTTCTGTTGTTTCTTCTCCAAGTCAGTTATTTTTACTGGTTCAAAGGATGTGGTGTTAGTAGATTGCGTTACGGTTGATTCATCTTGCGGATATGTTACATCAGTTTGTGTAGCCGTGTGTCTTACGGCTGTTGATTGTTTCTTGAGTAAGCTGGAGTAGGTAATTCCAACAGATGGGGTTCTATTTTCAACAAGTTTGCGGGCTTCAGGATAAGATAAGTTTTGAGTAATTTTTATGGTAACTATTTCTTTTTCACGGTTCCAGTTAGGACACTTGCGGGAATATGCTGTATGATTTCCTTTGCAGTTAGCGCAGCGTTCGGATTTTTCACATAAATTATTGTCATGGCCCACTTCTGCACAACGTGCACAGGTAAGGGATCCACGACAATTTGTTTTTGTATGACCGAAACGCTGGCATTTAAAACAGCGGGTAGGGTTTGGTATATAGGGTCTGACTTTACAGTTTAGATATCCTGATTTAATTCTAGGTGGTAAAGTAGTGCTATTGAAGGTCAGAATAATGTGTTTAGTGGGAATTACCTGCTCATTTTTACGGATGGTGATACGGCGTACATCTATGATATTTTGTTCTTTTAAATTTTCTAAAATTTCACTTTGGTGGAGTATAAAAGATCTGGTTCAGATATTACTCCGCGGCTTGTATTTAAAGTTTTATGTGCTTGTACAGAAACGGAAAATGTGCCTTTTGTAATGCAGTTTGAGAGAAATTGTGATTGTTTGGTTGTAGAAACTTCAACCAGCAAATCACCAGATTGTAGTTTTTTGAGAGTGTGACCATCTCCTAAAACAGACTGGAAAGTTTTTGCTATGAGAAATGGTGAAGTTTTTTTAAACGAGCAATCAGAGTGACTATCAGTACGTTTCACAACGAAAAAGCGAGTATTCTTCGAAGACAGTACAGTTTGTTGCTCTCCGCTAGGGAGAGAAGTAGAAGGAAAAGAAGTGTTTCCATCCATATTTAAAAGAATAAAATTCAGACCCCGGCCGCACCACCCTCTCCCGAGCCCTACAAGGGGATGCACATTCGTGCACCAGTGCTTACCAGGGCCCATACGGTCACAAGACAACCCTATGTCAGTCTCCACCCTTAACGAGATGACTAGTAGTTGCTCGATCACTTGATCCCTACAGCCAGTGACGAAAGTCAGCTGACCAGCCGATTGATGCATACGGGACCAAATGCACCTCCCGTCTACCTGAAGCAGAGGCCAAAGTAGTGTGTTGGTTTCCCTCAACTACCAGGATCCCCCTTTCCAGGGACACGGGTTGCCACGCACGGCCAACACGTGGGTGGTTTACAATTCTCCATGAGTCGATATGCAGGATGACATCGGCTCATACAGAATTGCCCTCACCTCCGAAGAGGAAACCACAACGAGAGTGAAACAAAGAGGAAAGGAAGACCAGAGGAGTAAGAGGAAAAGGAAAGGAGAAAGATCACTCAGGTGCCCCGGGGTTGTGAAGCCCGTGAATACCTAAAGAAGATATCCCCCTGGGGGTAAGTAAAAAGCGGCCTTTGTAAAAACCGATCTCTGCTAGCTAATGCAAATATAAATAAAATGAACAAAATTGAAGTATAATATTGAAGTGCCAGCTAGATATATACAGTTGGCAAAATAATTATTTGTACACTCTAATATATTCAATTTTTTACTAAATAAAAACAGATATTTATACACGAATGGTTTTAATAGAGTGTTTTTACTGCACTTTTTAAATTAACGACAGAAATTTTCGATCTAGGTGTAAAATAAATTTTATAACTGGAACAGTTTAAAATTTTCTTGCAAAAAAAGTATTTGTACATTTCCACAGCAAGATTCGCACTGTGTTTATAATGTTTGTGGTTCAAAGTTGTAACATAATTTGGTAGTTTTTAGTAATTATTAACTTCATACTATGTTTGTCTGGCATTTAATTTAATTTGCACTTGAAGTATTTGAGAATTGTACTTAAAACTAGAGAGGTACCTTTGAACAAAAGAAATCATATCTTTGAGCTTAATAAAAATAAAAATCGGACCAAAAAATCAAAAAAGCTATTAAATTACCATTTACAACTATTGGATACATGATGAGAAAGTATGAAGAAATTGGAGGCATCGAAATTCTATGAAAACCAGGACTTCTCAGCAAATTAACAATGAGGGAAAAAAGGAGTGTTGTTAAAACAGCTTTAAAAAAATCCTATGGGTTCAGTTCAAAAATTTGCTGGAGACCTTGCGACATCTTCTTACATCAGAGTATTATCTCAAACAATAAGAAATATTCTTCTCAATGCAGATTTAAAAGGAGGAACCTTAAGGTAAAATCCATTCATCAGTGAAACAAATAGTCGAAAATGCATAGAATTCGCTTTCGCATACAGAAGCAAATCATTGGATTTTTGGAAAATAGTATTTTTTTCTGATGAGAGAAAATTCGGAATTTTCTTACCACCAAGCATTCGAAATGTTTACCGTAAAAATAAAATTGTTCTAGATCCAAAACATATACTCCAAACTGTCAAGCATGGTGGGAGGAATATTATGGTTTTGGGGTGTATAACTTCTAAAGGAGCAGGACATTTGGAATTAATTGACTTTGGAATGACAGCTTTAACATACATTGATGTGTCGCGGTATAATTTATTAAACAGTGCTAAGAAATTACGTGTAGAGGAAGCTTTTCACTTTCTGCAGGATAACAACCAAAGCATACTGCTGCGATCACCAGCACATGGTTACTCTACAATGCTCGAAGGCGACTGGTAACTCCTCTGCAATCTCTTAACTTGAGTCCAATAGAAAATTTGTGGATGCTATTGGATGTAAAAATCCGAAAAAAATATGTATCATTGAAAAACAGTTTTAAAGAAGCTCTTATTGAATCATGGAATAACATTAACCAGACCACTACAAAAAAGTTGGTGGAATCTATGTCACACCATCTAGAAGTAGTCATAAACGCTAAAGGAATTCACACAAAATATTATTTTATATCTTTTAACTAAATTTTTATTAATTATAGTACATTAATGTAGTGTACAAATACTTTTTTTGCATTATATTTTTGTATATTTGTTTATTTTAATGTAAAAAATCAATTCGTTTTATTTTGTTTTTGCTTTTATATTATTAAAATGCATTACATTAATGTATTACAGTATTTTTTGCTTAAATCTTTTATTTAATTTCATTATAATTTTAAAAAATGAAGTGTACAAATACTATTTTTGCCAACTGTATATATTTTTTAATTTTATTATTATATTGCATGTGGATGTTCTCATATAAATAAATAATACCAATTGTATTTTCAATTGGAAAATCACCCGAGAATGACAAGTGTTTATCTATATTCCTCAGGATTTCATTCCTTAAAGTTATTCTTTCATTATAACGCAAACGAACATTAAAAGAAAATTTGAATGAAAATTTAATGAAAAATAAAGTATTATTGTGAAAAAAAAAAGTTTGTTTTAAATAGTTTTCTATTTTGCTTTATGAAATATTTTGTTTTAAACTGTTTCTTTTTTTGCATAGCAAAACATTTATCAATAGAACGAAGTTTATCTGGTTTTCACGGCGCCTCCGAAAACACATGTATTTTGCTCAAGTTCAACTGAATTCCAGGAAATCCTTTCTTCTCTTTTCTTCTGCGATTTATTGACAATAAGATACGGGCGTATTACAATGGTTCAGGAGATAACTATCTCAACCTTACTTAAGAGAAAGGTATTTGTCCTACAGTGTGATTGAAGTTGAACTGGAAAAATCATTATACATTAAACACGCCACCTGCAAGCGAACATAAAACACGCCGACTTCTAACCGTAAAAAGTAATCGTGTGAGCTTGCAGCCAAGACAGAGTTCTCGTAGCTAAATAAACAACCATGTCATGATAATGAGACTTTTTTTTTTATCTAGTGAATCTAAGAGTGGACTTTTTAATAGATATATATATAATTTTCATAAAATTTATTATATTTTAATACAAATTTGGTATACCGCCTACTTTATTATTATTGAGAATTGCTGAAAATTTGAATAAAATCTGTCAATTCATAACAAAAATAAAATATTTTTTTCGTTTTTTAAAGTAAGTAGAAGAACAAAAATTAATTTTCAGTTCATTTTTTCTATTTGCTGCTCGATTTTTTTTTTTTTTTTTTTTCAACAACGCGAAATTTTTTGACTTATTGGGATCTCCTTTTACTTTTAGAAGAATACAATTCAGTACACAAAAGATTTGGAATTAAAAAGGGTGTTATTTTTTTCAATAAATAATATCTTAAATTTAAATATTCGGGAGTCCCAACAAAAATTTTTAAAATTGCAAAAAAAATTGCGAAATTTTTTTTTTTTTTAAAGTGTCAAAATTCAAAAATTACAGAACGACATGTTAGGTTAAAAAATTTAAATTGGATTCCTTTTACAAACATTAAAAATTACATTCATCAGCGATTTTAGATGTGTTTCGTGGTAAGAAACTTTTGAAAAAAAAGACAGAATTTGCTACATTGGGATAAGATAATAATGTAGTTATAGTAATTTTTATAATTAATATTAATGCATTTCATAAATATAAAAAATCACTGCAAATTGTGAAATAATTTTTTTAATTATTATTTAGTGGTGGGGGGAGGGAATTAATACGTAATCAATAAAAAAACTAAAATTAAATTTAAAAAAAGAAAAAAAATCGAAAATTGCAGAGAACATAATTACTGTTCTAGATTTATTCTTTTAACAGGATTCGTGTTTCGAATTTCGGAAAATCTCCGCGAAATGGAAAAAAAAAACTATAAAAATCGTATTAAAAAAATTAAAAAAAAAAAAAATGGTTGCACAAATTTAAATTAAATTTTACTGTAAAAAATATACAAAATATACTATATTGTAAAAACAGTTTGAAATTGGATTCATTTCACAAATGTAAAAAAAAAAAAAAAAAAAAGCGAAAAATCACGGAATATAGCGCAATTTTTAACATTTTGATGTATTTTCGTAAGTGCGGCGCTTACGGTGGGTGCGGAGCATGCTCACGAAAATACGGTTTTAGAAATATTTAAGCATATGTGTACAATTCTCCCCTACCCCCTACCCAATACTTTGATCTAATTATAGTTTTAAATCTGATATATTGCTATAAATTGTAGCAATTTAACATGATACTCAATTATCAAATGTCTAAACAAAATTTTGGGACGATTTATTTATTATACATTACAGTAAATATGCTAGACAATTTTTCCAATGCTGATTTATTATTTTTTTTTTTTTATATGCATCTATGAAGTAGTTAAGAATATTATACATAAAATATGTAGAATACCTGATTTGTGATACATTCATTTTACAGTGTCTTTTCTTTTTCCTAAACATATGATATGTAAATGTGTATACAGTTAGAAGAAAATATTGCGTTGCGGTTGCAGACAGAATTTTATATTAATGAGGCTTGTCGCAGACAGTTAAAAAATTATGCCACAGGGAATGATATGACATGACAGCCTTTTCCTCAGGATGGGAACGCACCCAGCTAAGAGCAAACTTGTGGTCCTGGGGCGATTTTTTATTTTTCTTGTTTGTGCGGAGTGTTCTCATGTTCTGAAAGCGTTGAATTGGTGTAGGGTGGTGCACCAAAGAAGTGCAGTTCTTGCGCTCATTCTTGCCCCATTTTGACCGCTTACAGGTGTTGTTTATTTGTGAAATATAGCTCATAAAGTGGATAGGATGGCTGATCTGATGGGAAACCCATCAGACGCCCTTTTCAGGGCGAAGCCTGGTCCACCCTCCTCGGATAACCTCGTCGTGGGGCGGCCCCGGCAGGAGTCTGAGGAGCTCCTGGCTAACTTTCTGAGGGGGAAGCTGGAATCAGTAGGGGTAGATCAAAACCCTATTGTCGAACGCAGCAAAGACGAGCCGGATACCGAAGAAACTAGTGTCGGTGGACGCGGAAGTTCGGACGTCTCCAATCCTCATTTTGATGCCCCAGCAATGGTGGCGGAGGTAGATGAAATCGAGGGCAGATATGAGGACCCCACACAAATGTCCCTCGCGGACATGGTGGCGATCTCAGCCGCCTTCGTCGAGGACACGCATTCATTAGGTGTGAAATTCCTCATTAAGCTCGAGCGGGACAAGAGCATCAAAGTCGCCAGGAAGGAGGAATACGGGCAAATCATTGCCCCGCTCCAGGAAAGCGTGGCGAAGATGCACTCTTGGATCTGTCTCTTGCATGGGAAAGCCTCGCAGATGGGGCGTAGGGAGATTGGAGTGGGAAATACACCTCACTCTTTGAGAAATCTCACTCGCCTATCGACCGGGACCAGAACTGGGTGGTACCACTAGAAGGCAAAGATATTAGGGGTCCGACGTCCTGTCGGAAACCCCTCTTTTTAAGTAAGGCATCACAAATTGATGCAACTGGGCCTCTCGGGGTCCAGGGGCGGAAGAACAGACGACCTGAACCGCATAAGCAGGACCAAACTAGGGTAGTAAACCCAAAAGGTGGAAAGATCTCTCGACTGTCCCTCTGAGGAGACCTTGTGTCGTCCACGGTGGAGGAGCTTGAGTGTGACCTGCCGGGTGGACTTGCCTAGGGGAAGAACTGCCGAACTGCTATCGTAGTGGGAGTCTTTGGAGAGGGGATCCAGCTCTGGAAACGAGGAGGATGCAACGGAGGATGGGAATCAGAAGGGGGGGACTCAGTCCCGCCAGACGTGAACCGTCCAAAGGGAGTCCAAGCCGAGGAAGGAGTAGGAAACCCAAAATAAAGTCCAAGCCCACGAACGAATTAGCCGCTAAGTCTGGGAAGAGTCGAAAGAAGAGGAAGCACCGGCAAGTGGAGTCGGCTGCCAAATCTACGGACAATAATTCTCAGCCAGGGACTAAGGGGCAACCAAAGAAGGTGGAGACTTGACCAGTGTCATCGGGTTCGAAACCTACTAAGGAAGCTCCCGAAACTTGTGCAGGAAAGGAGGGACAACCCAAGAAGGTGGATAACTGACTAGTGTCATCGGGCTTGAAACCTACTGAAGAAGTCACTCCATCCTGTTCAGGGAATAAGGGACGATTAAAGAAGGCCGATTCTCGACTAGTGTTGTCGGGATTGAAGCCTACTGAGGAGGCCCCTGAAACCTGTGAGGAAGCTACTGACCACGAGAAGTCTCATACATGGGCTCAGGTGATCTCGAAGAGTGCGAGGAAGAGACTGTGGAGGAAGGAGCTGGAAAGTCGAAAGACGAGTACTGGCTCCAATGACACCGCTAGGCACGGGACTGGGAAGACAACTGCCCAGTCTCATCGGAGTGGAACTTCCGGGCTCACTGTTCGGAAACCCCCGAAAGAGGCGACTGCCCTCATCGTGCGCCCACGGTCATCGGGTGCACACGCCAAATACTCTTCCGATGACACGAGAAAGTTAGTGACGAGCAAAGTGGACCCGATTAGGTCGAAGATTGCAATCCGAGGGACGCGGGACATCTCTGGGGGGGGGGGGAGTACTCTTCCTGGCGAACAGTCCTGCATATCTTGGAAAGCTGGAGGCAGCTATTGGGACCACAGATCTCGCTACCGATCTCGAGATCACGAGACCACGACGTAGACTTCCAGAAGTCATTCTTTTTGGCATAGACTCAAATCTGTCAGACGCTGACATCCTTGATGCGATTAAAGAGCAGAATGAGTTCCTCCACAGGTCTTCCCTCGAGCACCGGGCTTTGTTCCAGGGGGCTCGGGGTCGCAACATGGTGTTAGCGATCGATGAGAGTTCGTATGATCGACTCGCGAATATTCGGAGACTCAACGGGGGCTGGGATCAAGTGGACATCCAACCAAATCTGCGCCCTCTGGTGTGCTATCTGCGCTGGAGATACGGTCACACACGTTTAGTGTACCACAACCTGCAAATTTGAGGGAAATGTGGCGCCAAAGACCACGAAATTCCGGATTGCACCGCTGACGCGTGTTGCCCGAATTGCAGTTTGAGAAACACTAAGAGCAAGGGAGGTAGTGAACTGCCAACCGCTCCATTCAGGAGGTTCTAAGGAGTGCCAGTTGCACAAGCTGGAGGTAGAGCGATTGAGAAATAATGGGGAGTAATCCACGTTTTGCACATCTCAATTGCCACCACGCCACTGCAGTGTGCGACCAGCTATCTCATGACGTGATGTCGGGTGCAATTGACATTACCTCTTTGAATGAACCGTATGTGAGCGAAGGTAGGATTCAAGGGACTCCCAAAAATTACACGCAGATGAGCTCGGAGGGTAGCCGTTTTCGAGCTGCTTTCTGGGTGAGCCCACGAATCTCATTCTGTGTGGTCTTACGGCTCCCGGACGTGGTAGCTGTCCGATGCGTTTTGTCCGGTCGGAAGGTGTTGGTAGTGACTTGTTACTGCGCACCATCTGAAGGCATCTCGCTTGTCCTCGATGAGTTGGAACAGCTGTTGAGACGTTCACCAGGAGACCAAGTCATCCTGGTTGGAGACTTCAACGCTAAGTCCAGCATCTGGGGACAACAACCCACAGACCCACGTGGTAGATCCCTGATCACCTTTGCCCTGAACGCAAATCTCGAAATCGTGAATGATCCACATAGTCCTGCGACCTTCAAAGGCCCTCAAGGCGACGGCTGGATTGACATACTGTTAGCCAGATACTGTGCCTCAAACATTGATGAGTGAAAATTTGTGATCTTAAGACACTCAGTGACCATCGACTCATGACGTGGACCTACCAAGGCACTCCAGACAGACGCCTCCCTTGTGCAGCCTGCCGACGGTGGGCTCCGAAGGATTTGGAATGGGATGAGTTCCTCCACGATCTGCAGACTGCGGATCTGAGTCAATATAGCTTCGAAACCCCTGACGAAAGTGTTGAACATTTGATGTCAACCTTGGACGGGCTTTGTTACAAACATGAGAAGCGCAAACCTACATCACGTAAGGGAAGGTGTTGGTGGACAGGGTACCTGTCTAGCCAAAGATCTCAGTTGCGTGCGCTGAGGCGACTGCACCAAAGAGCCACCTCGCCTCAGAGGGGGAGACTAGGTGACGTCTTCAGATATAAGCGAGCAAAGTACAAGAAGGCGATACTGCATACCAAACGCAGATCATTCCGAAGATTTATTTCTGAGGAGTTGGTCACGGACAAGCTAGGTCAGGCAGTTGAGGTGGTGCGAGGCAAGTGGAGAAGAGAGGCACCAGTTCCCCTGGTCCTCCCCTCTGGTGAGGAGGTCTCCACCTGGGAAGACATCCAGGACGAACTTGCGAGATAAGACTTCCTGTCGGCTGATGAAGCTTCCGATGTCACAAACAGGACCGCAGTGACCCCGTATCCTACCGCCCGATCTGTCTTCTGCCTGACAGGAAATATGAGTATATTTCCCTCCTATTCTTGTTCCTCTATTCAACCACTCATGTATTCATCCTATTTCTATTTCTAACCTTTATCATTAAAGTTTAAAACCATTTCTAAAATAAATTCTATTTTATTTTCCCATTTATTAAATATCTAAGTTTAAATAAATTAAAGTTTCAGTTTAAACATTCTTTTTATTTATTTTTTTAAATGTTTAAACATCAACTTAAAATAAAATAAATCTTTATTTCATTACTTACTTATTTATTATGTGCTGTCAACTTCATAACAACTAGCGGTATTCGAACTCAGCGTATTCCCTCAACCTGCTCCGTCAACAAACGCCGAAATTATCAAAGTTCAGACTGAGAGATTACCAGGAGCATCGATAGATGGCGTTGCGTGTCTGCTATCTCCGACGCGTGCCTCTCCTTCACAGCGGCATACTATTGGTCCGTTTTCCCCGATCCTTCTAGAGATCGGATGTGACGTATGACCAGAAGAAGGAAGTCACGTGAGGGGGAGTTGCCCAAGACAGGAGTCTGAACTATTTATATTCTCGACAGAACTTTCGCTTTTCAACTTTGACGGCAGCCAGTGTTGATGGGTTAGAAGTTTGTCTTTTTAATTGAAGTGTCCTTTTAAGAGTGCCGATTAGAAACGTGAAGCGATGAGTATCCTTAAGGAAAGTAGATTATATTTTTAAATGTTTTTATTAAAAACTAAACTGGATTTTAATTGGAATTAGTCTTTCATTATGACTGCTACTATTCTGCCGTGAACCTGAACTTAGTCTTGAAGCTCGTATTAAGAAGATGGAATCTTCGGAGTGGGATGTTTGGCCGTGGAAATGAAGACCATGTGAAAACGTAAACATGAGAGGTCAGCCACCGGCAGTTAAGGTTCAGAAAGGCCCTTTTTATATTTTTCAAATTCTTTAAAACAATTTTTCAAAAATGTTTTTAATCTCTCTTCTTTAAAGTCTTTTTCAATCTAGTTTTAATCTGATGTATTTTGAATTAATCTGGCCAACTCATTCAGTTTTTAAGTGAATCTTTTTCTATGAATGTTGTTAGACAGTTCCAAACGAACCGGGAAATATTTCTTTCCGTCTCCGCGTCACAATATCGATATAGGCAATAGTGGTCTAGGATCTAGGACATGGACGACCATGCCAGATACCTGGAGTTGTTTGTTGGCGGTGATGCGTGAGATTCTTTTGCTTTTTCTATCTTTCCTGAACCCGAAAGTCGGTAACCGCTGCGAGGTTCGTTTGGAAATTAACTTTATAGATGGGAGGTTCACTTAGTTTTTCTTTTTCTCCTTCCTCCAAACAGGTGTTGTGGCAGAACACTAGTTTAGGAATACACACTTAGTGGCAGGAAGTGTTGTATTAGGGAAATGCTAGAGTGGCAGTTTAGTGTTTCGTGGAGACCAGTAAATAATAGAGTTGGCTTCACTAAGGTGTTTTTGATAAGTCTTTGGGAGAGAGATTTAATATGTAAAATTTAAATTAAATATTTAAATTTCTTTTTGGTCTTTAAAGTGGCGTCGGCGTGTTTTAAATATGTTTGGTCAATATGATGAATAGGGATGGATTGGCAAAGGTATTTAAATAGTTTTTTTTCATTAATAGATAATGCTTTTTGACAATTTAAAATATCATTCCATATATTTAAAGTAAATTAAACTTCAAATTAAATTTTATTTAAAGTTAATTAAATTAAAATACATTTACATATATTTTTATTTTTTGAAATAGCTTTTTCTTTTTGGTGCTCTAGTTCATTAAATATTGATATAGAGTAAGCAATGGATATCTGATTTACATTGTGAAGAACTTATGTCATATTTAAGAAATAGATTTTAATTGTTATTTTGTTTTACTTTTAATGTTACTCAATAAAGTTGTTATTTGTTTTTAAATTTGCTTAGTTATTGTATCAATACACTTTTACATAAAAACCCTTTTTCATAGTTGGAATAAATCTGGTAGGGCTTTCTAATTCAGCTTTCGCTCCAGTAGCGTGGAGACTCTGCAAACACTTTTTAACACGATGGTAACACCTATCTTTGGTGTTCACTATCACTGACGGCCCTTGGGAAGGTATTGGACAAGATGTGCCCAACTAGACTGGCTCTCTTCCTAGAGACCAATAGGCTGCTAGACGAAAGACAGTACGGCTTTCGCAAGAATAGAAGCACTGTCGACGCGCTACACAGTGTGTTTGACTACATAGCCGACTCCAAATGTGCAGGTGCATTTACGTGTCTCCTGACTTTTGACATTAAGAGCGCTTTCAACAGCGTTCGCAGGGCGGACATCCTACGATGTCTCGCCGAGTTGGGAGTCCATCCTTCCCTTCTAAGTCTGATTGACGACTACCTTTGGTGTCGTTCAATCATCCTCTTCGTCGGGGAGCACTACTTCAACATGGATGTACCCCAGGGCTCTTGCCTTGGGCCGATCCTCTGGTTGGTAATCATTAACATCTTGTTGAGACGATCGCTAATAACGGAGGCATGGCTAATCCAAGCTTTTGCCGATGACGTTTTTGTGGCTGCACAAAGCATGACTGTATCAATTTCCGGTCATCCTGAACCGGTCAATCCGGTTCTGAACCTGATTCAACAAAGGGCAACTGAATTCTCACTCGAATTCAGTTACGCTAAATGCAACTACACGGTGGTCCCAGCAGCAGGCACGCTCAATTATGTTCTTTCCAGGCCAATTCGTATGAACAGGCACAGGATCAATTTTGAATATCGCATTGTCTACCTGGGAGTTACCATCGACAAACATCTCAGTTGGATGCCACATCTGAGCGCAGTTCAGGAACGAGCTTTCAACCTCTTACATAAAATGGATCGTTTCACCGCTGCCTACTGGGGGATCAAACCGCTGCTACGTAAGATGCTCTACCAGCTCGTGGCGGAGCCGATAATCTTGTACGCAGCTTCCATCTGGTACACCGGGAAAGTAGCAGAAGCACAAAGGTTACTTAGCGCACAGCGAGGTCTTCTCCTGTGTGTGACTAAGTGTTACAGCACGACATCGACAAACGCTGTGCAAGTACTAGCTGGAGTTCTTGCACTAGATCTACGAGTTCAGCTAATCAGGGACTTCACAGGCCTGGTCAGGTGGCACAGGAGCATTGACGGTACTGGGCTAGACCCTGGGACAGTCGATCACTGGCGCCCTTCCTATAGACGAGAAGACCTCGGTCGGATTCCATGGACCACGGACCTCACTCCGCGGACCACGTGTTCTTACTACACGGATGGATCCAAGCAGCAGGACAACACCGTCGGGTGTGTGTTCACAGCTGTGGCCGACGGACAGATCTTCTCGGAAAATCAGTTCTGCCTCGCTGATGGTGCTGAAGTCTTTGCAGCCGAGGTCCACGTGATCAAAGCCGCGATAATAAATGCACGTCAGCGGGGGTCTTGGTGAACTCGATATCTACTCAGATTCGAGATCGGCGCTTCAAGCCTTCAACTGCCTAGTGTCTCAACACAGGGCGGTTGCCGAGATTAAGGACTTGGTTCTACACGGTGAAGTTCAGGTTCATATGCATTGGATCCGAGCTCATGTGGGTCACACTTACAACGAAAAGGCAGATGAGTTGGCAACAGCCGCCACGCCCCGACCTACAGTCGACGTGGAGGTGAAGGTCACTCGCCCTCAGGCTAAGAGGAAACTCTTAGCCCGCGCCATTCAAAACTGGCAACTTCGTTGGGACTCGCAAGGGAAAGGAGACAGGTCGCATGAACTGTTCCCACGAGTTGCCTTGGGCGACTGCACGGAGACTTCTACCTGAACCAAGTTCTTACGGGACACGGGACCTTTGGTGACCACCAGTCTCGCTTCTTTCAGAAAGATCCCACATGTTTCTGCGGGCGTGGGATTAACACACTGAGGCACTGCCTCTACACTTGTCCCAACTACGACAGCCTGCGGGAACGGTTCTTTCCGCGAGACTTTCAAAATCGAACGCTTCTCGATCTGTGTGTGGGCGGTTACAGCCGTAAGGGTGTTAGGGCAATAGTCAATGACCTCCTCATCTGCACGCTAGATCGGGATCTTGGTCGCCAGAGGTCAGGTCGCCGTACCAGAGCTCATCGCGGGCAACCGCTTTCAAACGCAAATCGACGCACTCGCGGCACTGGGGGTGGGGGTGCATGATGTTTAGGTTCCCGATATCCTCGCGAACCTGCTAGGTAGTATATTTTATTTTTTCTAGTTTGTATTGTATATATTTAGATGTAGTAGTGTATATATATGTCGTAGTATACAGGGTGTCCGAAAAGTCTGGAAACGGTCGAATAACTCGAGAAATACATATGAGATGGAAAAAACGTAAATATACGTGTTAAATATTTTTAAATAAGCTACTCAGTGATACCAAATTTGACCTTCGTAACTGACCCCCTGGGGGTTAGAGGGGGTCCAACTTTGAAATCTTAAATTATAACCCCCATTTTTTATTGCAGATTCGGATTCTACGGACAAAAATACGTAACTTTTGTATTTGATGTTTATTTCGAATCCTCGTTTATCATGGTGTAATTGAGCGTATTAAATCGATACATATTTCGGCTTTTCCAACGGGATTTTCCCTAATCGAAACTAATTGGGGAGAATTTATGACATCAAATTCCTCGTCTTTTGCAATAATAGCGTTTCCTGAAAATCACCCGTGCCGATTATTTCGGTAGTGCTACACAGTTAAAAATTTGATCCATTTGCTATAGCGTCACTCCACAGCTTTTATAGAATATCTCTTTCAGGACCAATGAGAATGTTCCATAACGCAGTAAAGTACACTGTAAAAAAATGTACCCTTTTGCTGCATCGTCACTCCACCGCTTTTATAGAAAACGATTACTTTACTGTGTTATGGAGCATTCTCATTGGTCACAAAAGAGATATTCTATAATAGCTGTGGAGTGACGCTGCAGCAAATGGGTCAAATTTTTAACAGTGTAGCACTATTGAAATAATCGCCACGGGTGATTTTCAGGAAACGCTATTCCTACAAAAGACGAGGAATTTGACATCAAAAATTCTGCCCAATCAGTTTCGATTAGGGAAAATCCCGTTGGAAAAGCGGGACTATGTATCGATTTAATATGCTCGATTAGACAGTGATAAATGAAGATTTGAAATAAACATCAAATACAAAAGTTACGTATTTTTGTCCGTAGAATCCGAATCTGCAATAAAAAATGGGGGTTATAATTTAAGATTTCAAAGTTGGACCCCCTCTGACCCCCAGGGGATCGGTTTCGAAGGTCAAATTTGGTATCACAGAGTAGCTTATTTAAAATATTTAACACGTATATTTACGTTTTTCAATCTCATATGTATTTCTCGAGTTATTCGGCCGTTTCCAGACTTTTCGGACACCCTGTATATATGTGTAGTGTATATTTTGTGTAGTGCTATGATATGTAAGCCTAGACTGGACGGCTCCTTTAGCCGTTGCGAGGGGTTTTCTCGGCCCTCGAGGTCCCAGTTACGAGTACCTAGTCTTCAGCCCTGTGTCTGGACGCAGCAGGTGCAACCCAAGGGTTGTTCGTAAGTCGTAACGTGCAGGGTCTGGGGGCGCAAAACCCTAGAGCGAGCTCACGTCTATGTGGGCAGGAGGACCTTTCCCCGTCCTCCTAGGGTCCTGTTAGGGACACCTTCCATCCGCGGCTAACCCACATAAATGTGTTCCCTGTTATAGTGGTTTCATCTTGTGGGGCCTGCCGTAAAGCAAATTTGCATCCGTCGTCCCATGGCAATGGGTCACTGGTCTCTGCGTTCTTGTGGGCGTCGTCATCCTGGGGCTCGTCATGGTTCAATGGGTGCAAATCCCAGGTGTCCGACTCGCCTCTGAGGTTACTCAGTGGGCAGGGGAGCTGTCGTACTCGACCGCTGTCATCAGACTTGGGAACGTGGCTGGCTTTTGGGCTGGCTACTAGACCGTAGGCATCGGACAGTGAGGTGTGCGGATGGGGACCCGGAGTAGTAGCCGCCTAACGGTTTGCGAATCCCAACCCCAGTCGATGTCCCTCATCGAAAGAGTCACAAGGGCTTGACATGACCTAGAGACGGAATGATGCATCGTATCATTTTCCTCAGGATAAAGCTAAAGTTCTGAACAGTCCTCTTGATTCTTTTACAGATCCAAACTTTCAAGACTATGAAATTTTCCGTTGATTGTGTAACAGGTTTTTTTTTTTGGGGGGGGGGGGACATTTTTAGCAGATATCATAATCTCTGTCTATGAACAAGACAGATTAATCAATAAGTTAATGATGATAAATATTCTAGGAGATGCAGATATTTTTTCTATCTAAGAAAAACATCTAAAAAAGCACAAGAAATGGATCATATGCCTTGGGAGTACACAAATTATATTAATAGCTTCAAATCATTCTTTGAAATTTTGAAGACATATTTTGAGGAACTTTAATCTCTAGCTTCTGAAGATCCAAAAAGCAAGAAAACCATTCAATTTGCAGGGGCATTGGAATACCTGCCTAAAACATTGTTTTTAAAACACCACTGGAATTGTTTTAAAAACACCACTGGAATTGTTTCCCTCATCAAATAGTGGTATTTCCAACATATATCATGACGTTTCCCTTTTTGAAAAACCCAATCAGTTTGAAAAATCTCAGATCACAACACAAAGCTAGTGAATGTGATGAGCTAAGAGATAATTTCTTATGTTTATTAAGCTATGTAAAAACATATTGAACAATTGAATATATATCTGAAACACATGTTAAACCCTCAATTGTTTTGTGATTCACTTGTGCACTCTCGTTGAACTATGATTTTTTGATTTATTAAAAAACCAATGTTAATATAGATGAAGTCAAAGAAAACAGAGGTCTTAGAGTTTCAATGACATTTTGTTGGTTGGTTATATAAATCTTTATGGCACAAAGTCCCTTTAGGAACATGCTGCACCAAGATGAGGTCGTCAAAAGTCAATGACATTTCCTTTTGTGTCTTCCATAGAGGGACTTAGAGACTTTGGGGTTTCAGTACCAGAAAATCAATGAATGATGTGACAAAATGCAAAAAATTGTTATTGGGGGTGATGCACCAGATATAAGGCACTTGTTTAAAATTGCATCCCATGAACAGAAAGAAAACTTCCAATATTTCTACAGTTATTTCTTTTCATTATATCAGTGCCCATCTCTGAAACTGTATGTGAGACATGGGGCTCAGTAACTGATATCAATTGGTTGGTTGGTTGTATGAATTTTAATGGCGCAAGGTCCTTTTAGGGCTATGCTGTGCCCAAGAAAAGGTGAGAATTAAATAATAAGACAATGTAAAAGAATTATATTAAAGAATAAAAAGAAGTAATGTGATGAAACATGTGATAAAAATGTAAAAAAAAATAGATCAGTGAAATTAAAATAGTCTGATTAAAAAACTAATTAAAATCTTATGATCAGTGAAGTAATAGGACATGAAATATTAAAAGCTAAATACTACATAAAATCATACATATTTGAAACACAAGTTAATAAAATCAATCAGGAATTCCTCTAGCATGGTATTTTCATCAACATCCTAGTCATTGCTATATGACTCAGATTTTATGGCCTCTTCCATGTACTGCTTCAGATTCTTAACATATTTTATGCATGAACTAAGGTCCGAAAATTTTTTCCTTCTCCCTACAGTCTTCCATTATACAGAGGCTGGAGTTGACGTCTTCTTCTGATCTTTTTGTACAGGATTTTTTTTTTTCAGATTCTGTTTTCTAATATTATATGATTTTATTTATATGTAAGTATTTGTGGCAGCTTTGGTCTTAGTCTGGGGTTCAGATGATTTTTTCGATACAGCTGTTAATTTTTGTCGTCGTTTCTCTGAGTCAATTATTTTAACAGGTTCAGATGATGGTAGCCAGCGTTCTAATTGTGGATTCCCAGAACATTTAGTAGGGTTGTTGGTTGGTTGTATGGGGTTCCCTTTGGGGACATGCTGTGCCAAGACAAAGACGAAAAGAAAACAGAATGTAATTTTAAATTAAAAATCAAACAATGATATGTATTCAAAAAAACCAATTAAAAGAGGACAAAAAACAAAAAATACACTAAGTGACAAAAAAGCTGTAGAAGTTGGTATAAATGGGTTATTCTCTGCAATAGTGCAAAAAGTGTTTCCCAGCCATATAAATGCTCTAAATTTCATTTTATTTTTATTTATTTATACTTTTATTAGAAGGTCTAAAATTTGTTTATTAGGGGCAGGGCGTAAAATTTAAAAATAAACAAATTTAATATTTAAAAATGTAAGGTATATCATGCAAATATCATTCCCTCACCTCTCCCCTACCCATACTACCATACTTTACTGCCTGATTTTTTCCATTCAGAAGTAAAAATAATTAAAAACACCCTAAGCAAAATAAAGTTCTTAATTGGTACCTTACAAAAAATGATAAAAATATTATTTTTTACTATAATTATGTAGTCTACTCAATCAATTATATGTCTCCCCATGTTAGACCATCATTCCCTCACACCTTGCTATTATCGCAAATATCCTATCACTAAAGATGAGCAGCAGTCTAGCATTCTTCACAGAGAGGAAGCTAATTTGAGTACTTGTCAGTCCAGCAACATAAATTGGTGGTGTAAGTTTTTGTTAATTTTCTAGAAATTTTTTTCAATCAGAAAATCAGGGAGTATTTTTATTAGCAGTCATTCCCTCACACAGAATGCTAAATTTTTAGCAATTTTCAAAATTTTTAATTTTATTATACATTATATATTATGTGTTCTTCTTTAAGGAATCAGTTTGTTTTTTTCCATAATTTTGCATTTTTCATGACAATTAGTAAAAACATCTTAATTTCATCATTCCCTCACTCGTCATTCCCTCACATTTATTGTTATGTGTTAATGATAAAGTGAATGGGAAATATGTACTTTTGTTTAACATTTTATAACAATTTCTGCTGCTATTAAAATCTTCAATAATTGTCCAATTACTAGCAATTTATCCAATTTTTATGAAAATTTACCTATGTAACATTCAAGTCAGACCGCTTGGTCGAATTTGCAGTATTGTAGAGAATAACCCAAATGATAAAATATAAACAATGAGCAAGATGAATGACTATTGCATAAAGAAAAGATTAAAGAATAAAAGAATGCAATGTCATGATATAATTAAAATCAGTCAATGATGGTAAAATAGAGGAGATGTAAGAAGTTAAAAACTGTATGACAGGGTTGTTTGGTTTAAAGCACGCTGGTTTAAACCTTGGTTTAAACCATGGTTTAAATCAAGTGGTTTTTTTAAAAAAACCATGTTGGTTTTTTTTAATTTGGTTTTTTTCCCTAATGTTTTCATTTATTTTAATGTGCAAAATCAAAGTTATGGAGTAGCTACAAGCAAAGCTTAAGACAAATTTTTAAAGTGACAAACATCTTTAATAAATCTAATTTTTCTTACTAGCTATAAATTGACATGGCAAAATATTTTTCTACAGTGAACTGTGGAGGGTAAAAAAAGGTAGTTAGTTTTAATTATTTTTTAAACCTTTTATTTTTTAAAAAATGTAAAAATGGCATATGCCAGCCAAAAATGCAATTTTACTGCTTAGATAGCTTGATTATGATTTACTAAGGATTGTATCATGTATCAAAGCATCAATAATGACATAATCATAAGTCGTTCTTTCCATTGGTTACTCTTGTTCTGTATGCTAATGAATGATTGGCTATGAATTTTCTCTGTTCCATAGCTATTGGTTTTAGTAAGCTTTGGTTTTTCTTAGATTGGATTTGCAGTTTTTACATTATTTTTTTCTGTTTCTAGTTACTTTGTATTGTATTTTATTTTAAGAAAGCTACTTATATATATTGAAATAAAAGAATGTCTAAAACTAGAAGAAAGGAAAATATAATCTGGTTTTCATTTGAGGGAATAAGAAATACATCAAAAACATGTTTAAGAGCCAAATGTAAAAATTGCATGCAATGTAAATGCTGTCAAATTAGCTCTTCCTTATAATACTAGGTATGATTCATTTTCAGATGCTTTAGATGTTTACCTTAAAAATTGCCCCACTTTGCTTAAAATTTGTGTAGAAAATAGGAATGTATTGATAAAAATATTCAAAAGCTTGTATCTCTCTAATTTTTACTTTAAAAGAAATGTTGAAGATATGTTTAAACTGTTAAATTCTATTGCAGTTGCCCTGGATAATATTTAAAGTAATAAGTTCCATTACTAATGCAGTTTATAATTGGACAGGTCTTCAAAGAATATTAAGAGAAAAAAAAAATGTAAATAAAGAAGTCTCATAGTTTTTTAGTCCAGGTATAAAATAGCCCTAACACCCATGCCCTTTTAGGTATACATGCTTGAACCACAATACAGTCAAAGTGAACTATGTGAACAAGAAAAAAAGGATACATTAAATTTTACAAAACAAAAATATCCATGTAACTCGATGCTTGCACAGATAATAAAATTTAATGCTAAATCTTCACCTTTTGATGAACAAAGAAGCGGAAAAATAAAGTTTGTATTAAAAAAAAAAAAAAAAAAAGTAATTTTTTTAAGCTTATGTCTCAATTTGTGTAAGCATTACATTCGTTGATGTATCAAGTAAGTCAATACACATGTGTTTTTTAGCATTAATAAAATGCATATTGATATTTTTTAAGTAAATATATGTTGTAAGAGATTAATAATCATTTGTTGATGTTAATACTGTAAATAATTTCTAAATTATGCACAAGAAAATGGTTTCTATTTCAGCTTATTTCTGTTAATTTAGTAAAATATGTTCGTTTGCCCTTTACTATGTTCTTCATTATCAACCTGCATATAATTATTTCTTAAATTATTATCTAAAAGGTTTATATAAGTATACTAATAAATTAATAGTTTATTTTTTTTCACACAATGAATATTTCCCTATAGAAACCTAAACTTATAAGATAATCTAATTATAAATTTTTATGCTTTAGTTATTTAATTATCAAAAAAATAAATACTAATGTGAATGTTTAACATTAATTAACTATTAATTACAAAAAATCCTCATGACTTTCTAAAACTCACGTTATTTTTCTTGCAAATGCTATTTAAACAATGATTTGAAAAAAACCCGATTTAAACCAAAAAAACCCGGTTTTTTGGTTTTTTTCAAAAAAACCGGTTTTTATACCAACCCTGCTGTATGATCAAAACATTCCCGAGACCTAGACTATGAAATATTAACAAAATTTAGTTAAAATAAAATGTTTAGAGATAAACAATGCAGAAGAAGATGTACGAAAAATACATGAAAACAATTTAAACAGGTAAAATCACTTAGACGTATATTCTTCACAAAAAATATTTTCTTCCTCTTCACTCGAGTCGTAAGAGGCCGACTCCATAGCCTCTTCCACATACTGATTCAGTTGTTTTGGATTTTTCAAATTGGTAGCACATGGGCTATGCAGGCATGAGATTGCAAGAGGTTAAAAAAAGAGGAAAAGTGCGTGAACCGGAAAATGAGATTATTTTAAATAGCGCGTGTGTAAGACAATTAAGAAGCTTATTTTATTGACAGCAAAATTGTCAATATTTTTGTTTAAATCCTGTTTCATTTTACTTTATGGGGAGGAGGGGGAAAAGGGAGGGTCAGAGTGAATCCATTTATGCAAATATTATAAGTAGTTCTGAAATTAAAGTTTCTATTTTAAGTTCATACTTCTGAAGCAATGTTTTGCACAGCTATCTTAGCTAGTTGTCCAATTTAAACTTTAACTTGTTTTCACTTAAAACAACAACTTACAAACATGCTAGCTAATGTTTAATTTGCCACTCAATTGCAAAAAAGTTGTTAAAAAACATCACAGCAAATTTTCTGCAATTCTATCACAAAATGTGCATTTTTTCTACGATCCTTAGTGGAAAATCGCGGTTTTTAGCAATCGTTTGACAAAAATCGCGGTTTTCTCGCAATCTTTTGACGAAAATCATGTTTTTTTCGTGATCTTTTGACGCAATCCGCGTTTTTTCGCGATCTTTTGACGAAAATTACCGTTTTTTGCGATAGTTTGACGAAAATCATGGTTTTTTTCGTGATCTTTTGACAAAAATCACGGTTTTTTTGCGATAGTTTGACGAAAATCATAGTTTTTTCGCGATCTTTTGACGGAATTCGCGTTTTTCTCGCAATCTTATGAAATCCGCGTTGATCTTGTGATATTTTGACGAAATCCGCGTTTTTCTCGCGATATTTCGACGAAAACCGTGTTTTTTTTCGTGATATGACGAAAATAGCATTCTTTCGACGAAAATAGCGTTTTTTCAGCGATCTTTCGATGAAAGTGGCTTTTTTTCTGCGATCTTTCGGTGAAAAAAATCCGCTTTTTCTCTCGATCTTTCGACGGAATCGCGTGTTGCTCGCGATATGTTGTCGAAAACCGCGTTTGTCGGTTAAATTTTTTGATTGGCTTGATTTCTGCGATTGACTAGTCCAATATTCAATTTTTACAGGCTCTGATGAAGGTTTCCAACGCGTTAATTTTTCCAAAACTCTGGTAACAGCGGTAGCGTGGGTATCACGGGTCTTTTTCTTTATAGGACTAGATGTTTTTTCAGGAGAACAGTTCTTAACAGGAGCTTCTGTCTGGGTACTAATGTGTAAATGTGTTGCTTTAGTAAGCTAGAGTAAGAAACTCCAACAGATGGGGTTCTCGATTCAACAATTTTATGGGCTTCAGGGTAAGGAAGTTTTTGGGTTATTTTGATAGTAATGATCTCGTTTTCACGGATCCAAATAGGACAGGAGCGAGAATATGAAGTATGATCACCTTTGCAATTTGTGCAGCGTTCAGGTTTTTCACAAGTTTTACTGTCGTGGCCAACTTCTGCACAATGTGCACAGGTAACATGCCATGACATTGGCCATTAGTATTGGTATGGCCATAACGCTGGCATTCAAAACAACGGATGGGATTAGGGATGTAAGGTCGGACTGGACAATTTAAATAGCCTGCTTTAATTCTAGTAGGTAAAATATGGCTATTGAAGGTTAATATTATATGTTTCGTAGGAATTATCTGACCTTTTCTACGGATAGTGATATGGCAGACATCTACAATATTTTGATCCTTTAAGTTAGTTAGAAGTTCTGTTATTTTCCACAAAAGAAGATCTGGTTCAGATATTACACCACGACAAGAATTTAAAGTTGGTTGGTTGGTTGGTTGAATTGGGTTTAATGGCGCAAAATCCCTTTAGGGATATGCTGCGCCAACACAAAGTCTAAAAGTATAAATGTAAAAAATAGAAAGTAGTCAAACTATCTGGATGGGGTATCCCATCCAGATATAGTCAAGCAAATAGGTTTAGAAAAATAAAATATTTAAAATTATAATAGATCTCATCCAAATGCCATTAGAGGGTATCTAAAATAAGATAGAGAAAGATTATATATAAAAATAAAAACCTGCATGTTTCAAAAAGTTAAAGAGTACCCCATGAGGTGTTTCCGCAATGAGGTTGGTCAAGATTGGTGATGACGAGTTAAAATACATTCTGTACAAGTGCCGGAGGCCGGGACAGTCAGTTAAAAGATGATGAATGGTCAGGTGATCAAAATGACAATGAGGACACATGGGTGCATCCTCCCTAAGTAATAGATGTTTATGAGTGATTCTAGAGTGACCTATTCTCAAACGAGTCAGAAGAACATCTGTTTTCCTGGGATAGATTGGAGGCCAGATCATTATTGTTGGTTTGATATGATGCAGTTTATTATTGTATTCTAAATCCCAACTCTCTTGCCACTTATTTTGAATAAAATGGTTAATAATTAGTTTAACGTCTGAGAATGAAATTTTATGATGTAATGGATTAAGTGCAAGTTTTGCCGCCTCATCTGCTTTCTCGTTACCAGGTATACCCATGTGTCCAGGTACCCAACAAAATATATTATAACCACATCTAGTCAAATTATTATAAAAGTTTAAGATGGATGAGATATATGGATGCTTTTTAAAAGATTTAATTGTGTCAATAGAACTATTTGAGTCAGTAGAGATCATAAAGGATGTGCTATGATGATGAGATATGCGTACCATGGCCCTTTCTATAGCAACCAATTCGGCAGTAAATACAGATGTAGAAGGATGAAGTCGATAACTGAGAGTCATACCATCACAATATACACCACAGCCAACTGTATTTCCGTATTTTGAGCCATCTGTATAGATGTCCAAGTGGTTGCTAAAAATATCACGATGTGCAGCAAATAAGCGTTTAAAGACCACAGGGGCTAGATTCTTTTTTTCATAACCTTTAAAAGGATGAAGGGTTTCGATAGCAGGTGGGTTCCAAGGAGAGTAGACGTGCAATGGACAAGTGCCCACCTCAATATTATTCAAAGGGCTGCCGTCGATTATGCTTCTCATTCTTGCACCAAAAGAAGGCACACAAGATGGGCGATTCTGATAAAGAGTATCATTGTCAGAGTTTAAAATATATGTATGAAGTGGATGACTAGGATGTGAAAGGATACGGTAAAACAACTGCAGAGAAAGTTTTTCACGAGTATAATGTAATGAAGGTTCATTACAGTCAACATATAAGCTTAAAACAGGTGAAGTACGAAATGCACCAGAGCAAACACGAAGTGCGCTATGGTGCACTGTGTCAAGTTTATTAAGAACAGACTTACAAGCAGAATCGTAGACCTGGCAGGCATAGTCAATTTTTGCACGGATCATAGCACGATAAATCTTTAGAAGAGAGGTTCTGTCTGCTCCCCATGAAGTATTAGAAAGTACCCTAAATAAATTAAGCGATTTTTCACATCTTGTCCGTAATTGTAAAATATGTGGTAAAAAGGTTAGTTTTTTGTCAAAAATCAGCCCTAGATATCGAACGTTGTCCACAACAGGAATTTCGGTTGATCCAATAAAAATTTCAGGGTCTGGATGCAAATCCCTACGTCTACAAAAATGCACACAGGAAGTTTTGTCATGAGATATAACAAAGCCATTTTTATTAGTCCAATTAAGAATACTTCTAATAGCAATTTGCAATTGTCTTTCGATAAAACGTATATCCTCTCCCAAACACATAATACGGAAGTCGTCAACATATAAATCTCCCTTCACACAAGGGGGTAGTTGAGTGAGAATATCATTTATTTTAATAGCAAAGAGGGTGACACTCAGGACACTGCCCTGGGGAACACCCTCTTCTTGTACATAAAAACTAGAAAGAGTTCCCCCAATACGAACTTGGAAAATTCGCATTGCAAGGAAGTTTTTGATAAAGATAGGAAGATTTCCACGCAAGTTCAAGTTAAAAAGGTCGCGGAGTATTCCATAACGCCATGTTCTGTCATAGGCTTTCGCCATGTCAAAAAATACTGAGACCAAATGCCTGCGTTTAAGAAAAGCTGTTCTTATGTAGTGTTCAAGATGGATTAAATTATCGATAGTAGTTCTACCACGTCGGAAACCACTTTGAAAAACGGCAAGGCAGTTGTTTGTTTCTAAAACATGTATGAGGCGGCAATTGACCATCTTTTCGAGAAGTTTGCAAAGGCAGCTTGAAAGGGCAATAGGCCTGTAATTATTAGGATCAGTAGCATCTTTTCCAGGTTTAGGAAAAGGAATAACGATGGCTCTGCACCAAGCATTAGGGAAAATGTGTTCTGTCCATATTCTGTTAAAAAAAGAAAGCAGATTATTAAGAGAAAGTGGAGAGAGGTGCATGAGCATGACATAAGTGATGCCATCATGTCCAGGAGCAGATAAACGACTGTCATGCAAGCATTTTAAAAGTTCTGATAAAATAAATGGTTTGTTGTATGAAAATGAATTATTACTATTAAAATTAATACTGATCTTTTCAGTCTGTCTTTTATAAGATAAAAAAGGTTCAGGATATGAATCTGAATTTGAAATGGAAGCTAGGGTATTCTCTATTGTCTCAGCTATGTTTTTGGTAGAAGTGATGGTTTGACCGTTCAGTTTTAAAATTGAAATATGGCTTTCAGAATACAGACCCATGCAGTTTTTCACCCTTTTCCAAAGCTCTTTACTGGATGTGTTAGAATTTATGCTTGATACATACTTAATCCAGGATTCACGCTGGTTTTTGCGTCTTATTCGTCTAGCCTCTGCCTTTGCTTTTTTAAATGCTATATAATTAGTGTTGTTGGGGTACCTTCGAAATATACCCCAAGCTTTTTGTTGTTTTTTCTTTGCTAATTGGCAATCACTATTCCACCAAGATTTTCTGTTTTTATGAACATATGAAGTTTTAGGGATGCTAGCATCAGCAGCATTGATAATACAATGAGTTATATTATCAAGTGCTTTGTCAATGTCACTCTCTATCATGTTATTTGTGATGTTCGCAAGTGCTGTGAAAGTTGGCCAATTGGCTCTGTCATAAACATACCTTTTAGTATAATTATTGGAATCCGCACTTGGAGTAGTCAATGATATAAACGTAGGAAAGTGATCACTGCCGTGTAGATCATTTGAGATCCAAAAGTTCCAAAATGGATAGATTGACGGGGAGCATATAGTTAGATCAATTGCATGAAAAGTGCGTGTAGGTTCATGGAAGTAGGTATGATCACCATTATTGAGTAGACATAAGCCATTGTCAGAAATTAATTTCTCTATTATTTCTCCACGTTGATTGTTATCAGAACTGCCCCAGAGTTGGTTATGAGCATTAAAATCTCCAACGATGATAAATGGAGTGGGGAGTTGGAGAATGAGATTATGTAGGTGTGCAGACTGAATGGACTGGTTTGGTGGTAAGTAAATTGTACATATTGTTATAAGATGGTTTATATGGACACGGACAGCAACAGCTTGTAAATTAGTATTTAAACTGATAAGCGAATGAAGTAATGTGCGAGAAATGAAGAGAGCCACTCCTCCAGTGGCCCTATCACTACCAATGAAGTCTTTCCTGTAAGTAGCGTAATTGCGCAATTTTGCTTTGTCTTTTGGTTTTAGATGGGTTTCCTGTAGAGCTAAGCAGAGGGGTTGATGGTCAGAGAGAATGTCCCGGATTTCGTCATGTTTATTAAGATAACCACGGCAGTTCCATGAGATGATATTATTCATAATTACGAGAGTTAAATATGAGTATCTATGTCATTTTGATCAGAAACAGTAGACATGCTACTGTCTCTGTCGTCCAGTATTTCATCCGGTTCGGGATGAAGGTATATAGCATCGTCATCCTCCATACTTTGATTTTTTTTTGCCTTTTTCCTGTGAATGTGTCTGACTTTTTGAGATTTTGTTCTTTTTTGGTGGGGGTATTGCAGATATAGTAGATTTAGTTTTTGAAATATTTTGCTTTAAAGAAGTTTTAGTTGTAATTTGTGCGTTCCTGTTATGAGATGGTATTTTGGAAGTACTAGAATGTAATGATCTTGGAGAGGCAGTTTGTGAAGAATTGGCAGAAGTGGATTGTTGTGTATCTAAGTTATCAGGCACAAATTCTTCAAATACAATATTTTCATCTTCCGAGTCGTTGCTACAGGGGTCGGATTCCATTTCCGCATCCACGTAATGCTGCAACTGCTTTGGATCTTTAATTTTTTTTATAATTGAGCTGATGCCAGAGCTTTTCTTCCCCCCTACCCACAGTCTTCCATTGTAGAGATGCTGGAGTTGAGGTTTTTTTAGTTGTTTGCATAGGGTTTTTTTTTAGATTCTGTTTTCTGGGAATATCAGGTTTCTGTGCTATTTTCGTAATTGTGGCATTTGTCTTAGTTTGCGGTTGAGATGACTTATTGGGTAGAGCTGTCAATTTCTGTTGTTTCTTCTCTAAGTCAACTATTTTTACTGGTTCAGAGGATGGGGTATTTGTTGATTGCGTTACGGTAGATTTTCTTTGTGGATAAGAGACATCAGTTTGTGTAGCCATGTGTCTTACGGCTGTTGATTGTTTCTTCAGTAAGCTGGAGTAGGTAATTCCGACAGATGGGGTTCTATTTTCAACTAGTTTATGGGCATCGGGATAAGATAAATTCTGAGTGATTTTTATAGTAACTATTTCTTTTTCACGGTTCCAGTTAGGGCACTTGCGGGAGTATGCTGTATGATTTCCTTTACAGTTAACGCAGCATTCGGATTTTTCACATGAGGTATTGTCATGGCCAACCTCTGCACAATGTGCACAGGTGAGAGATCCACGACAGTTTGTTTTAGTATGACCGTAACGCTGACATTTAAAATAGCGGGTGGGATTTGGTATATAGGGTCTGACTTTACAGTTTAGATATCCTGCTTTAATTCTAGGTGGTAAAGTAGTGCTATTGAAGGTTAGAATAATATGTTCAGTGGGAATTATCTGCTCGTTTTTACGGATAGTGATACGGCGTACGTCTATGACATTTTGGTCTTTTAAATTTTCTAAAAGTTCATCTTTGGTTGAGTATAAAAGTTCAGGTTCTGATATTACTCCGCGGCTTGTATTTAAGGATCTATGTACTTGTACGGAAACAGAAAAAGTGCCTATTAGTGCAATTAGAGAGATATTGTGATTGTTTGGCTGTAGAAACTTCAACCAGCAAATCGCCAGATTGTAATTTTTTGAGAGAATGACCATCTCCCAAGACAGACTGAAAAGTTTTAGCTATAAGAAATGGTGAAGTTTTTTTAAAGGAGCAGTCAGAGTGACTATCAGTACGTTTCACGATGAAAAAGCGAGTAAATGAGAAAGACAGTACAGTTTGTTGCTCTCCACTAGGGAGAGAAGTAGAAGGAAAAGAAGTGTTTCCATCCATATTTAAAAATAATAAAATTCAGACCCCGGCCGCACCACCCTCTCCCGAGCCCTACAAGGGGATGCACATTCGTGCACCAGTGCTAACCAGGGCCCATACGGTCACAAGACAACCCTATGTCAGTCTCCACCCTTAACGAGATGACTAGTAGTTGCTCGATCACTTGATCCCTAGAGCCAGTGACAAAAGCCAGCTGACCAGCCGATTGATGCATACGGGACCAAATGCACCTCCCGTCTACCTGAAGCAGAGGCCAAAGCATTCTGTTGGTTTTCCTCAACTGCAAGGACCCCCCTTTCCAGGGACATGGGTCGCCACGCACGGCCAACACATGGGTGGTTTACAATTCTCCATGAGTCGATATGCAGGATGACATCGGCTCATACAGAATTGCCCTCACCTCCGAAGAGGAAACCACAATGAGAGTGAAACAAAGATGAAAGGAAGATAAGAGGAGTAAGAGGAAAAAGAAAGGAGAAAGATCACTCAGGTGCCCCGGGGTTGTGAAGCCCGTGAATACCTAAAGAAGGTATCCCCCTGGGGGAGAATTTAAAGTTGGATTTGCTTTAACAGAAACAGAGAAGGTGCCTATTGTATTACTATTGGACTGAAATTTGGACTGGTTGGCTGTAGAAACATCAACCAGTAAATCCCCAGACTAATTTTTTGAGGTAGTGGCCATCACCAAGAACAGATTGGAAGGTTTTAGCAATAAGAAATGGTGAAGTTTTTTTGAAAGAGCTGTCAGAGAGGCTATCATTGCGTTTAATTACGAAAAAAATAGAGTAAAAGAGGAATTCTGTGACATTTGTTGCTCTCCACATAGGAGAGAAATAGATGAAAGAGAAGTTTTTCCATCCATATTAAGTGAAAAAGTAATTCGGACCCCGGCCGCACCACCCACTACCGAGCCCAACAAGGGGATGCATTTTCTTGCACCAGTGCTAAACAGGGCTTATACGGTCGCAAGATAATCCTATGTCAGTCTCCACCCTTAACGAGATGACTAGTAATTGCTCGCTCGCTTGATCCCTAAAGCCAGTGACAAAGTCAGCTGACCAGCCGATTGGTGCATACGGGACCAATATGCACCTTCCGTCTACCTGAAGAAGAGGCCAAAGCAGTATGTTGGTTTCCCTCAACTGCCAGGATCCTCTTTCCATTGACACAGGTCGCCACGCACCACCAACACGTGGGTGGTTTACAAATGCCCTCACCTCAGAAAGAGGAAACCACAATGAGAGTGAAACAAAGAGGAAAAGGAAAGGAGAAAGATCACTCAGGTGCCCCGGAGTTGTGAAGCCCGTGAATACCAAAGAAGGTATCCCCCTGGGAGATATTTAGTAGGGAAAGAGATATCACAGAATTCTTTGATTGGGGTGTATGATGACTACGTTTTAAGTGAATTACTTGGTAAATAAGAGTCAGTCTGTGCGCTAATATGTCTTATGGATTTTGATTGCTGCTAAAGTAAGCTGGAATAGGAAATTCTAATGGATGGTGTTCATTCAAAAACTTTGCGGGCATCATAGTAAGACAAATTCTGAGTAATCTTTACAGTAAATACTTCTTTTTCACGGTTCCAATCAGGACAAGTGCGAGAATATGCTGTATGATCACCTTTACAGTTTGCACAGCATTCAGGTTTTTCACAAGATTTATTGTCATGGCTGACTTCTGCACAACATGCGTAGGTAACAGAGCCACGACATGTAGTGTTAGTATGGCTGTAACGCTGGCATTTAAAGCAACAGAGAGGGTTAGGGACGTAAGGTCTTACAGGACAATTCAGGTAATGCTTTGATTTTTGTTGGTAAAGTAGGGCTATTGAAAGTGAGAATGACATGCTTTGTTAGAAGGATTTCTCTATTCTGACGGATAGTTATATGACGTGCATCAGGGATATTTTGGTCTTATAAATTTTCTAAGAGTTCATCTTTTGTAGAGAATAATAGGTCTGGTTCAGAAATAACACAGCGGCTTGTATTCAGAGATTTATGTGTTTGTACAGAAACAGAAGAAGAGCCTATTGTGAGGCAATTAGGGAGAAGCTGTGATTGTTTAGCTGTAGAAACTTTAACTAGTAAATCCCCAGATTGTAATTTTTTTGAGAGTATGACCATCACCTAATAGCCCAGTCATTTTAGCAAAAATAGGGGGAAAAAATTAGAACAAAGCTGGATTTTTGCATAGGTGCTAATTAGAATATGTAGTTAAACATACTAAAAGTCCCCGTCGATCCGATGTGAGCTTTCGCCACCAGGGGGCGCTAAAGAGCTTGAAAATCAGTTTTTTGTGAATATGTCAAGAACAATGGCATTTAGAGAAAAAAGGTGAATTACAAAGTTGTAGATAATTTAATTTTCTATAAAAAGTGTCATTAACAGTTGTTTGTCACATTAACCCTTCCCTGTCAAAAATATAAAAACATGACCATATTTGAAAGTAAAATTATAAAAATTCAAAAAATCTGCTGCTACTTTAAAAAAAAATTGTAAACAGATCTATAATTCTCACCTTTGAATGGGGAAAGTGAATATATAATATACATTTATGCTTATTTCCACACCATCCTTGAGGTAAAACACTTAGTGCGTTTTTTTTTTTTTTTCTTTTTGTGCGATTTCTCCCATAGGCATATTCACTTATAGTGAATGGCTTAATCCAATTTAAGTCATTTAACTGCTTTAGTAGTTCTTTGCACAGCTTCAATTTCTACACTCGATTCAGATTCGTAATTATCTGTATCTATTTCTTTCGTTGCTGTACTGATTTCAGTATTTTTTGTTTGCCTTTCGATATCATCACTGAATGCAGAAGTAGCGCTTTCCTCTCCCTTGCATTGGGCAGGATACTGTCAATATTTTTCTCGTCTTCAAATTCAATTTTACTTGCATTATGAAATGAAACTCCGCAGCAATTTATGAAATATCATAACATTTCAATCCAATTTTTCGGCATCCACATGCTTTTCCACATCCTTTGGAGCAAGTATAAAAAATAGATTCAATAATATCTTTTGGTGCAGGCGGTAAGGTAGCAAGAATTGGAAACAAATTAAGTGCATTTTGAAAGCCCGAGTTCTCAGGAAGTAGTTTATTGCTCAATCAGTATTGTACTTGATAAATACATAAACTGTACAATCTAGCTGCATCTTCAGCAGGCGGCAACGATAAATGGCTTTTTTTTTTACCAACAGCAACTCTTTTCTTGAAACATTACATAATACTTTTTCAGAGAAATTTCTGCTTTACTACCGTATAAAGCAAGAAAAATAGATTTTCCAGCCTCGGAAACTTCAAATTAAGATACTTGATCACTTTTAAAAATGCTGGCATAGCTTGCATGTTATGATCTTCCTTCTTCAAAAATTTTGCTAACGACATTTTACCTTTCCCAAACATTGCTGATGTCGAGTCACAACCTGAAAAAGCGTGAAGGAACAATATATGATCTTTCAGAACAGCATCAATGTTAAAACTGTGCGATGAATACAGGGTGGTAACAATTCGTCCTCTTCCAGACTTAATAAAAAATATCTATCTCTGGAGATGCTAAAACTGTCAACAATACGAGCAAGTCAACATCATCGCCAACAACAGCAGTAAGCACACCAGACTTTGCTACTTCAATAACTGTGTTAACAATTAGTGTGTCTGCATCATCTTCTGCTTGTTTCGCTTCGAAACCATTCTTCATAAATTTCTCCATAAGCACAAATATGAGACGTGTCTTATTTTAATGATTAGATTAAAAAAATTCTTTTCCCGATACTTTAGAGCTTTCTTTTTTTCCTTCTGTAAAAAATCTTCGTCTAATGTATCAGAAATAAACATTTCCTCTTAAATTCAAACAACGGACTGTCATTTCTCAATTTTTCCTTCAATGGATGATTAATTTGTGCGGATGTTGATCGTTTTTTGGAAATAGATTTATTCTATGATTTAATAGAATTGTTTCGTGAATAATTTTTCTTACTCTTTGAATGAACTATAAATGCATTATTGTCTTTAGCTATTTGTTCAAATATTTTCCACCTATGGTCATCTCTTTCCAAACTTGGTGTCACAAGCGACTTCAGACCCTTTTTTTCTGTTTTTTAAAAAAATTTCGAAACCCAGTCCTCATCTCATGAAAGATAAACTATTTTGTCAATCTCCATTTTTCGCTCAGAATCAACAATTAAGAAAAAGTCATTTTAAACTGTCATAAATAATTTAAAAAACTTGCTACAACATGCGTTGAAAATAAAATTATTCCCTTCCTAAAATCTTTAAAAAAGTAAATACTCCGTTCAATAAATTAGGGTCATTTCATACTAGCGAAATGAGCACCAAATAAAAATAAAATATTGAAAAATACTTGTACATGGTACATTTCGGCAAATGCAAAGAGAGATAGGGTATTGGGCAATGACTATTCGTCATCTGAGAATAACAAAGTTCTGTGTTTTTGAAAATATTGACTTATCTATATAGAAAGACTATTTGTATCTATGAAGGCATTTTTGCATCAAAATGATGTTATATATAATTTACATATAATATTACAGTTATATTACGATATTATTTTAATCCATAAATGCCTTCATAGATACAAATAGAACATTTCTATATCAATCAGTCGATTTTTTCAAAAACACAGATAGAACCTTATTCTCGAGTGACGTATTGCACAAGCGCGCGAAAACGCCATACAAACATTGGGGGAGAGATGAGGCGGGGAATCAAAAGTTGTTTAGTATTTGTTCTGCCTCTTTGCCGCGTTATGATTGTGCTTGCACATTCTTTTTCAATAATGTTTATTTTATCTTAAGTTTTGGCAGGGAAGGGTTGGTGTGACAAAAAAATGTTAATGGCACTTTTTGTAGGAAATTAAATTATCTACATTTTTGTAATTGAACTTTTGTCTAGATGCCATTGCTCATGAGACATTCACAGAAAACCGATTTTCAAGCTCTTTAGCGCCCCCTGGAGGCGAAAGCTCACATCGGATGGATAGGGATTTTTAGTATGTTAAACTACATACCCTAACTACTACCTATGCAAAAATCCAACTTTGTTCAAATTTTTTCCGCTATTTGCAAAAAAAGGTGCTAAAATGACTGGACTATAAGACAAACTGGAAAGTTTTTGCTACGAGAAACAGCGACGTTTTGCCAAAAAGAACTATAAGAGTGGCTATCTGTACGTTTAACGATAAAAAAGTGAGTAAGTGAGGGAGTCTGTACAATTTGTTGCTTTCCACTAGGGACACTGATGGATATGAAGTTTTTCCATCCATTATAAAAAAAATTAACTTCAGACCCCGGCTGCACCACCCACTACCGAGCTCAACAGGGGGATGCACATTCATGCACCAGTGCTAACCAGAGGTTACAAGACAACCCTATGTCAGCCTCCACACTTAAGAAGATGCCTAGTACTATCTTGATCACTTTATCCCTAAAGCCAGTGACAAAAGTCAGCTGACCAGCCGATTGATGCATACAGGAATAATAGGCACCTCCCGTCTACCTGAAGCAGAGGCCAAAGCAGTGTGTTGGTTTTCCTCAACTGCCAGGATCCCCCTTTCCAGGGACACGGCCCACCACGCATGGCAAACACGTGGGTGGTTTACAATTTCCCATGAGTTGATATGCAGAATGACATTGGCTCATGTGGAATTGCCCTCACCTCCGAAGAGGAAACAACAATGAGAGTGAAAGAAAGACGACAGGAAGACAAGAAGTAAGAGGTAAAGGAAAAGAGAAAGATCACTCAGGTGCCAGACACTGTGAAGTCTGTGAATACCTAAAGAAGGTATCCCCCTTGGAGGGGGGGGGGGTAATTGATACCAACAGAGAGTAAAAACTAAGATCAAAAATTGGTTGGTTGGTTGTATTGAATTTTATGGCACAAGATCCCTTAAGGGACATGCTGTGCCAATCAAGGAGTTAAAGGTAACAAATATGAAATTAACAAAAAATCAATGGAAAAAATATCCGGGGTATCCCATCCAGATGTCAAAGAGGGAATACAAACATATGAAGAATATAAAACCTAAATCTCTAAATAAAAGCTAGTCTGTTTTAAAAAATCAAAGAGTGCCTCATGAGGTGTTTTCCCAATTAGGTTTGTCAAGGTAAGTGATGAAGAGTTAAAATGGATTCTGTACAAGTGCCGGAGACCCGGATAGTCAGTTAAAACATAGTGAATAGTCAGATAGTAAAAATGACAGTGAGGACACATAGGTGCATCCTCCCGAAGTAAAAGGTGCTTATGAGTGATTCTTGAATCCTTGAATGTCCAACTCTGAGACGAGTCAGCATAACATCAGATTTCCTAGGATATATAGTAGGCCAGTTAGGTTATGATTGTTGGTTTTACATGATGCAGTTTATTATTGGATTACAAATCACAACTTTGTTGCCAGTTGAATATTCTGAATACAACGATTGATAAGTAATTTAAAGTCAGAGTGGGACAGTATGATACAATAGAGTTGAAGCACGCTTTGCCGCCTCATCGTCTTTCTCATTACCAGGAATACCCATGTGTCCCTCTACCCAGTAAAATAAAATTTTATAGCCACGATTTGTCAATTTATCATAACAGTCCAAAATGGATGATACATAAGGATGCTTTTTAAATATTTAATTGCTTCAATAGAACTATTAGAGTCTGTATAGATGATGAATGATGTGTTATGATGATGAGATATATGTATCATGGCTCTCTCTATTGTAACCAATTCTGCAGTAAAAACAGAAATACAAGAATTAAGCCTATAACTAAAACATGTATTGTCAGAAAAAATTCCACAGCCAATAACATCCCCTTACCTGGAGCCATCAAAGTAAACACCAGTATAATTTTGATAATTTGCATGGTGTGCTGCAAATAGCTGTTGAAAGACAGAAGGGACCAACTTTTTTTATCATATCCTTTAAAAGGATGAAGGAAAGTGATACTAAGACGATGCCAGGGATGTGTAGTATGTGGATGACAAGAACTAATCTCTATATTATTCAGAGGCCTATAGTCTGTCTCCAAAGTTTAAGCACAAGCATAAAATATCAATTTTTAATGAATTATGAAAAGTTAGAATTAATAACATTTTTTATTTACGTATTTCGCAATATTATTTAAATAAACAGTATCAAAAATAGAAAAAAAATAAATTACACAATTATAAAAAATACAAATTAAAAAAAAAGGTATAAAAAAAACTGTCTCAAAAGTTTATGCACAATGTCAAAAACGACCATATTTATAATTTTTACAGAACTTTTAGTAACAATTTTTTTTTCCATGTTTTCAGATTAGTTGAAATAAATGTGCTTTTGTCGAAATCTTTAGTTTTTGTGGGGTTTCTGGTGGCAAAGAATACCATGCTTTCTCAATAGCGTCTTGGAGTTCTTCAATAGAGTCATACTGCTTTCCATTGCCTAAACTGGCGGGTTAAAGTATTCCAGACATTCTCAATCAGGTTTAAGTCTGGATTTAAAGCTGGCTAGTCAAGTACTTTATCATTTTTCTGAAAAATCCAAAGTTTTGTAGAATGGGATACGTGGATTGAGGCATTGTCTTGCAGAAAAGTTCATTCAACCCCCCCCCCAAAAAAAATGTCACCGAATGGAAGCAAATGGTGGTTTAGGGTCTCTTGAAACTTTTTTCACTCTTCTCTTCCTTTTAGAAAAGCTAGAGAGGGCTGGCAAATGTCCCAAATGCCCCCTAAACCATAACGGATTTATCGCCTTGCTGCCTTCTGAAAAATGTCCTTCGGTTCTTGCGTAGCTCATGCCAATACGCCTTCCAACCATCAGGGCCATCTAAATTCCACTTTTTCTCATCGCTGAATTAAACAGTAAGTCATTTGTCCCCGTAGGTCATGTGTTTTTTAGCCCAGTTCTTTCTTACTTGTTTGTGATGTAATTTAAGACACGGTTTGCGAGCCAATTTCTTTTACATGAAATTATTTTTAATTTGCCGTATGGGGACATATTTTGTCTAAATACCAATCTCCGTATTTTCCGCTCAATCTGAACAGTCGTCATACGTGGTCGTCTGCATCTTGGTTTCCGCTTAAAATTATCATTTCTAGAAAGTACTTGATACATACATAGCTTTCAGCAATTCAGGAACAGTTTTATTTCGAGATTTTAATCTAAAATCTATCTAAATCTCACATTTTGTGAATTCTTTACCCTTTGTCATGTTTAAAACATTAGGAAAATAATTTCTCCACCTTTTATATTCGTATAAAAGTGCAATATGATGTCATACAACGTCATTACATAATACGAATCCAGTGCTTCTAAAAAATTTGCATAAAGTGCTTAAACTTTTGAGACAGCGTTTCTTCAAGAAAAAAAATATAGTTTATTTTGATTAAATGTTGAGTATTTATTGTAAATTAGCATAAAATATTTTCTTCTTCAATTATTTTAAACGAGATTTGCAGAGTGCTTAAACTTTTGACACAGACTATATTGTCAGAAAGATTTCTTATTCTAACACCAAAAGACGGGATGCAGGATGGACGATGCTGATAAAGCATATCATTGTATGTATTTAAAAGAAATGTATGAAGTGGATGACCATGATGTGAAAGGATACGATAATAAAGGTTAATGAGAGTTTTTCACGAATGTTGTATAGTGATGGCTGGTTACAATCAACATACAAGCTTAAAACCGGAGAAGTACGAATGCACCAGAACAAACACAAAGTGCCCTATGGTGCACAGTATCAAGTTTCTTAAGAACAGACTTAGATGCAGAACCGTAGACCTGACAGGCATAGTCTATTTTTGCACGTATCACAGCAGGATATATCTTAAGTAAAGATGTTCGGTCTGCTCCCCAAGAAGTATTTGAAAGCACCTTAAGTAAATTTAATGATTTTTCACATTTAGTCCGTAGATTTAAGATACGATGTAAAAAGGTAAGTTTCGTGTCAAAAATTAGAGCCAGATATCGAACGTTGTCCACAACAGATATTTGGGCGTACCAATAAAAATTTCAGCACACAAGAAGTTTTGTCTTGAGAAATTATAAAACCATTTTCATTAGTCCAAATGAGAATGCGATTGATAACAATTTGCAATTGTCTTTCAATAAAAAGAATATCTTGTCCGATACACATAATTCTAAAAACATCAACATATAAATCTCTTTTCACTGAAGGAGGAAGTTGGCTGAGAATGTCATTTATTTTTATAGCAAAGAAGGTGACACTCAAGACAATGCCCTGAGGTACACTCTCTTCTTGTACATAAAAACTAGAAAGAATTCCACCAATGCGAACTTGGAAAAGTCACACAGTAAGAAAGTTTTTAATAAAAGTTGGGAGGTGCCCGCGAAAGTTCAAGTTAAAAAGGCCAAATTCCATAATGCCATGTTCTGTCATCTCATGGGCTTTCGCCATGTCAAAAAATACTGAGACCAAAGGCTGCGTTTCAGAAAAGCTGTCTTTATGTAATGTTCAAGATGGATTAAATTATCGATAGTTGATCTACCACGTCAAAATCTGCTTTGAAATGCAGCAAGGCAATTGTTAGTTTCTAAAACATGAATGAGGTGGCAATTAACCATTTTTTCAAGTAGTTTGCAAAGGCTGCTAGAAAGTGCGATAGGTCTATAATTATTTGGATTCGTAGCATCTTTCCCTGGTTTAGGAAAAGGGATAACAATAGCCCTACGCCAAGCATGAGGAAAAGCATGTTTGATCCAGATTCTATTGAAGAATGAAAGGAGGTTGTCCAGAGAGGGTGCCAATAGGTGCTTGATCATGATGTAGGTGATGCCATCATGACCAGCGGCAGATAAGTGACAGTCTTTCAAACATTTTGTCATTTCCGATATTACAAATGGATGATTATATGGAAGTGAATTATAGGTATTAAAATTAATCCTAGTCATTTCAGTATGTCTTTTGTAACTTAAAAAGGATCGGGGTATGCATCTGATTTTGAAATTGGAGCAAGGGTAGACCCTATTGTCTCAGCAATATTTTTTGGAGATGTGATAGTATGACTATTATATTTTAAAATGGAAATATGATCTTCAGAATAAATGCCCATACACTTTTTTACTTTTGTCCACAGTTCTTTACTAAATGTATTGGAGTTTATGCTTGAGACATAATCAATCCAGGAGTCACGCTGGCTTTTGCGTTGCACTTTTCTAGCCTCAGCCCTTGCTTTTTTATATGCAATATAGTTATTGTTACTTAGATATCTACGAAATAGACCCCAAGCTTTTTGCTGTTTTTTCTTTGCTATTTGGCAGTCGTTATTCCACCATGGTTTTCTGTGTTTATAGGTGGTACAAGTTTTTGGAATGCTAGCATCAGCAGCATTGATAATACAATCAGTTATATTATCAAGTGCCTTGTCAATGTCACCCACTATCATGTTATTAGTTATATTTGCGAGTGCAGTAAAAGCTGGCCAGTTGGCTCTGTCATATATATATATTTTTGGGAATAGTTATTAGAATCTCATATGGATTAGTCAAAGAGATAAAAGTCGGAAAGTGGTCACTGCCGTGCAGGTCATTTGAGACCCAGTAGTTCCAGAACGGATAGAGAGAATTTGAACAAATTGTATGGTCTATTGCATGATAAGTCCGGGTTGGTTCGTGAAAATATGTCTTATCACCGTTATTTAGCAGGCATAAGCCATTGTCTGATATGAGTTTCTCTATTGTATCACCACGTTGATTACTGCTAGAATTACCCCACAGTTGGCTGTGAGCATTAAAATCTCCTACGATAATCTATCGCCAAAAAAAGAAGGCAGAATTAACAAATAATGCACCCTCTATAAGCCAACTTCGAAATACCTACAAAAGTCCTCAAGCTTTTGAAAAAGCATCGAGTAAATCATTGAAATCTTTTCCCAATTCTCCAACCAAAAAGGTGGCTGTTGTTTCTGCAATTGCAACAAACTTAGGTTTAAACCTGCAATACCACTCAGAAAAATACCATCAGTGACAAAGAGGCACATACTTTAGTAGTAGAATTCTTCTTTCGCCCGGATATTGTTTTTACAGCACCAGGGATGAAAGATGAAATTACAGTTTGGAAAAAAGGTGAGAAAATAAAATTAAGAAAATATTACTTAGTTATATATCTGAAAGAAGCATATTCTATTTTTAACGATGAAAATCCAAACTGCACTATCAGCTTTCCAACATTTTGCAGATTACGACCAGAAAATGTTTTTCTTATGCGTCAGACTCCTGAAGATCAATGCAAATGCATGGTATGTGAAAACTTTTTTTCTCATGCTAAAAGCATTAAAAATTCCGTATGATTCAAAATTATTTTGGGAAGAAACCCTGTGTGATGATTCTATTAACTCTAAATGTTGGCAGGGAATTTGTAAAGTTTGCTGCAAAGGACAAAATTTAAAATGCATTGAAGATCTTTCTAGTCATGTTTATTGAAAAAAATGATGACACAAAAGTAAATTGCCAAGTAAAAGAGACGTGCATTGGGGAAGTTTTAGATTGTATGCAGGACAAATTTTCAGCAATCAGTTCTCACAAACACTAAAAAAATCCAATTTCAAGAATTTCAAAGAGATAAAAATTCTCCTGAATCTTACAGATGGATTTTGCTATGAACTATAGTTGCTCATACCAGGATGAAGTCCAGAGTGCACTTTGGTCATGAAAAAGCATAACTATTTACAGCTGTAATTTTTACACATGGAAAATGTATACTTAATATGTTCTGATACATCTGAGAAGGAGAAGAATACTGTGAGAGCCTTTATTGAAAAAAATTGAGAAAATTCATCCAAATGCAAGAGAAAATCATTTTGAAGAGATTATGTGGACAGATGGCCCTTCATCCGAGTTTAAAAATCGATTCATGACCTTACTACTACAAGAACTCAGCTCTAAATTTAAAAAAACTTTCCACTGGAAATATTTTGCAACTTCGCATGGAAAAGGCGTAGTGAATGGAATTAGTGGTAAGGCAAATTGTTTGGTACGAAATGCTGTTATGTCAAAAAAATCAACTGCCCCAATTGTGCAGTCTGCAGAAGATTTTGCAAATGTTGTAAAAAAGGCTATGCTATCTACAACAGTTATGTTAATTTTAGATAAAGATATTAATAGAGATAACAGTATGTGGTGTAATATAAAAGTAATACAAGGAATTTCGAAAATGCATGGTATAAAATGTTCACTTTCTTCTGGTTTAAAAATTTTTCGCTAATGCAATAACACCAATAAAACAAAATCTTGATATCACATCAAATAATACAGTAAATGTTTCTATAGGAAACTGGGTTGTAGTGAAGTATGATGAATGTTTATACGCTGGAGAAGTGATACGAGTTATTGGTAAGGATATTGAAGTTTCTGCTATGGAAAAGGCTGGAAATTTTTGGAAATGGCCAAAAAGAGAATATAAAGTCTTCTACAATATCAGCAAAGTGATTAAATTAATTCAGCCACCTACAGTTGTAAATGCGCGTTGAGTTTGACTTTCCAGATTTTTCGGAAAATAAGTGTTATGCACGGGACATGAAAAGACTCGCTGATAATACTCTTAATTTTAAACTTTCAGAAAATTTCTTCATAGTATAAATTAGAACTATCAAAACAAAGTAAATTTATAACAGTTTTGATCTTGGTAAAAAAATAAATGAGAAAAAAAAAAAAAAAGGATCATGTTTTTGTGTTATGCACGGGACATATCATTTTGTTCCAATAAAAATAAATCATCATTTTTTGTAAATTTTTATTGTGAAATTTTATTTTTGTTTTATTCTTAAATAAGAAAAATTATGTAAATATATTTAATAAAAAAAAAGAATTGAAATACAAGCATATTTTATCAAATAAAAACATGTAAATATGCTGATTATGATGAGAAAATTTAAAAATTATAATGCTGACTTTCAAGACTTGATAGCATATTAAATAATTTAGCTAAAATATTTTATGTCATTTCTTAAGGTTTAATTTATATACTTCAATAAAGCACAAATAAAAAACACATACAAGTTAAAAAAAAAAAAAATTGGGGTGCAGATGGTTTACAGCAGAGAATGGCCCATCTCATAAGCTAATAGTGTATTATTTTTTGAATAAATATCTTATTCGATAAAAATGATTTGAAATGTTTTAAAAATTTATTGCACAAATTTCTAACAATCATTCTTATTATATGTTGAGTACCACACCATTTATACTAACAAATTTGCTTATACAGTGAAACCTCCAAATAAGGGACACCTCTATTTAAGGGACGAAAGTTGCAGTCCCATGGGTGTCCCTTATTTGGAGGTTTCATTGTATTTTAATTACAGACAATTTTACTATAATCTACTGTACATTTTCATGGTAACAGTAAATAAAAATTCACTAATTAATTATGCATTTCATTTTAAGAACAGTTTTTGTATAAAAAAAGTTTTAGCAAAAGGCCGGCTTTTTCTAATAAAAGACAGCCTTTTTAAAGTGGTTTAAACCAGAAAAAGTCCGCAACCTTGGGTGGAAGTGACCAATTCGTAAAAAATATAGAATATTTAGAAAAATTTATTGAAAATATTTTGCTATATACAGTAAACTCCCTCAAATCCGCAACTCTAAAATCCGCACATATTTTACGGATGTAAACAATGAAATATTCAGTACAGATGTAGGTGCAAAATTTGACTTTTTTTAGTTTTATATCAATTTCATATATTTTTTAATTTGTAAATTTTTTTAAGGTTATTGAATTCATCTTTTTTTTCATGAAGAAAGAATAATTTATTGCTGAAAAAAATAAAGATATTGCTTATCTTATTGATAATCACAACCTTACAAAATATATGTATGTATTAATCAAGCTTTTTTAGTTATTAAGTCTGACTAACCTGAAATAAAACTTCATTATTTTATGATCTTGATGTGAATTAGTAATGTACCTTTATGAGGCAAGTTTCACAGAATAATTTAGGTAAAACACATTTCATCTTTATAATGAATATTTAATTGTACATTATTGATTATTAATTTGACCTTTGCTTTTAGTATTTTTATCATTTTAAAAACTATCTAAATTTTTATTACTTTAGTTTATTACTTATTTTAATATTTTAGCATATTGTAAGCGTTCATTATACTTATGATTTCATTATTAATTACATTCAAATTACTTATTTAAAAATGTAAACAAAGCAATGACCAGAAAACCTCAAAACCTCTGGTCCCAAGCTGTGCAGATTTGAGGGAGTCTACTGTAATACTTTTTTGCACATAATCCATGTAAGTTTATAAATTTTCACTAATTAAGAATTAACAATATTAAATACGGATGCAATCCCGAAAGCAGAATACTATGAAATTTGCGACGTACATCGCAGAATAGATGCCTGAGCTGCAGAACAATTCTGTTCTAAAGTGGGAGAAAAATCTTCGGAACAACCTTGCATTTTCTGAGAACGGGGAAAATGCCGTGTCATGTCGTAAGATGTTTTGAACAATACTATCTCGGAGCTCTCCGATGTGTTTAACCAACATTCTATGCATAGAGGAAATATGTCAAAATATTTTTCATCTAAAGTTATCCATAAAACTATGAATCAAGACTCGAAAAATAACGATCCCGGGGAATGCAGAAATCCTTTCTTGCAGCATATATTTTTTCATTCAAGTTCCCGTCCGGGAACCTAACAAGTCACAGTGGCCGCCAGCGATGCCGGACGTGTTTTAGTGCGTAAAATATGCAAAAAACAGCTTTTATATGTCCCGTGGGATGAGTCAATTCATCAAAATATCGTGATAAGACGGTATATTTCGACAATCAATCCCAAAAAAACAGTAAATTTTATCAAAAAAATCCCAAAAAAGCGGTAAAATTTGCCAAAAAAATTCGTGAAAAAACGCTAATTTCGTCAAAAAAAAAAAAAAATAAAAAAACAATAAAACAAGATTTTGTAAAATATAGCAAAAAACAACGCAAAATTCATCAAAATTCGAGAAATAAACGACAAATTTTGTCAAAAAATTTGCGAAAGAATGCTATTTTCATAACGAAATTACCATCAAAAAATAGCAGAAAACAATGCAAATTTTATCAAGAAATGGCAGATTTTGACAAACAATCCCGAAAAAACTGTAAATTTTATTTAAAAAAAAAACAGAAAAATGGTAAAATTTGCCAAAAAATAGCTACAAAACAGCACACTTATTAAAATGGCAATTTTTTTTTCTTTAAAAAATCCCGATTAAAAGGCTAATTTCATAAAAAATTCATGAAAAACACTAATTTTGTAAAAAAAAAAACCCCGAAAAAACAAGATTTCGTCAAAATATAGCGGGAAACTCAAAATTCGCGAAAAAAACGCTAATTTTGTTGAAAAATTACCAAAAAAAAGATTTTTTCAAAAAAATAGCAGAAAATGACACAAATTTCATCAAAAATCACAAAAAACGACAAATTTCGTTGAAAAATTTGCGAAAAAACAGCAAATTTTATAAAAAAATAATCGAAAAACGGCAGATTTTATCAAAAGATCGCGAAAAAAACGAGAAATTTCACCAAAAAGTCACGTTAAAATGGCAAATTTCGTAAAAATACTTACACAAATTTTTCAGGGAACCTATACTTTTCATCTGTGCATCAACATTTTTCATGTAGGTACCTTAAAATTTTTAGAATTTTCAAGCCCTTCTATGAATTCTATGTCACTGACGTGGTGTCAATTCAGTGTGTATCAAAGAATGACAATGTAAATATTTGAATATAAAATTATTGAAATATATCCTTTTCCGATTTAAAATTTGATTGTATTTCATCAATTTCTAAATTGCTTTGCAATGTACACATATTTAACTAATTTTATTTTGGTAAGATTCGGAAGGTAAATCGAAAATGTATGAATTTATCTTGCAGAACAATTTTGGTCTAATACATTTGCATTGCAGAACATCAGTATTCTGCTTTGGGGGATGCAATATTAAGGGTGTATTTCGATACAAACTGCTCATTTTAAGATTTATTTTTGACTTCATTTTTACTCTAATATGCATCAACTTGCAAATTGCCTAATTTAGAAAGTACACAAGGTGCCGTAATCATCAATTCTTCGATAAATGCAGAAAATATTGAGAGGAAAAAAAAAAAAAAAAAAAAAAAAAAACGCATTTTGAACAGATTTTTCCCTAGCGGGAGATCTGTGAATGAAAAAAATGGGTCATACTGAGAAGATAGTTGTTTATAAATCAAATTCTAATGAATTGAGCATAAAAATGCATCACACGGCACCTTGTACATCTCTTCAAAAATACCCTCAGCAAGTTTCATGTTTCTTCTACTTTTAAAAATGTGTCTGAAATTGTATCGGAAAATTTCGAGCTGTTGAATGCGGAAAAGCGTTTTTTCGAATACACCCTTAAAAAACAAATATAAAATGAATTTTTCCATTCTTGGTGCTAAAAAGGGAATTTCTCCTTGAATTCACGACTAAAATGTTTTTAAAAAAATGAGCCAAGGTCATGAGATATGGCATATGATACTTTCATTGAGCTTCACTGTGTACCTTGTGGCAAAAAGGAATCTGCAAACATTTCACAAAATAAATTTTGTATTCCATCTGATGACAAATAAATAATTAGGGCCATATGAATTATCCATAAAATCTTGGAATGGCAGTTCCCTTCCTCATTTAAAATTCAAGCACTCAATCAACTTTTTAATTTTTAAATTTGATATTAAAATTTAGCTTTTTCAACCAGTAGAATCTACCAAGCAAAATTAAGACTATTCACTTTGTTTTTATGAATTATCTTTGAGCTTTGCCTTTTTTTTTTTTTTTTTTGGCTTTGGCATGATACATTAAATAAGAATAACCTATGTTGCTGATGGGATTCTGACATGGTAATTATTTTTATCCTCCACACATAATTTGACAATTTTTTCTTTTGTTACATACCCATCAATCTGATCTATCCAAGCATCACAGAATTACATCAATCTACATTCAAATTGTGTTACTGCATAAATGAAATGAAATAAATATGGTTTTTCTACAATAAAATTAAATAAATAAAAACCATGTATATCAGCTGAATACAAGATAAGAGAAACTAAAATAATCACAATGAAAAACAAAACCACATTGAATGTTAGTACTAACTCAGTGAGCAAACAGATGCACATGAAGACATCAAGTCATTCAAAAACATTTTTTTATTGGTGTCACATCCAAAAAAGAAATAAGTGGACATCGAAGCCTAGAAAATTAAGAAGTCTCCACATACCTGACTTTTAATCTCCATACGTACTAAGTCAAGTTTAAAAATTCAGCAATCTATGCCACAGCCTTCTTCTCATTTGTACTTTGTGTATTGACTGAAAGCATGAGCATGTGTGTAGGACTGAACTATTGCTGTTGCTTTAAAATAGAGGAGGAAAAAAAAAGAGCAGAAGCAATTGTAAATGCTAGCAGGTAATATTGATAAAACATTTAATATATGTATGATATGATCCCATTTTTTATGTTAATGTTATATAATATAACGAAGGGTTCATATTATTGCCAAAATATAAATAAACAAAAAAAAAAACGAAATAGATGTTAAGCAAATTAGATTTTAATTTCTTTATTCAATCCATGGAAGAAGGAATATAAATATATATATTTATATTCTTTGTTCCATGATTCAATCACGCATGCTACTTTAAACTTCTGTTTTTAAAAGTTGAAAGGAAAAAAAAAAGGCTAATAATTATGCTCTTGCCAATCTTAACATCAAGCGCGTAAAGGAGTCAAAAGTATGGAGTGGGTTTCACCATGTCATCCACCGCGAGGACCGCCGCTGAAGTCATGACGTCGGCAACTTAGCGCTGGGCACAAACAGGTTGAAGCGCCGTTAACGCTTCGTTAAATGAATGGACAAGTTCAACAGTTTGCCTACTATGCATTTTCTTCAAATCTACGTACTAAAATAGAACTAGTGCATATTTTTTAACAATTAAAATGTGAATTAATATCCGAAATTTAAAATAAAAGATTCATTTTCGTTTTTCTTTCTTTTTTTTTTTAAATTTTATGAAGTTTTGATTCCTTACTTGTGTATAACTACAAAATATTGGAAAAAAAAATCAGAAATAATATTTGGGGGGGGGGGGGGTGCAAGTTCTTTAACAGTTTGCCTACTATGTATTTTCTTCAATTCTACGTATTAAAATAGAATTAATACAAGAAAGAAAGAAAAAATAACGAAAATGAAAAGAAAGATTTTTAAAAAAATCTGGGTATTAATTTACTTTCTTATTGTTAAAAAATATATATTAATTCTATTTTAATACTTAGAATTAAAAAAAATATATAGTAGGCTAACTGCTGAAGAACTTGGGCTTTTTTTCCCCAAATTTTATTTCTCATTTCATTAAAATTAAAATTAATCATAAAATTAAAAAAAAAGAAAAGAAAAAACGAAAATGAAAAGTTTTTTTAAAATCTGATTATTAATTTACTTTCTTATTGTTAAAAAATATGTATTAATTCTATTTTAATGCGTAGAATTGAAGAAAATGCATAGTAGTCAAACTGTTGAACTTGCGCTTTTTTTTAACCCTAATATTATTTCTGATTTTTTTTTTTTTCAATTTTTTTGGTTGTACACAAGTAAAGTATAAAAACTTCATAAAATTTTTTTAAAAAAGGAAGAAAGAAAAAAAAACGAAACTGAAACATTTAAAAAAAAAATTCTAGATATTAATTTAAATATCTATAACATATTATTATTTAGATACTAATCTAGGGTTTTAATATTTTTTTTTTGTGTGTAATTTTATTGTGAGAAAGCGTTGAAAAGGTGTAAGGGTGGTGCACCAACTAGTGCAGTTCTTGCCCAAATTCGACCGCTGTTATAGTGTTCTGATTTGATTTTTATTTCCTCAGAAAGTGAATGATTATGATGTGACCATAGATTCAGAAAGCGTCCTTTTAAGGACGGGAAGTCCACCTCCTCCCGGATGCCTCGACGTGGCGCGGCCCCGGCCCCGGCGGGAGGAAGAGGGTCTCTCGGCCAAGAACCCGGAGGAGAAGCTAGGATCTGGGATCAATAGAGGTAAACAAAAGCTCCACTGTTGGACGCAGTGGTGACAAGCCGATTCTCGTGGAAGCTAGTGTCGGCGGAAGCGGGAGTTCGGATGTCCCCAACCCTATTAATAGGGAAGCCCTGATTAAGGAAAGGTATTCAGAAGCTGAGGTAGCTGAAATCGAGGCTCCGCCCTAGAGGACATGGTGGAGTTCTCGGCTGCCTTCGTGGAGGACGCAAACTCATTAGGTGCGACATTACTCAAGGTATTGGAGCGGGACAAGATCGCCACAGAGTACGGAATCGTAACAGAGAATCAACTTTCATACACTGTAATGGCAACTTGTTTAACATGGGATTACGCATAGACAGTAGCGACACGAGCGGACCACTCTGAAACTAGATCATAACATAAGAGAGGTTGCTAATTCGGCAAAACATCGCTTCCTTGGCGACAAATGATAAGGGGAAAAAGAAAAAATACAGCGACGGTTTGCTGCTTCTTGTTTTGAAATTTATGAAAGAATTTTTTTGATATGAAATAAGTTTGACGTATTCGTCTTGCAAACAATACATGTGTCTCTTCGTAACATAACGACCTAATAATTTAAACTTGAAAATTCAAGAATAATAACAGTAATAATTACGAAACAATATAAGTGCGGAAATCTAAAATCAAATAGCATAAGCACATGTGCAAAGATAATCAATTCAGCAAGAAGCGCCAAGCCAGAATAGGGTTACAGTTAAACAGAAATCACGAGGATAAAAATCGCCAACGCGATGGTTTAGTTTTTAAGTGATCCACTGAGGGCGCTATTTTCAAGCCGAGTTGAGGCTCTGTTAAAATTCCATACTCTGTGAAGATCGCTGAGGAGGAGGAGTACGGGAAACTCATTGCCCCCTTCCAAGACTACGTGACCAGGATGCATGCTTTGTTCTGTCTCCCTCATGGGAAAGCCTCGCAGACGGGAGAACGGCAGGTGGTGTGCATAGAGTTGCAAAAAAAAAACACAGTTTTTGAGGGACGGGAATATACCCAGGCATTTTGGGGAATAAACCCGGAATTTTGGGGAATATTGAAATTTTGAAGAAGTTTTGAAAGTTAACAAAACCAGTCATTTTTCAACTTGAAATTTTCATTTTAAGACATCATTGCTCATTGTTCTGAGAAATTTAAATGGATTTTTTTATTAATTAAAAAGACTTATTATTTTAACACTTTGCAACTTTTTAAATTCCTAAAATTCAATACCTTTACAACAATGATGACTGAATTAATGAAGATTTCAAATATTCTCTTAAAATTTAAAATTGTTTACTTTCTGTTACCTGGCATAGCCAACGTATATTCTTTATTTAATTTTTAGGTGCGTTCGTAATTATGTAAATACGTAGCACCTATTGTTGTCGTTCAGTCCGTCCGTCTGTCTGTCTATGCGCATATAACAACGCAAAAACTACCCAACTGGATCGTTTGAATTTTAAAATACATAATTTTGTCGAGTCATTTCAAATTTTATGAAAATCGGATGCATAGATCAACTACAAAGACAATCAAAAGGATTCCGTTACATTACGGTCAATGGGGAAAAAAATTTCAAATGCATTTTAATCGTTTGAAATTTTAAATACATAATTATTACATAATTTTGTCGAGTTATTTCAAATTTTATCAAAATCGGATACATAGTTCTACTACAGGGACAATCAAAAGTGTTCCGTTACATTACGGTTAATGGGGGTAAATGTTTCAAATGCATTTTAAAGGTGTTACACTCATTCAAACGTAATATAATAATAAACGTATTGATATGCATCTATAAAGTACATATTATAATATACATTTTGCATAATCTGTAGTGCAAAGAATATTTGTTATTGATTTACAAGGCCACACAAAAGTATTCCATTGCATAATGGTATAGGGAGAACATTCTTTGGTGCGCATTTTAATTGTAATTATTTACAATTTTATGCGATTGGTATACGAGAGTGATATTTTTAAAACTTCGTTATCGTATGAACGCATCTCATTTGCTACACTTCATGCAATTTCCAACTTGCTCCTTTTACGTTGAATATGAGAACAAGAGTGATGTTTACATTTATAAATAAATCTGTCATTTCCCTTTCTAACTTATTAATATTTTAATCTATTTTTAGTTTTCACTTAAACTCTACTGGTTTTGTTTACGTTTCTTATTGTAAATATTTTTACTTTTATGGTTTTATAATACACAAATAGTTGTAATGACAGATTTATTATGTTTGATGTTTTTACTTTTATAGTTTCATAATACACAAATAGTTGTAATGACAGATTTATTATGTTTGATGCCTTGTCTTTTCAATATAAAATAGGGCAGAATCAGGACGGAATCAGAGAAAAGCAGAGAAAACGTGCTCTGATGTTGATTATCTTCGCTTGGCTCGCTCAGAAGAAGAGTTGAGTTGTTTTTGCAATTACTGTTAAGAATAAAACAATTGATTTCATTACAAAAATATTAAATAAATTAAATATTTTAATGTTTAAAACGTTCTAAAAACTGCCGGAAATTTTCAAAATTTCCTTCCCAAAAAACCCAGTTTATTCCCAGGAATAAACCCGGTTTTTTAGAACCTCTGCAACTCTAGCTGTGCAAGGAGGTTGGAGTGGGAATTACACCCCACTCTTCGAGAAACCTCCCACGTCTATCACGGGACCCAGAACGGGGTGGTACCACAGAATGGCAATGATGTTCGCTCGCGCTCCGACGTCTTGTCGGAAGCTCATTTTGAGAAGTAGGACGACCCAGACGGAAATGACTGGGCCTCTCAAAACTCGGAAGCGGAAGAATGGGAAGTCTGAAACGCATAAATCAGTTCAAACGGAAGTAGTAAACTCGAAGGTGGAGCAAACTTTCGACTGTCCCTCGGAAGAGATCTCGTGTCAACCACGGTGGAGGAGCTTGAGTGTGACCCGCCGAGTGGACCTGCGATTGTAACGTACCTCGATGAGGAGCAGATCCAAATCCAAAAGTGCGGAAGACAAATCTGATAGGGGAAAGCAGACACTGGTACCCAGTACCGCCCGAGGTGAACCGCCGGAGGGTAGTCTTGGCCGCGGACGGAATAGGAAATGCAAATCGAAGACAAAGCGCACAAAGGAACTAGCCAGAAAGTCTGAGGAACTCTAAAGAAGGGGAGACAATGGCAAGTGCCGCCGTCTGCCAAGCCTACTGACGACAAATCCCAGCCAGGGAATAAGAGAAATCCAAAGAATTTGGATTCTCGGCTTGTGCCGTCGAGCTCGAAACCTACTGAGGAAGCCCCTGAAATCTGTACCAAAGCGAGTGACTACGTGGAGACCCAGTCATGAGCACAGGTGATCTCTAAAAGTGCGAGGAAGAGTCTGCGGAGGAAGGGATTGGACAGCCGAAACGTCAATTCGACTCCCAGTGAACCCGCTCGGCAGGGAACTGGGAAGACAATCACCCAGCCCTATCGGAGAGGTACCTCCGAACTCCGAACCCACTGATCAGAAACCCCCGAATGCGCAAATAGCTCTCATCGTGCGCCAAATGTCATCGAATGCACACACCGGTTCCTCATCCAATGACACTTACAAGTTTGTGGCTGGCAAAATTGACCCGATCAAGCCGAAGATAGCAATTCGAGGTACGTAGGACATCTCCGGGGGGGGCGTCTATTCTTGGCGAATAGTTCTGTGGATATTGGAAAGCTAGAGGCAGCGATTTTATTGACGCAGGTAGCTACGGATCACGAGACCGCGACATCGATATCCAGAGGTCGCTCTCTTTGGCGTCGACTCGAATCTGCCAGATGCCGACATTGTCACAGCGATTCGAGAACAAAACGAGATCCAACACAGGGCCTCCCTCGAGCTCCAAACCATGTTCAAGGGAGCACGAGGTCGCAATGTGGTTTTGGCGGTATACGAAAGCTCATTCGATCGATTGACGAGTACTCGAAAGCTCAGTGTGGGCTGGGGTCAAGTGAACATCCGACCGAATTAGCGCCCTTTGGTATGCTATCGGTGCTGGAGATATGGCCACACACAAAAGGTGTGCCGCAACTCGCGGATCTGTGTGAAATGCGGCGCTGCTGACCACGTCGATTCGGATTTCACCGCTGCCGCGAGTTGCCCGCATTGCAGTTTGAAAAACCAAAAGAGCAGGGGAGGTAACTGTCTTCCTAACTCTGTCAGCCGGTTCGAAGGAATGTCAGATGCACAGGCTGGAGGTAGACGATTGAGAAAGAGTAATAATGGGGAGTAATCCACGTTTAGCTCATATCAATTATCACCACGCCACAATTGCGGCTAACCAGCTGTCTCATGACGTAATGTCACGTGCAATTGACATCGTTTCCTTGAATGAGCCATATAGTGGGTTTTCTAATTACATCCCGTGTGCAATTTTATGATTAAGTATCGTGAGTGGTCTCATTTTTTTCCTTATGTATTGTAGACTAAGAAAAGTGATGGTGGACATCCGGGACCCATGACTAGGGAGGGGGAGGGGAGGGAAAGGGTCGAAAGGGACAAGGAAAAAAATTCAATTTCACAATAAAAAAGAAAAAATATGTATAAATATTAATGATTAAAACTTTTATAGAATGAGAAAAACATTTGTGGACATCCTTGACTCACGACTGGGGAGGGGAAGGGGAAAGCGGCAAAAGGAAAAAATTCAATTTCACAGTAAAAAAGAAAAAATATGTAAAAATATTATTGTTTAAAACTTTTATAGAATGAGAAAAAACATTTGTGGACATCCGGGACCCACGACTGGAGAGGGGAAAGTGTCGAAAGGGGCAAGAAAAAAAATTCAATTTCACGATAAAAAAGAAAAAATATGCATAAATATTAATGTTTAAAACTTTTATAGAATGAGAAAAACATTTGTGGACATTCGAGATCTATGACTGGGAAGGGGAAGGGGACGGTAGGGGAGGGGAAAGACTTGACAGGAGCAAGAAAAAAATATATATTTCACAATAAAAAAGAAAAAACATGTATAAATATTAATGTTTAAAACTTTTTTAGAATGTGAAAAACATTTGTGGACATCGGGGATCCGCGACTGGGGAGGGGGAGGGAAAAGGATTAAATGGGGCAAGGAAAAAAATTTCCATTTAAAATATATATACGTACATGTACAGTAGGGAAGGGACGAATAGTGATTTGGCCGAATACCGAATATTCGACCAATATTTTTTTCAGAATAAAGAGAATAACTTTAATTTATAATGTACACACATACATTATCTAAATAGGAAAAAAATTATAAAAAAATTTATGTTCTATTATTAATCTTTTTAAAATTTTTAATAACTTAATGTATTTCTTGTTTATATACTATTTCAAACACCTTGATACTGCTAATTAAATAGCTTTTGTTACATCTATATTATAATAGCATAATTTTAACTACAGGAAAATAATTTCTAAACATTAAAATAGGAATATATTTATTAATCTTAAAATGTACTAATTAAATTTATTTTGAATTTGAAAAACTTATTTTAGCACAAAAAAAATTATGAAATTGCATTATATTTGTTTGGTCTAAGATATATCAAATTGACTTTCAGTAAGTAAGGATGGTAAGTTGTTTCTATTAAAACATAAAGTACTTCACTTACTATCTAATAATATATTTATATTTTCTTACATTCAAAATCAATAATTTTATTCTTTCTCTTTTTCATAATTCGTTCTCTGAAATAACCTTTAATCAAGTAAATTTTAAAGTAGAGAGTTTGTATCCTTAATGATAAACAAATTTGTAAGAATAAGTTTTTGTTCTGAAATCGGTCTCCAAACCATAAATTATAAATTGCTTTAAAGCAAAAGTTATGATTAATGTAAAATACACACATTAACAAAATTTTTTACATTTGAACCAGCATATAAACTTTCAACAATATTTTACTTATTCGTACAAGCATTAAAAGCATAAACAGAAACTGATAACTACACGAAAGAAGGAAGATGGAAATATAAATATATATATATATATATATATATAGAATAATGTCACATTTTAAAATCAAGAATCATGCAAATAATTATTTAAAAGTTTTTTAATATATAGAATTATATATATATTTATATATATATATTTGTTTAATATATAGAATTCATATTTCAATATTAATAAAACCATTGTAATGTAACATTCTCTAACAAAGTAATTTTCCTGACAGCTGAATCTCCAAGATAAGTTCAATCTGATTTTCTAAAAAAGGAAATATAGAAATGCTGTATTTTTTAGTATCCAAACAACTGTGCATTTTGTGTAATTACGAATGAAAATGACTTCATAAATGTGTCAGAAAGTAAGCGATTAAATTAATGAGTGATTAAATTAAAAAAAGAATTGCAAAAAATGAAAAAAAAATTCTTATTCTGAGTTTATTTCTTAAGATATCTTACAATATTCGGCCGCAGGTATTCGGCCAACAAGCCTTGAATATTCGGCTGATCGAGTATTCGGCTAAAGGGTCGAATATTTGTCCCATCCCTAATGTACAGGAATATTAATGTTTTAAGCTTTTATAGAATGAGAAAAGCACTGGTGAACGTCTGAATATATAAGGGGAGGGGAAAGGATTGAAAATGGTAATAAAAAAAATTTCTTTTAAAAAATAATTATATATAGATATTAATATTTAAAACATTTATTGAAAGAGAAAAGCAATGATGGACATCCGAGACTCACAAATTTAGAAAAGGAGGGGAGTAGAGGGAAAAGAGTTTAAAGGGCCAAGAAAAAGAAATTTCTATTTCAAAATAAATTTATATATATATTATACATACATATTAATATTTAAAACTTTATAGAATGAGAAAAGCATTGGTAGACATCCGGGACCCGCTGATGAGGAGTAGGGGATGGGAAAGGTTTAAAAATGGTATAAAAAGGGCAAAAATTCGTTTAACAATATATATACATATAAATAAACATTAATGTTTTCCAAATGAATCGATTTTTTGAGCAAATTTTGACGTAATATTACAGCAACAGTTTTATTGTCTTTTGAAGGTATCAATGTATGTTATTCTGGCGTACAATCTATGATTACAACACCAGAGTCAGAGGATTTTATTTGAACTGCATCTTTGCTGATCCATAAAGAATTAATAAGAATGTCTGATGTCAGTTCTTTTGTGCAAAGTTCTTCTAAATGATGCATTATTAGCTTATTTTGACCTGAGTTTTGCTCATTGTTTCATGGCTTGCGCATAAGTATTGTGGAACTGCTGTTAGCTCATATTTTTCGATATATTCTTTGAAATTTATATCAGGCCGCGAACGGCAAAACACGACAAGACGGTTAAACAACTTTTCATCATCCTTCATTTCTATAACCCCTTCTGCATTTGCAACTTTTACTTTGCAACAACAGAACTTTGCAACTTTACCATAGATTTACACAATTTCAATTTTCTTTGTGAAAAATGAATCCCAAAAATTCTTAGTTCTATAAATAATACGTTCATTAACAAATTTTTAGTATTCTTGTAAACCAATGTATAGCATTCTCGAAACATTAATATTTATTGTAAATACAGTAGAACCCCGCAAATTCGGACCCCGTTAATTCGGATCGATTTGGTCTTTTTTTCCAAGTTTGAGAAGCGATTTGGCTAATTTCCATAACATTAACTTGTTATTTCATCGTCGTATTCTGAATTAAAAAAAAACTTTTTTTCTGAAATCTTTTCGAAAGAATACCTTAAGCTTTCTTATTTAAACTACACCCAACGAACTACTTATGCTCAAGTGGATGCGTGACCGTATAGCTCGCAAAAGGAAAAGAAAACTGGCTCAGCAAAAAATTACAAACTTTTTTATTACAAATTAAACATTTTTACTGTCTGAGGGGATTTTCTGTAAGTATGTTTTATTTTATTTCATTTTTTTTAATTCTCCGGACAATTCGGATTTCCGATAATCCGGATTGGGTCTGGTCCCTATTAATCCGAATTATCGGGGTTCTACTGTACTTTTTTTTCAAATGGAGTTTTTTCTGTCCCCTTTCAATCCGTCCCCCCCCCCCTCCACATTCGCGGGATCCGGATGTTTACCGTTTCTTTTCTCATTCTATAAAAATTTTAAATTCTAATATTTATGTACATATTTTTTAAAACTGTTTTTTTTTCATGCAGCTTTCAAAGCTTTACCCTTCCTTCCTCTCCCACTCCCCAATCGCGAGTCCCGAATGGCCACTAATGTTTTTCTTATTCTATAAAAGTTTTGAACATTAATATTTATACATATTTTTTCTTTTTTATAGAGAAAAAGAATTTTTTTCTTGCCCCTTTCGACCCTTTTCCCTCCCCTCCCCCAGTCGCGGGTCCCGGATGTCCATAAATGTTTTTCTCATTCTATAAAAGTTTTAAACATTAATATTTATAGAAAATTTCCTTTTTTATTGTGAAATTTAATTTTTTTTCTTGCCCCTTTCGACCCTTTCCCCTCCCCTCCCCCTCCTCAGTCGCGGGTCCCGGATGTCTACCATCGCTTTTCTTAGTCTACAAAACATAAGGGAAAAAATGAGACCACTCACGATACTTAATCATAAAATTGCACATGGGCCTATGAAAAGCTGTAATTAGAAAACCCACTAATATGTGAGATAAAAGAGTATATTGGGTACTCCCGATGGTTCCACGCAGGAAAAATCGGAGGGCAATCGCTGTACGGCGGCACTCTGGTTGGTTGGTTGGTTGGTTGTATAGATTTTTTTGCCACAAGGTCCCTTTAGGGACATGCTGCGCCAAGAACAAGGTTAAGTGGAAAAGAAAAATAAAACTAAGGTAAACGTTAAAAGAGGCAAAATGTAAAAGTCACTTATAAGACTATCATAGACATGAGTAAAAAGCTAAAAGCAAAATGATGATATATGAAATTGTAATACAATTATAACCAGTCAATAAGATAAAATAAAATAGAAAGCATAAAAAATTAGTTACAATCATACGAACAGTAAAGTAGTGATACTTGATAAGAAATAGTAAAACGGTAAAAGCAATGACATTTGTTGACAAAAATTAAAAAACACCTTTAAAAACAAATCGTAAATCTGACACAGAAAAACACAGCCTTCCAATTATTAAAACTATTGTATCATCTGAAAACCTAGTTAAGAAGAAAAAGAATAAAACACAGAAACATCAACTAACTCAAAAGCAGGATACCAAAACTCATGAGACCACTGTGCAGGATGATGATGCTCTTTACCTTCATCCTGAACAGGATGCAGAATTGGACGATGGAGATAGTAGCATGTCTACTACCTCCGAACAAAACGACATAGATACTTATATCTAACTCGCCCATTCATGACAAATATTATCTCATGGAACTGCCGTGGCTTTCGTAATAAATATGACGAGATCCGAAACATTCTTCATGACAATCAACCTTTATGTTTAGCTCTGCAAGAAACGCATCTTAAACCTACTGACAAAGCAAAATTGCGCAATTACTCTACATATAGAAAAGATTTTTCAGGTACTGACAGAGCTACTGGTGGAGTAGCTCTTTTTATCTCAAATAATTTACCTCATACTTATATCAATTTAAATACTAACTTACAAGCAGTTGCAGTCCGTGTTCATATTAATCGCTTAATAACAGTCTGTACCATATATTTGCCACCAAATCTGCCAATACAATCTGCACATCTAGATAATCTTATTCTTCAACTCCCCATTCCTTTCATTATTCTCGGAGACTTTAACGCCCACAGTCAAATGTGGGGAAACCATGACTCTAATCAACGTGGTAGTATGATTGAGAAAATTATATCTGACAATGGCTTATGCCTGCTCAATAATGGAGATCATACTTACTTTCATGAGCCTACTCACTCCTTCCATGCCATAGATCTCACTATCTGTTCCCCATCCATTTATCCATATTGGAACTTCTGGGTTTCTGATGACCTCCACGGCAGTGACCATTTTCCTACTTTTATTTCACAGACTACTCCCCACATGGACTCTAATAATTGTTTTAAACGCTATGTTTATGACAGAGCCTATTGGCCAACTTTCACAGACCTTGCTAAAATTACAAATGATATGATAGAAGGTGACATAGACGATGCACTTGATAATATCACCCAGTGTATTATCAATGCTGCAGATTCTAGCATTCCAAAAACATCATCTACTCATAAACACAGGAAACCTTGGTGGAATAATGATTGCCAAAATGCAAAGAAGAAACAACAAAGGGCTTGGGGCCTCTTTCGGAGGTACCCTAATAATACTAATTATATGACATATAAAAAAGCAAAGGCTGAAGCTAGAAGAGTGCGACGCAAGAGCCAACGGGAGTCCTGGACTAACTACGTATCTAGCATAAACTTCAATATCTCAACCAAAGAACTGTGGCAAAAAGTGAAAAAATGTATGGGCCTTTACTCAGAAAATCATATTTCCATTTTAAATTACAACGGTCACACCATCTCATCTCCTAAGAACATAGCAGAGACCATAGCTAATACCCTTGCATCCATCTCAAAATCCGACGCATATCCTGAACCTTTCTTATCTTACAAAAGACGAACTGAAATGAACAGGATTAATTTTAATACTCATAATTCGCTCTCATACAATCAACCATTCATTATATCAGAGCTTTTAAAATGTTTGAAAGACAGCCACATATCCGCACCTGGTCATGACGGCATCACATATATCATGCTCAAGCATCTCTCGTCACTCTCCCTAAACAATCTACTCTCCTTTTTTAACAGAATATGGATTGAACAGACTTTTCCTAATGCGTGGTGCAGAGCTATTGTTATCCCTTTTCCCAAACCAGGAAAAGATGCTACTAATCCCAATAATTATAGGCCAATTGCACTCTCTAGCTGCCTCTGCAAGCTTCTTGAAAAGATGGTTAATTGCCGGCTCATTCATGTTTTGGAAACAAACAATCGCCTTGCCGCTTTTCAAAGTGGTTTTCGACGTGGTAGATCAACTATCGATAACCTAATCCACCTTGAACATTACATTCGTACTGCATTTCTCAAACGCAGCCATTTGGTGTCAGTTTTCTTTGACATGGCGAAAGCCTATGACAGAACATGGCGATATGGGATCCTACGTGACCTTTTTAATTTAGACTTTCGCGGAAACCTTCCTATTTTTATCAAAAACTTCCTCGCAGTTCGGCTCTTCCAAGTTCGAATTGGAGGAATCCTTTCCAGTTTTTATGTACAAGAGGAGGGTGTACCTCAGGGTAGTGTCCTGAGTGTCACCCTCTTTGCTATAAAAATAAATGATATCCTTAATCAACTTCCACCCTCTGTGAAAGGTGATCTCTACGTGGACGACTTCCGTATTATGTGCATGGGGCAAGATATTCGCTTTATCGAGAGACAATTGCAAATTGCAATTAAAAGTATTCTTAGCTGGACAAATAAAAATGGTTTTGTAATATCTCAGGACAAAACTTCTTGTGTTCACTTCTGTAGACGAAGGAATCTGCATCCAGATCCTGAAATTTTTATCAACTCAACTAAAATTCCTGTTGTAGACAGTGTTCGGTACCTAGGCCTCCATTTTGACAAAAAGCTCACATTTTTACCACACATTTTACAATTAAGGACAAAATGTGAAAAGTCGCTAAACTTGCTGAAAGTACTATCTAACACCTCTTGGGGAGCAGACCGTACTTCTCTAATTAAAATATATAGGGCTGCAATCCGTGCAAAAATTGACTATGCCTGCCAGGTTTATGGTTCTGCCCGAAAATCTGTTTTAGAAAAACTTGACACTGTGCATCATAGCGCACTCCGTGTTTGCTCTGGTGCATTTCGTACTTCTCCAGTTTTAAGCCTTTACGTTGACTGTAATGAACCTTCATTGCATTATACTCGTGAAAAACTTTCACTGGAACTATTTTATCGTGTCCTTTCTCATCCTGGTCATCCACTTCATCCCTATATTTTAAATACTGACAATGATACTCTTTATCAGCATCGCCCTTATTGCATTCCATCTTTTGGAGTACGAATGAGAAACCTCATTAACAATAGCCCTTTGAATGATATTGAGGTGAGTACATGCTCTTTGCATGTATTCCCTCCTTGGAAGCCGCCTAGCATTACCTCTCTCCATCCTTTTAAAGGATTTGATAAAAATAACACGGCCCCTATTGTTTTTCAACAATTATTCTCTGCTCATCGTACAAATTATAATAACTATACTGACATTTATACAGATGGTTCGAAATGTGGCGACATTGTTGGTTGTGGGGTTTTTTATGATAACACCTCGTTGAGCTATCAGCTTCACCCTTCCACTTCAATTTTTACAGCTGAATTAATTGCAATAGAAAGAGCCATGTTACACATTTCCCATCATCATAACACATCCTTCATTATTTACACAGACTCAAATAGTTCTATTGATGCTATTAAATCTTTTAATAATCATCCTTATGTGTTTGTCATCCTTAACATTTATAAAGATTTGACAAGGCGCGGCTATAGTATTTTGTTTTGCTGGGTACCTGGACACATGGGTATTCCTGGAAATGAAAAAGCAGACATGGCGGCAAAACTTGCTCGTGACCCCCTTCACCACAAAGTCCCATTCTCAGACGTTAAACTAACTATTAAACGCCTTAGTTATAATAAATGGCAAGAAAGCTGGGACTTGACTTTCAATAATAAACTGCATAGTATAAAACCAACAATCGTGACCTGGCCTCCAATTTATCCTAGAAAAAAGGATGTTATTCTAACTCGTCTGAGAATTGGACATTCAAGGATCACACATAAACATCTGTTACTTAGGGAGGATGCACCCATGTGTCCAAAATGTCATTTTGATCACTTGACTATTCACCATATTTTGACTGATTGCCCAGGCCTCCGATACTTGTACAGGACATTTTTTAACTCATCATCTCCAACCTTGACAAACCTCATTGGGGAATTACCTCATGGGGCACTCTTTACTTTTTTTAAAAGTGCTGGATTTTATTTTGACATATGATCTTTTAATGTTTATTATTTATTTTATGACTTTGTTTCTCAGTTTGCCCTTTCTATTTATTTACTTTTAATTGTACATCCTAACTTTTTACTTTTCTACCATTGCTTGACTGTATCTGGATGGGATACCCCATCCAGATATTTCTATTTTTTGATTTTTTAATCTTTGTTTTGGCGCAGCATGTCCCTGAAGGGATTTTGTGCCATTAAACCCTATACAACCAACCAACCAACCAACCTCTGTTAATTCCAAAATGCGTCTGTAGATGTATTTTAGACCTAGTCAGCGAGTTAAAATACGTTCAGAATTTGTTGAATGTTTGACATAGACGTATCTACATAATATCTACAAAATAAGAACGTCAGTTTAGAAACGTTAATTGTATGAAAATTCGACTAATCCAATTTTCACCATTTACAAAACTAAATCTGGACCTACTTGTCCCATTTCATGACATAAAGTAGATGAAAACTAAACCAATCTAATTTTTGCCATTTTTGGAACAAAATCTTAACGTTCTTGTCCCCATTGGAAAGTAACTTGGATGAAAATGGAACTAATCCAATCTTCGTAAATTTTCGAACTGGATCTGAACTTTATTTCGTAACAAAACAGAAAATGAGGACAGTAAAGATAAATAAATAAATAAAAGATTATAAATTATTTTACATGCCTAGATGTTATACAATAAAAATAATTCATTGAAATACCAATTTAATAAGCTGAAAAAATTTGTTATTTATTATTATTATTATTATTATTAGAATCATACACTTCTGTCTCTCAACTTTGTTCGACTGTTGATCGCTGGCTACATGTGCTTTTTTTCATCATTTCATCCTGAGTTGACACACGCCATTGATATTATCTGTTTTTATTTGATTTCTGATACAGGATACACCTTATTTTTATATCAGGTTAAGTTATTTTGCAATTATGTATCAAAATAACATATGCAAACCTCAGCGTACCAGACTATTAAATGATTTAGTACAAAATCAAATTGATATTATCAACGACCTTAATGCTACATCAAGTATTGCTGCCAATACAATTCATAATCCGCATTTGCCAAATACTCTAAACTTTCAGTCATTGACTCATGCAAATTTAATTCCTAATATTGATGAAGAAAATATTATAAATGTTTCTAATCAGGATGTTTCGGAAATTGATGCAAATAATAGCGATTATGACGATGTGGAAAATGAAGATAATGATATTTTTATGCCTGGCAATCCACAGTCAAATTTTGCCCAAAAAATTGCTAGTTGGGCAGTTCAGTGCGATATACCGAAATCACACTTGAACAAATTGTTAGACATTCTAAGGGATCATGAATGTTTTAGTACATTACCTAAAGATTCTAGGACTCTTTTGAAAACTCCCAGAACAGTTGCTACGAAGCAAATAGAATCAGGTGTGTATTGTCATTTTGGCCTAACCGGATCTCTGACTCATGTTATTGAAAATGATGATTCATATTCTAATGACCTAGAATTAGTTATAAATGTGGATGGCTTTCCGATAGCAAAAAGTTCTGCAAGCCAATTATGGCCCATTCTGTGCTCTGTCTCTAATAATAAAGGGGAATGTGTTATATTTCCAGCTAGAATGTTTCATGGCAAAACAAAACCTGGTAATGTAAATGAATTCTTAAGCGAATTTGTAGAAGAATTCAAAAATTTAATGAAAAATGGTGTATTTATATCAGGAAAAAGATACAATGTTTCATTGAAAGACATTATATGTGATGCACCTGCCAGAGCTTTTATAGCTTGCATTAAAGGCCATTCAGTATTTTGTTGTATGTGGGCGATATTATACTTTTTGGGCAAACAGAAACCTTAGTTTCTGAAGATTTTAAATCTAAGTTTGATCTCAAATTATTGGGACACACAAAGAAATTCCTAGTTGTGAAATTTTTAGAGGGGGATGGTAAACTTTTCATTCACAAAAAGAGTTATATTGAAAAAGTTTACAATTTTTTTAAGGATTATAAACTCCCAATCAAATCTCTCCCAATTTCTACCGGAGTTGTGTATTCTAAGTCAGACCTTCCAAAACATCATGTAGAACTTAATGAAATGCAGAATATTCCATATTGCAGTCTTGTTGGATGTCTTGCCTTTATAGCTAACAGGACTAGACCTGACATTTATTTTGCAATAAATCTTTTCTCCCAGTTTCAGGAAAAGCCTGGACCAATTCACTGTAATGTGTTGATTTAAACTACTTGGTTATTTATATGGTATTTGAGAGAGGAAGCTTGGCTTATTATCTAAGAGCGCTTTCAGCATCTCCACCCTTTTCACCCTAGAGGGCTACCCTGTCACGTGAGGGGTAAACACGAGGCTTGTAGAGGGTAATTGCATTTCTGAACAATTAGGGGTAGTTATTTGTTATTATTTATCTAGCGACATGAATCCAAATGAAATGGAAATTGTAGCTAATGCTATGCTTTTTTTATTGGAAGATTCTTAATCAGATTCTTCTATATCTGATAGTGAATCTGAAGAAAATGCATTTGAAAATTTTTTTGGAATGCCAATAAATCCGTTAAGGAACAGAGATATTCCTCGCGTGAAGGGCTATTTAGAAAACGTGGTTCCAAACATGATAGAGCGGAAATTCGTAAGCCATTTTAGACTAAATAGAAGGTCTCTCGAGACTGTTGGAAACTTGGTATGTCCTATAAATATTTTTCGTTTACTGACTCTCTGTTAAATAAAATGCATGTTTATCCCTTTGTTATATTGAATTTGCTTATCGTAACATTAATGAACATTTAAAACTGTAAATTAAAATAAATGTATATGTCGTATTTCTTTAATTATAATGATCTTTGGGTAATAAAAAATGCAACATTGATTTAACACGTTGCATTATTCTAAGCACTATTCATTCCTATCTTTCTCCATCCACAACATGAATTTCTGCACTTCCCCAATAGCATGCATTGTCTCAGCGACGTCACTGTGAGTCACTTTGGTCACATCACATCTGTGACCAAAATGCCACCACTCAGTGACATCACATTGTGACTGAGATGCAACTTTCTTAAAAATCTTTAGAAATTTATAAATATTCTTCAAAACATGTTATTTACTTTAAAAATTATCGTCACAGTTTTGTCACAATGTTAAATGTCAAATTAGTTACAAATGACACATTTCTCACATTTGTCACATTGTGACCACTTTGTGAAACATCACAAAAGTGCTCTAAAATGGCCATAATGACTTCACATCGACGTCACGTGATGTCACATCGACAATCGATAGTCACAATGCGACTTAACAATGACGTTGCAGAGACGTCACCATACTTTACGGGTTATGTTAAATTTATGTCACTAAAATCTAAAACCCCAAAAATAAATAAAACTCAATATACTTTTTGCCAGTAATTATTCATTCAAAATGAATGATTAACTACCTCATTAAACTCAATTGAATCTTAGCCGCTAAAATTGTACACAATCATTTTCTTTAATATCTATAAAAACAAAGAATAGATCTGCATGAATTTAATGGTAGAACTAAATTTTTGAGATGTGCTTAAATTTGTGTTGCATTTTTTTTTTTCTTTTTCATTATATCTCTGTGTAGTCTTGCCAAATTTTTACATTCAACACTTTAACTATTAACACTGTGATGTCGAAACCTAATTTTAATAAAATAACAGCAAGGAGATATTCAGCAGAATAGATAGATCTAATTGATAAATGATACATAAAATTGCACTTTAATGTATTCAAAAATGCTGATGTCTATGATTTTAATCAACTGATTTTTTTTTTTTTGAAAAAATCATTAGTTAAAATCATTAATTTTTTATGTGTTTAAAATTACCTAACAAAATATTAATTTATAAACAAGTTGACAAAATTTGAAAAGTTTCTATGGGTATTTTATCTTATAAATAAACAATAAAGTTATCTATCGTAAAAATTCTTTCATTTAAAAATGATATTTAAATCTATGTAATTTGCAATACCATAGTTTCCTGTAACTAATCAAATATCACTTTATTATTAAAATGCGTAACTCACTGGGAAGCACGTTTTTTATTCTTTTTTTAAATCAGATTATTATTTTAAATGAGATTTTGTCGATTAAAAAAAAAAACCTCAACCTGGAAATGTTTTATTGACCAAGGGAAAAATTTCACCCTGACGCCCCTCCCATAGATCGACCATTGTCATACAGTGACTAATCAGTTGACATTTTTATGGTTTAATTTAAAGGTTTTTAAGTAAGCTTAATAATAATAATAAAATTCTACTTTATGAATATTTGATCTAAAAAAAATCTAACTGTATTTCTTTTTTATTTTCAGATAATGAGGGATCCACAATTCATCAGGTTAAGTTCTTTGACATTGTGGAAACAGCTGTTTATGACATTGTGGATTCTTGGATCACCGGAACCTTTCAGGTAAATTCATGCTAGTATTCAGTAAAAATTTTTTAATTGGTTAAATAGATTCATTGAAATCTAGCATAGTTCATTATAAATATCTGTGTTCATACTTCACTACAGTTTTTTTTCATTGTTTTATCGTAACTTATTTCCAAATTGCCGTAATTTTTCGCTTACAATCCGTGTATAAAGCTGTCACAAAAATGTTTTTTCATAAAATGTAACAATTAATAGATTGTGGTAAATATTTAATTTCAATTATTAAATAACATTTATAGATTGAAACATGATTGTTTGCTTTGTGTAATATAGGCTGCAACTTATGGCAGTTGAAAATTTAAGAGTTTGGCTCATTAACTTATTTCTTCCTTTTATTGTTATTTGCTGTTGGGTCATTCCATGCTAACTTATGTTACATTTTGAACTAGTTTCAGTAATTTTAGTAATATAACACACACAAAAAAATTATTTAAAATGTTGATTTGACATGGTTTGCTAATTAAACACATTTAAAGCCCAATTTTAATGTTATTTTTAAAATTTTGTAGTTTTATTTACTATGATAAATGCCATTACTGAAAAAACATGCAAGTTATCATATAAAGCAAAATTTTCATTATTATTTTTTAGTTAATTTTCATTCAAATTGAACATTACATAGGTTTCATTGACAAATCATATTAACTTTTTACATTTGAATATTTTTTATGTTATATTACTAAAATTGCAGTAAATTGTTCTAAGTGTAACAAGTTATCATGGAATTACCCTGTTTTTTATAATTCAAAATAAACTCTTTTGATTTTTAAATGATGAATTTGACTGTTGTCATTCCTAAAAAAGAATCTATGTTACTGCAAATTTATGTTTTTACCTACACAAAATGTTGATACAATATAATGTTATGTAGTAAATGTAGCATTTTATTTTAAATCTTTACAGATCAGTTGCTGACAGATTTGATGTTTCAAAATCTGTTTTGTGGCTAGCTGTCGCACATACTTGTGCAGCTATTGCCAGGTTGTCTACATAAATGATTAGGTGGCCTTCACAGGCAGACATGCGGGCATCTGCACAAGCTTTTTCAGAAATTTGTGGATGCCCAGGAGTTATTGGGTGCATTGATGGTACCCATCATGGGTACAAGTTTGAAATTTTGCCAAGATTGATAAATATTGTGCATCCCCCCCCCCCACCTGAAACTGAGTGAGCACATGCGCACACATGTAATTTGCGTTTTTTCAATGATCCTATGATGAAAGAAATTCTTTTGTTTTTCCTCCAATCTTTAGCCAAAATTTGCCATTTTTGTGCTATATTTTCAATGATCCTATGATGAAAGAAGTTCTTTTGTTTTTCCTCCAATCTTTGGCCAAAATTTGCCATTTTTGTGCTATATTTCGACGAAATCCAAGTATTTTATACAATTTTACAACGAAATTCGCGCTTTATCCACGATTCATTGACAGAAATATCTTCTTCCCTGCAATCTGATGAAAATCACTGGTTTTTTTAGATCATTTGACGAAAATTGAGTTTTTTTGCGACCCTTTGACAAAATTAGCTTCAATTTCACGATCCTTTGAAAAAAATCGCGTCTTTTTCACGATCGTTTGAATAGAAATTGCGTCTGTTTTGAGATAGTTTGACAGAAATCGCGTCTATTTTGCAATCCTTTGACAGAAATTTGACCGTAATTTGTGATTTTTCGACGAAATCTAAGTACTTTATAAGATATTTTAAATGAAATTTGCGTTTTTTTTTATCCTTTGACAGAAATCGTGTCGTTTTCGCGAACCTTTAGCAAATGTAGTGTCTTTTCCACGATACTTTGACAAAATTTGCATTGTTTTTGCTATCCTTTGTCAGAAATCGCGTCTCTTTCGCGATCTTTTGACAAATTTCGCATCTTTTCTACAAACATGTGACAAAATTCTAATCTTTTTCCTTTAATAAGATTGTGCGTCTCTGCAATCATTTGATGAAAATCGTCTTTTTATGATCATTAGACGGAAATCAAGACTTTTTCACAATCCTTTGACAAAAATCGCATTTGCTCTGCAATAATTTGACGGAAATCGCAACGTTTTCGTGATTCTTTGACACAAACTGCATCTTTTTCATGATCTTTTGACAGAAATAGCTTCTTTTTCGCGTTCTTTTGTCAGGAATCGCATTTTCCCACAAACTTTTGACAGAAAAAACTTACTTTGTGATCCTTTGCGAGAGATCGTGTCTATTTCGCATTTTTAAACCTAGATGACGTCTTTTTCACGAACATTTGACAGAAATAAGGTGTGGGATCTTTTAATGGAAATAGTCTTTTTGCGATCCTTCGTCAGAAATAGCGTGTTTTTCTCGATCCTTCGACAGGAATAGAGTTTTTTCCCGCAAGCTTTTGACAGAGAAAACACATCTTTTTTGTGATCTTTTGACAGAAATAGCTTTTTTTCCGCGATCATTTCACAAAAATCACATTTTTTTTTTTCACAATCCTTTGACGAAAATAGTTTTTCTTTTTTGCGATCGTTTGACGAAAGGCGCATCCCTTTCGCGGTCCGCTTCCGTTCTCGCCGATTTTACCGTCCTCGTTAATCTTTAGAAGACGGAATTCTGTCTGTGGGCGGAAAACTTTCACCCATGGTACCCATATAGAAATTAGTGCACCCATGGAATATGCTGCAAATTATTGGAATAGGCTCGACTACCACTCCATGGTTTTGCAAGTAGTTGCCAACAGCAGGTAATAAAATTTTAATTATAATGACTGCGTGTAGGTCATGGTTTTTAATCAGCAGTAAAAACTTTTTTTGAAACAACCTGTAAAAAACGTATACTATCTTTTGTATACTTGTACGACTTTTACCTTAAAAAAAAAACATTTATTCCTTAATCCTTCTGACAAGCAAGTACAATAGAATCCCGGTTATCTGAAAATCTGCTTAAACAAAATACCTTAAAATCCTTTTTAAATGTCAAAATTTCATTGTTTTTTACTGACCATCACTATTTTTACCGATGCCAAATGACACCTTTCTTTCCAAATATTTTGATTTATGATTACTATATTATTAAACTGAAAAAATTTTGAATCATTTTTAATGCATTGATGGTTGGTTGGTTGTATTGGCTTTAGTGGCACAAAATCCCTTAAGGGATATGCTGTGCCAAAACAAAGACTAAAAATACTAAAATTAAATAGAGAACATAGTCAAAATAGCTGGATGGGGTATCCCATCCAGATATAGTCAAGTAGACAGAGTTAAAAAATTAAGATATTTAAAACAATACAAAAGCCCATCTGGACATCGTTAAAGAGTATCCAAATAAAGATAAAAAGATTATATATCAAAATAAAATCTTGCATGTTTTAAAAAGGTAAAAAATGGCCCATGAGGTATTTCCCCAATGAGGTTTGTCAAAATGGGTGATGATGAATTAAAATATACTTTGTACAAGTACCGGAGACCCGGACAGTCACTTAAAAGATGATGAATTGTTAGACAATCAAAATGACACTGAGGACACATGGGTGCATCCTCCCTATATAACAAATGTTTATGCGTGATCCTAGAATGTCCAATTCTCAGACGTGTCAGAACATCTATATTCCTTGGGTAATTCGGAGGCAGGTCATGATAGTTGGTTTGATATGGTGTAGTTTATTATTAACTTCTGAATCCCAGCTTTCTTGCCATTCATTATAAATAAAGTGTTTGATAATTAGTTTAATGTCTGAGAATGGAATCTTACGATCTAAAGGGTTAAGAGCTAGTTTTGTCGCCCGATCTACATTTTCATTTCTAGGTATACCCATGTGCCCGCGTAACCAGCAAAATAGAATGTTATAACCACGGTTCGTCAGTTTGTCATAAAAATCCAGTATGGCTGAGACATAAGGATGTTTATTAAATGATTGTATTGCGCCAATAGCACTATTTGAGTCACTATAAATGATGAATGAAGTGTTATGATAATGGGATATGTGTAACATGGCTCTCTCTATTGCAATCAATTCTGCTGTAAAAACAGAAGTTGAAGGGTGCAGACGATAACTTAAGCTAGTGTTATCACAGAAAACCCCACAGCCAACAACATTTAGTCTTAAAACTAATTGCTGACGAAAATTGTTATTACTGATCAAAAATATAAATAAGTAGGGGAGGTGGAGTCTGCTTGGAATGAGCTATGCTTATCAAATCTTGTTCCAATACTGTAAATTCCATAAACATGCTAACTGAGTTTAGCCTTTCAAAGATTATAGAAGATTGAACAATTAAATGATCAATGGCAATTTTCTCTAATCAGGTTTTTAATCAAATATTTCATACTAGAAGATAGCCCGTCAAAATGACATGTTTCCATTTTTAAAAGGATGATAAAACATTACAACAACTTTGGTCAATCACAGCCACTTTAGGCTTAAACAATTTTGAAAAATACAAAGATTGAACATGAGGGGAAAATCTAAAAAAAAGATTTAGTAGAAATCTGCATTTAAAATTATAACAAAACTATCTGGTGGATGGGGAGAGATTGTAATGAACAAATGGTAAATGCATAAATTTTAAAAGAATAAAGTAATAGTCCAGGCGCCAAAGGTAGTTGAGTATGCAAAATGTGAGGACCGGCAACTATGCTCAAATTCTTTTACCTGAGACCCTAAATAATAGAAAATCACATGTTGCCGGCAGCTGTACTGGTCCCTTTCCCTTTTCCCCACCCCTCTCTCCGCTCGGCGCATTGCTGAGTCATGTCCCTTTCCCTTTTCCCCACCCCTCTCTCCGCTCGGCGCGTTGCTGAGTCATAGCACTCGGAAACGTCAGTAAAAGAGAATTCGTAGCCCATAACGGTTTATTTTTACGTATCTAAGTAATATTATTTAAGTTTTTTTGCAGTTGAGTGTCTTATTAGTGTGTTTTATTTAAATAAAAGGGCGGAAAATGTCACTACAAGTGATAAATCTAAATAAGCGAAAAGTAAGTGAATTGTCGTGTTTGTTTTGTGATAAAACGGGTGATTTAGTGAAAAATCCAAAATTACAGACGTTTACTACTATTCAAAGAGCAGCAGATCGCAGAAAAGATGACATTAGTAAGAAATTAGAAAGTGATACAGACTTTATTGCCCACAATTGTTCTTGGCATCGAGCTTGTATTGCAACTTATATTAGTGAAGAGAAAATCAGGCGTCGAGAATTAGCATTACTAAAGCAGGAGAATGCCTCTGTTCCCACTTCCTCTACAGAAGCAAATGTTTCAGGTAGCCAAAGGGTTCGTCGGTCATCAAGAATTGAATTAAAAATTGATACAAGTAATAAATGTTTAATTTGTGGTAAACAATCAAGAAATAAGAACAAAACTCTTCTTTTATGTTCTGAAATTTCAGCAGCGGAACAAATTTTAAATATTGCTCGAAAAAAACAAGATGATGTTTTCACTAAAATTAGCATTTGCGAACATCCAGCTGATTTATTTGCAATGGAAGTGAGGTATCATAAACATTGTTATCGTGATTATCTACGGCAACCAAGAAACTCTGAAAATCCAGCAGGCAGACCTTCAAGTCAAATACCACATGGCAACCTTATGGAGGCATTTGAAAAGCTAATCGATGAAATGAAAGATAAATTAACATCTCACTCTTTTGAAGTGTCATTCTTGGGCAAGCGACTAGCTGAACTCACTGAAATAGAAGATGCAATTGTAGAAAATCGCGTTATGAAATCACTGCTCATTGATAAGTATGGTGAAAATGTTTTATTTTCATATCCGAGCGATAGATCAAAATCATCATTGGTGTTTATGGGCAATATACCACTGGATGAAGTCATTGAACATATTCGTACCGTAAATTCAACAAACTACACTGTTCAAGTAGCTAAACAACTTCGAAAAGAAATACTAAATACCAAAGTAATGCCAGATGGGTATTTATGTGATGAAATTTTAATTGAACAGTTTTTACAAAAAGGTCAATTACCGAATAACTGACTAATGTTTATGCAAGCATTGTTCAGTTCAAAGAATAACAAATTAAGTGAGAATTATAATCGACGAGCGTTATCAGTGTTTTATGATATGTATTTCACGATTACTGAGAAACACACTCCAAAGCATATAGCTTTAGCTCAATCTATACATCATTTGACTCGATCGAAACAATTAATCGTTATATTGAATAAATGTGGGCATAGCATTAGTTACAAAGCATTAAAAAACCTCGATAATGAAGTAACAACGTCAATTGTGTGTGAAGATATAGACAAGAAATTGCTTATTCCTAAAAATATAGTTCGAGATTCATCGTTATTTCTTCATGGAGCTATAGATAACAATGATTTCAATGAAGAAACATTAAGTGGGAAAGGCTCGACCCATGTTACAGCTATGGTGATATATCAAGAAAAAAAAATCCACTGACAATGAAGTTAATCTAATTAAAATGAAACCTACAGTAGAGTTGAACGAATTGGATTTAAAATTTTTAAACTGTCAAGCAATTCTTCATTTTCAAGAAAATATGCAGCCTTCAATACCGGACTATAAGGACAGTAGCTGCTTATTAAATAATAATCAAAACAATTTACAATTTGATAATTTGCTCTGGGTCTTGTGTAGACTGCAATATAGTCTATCAATAAATAATTTCTGCCGATCATCTACAAATTCGGTACCAGGATGGACTCCATTTCAACAAATACTATCATCTGAAACCGCACCTGTTTCTACTGTTGGATTTAGCCCGGTTATACCTCAGCCACCGACTTCCAAAGACGTTGTGTATACCGCTATGAAAAATTATGTCAACGTAAGTCTTGCACTCGGTAAAAAAATAGCAGTACTCTCGTGTGACATGGCTATATATCTTATCGCTAAAAATATTCAGCTAACAAATAAAGAATTTGGCAATTTAACATTGAGAATTGGATCATTTCATTTACAAAAAAATTATTTGCGGTGCTTGGGCCAATATGTAGAAGAGAGTGGACTCGACGGTATTCTTATTGAAGCCGATATTTATGGTGAGAATACTTTGGCATCAATTCTGAAAGGTACTCATTATAACAGAGGTATTAGAGCACATAAGCTCTTATACGAAGCCTTAAGAAGCATACAAATTGCCGAATTTATAGAATGCATGAATTATTCTCAAGATTTTTTACAACAGCTAAATATTTGTCTTCAGGAGATAAGAGAAAGTACAGTAGATAAAGATCATTCTGGCGTAATCAAAAAACATGATCAATACAAAAGAATAATTACAGATTTTTTAATGAATTTTTCACATTTTTTGCGCACCATGAGCACTGAAAATCAAGTATTCAAATATTTAAACAACTACTGCGAAATGGTAGAAATTTTGTTAAATTCAGTTATGGCTGATAGAAATAGTAATTATGAATTACATTTGTTAACTACTCGACAAATGCTACCGTTCTTTTTCTCCATGAATCACACGAACTACATTCGTGGAGTCACTCTTTATTTACAAGATATGATAAAACTACCTTTAGAAGTTGAACATGATATGAAGAGAGGAATGGTGTCCGTCAAACGAACGGAAGGTAAATTTAATGCAGTAAGCCCCGACTTAGCATTAGAACAGTCTCAAAACCGATCTTCAGCAGTTACTGGAGGATTGATTGGCATTACTAAAAATGAAGAAGCGATGCAGAGATGGCTGCTCCTTTATCCGTTCAAAAACAGTATTCACGAGGCTTTTTCTTCATATCTCGAAATACAAGCAGACTCTACAAGTGACATTAATTATCATAATGAATGGACACAATCCAGGATCAATAAAGACGAAAAAGATATTCAAAATATAATAAAGTATATTATTGCCTGCAACCCTTATAATGATAACGCGAATTGCGCGCTTCGAAATATTTACACTGGTGAACTTGCTGAAGAATCTTCTGTGCAATGTTTGCTAAATATACAGGAAAATGGAGAGGCTCTGTTAAGAACGTACGAAGATGAGCGATTCGTATTCAAAAGCAAAAAGTTATCTGATCCTATTAAAAAAAATAAATTTAGCAATTTTGTAACTCATTCACAAAAACAAAACAAGAGTACTTCTAATAAAAAGTTACAAGATGCAACAGATGTAAGTCTCATTCAGAAAACATTTTTGTTGGCTAATCAACGTGGATTTGATGCAAAAATTTTAGCATCTTTCGAAATTTTGAATTACTGCAAGTACCTTTTTGACGCTGAAGGGTTTTACAGGAAATCTCCAAAATCACAACTCGCCCTTGAAATTGAAAATAATCATAAGTGTGGTACTAACACGCGGCAGGATATTTTAAATCTACCTTTTTCAAAAATTTACATTGTTGATGGTATGGCACTTGTTCATCGAATCCAATTAAAAAATTTCAGCACATTTGGCGATTTTGCTCAAGCTTTTTTCAATAGAATTCAGAATCTTTTTTCGCAACCAAATGTAAAACGAGTTGATATTGTATTTGACAGATATGATGATATTTCAATAAAATACTTGGAATCAACGTTACGGAGTAAAGGTCAAATGATGAAAAATTTCATAATTTCAAATGAGCACACCAAAATTCCAGCTAATTGTAATAATTTCTTTTCAAGCACTGAAAATAAGTTACAGCTTGTTCGATTTCTATGTACTGCTGCCCCTAGATATGCACAAGTAAATGAAGATTGCGAGTTATATATTTGTGGAGGATTTGAAGATCCAACAAAATGTTTCAAACTGCAAGGTTCTTCATTTTTTGAAGTACCTGACTTGAATTCTAACCATTTAGAAGCGGATTCACGGATGTTTGGTCATATATTTCACGCAGTGAAAATCAAACTTGGCCATATCATAATCATTTGCGCTGATACAGATGTTTTCATTCTCGGAATTTACTTCTGGAACAAGCTTGCACGTCTAGGCTGTTTAGGTCTATGGTTCGACGGTTCCTATAAGAAAAAATTCATTTCAGGATGTCATCTGGCTGCTCAATCCCTTGGAGAAAATATTTGTGGTATTTTGCCAGCATTACACGCTCTGAGTGGTTGCGATTCGACTAGCAGATTCGGCTCGAAAAAAAATGCTTTAAACGCTGCATCGTTGGATTTTGCACAAGAAGCTTTAAAGCATTTGGGAAATCCGTACCTAAGTGTCGAACAGCTAAAAGAATTGGAAAACATTTGCACCTATCTTTTTTCAAAAAAAATTTCAACGGCTGATGAACTTCGGTATAAATTAATTTCCCAAAATATCGGTTTCGGCTTAAATTTATTAAAAGTTATTTGCACATCAGATGCTCTACATTTACATCTATTGAGAGCTTCAGCACAAACATATGTATGGGTGAATGCTGACCAAACTTTACTACAGCCTATTGATTACACCTTCTTAGGCTATGAAAGGAAAGATGATAAATTATACCCACGACAAATGACTAAGCAACCACTGCCGGAATTGTTGATTCAACCCTGTAAATGTACATCCAATTGTAAAACAATGGCTTGCTCTTGTAAAAAATTACAGATTGATTGTATTGCGTTATGCAAATGCATAAATAACGATTGTCAAAATAAAAAAGATCGATGATTATACTTATTTTTATGATATGTTTGAATTTGCTTTTTTGTATTAAATAATTTTTTTTAACAATAATTTTTGTTTTTATTATTAATTTTTCTGTTCTTTTTCCACTTGACTAGCTATAAGTATCTTTAATTATAAAAAAAAAAATTGATATTGCCGTTAATACAATTATTTTAATGATACCAAAGCATATGTTCAGTCCATTTACTTGATGTCTAAGGGGGTGGGGTGTAAAAAAAAATTGGACCAATACAACTCCTGGCAACATTCGAAATCATAATTTGCATGCTTTTCTGAGTTCAAAACTATAAACCGAATGCGGTCCTCACATTTTGCATACTCAACTCCATCCAGCGCCCGGTCTATAAGGTAAAATATCAATTATAAAAGAATACATTGTGAAATTACAGCCAAAAAATATTTTAAAATACTGAGAGAAGATAAAAATATTCAAAATGTATGAAAAATTTTCCCATTTTGGCCATTTTCAGACGAATATGAGAGAGTAGCCAAATTAATTGAATGGGTAAAATAATGGCATAGAATATGCAGCTAATGAATTTCACTCACAAAATTACACAAAATTATTTCACAAAAAACATGCAAATTAACATGGATTAATAATGCAAAACATGCACTAATGATGCTATTTTAAAACATTTGTGAATTAACTATTTTATACTATTAGCTAATACTTAAAAGAAAATACTTTATAAGATCGAAAACAAATGTCAACAATAAAGAGTAAACAATCGTGACTCGTTATTTGACAATGAAGTCATTCACGGCTGTAAAAAATAAATAAAGCAACACTAATATAAAAATTCTAACAATATTGTATTTAAAACACACCTTCGCTTTTCTTAAATAAAAAGTTTTAATTAAACACTGTTAAAATTTGACTGTTTTGCTGCATCGTCATTACACAACTTTTATAGAAAATGATTACTTTACCGTATTACACTATTAAAAATTTGACCCATTTGTTGCAGCGTCACTCCACAGCTTTTATAGAATATCTCTTTTATGACCTATGAGAATGTTCCATATCACAGTAAAGTAACTGCTTTATATAAAAGCAGTGGAGTGATGCTGCAGCAAATGGGTCAAATTTTTAACAGTTGCTGCAGTATGACTCCAACTTTTATAGAAAACGGTTACTTTGTGTGGTTGGTTGGTTGGTTGTTTAGGGTTTTGTGGCACAAAATCCCTTGAGGGACATGCTGCGCCAAGACAAAGACAAGAGGAACAATATCAGGGTGTCTGGATGGGGCACCCCATCCAGATATATCTAGGCAAGAATAAAAGTTTAAAAGATCCAACTATATAAAGAACCAGATAACTAGGTCCAAGTTATAGGAATAAAAGTAGTGATAAAAAAATTCAAATTTCAAAATAAAATCCTGCATGCTTTAAAAAGGCAAAAAGTGCCCCATGAGGAATTTCCCCAATGAGGTTTGTCAAAATAGGTGATGATGAGTTAAAATATATTCTGTACAAGTGCCGGAGGCCCGGACAGTCAGTTAAAAGATGATGTATGGTTAGGCAATCAAAATGACAATGAGGACACATGGGTGCATCATCCCGGAATAGAAGATGTTTATGAGTTAACCTAGTGTGTCCAATTCTCAGACGAGTCAGTAGAACATCAGTTTTCCGTGGGTAATTTGGAGGCCAGCTAATGATCGTTTGTTTGATACGGTGCAGTTTATTATTAATTTCTGTATCCCAACTATCTTGCCAGTTATGTTGGATAAAGTGTTTTATAATTAGTTTAACGTCTGAGAATGGCATCTTATGATCTAAAGGGTTAAGAGCAAGTTTTGCCGCTCGATCTGCATTCTCATTTCCAGGAATACCCGTGTGTCCAGGTACCCAGCAAAATAAAATTTTACAGCCACGGTTTGTTAATTTATCATAAAAATTCAGGATGGAAGAGACATAAGGATGTTTGTTAGATGATTTAATTGCGTCAATAGCACTATTTGAGTCCGTATAAATGATGAATGAAGTGTTATGATGATGTGAAATGTGTAACATGGCTCTCTCTATCGCAATCAACTCTGCAGTAAACACAGAAACTGAAGGGTGAAGCCGGTAACTAAAATTGGTATTATCACAGAAAATCCCACAGCCAACAACATTGCTACTCTTTGATCCATCTGTGTATATATCGGTATAATTCCGGAATTTTGAGCGATGGGCTGCAAATAATTGTTGAAATATGACAGGTGCAGTGTTCTTTTTGTCATAGTCTTTAAAAGGATGGAGTGTGGTGATATTAAGAGTTTTCCAAGGAGGAAACTCATGCAATGAACATGAGCTCACCTTGATATTGCTTAGTTGACTATTGTTAATAATGTTCCTCATTCTGGCTCCAAATGAAGGAATGCATGATGGTCGATGTTGATAGAGTGTGTTGTCGTCTGTATTTAAAATGTAATTACGAAGAGGATGGCCACGGTGAGAGAGAATACGATAGTACAAATCCAATGAAAGCTTTTCACGAATACGGTGTAGTGCTGGTTCATTACACTCGACATATTGGCTTAAAACCGGTGATGTTCTAAAAGCACCAGAGCAAAAGCGAAGTGCACTATGGTGCACAGTGTCGATTTTTTTAAGAACGGAATTACGTGCAGAACCATAGACCTGGCAGGCATAGTCAATTTTAGAGCGGATAATCGAACGGTAAATTTTCAGGAGAGAACTACGGTCTGCTCCCCAAGATGTGTTGGAAAGCACCTTGATTAAATTGAGAGAGTGCTCGCATTTTTTTCGTAGCTGCAAAACATGAGGCAAGAAAGTGAGTTTTTTGTCAAAATATAAGCCCAAAAAGCGGACATTGTCAACAATAGCAATTTGATAAGTTCCGATGAAAATTTCAGGATCCGGATGCAAATCCCTTCGTCTACAGAAATGCACACATGAGGTTTTTTCTTGGGAAATAATAAAGCCATTTTTGTTTGTCCATTGAATAATACGGTTGATAGCGATTTGTAGTTGTCTCTCGATAAAATGCATATCTTGTCCTTTACATAAAATATTAAAATCATCAACATATAGTGTACCTTGAACGCTTGGGGGCAACTGGTTCAGGATGTCATTAATCTTGATAGCAAAGAGGGTGACACTCAGAACACTGCCCTGTGGTACACCCTCTTCTTGTACATAGAAACTTGAAAGAAACCCCCCAATTCGAACTTGAAAAATTCGAACTGCGAGGAAATTCTTAATAAAAATTGGTAGGTTACCTCTAAAGTTCAGATTAAAAAGATCACGTAGTATGCCATACCTCCAGGTTTTATCATAGGCTTTCATCATGTCAAAAAAGATAGTCACCAGATGATTGCGTTTTAAAAAAGCATTTCGAATATGAGTTTCTAAAAGAATGAGGTTATCAATAGTGGACCTACCACGACGAAATCCGCTTTGGAATGATGCAAGAGAATTATTAGATTCCAAAACATGCACTAGGCGGCAATTAACCATTTTTTCTAAAAGTTTGCAAAGGCTACTAGAGAGTGCGATTGGCCTGTAGTTGTTTGGGTCACTGGGATCTTTACCTGGTTTCGGGAATGGAATGACAATAGCTTTACACCAGGCTTTAGGAAAAGAATGTTCAATCCAGATTCTATTGTAAAAGATGAGAAGGTTATTGAGAGAGGTGGTAGTAAGATATTTTAGCATGGTATAAGTGATGCCATCGTGTCCTGGAGCTGATAAACGACTGTTTTGCAGACATCGCAGAAGTTCAGGTTTTGTGAAAGGTAGATTATACTCATAGGAATGGCGAGAATTAAAATTTATGTTGGTAGATTCTGCTTGTCTTTTATATGATAAGAAAGGTTCTGGATACGAGTCTGATTTAGAATTAGATGCCAGTGTATTTGCTATTGTTTCAGCAATATTATGGGGTGATGCTATTGTTTGTCCATTGTAATTTAAGATAGAGATGTGGTTTTCTGAATACAGTCCCATACAGTTTTTCACTTTTTTCCAAAGTTCTTTGCTTGATGTACTGGCGCTGATGTTGGAGATGTACTGAATCCAAGATTCGCGTTGGCTTTGACGGCGCACTCTTCTAGCTTGAGCCTTTGCTTTTTTGAAAGCGAGATAGTTATTATTATTAGGGTAGCGTCGGAAAATGCCCCAAGCCTTCTGTTGCTTTTTCTTTGCCTTTCGGCATTCATCATTCCACCATGGTTTCCTGTGCCGCGGTATAGAATGTGATTTTGGAATACTAATATCTGCAGCATTGATAATACACTGGGTGATATTATCAAGCGCATCGTCAATGTCACCCGCTATCATATCACTTGTTATTTTAGCATTGTCTGTGAATGTTGACCAATCAGCTCTGTCATATACATAGCGTTTAAAACAATTATTAGAATCCATGTGAGGAGTAGTCAGCGAGATAAAAGTAGGGAAATGATCACTGCCGTGGAGGTCATTAGAAACCCAGAAGTTCCAATAAGGATAAATGGATGGGGAGCAAATAGCGAGATCTATGGCATGAAAGGTGCGGGTAGGTTCATGAAAATAAGTATGATCACCGTTATTGAGCAGGCATAAGCCATTGTCAGAGATAAGGTTTTCTATAACATCACCACGTGCATTATTGTCAGAATTACCCCAGAGTTGGCTATGAGCATTAAAATCGCCAACGATGATGAATGGAGATGGGAGTTGAAGAATAAGATTATCTAGATGTGCTGACTGTATAGACATATTAGGTGGTAGGTATATAATACAAATAGTTATTAGTCGGTTAATGTGCACACGAGTAGCAACTGCTTGTAAATTAGTATTTAAACTGATATAGGAATGGGGTATATTGCGAGATATGAAGAGAGCCACTCCTCCAGTGGCCCTATCACTACCAGTGAAGTCTTTCCTGTAAGCAGCGTAATTACGTAATTTTGCTTTGTCATTTGGTTTTAGGTGGGTTTCCTGCAGAGCTAAGCAGAGTGGTTGATGGTCAGAGAGAATGTCCCGGATTTCATCATGTTTATTAAGATAACCACGGCAGTTCCAAGAGATGATATTATTCATAATTACGAGAGTTAAATATGAGTATCTATGTCATTTTGATCAGAAACAGTAGACATGCTACTGTCTCCGTCGTCCAGTATTTCATCCGGTTCGGGATGAAGGTCCATAGCATCGTTATCCTCCATTCTTTGATTTTTTTTGTCTTTTTCCTGTGAATTTGTCTGACTTTTTGGGTGGGGGTATTGCAGATATAGTAGATTTAGTTCTTGAAATATTTTGCTTTAAAGAAGTTTTAGTTGTAATTTGTGCGTTCCTGTTATGAGATGGTATTTTGGAAGTATTAGAATGTAATGATTTTGGAGAGGCAGTTTGTGAAGGATTGGCAGAAGTGGATTGTTGTGTATCTAAGTTATCAGGTACAAATTCTTCAAATACAGTATTTTCGTCAACATCCGAGTCATTGCTATAGGGCTCGGATTCCATAGCCTCGTCCGCGTACTGCTGGAGCTGTTTCGGATCTTTAATATTTCTTATGATTGAGCTGATGCCAGAAATTCGCTTCCCCTTTCCAGCAGTCTTCCATTGTGGAGAGGCTGGAGTTGAGGTTTTCTTTTTAAAGGTTTGTATAGGCGGTTTTTTTAAATTATGTTTTCTGGGAGCATCAGGTTTCTGTGGAATATTGGTATTAATGGCAGGTTTTGTCTTAGTTTGGGGTTGAGATGACTTATTGGATAGAGCAGTTGGTTTCTGTTGTTTCTTCTCTATGTCAATTTTTACCGGTTCAGAGGATGGGGTGTTGGTCCATTCTTTAACATGAGTACTGGTTGATTGTGTTACAGTTGATTTACTGGATGGAAATTGGGAATCAGTTTGTGTACTTATGTGTCTTACGGCTGTTGATTGCTTCTTGAGTAAGCTAGAGTAGGTAATTCCGACAGATGGGGTTCTATTTTCAACTAGTTTACGGGCATCAGGATAAGACAAATTTTGAGTAATTTTTATAGTAATTATTTCCTTTTCACGGTTCCAGTTAGGGCACTTGCGGGAATATGCTGTATGATCGCCTTTACAGTTTGCACAGCGTACGGAATTTTCACATGTTTTATTGTCGTGACCGACTTCCGCGCAACGTGCACAGGTAAGAGATCCACGACATTGGCCATTAGTATTAGTATGGCCATAACGCTGGCATTTGAAACATCTGATAGGGTTTGGTATGTATGGTCGAACTGGACAGCTTAGATAGCCAGCTTTAATTCTAGCTGGTAAATTGGGACTATTGAAGGTTAAAATAATATGTTTAGTGGGTAGTATTTCTTCATTGCGACGGATAGTGATACGGCGTACATCTACGACATTTTGGTCTTTTAAATTTTCTAGAAGTTCAGTTTTAGTAGAGAATAACAGATCAGGTTCAGATATAACACCACGACTTGTATTTAGAGTTTTATGTACTTGTACAGAAACGGAAAAGGTGCCTATTGTAGAGCAATTAGAAAGAATTTGTGACTGTTTAGCTGTAGAAACCTCAACTAGTAGATCCCCAGATTGCAGTTTTTTGATAGAATGGCCATCCCCCAGCACTGACTGGAATGTTTTTGCAATGAGAAATGGTGAAGTCTTTTTAAATGAATTATCAGATAGGCTATCAGTACGCTTAATGATGAAAAAACGAGTGAATGATAGAGTCTGTGCAGTTTGTTGCTCTCCACTAGGGAGAGAAGTAGAAGGAAAAGTGATTCCATCCATATTTAAAAGTAATAAAATTCAGACCCCGGCCGCACCACCCTCTCCCGAGCCCTACAAGGGGATGCACATTCGTGCACCAGTGCTAACCAGGGCCCATACGGTCACAAGACAACCCTATGTCAGTCTCCACCCTTAATGAGATGACTAGTAGTTGCTCGATCACTTGATCCCTAGAGCCAGTGACGAAAGTCAGCTGACCAGCCGATTGATGCATACGGGACCAAATGCACCTCCCGTCTACCTGAAGCAGAGGCCAAAGCAGTGTGTTGGTTTCCCTCAACTACCAGGATCCCCCTTTCCAGGGACACGGGTCGCCACGCACGGCCAACACGTGGGTGATTTACAATTCTCCATGAATCGATATGCAGGATGATATCGGTTCATACAGAATTGCCCTCACCTCCGAAGAGGAAACCACAACGAGAGTGAAACAAAGAGGAAAGAAAGAGGAGAGGAGTAGAGGAAAAGGAAAGGAGAAAGATCACTCAGGTGCCCCGGGGTTGTGAAGCCTGTGAATACCTAAAGTAGGTATCCCCCTGGGGGGGTTACTTTTTGTGTGTGTTACTTACAGTGTATTCTATAAAAGCTGGGGTGTGATGATGCAGCAAAAGAGTCAAATATTTAACACCGTACTGCTAAAAATTTGACCCATTTACTGCAGCGTCACTCCACAGCTTTTATAGAATGTCTCTTTATGACCAATGAGAATGCTCCATAACACAGCAAAGTAATCGTTTTCTATAAAAGCGGTGGTGTGATCTGCAGCAAATGAGTCAAATTTTTAACAGTGTGAATATTGTGTTTGAAATAGGGAAAAGATTTCAAAGAACAGTAAAATGTAATGCGTCATTCACAGCTCAAACTGTAAATCTGACAAATGAGAATGCTCCATTACAATTCTGTAACATTTGCATATGACAAAAAATTGATAGCCTTTAAAATCGGAGGTAACTTTTCACAATGGAATTTGTCATTGGTCACAATAAGTGTTTTTTCTTGTGGATGGGTTGACTCCGGAATCGTTATACACGGTGGGATTTTATATATATAATTTATCATGTAATTTGACTAACTGGAAGTTATTATATTATCTGTAATTTTATTGATAATCTTTGAAGTATTTTAAGTACAAACTGTTCCTATTCAATTCGAAGTTTTAAAAATGGTATTTAGTACATATTTTTGGAAAATTTATAAAAATTGTTCGCATTAGCCTTCCTTCTACCCTATAACCAAAGCCTTTAGTACAGCCTTTTATATGACCTTGTTTGTTTGCAACCTTGATTCATACTCTAAACTAGTGATGCACAACCTTTTTGCCAGAAAATCGTTTGCCACCAGAATATTTGAAAAATGACGTTTGCTTTATTTCATAGCAAAGTTTCTGTTTTTCTTATATGGAAAATTATTCTGCATAAAATTAGTGGTATGAGTTTGGCCCGCAGGCCACAGGTTGTGCATCCCTACTCTAAACTTATGTAGTAAAAATAAAATTTTGCAACATATTTTATATTATGTATTTTTCATTCAGGTCTATGATAAAATAGCAGAAGAGATGGGGCTTAGGGGGTTTCCTGGCTTATCAGGAAAAATTCAAGACTTTGAAAAGGAGGAATAAAAATATTGTTGATAAAAAAAAAAAAAAAAACAGGGAGTGCTGCACACAGAATTGAATTTTTCAAAGAAATGGATGCTATTCTGAGAAAGAATCCTGATATTTATCTTTTTGTGACTTATAATAGCTCTCACAATAAACCAGCGTACAGAGGTAAGTTAAATATTAATTTATGTATCTTAACCTTACTATAATATACCACTAAGTTTTTTACTCTTCTATAGTATACAACAAATGCAGGTGACGCTCATTATAATGACCACCAGACTTACTAAATATCCTGATTTCAACAGGAGACTCTTAATATTACCATCTTTTACACTATACACCCGATTTTTTTACATGTTTTTAAATATTTCGTTAGTTTTACAATCAAATGTGCTGCGATTCAGCAATGATTTGAATTTCAGCAGATTTGAATTTTTCAAAGAAATGGATGCTATTCTGAGAAAGAATCCTGATATTTATCCTCTTGTGACTTATAATAGCTCTCACAATAAACCAGCGTACAGAGGTATGTTAAATATTAATTTATGTATCTTAACTTTACTATAATATACCACTAAGTTTTTTACTCTTCTACAGTATACAAGAAATGCAGGTGATGCTCATTATAATGACCACCAGACTTACCAAATATCCTGATTTCAACAGGAGACTCTAAATATTACCATCTTTTACACTATACACCCGATTTTTTACATGTTTTTAAATATTTTGTTAGTTTTACAATCAAATATGGTGTGATTCAGCAATGAAAATTCCCAACACGTGTTTATTGATCAGTAATATTTTGTGTCGAAACTACACTCAAATTCATCATAAATGATGAATCTTTGATTTTTTTCACTGTTACTAAATGGACATACTTTCGGATTATATATTTTGCTCTCCCACCCCTGTGATATACAGCTAATTTAAAGGTAGGGGAAACTGGGGCACATTGATACACCCCCTAAACAGCACACAGGGTCATTACAGGAAGTTTCACAACAGCTCCAAAAGGTGATACTAGTGAAATTAACTACATACAGAAAGTTTTGGAATGATTCAATAGTTTGATGAAATGGGAGGGTGATTAATTGTTTTTGTAGGTCAAAAGTAAATTTGAGTTGTACAATTGAAATGGTATTATAGAACTGTTCCAGTATTTTCAACCGACAAGAATACCCTCTTTGGCAAGTAAAACTACTCTTTATCAGTTCTTCATTCTTTATTGTTAGATAAATTATGAAGTGTTGGATGTGCGACTCATTTTATTCAAAATGGCTGTATGGGGCACATTGATACAGTCTTTGTCAGGGCACATTGATACAACCTAAATCCTTTTCTAGTTCATTTTTCATTACCTTTTATTTTTTTTTTTACCATACACTCCTTAATTCAAACTCCTTAATTCATTAAAATTTTCTATTATTAGTTTTTATTGAAGTGAAATAACTCTAATTTCTTTATATTAGAACATTTTATAGTATTTTTTCAAACAGAAGATGTGCAAACTTACACAATATCTAGTGCTATGTAGAATTAACAAAAGAAATGGACGGCAGCCTGGAAAATCTCAAATTTATATCGATTCTCCTGAGAAAAAAGTATTATCGACATGAGAAATGTTACATAAGAAACCAGCTGCAGAACAGTACAGGATAATTATATTATAAACATAATTTTTAATATAATTATCCTTTATTTTCTGTTTGTAAACCGATTTATAAACAGAAAACCTGGTAATTCTTTTACCTTTCCGAAGAAAGAAGATAATTCTGGGGTTAAAGTGCCAGATATGACAAAAATACCACAGCCAAGAAACAGACAAGGAACAGCCAGAACATCAGGTCATTATACATTTCATTTTGATTGCTATAATATCGCTTACAAATAAATTGTGTGCTATTTTAATGTCTATAAATATATATAAAATGGTTTGCTAACTATTTTTCTATGAAAAATATGCATTGGTGTTATTTTGTCTCCATTTTTCCCAGACGTGTCAAAGTGTATCAATCTGCCCCGGGGATGGGGCACATCGATACAAATTACTTTTTTTGATTTTTTTAAAATTACATGCAAAAATAATACATAAAACAACGATTGTATATTTTTATAACACACTACACAGGTTTTTCTGACATCACACAGAAAAATAACTTGAAATTTCTGCTTTCTAGACACCAAAAATTTTTTTTGAAAAAAGCTGTATCAATGTCCCCCAGTTCCCCCATGTTGAAACAGCATCTTAAATGCATTCTTCTCATACAGAATACTTTATATTATTATATAATTTTTTTTTCCCCAGTAAGAGTGAGGTATTTCTTATCATCTTCAGTAATAACAAAGCCCTGTTTAAAATTAAACATGCACTAAACAACATGTTTTTTTTAAATAAATTTTCATCGACCAAAGTAATTCCTGATATTTGCCCTTCAGTATTTGTCAAGTCTGCACCACCCATTATAACCATTATGCACCACTCCTCTCAGAAAAGATTTTCTTTTCCCAAGGAATAATTGCAAAGTCCATTCCCTTATTTGTGACAGAAAATTTTGCTTTAAAAAACTGGGTTGCTTTTGGAACTCCAGAGAAATGCTGGATATGTGATTACATAAGATTAATTTTAACAAATTCATTTTTAAAAAAATGGTAAATAATTAATTTTTATTGAATATATTGATTGTATTGACAACCTTAAAACTACTTATATTTTCTGATAGACAATTTTGTCATTCGGAACTAATTTCCTGTGTTGCGAAATAAATGACAATTTAAATTGCATCGTAAATCAACTCAAGTGGTTGTTAGTGGGACCTTGAAAAATAATTACAGCAGAAAGAATCATTATGTATTGTTCGAACTGTCAAAACTCTAAAATAACATTTTTTATTCTTTATTTGCTTTCATCATGTGATTGTGTGTGCGTTTTTGATTTTCACTATAGTTATGTAGCTCCTAAAGTGGAGCAGTAATGCTCTGTTTTTTTCTCACGTGGTAAAATAAAATAGATGTGTTTTTCGTGTGAATTGAAGTTTATTAATGTATTGTATGCTAACAACTTAATAATGAAATCTGCATTTTTTGAAGGATAATTATTCTACCCCACGATTACAAAAAATTAAGTGCTCGGTGCTGAAAATAACGAGCGGAATAATATACTACAATGTTCAGATTGGATACGTCAACACAGAAGAATTCATGAATCGGGTGAGTACAATTTTACTTGCCTTTCATTTTGAAGTTTTATAAAAATAAATTTGATTGAAGATAGTTAGAGGTAAATCCTCTCATGCCTAAGCAGGAATAAAATAAATATTCTATTATTTTCTGCTTTCGAAAAATGTTTATTTTTACACCATACGTTGGGTTAGTATTTAAAAAATATGTATCAATTTAAAATTGCTTAAAATAATTATAGTTTGAAACAAAATTATTCATTTGTTATTATTGACTTATTTTTAAAAATGCAAATTTTGAGAGTATGATTAACGAATTGACCTGAAAAATACTAAATAAAATATTATTGAGTATAATGAGCATTATACTTATACCCGTGACTTTGTTGACTTAGCATTAAAAAAAAAAGATAATATTCAGCTCCTGTCTATTTGAAGCAGAGGCCAAAGCAGTGTGTTGCTTTCCCTCAACTGCCAGGATCCCCCTTTCCAGGGACACGTGTCACCATGCACGGTCGGCACGTGGGTGGTTTACAATTTTCCATGAGTCGATATACAGGATGACATCGGCCCATATAGAATTGCCCTCACCTCCTAAGAGGAAACCACAATGAAAGTGAAACAAAGACAAGAGGAGTAAAAGGAAAAAGAAAGATCACTGAGGTGCCTGGGGTTGTGAAGCCCATGAATATCTAAAGAAGGTATCTCCGTGGGGGCAAAAACAGATTGAATTGTTTTAGCAATAAGAAATGGGGCAGTTTTTTTGAAAGAGCTGTCAGAGAGGCTACCAGTTCGTCTAATGATAAAAAATCGAGTAAATGAAAAATTTTGTACAGCTTATAGCTGTCCACAAGGGAGAGAAATAGAAGGAAGTAAAGTATTTCCATCCATAGTGTAAAAAATAGATTTCAGACCCCAGCTGCACTACCCAGTCCAAAAAGGGGATGCACATTCGTGCAACAGTGCTAACCCGGGTCCATACGGTTACAAGACAATCCTATGTCAGTCTCTATCTTTAACGGGATGACTAGTAATTACCTGCTCACTTGATCCCTTAGCCAGCTGACCAGCCGTTTGTAGCATATGGGACCAATATGCACCTCCCGTCTACCTGAAGCAAAGACCAAAGCAGCTTGTTGGTTTCCCTCTATTACCAGGATCCTCTTTTCCAGGGACATGGGTCGTCATGCACGGCCAACACTTGGGTGGTTTACAATTCTCCATGAGTCGATATCAGCTCATGCAGAATTGCCCTCACTTCCAAAGAGGAAACTAGAACAAGAGTGAAACAAAGATGAATCACTTAAATGCCTGGGATAGTGAAGCCCGTGAATACCTAAAGAAGTTATCCCCCGGGAGAAGTTATGCAATGGACATGTGCTCACCTTAATATTATTCAAGGGGCTATTGTTGATTATGCTTCTCATTTGAAATGCAGTTGATGGTATAAGTGGAATAATAAAGCACTTTGTGTGAAATAATATTAAATCTAGGAAGATTACTATTCATGATGTTAAAGAATTTGCAGCTGCTGCCTAGAATCTCGTAATAACTACTGTTATACTTGTAGGTAAATCAGAAATTGAGAGCTGTGTACCCAATTTAGATTTGCATTTCACCGATGTTTTGCCTATACCAGATACTCATAAAAGGCACTATATTCGTTTGTCTGAAACAAGGTACAGTAGAAATTAATAATACATCTAAAAGGGAAGGCACCAGTTTTCAATTAAAGTTAATGGTTCCATTATTCAGAGCAGCAAGGAAGCAGAGTAAGCAATCATCAAACTGAGGAAGATAAAAAAAGTATCCATTGGATGTTGGGTAGTTGTGAGATTTCCACTAAAAAATTCTCAGACCAAAAATTTTAATGGTCAAGTAACAAATTTAATAAATGACTCAACATCAGTTGTATCATTTACAAAAAAAAAAAAAAAATAAATAAATAAATAAATAAAAATAAAAAGTGGAAACAATGTTTGTTTTTCCAGAAAATGAAGATATTATGCATGTACACATTACTTCAATTGTTGGATTTTTAAATGAACCTCAATTAAGCTCTATATATCAAATGCTTTTTTTTTCAAATAGTCTAAGCATGTATAATCTGTGAATAATACATTTCATTCATTACTACAGCTGATAATTCAATAAAATGCATTGTAATCAGCATAGCTTTTTTTTATGTATTTACTTGTTTGTCTGTTATATATTTGATGTTGGTCTGTTACAGGTAAGATTACACATTTTTCATATTTAATTTTAATGGTCAAGTAACAAATTTAATAAATGACTCAACATCAGTTGTATCATTTACAAAAAAAAATATAAATAAATAAATAAAAATAAAAAGTGGAAACAATGTTTGTTTTTCCAGAAAATGAAGATATTATGCATGTACACATTACTTCAATTGTTGGATTTTTAAATGAACCTCAATTAAGCTCTATATATCAAATGCTTTTTTTTTCAAATAGTCTAAGCATGTATAATCTGTGAATAATACATTTCATTCATTACTACAGCTGATAATTCAATAAAATGCATTGTAATCAGCATAGCTTTTTTTTATGTATTTACTTGTTTGTCTGTTATATATTTGATGTTGGTCTGTTACAGGTAAGATTACACATTTTTCATATTTATATTGTCACAACAGTCAAATTTTGTAAAAGATATATTTCTGAACTCTGTCTCAGAAAGAAAATACATTTTTGTTATAATAAATTGTATGTTATTTTATAAGTTAGTAATCTAGATAAACATTAAGGTACCCAAAAAGCATGGTAATTCCTGTTTGTCTGTTGCAATACTACTTTTTTAATCATAATTGTTTAAATTTAAATAACTTTTTCATAATAACTATATTTATTTATCTTCTAATATCATATGCTAACTGTAGCCATCTTTGAATTTTATGATAACTATTTTTTAAATAGGATATGGCCATTTTTTTCTCTGTGACTGTTAGTCTGTTACCATGGAACTGCCTTTAAGTTTATTGTCAAAATAGAGGCCTAGATACCGGACGTTGTCTATAATAGATCCCTATTGTAGACCGAATACCAAATAGTTGATTCGGTACTCGACATGTAAACTGAATATTCGGTTTCAGCCAAATACTTTTAAATATTCAGGTGAATTTTTTTAATAATTTATGAAAAATAATAGGTAAAGTATTACTCTAAAAATATATGATGGCTAATGCTCATTTAATGTTATTTATTTTAATAATATGTTTCAGTTATAACATAAGTTATATTGTATCATTATTATTTGTAATTGAAATTTAATATGGGTAAAATATGATGTAAAAATAAAAGCTGTTCAGCATTTTTGATTGTAATTGGTTTATTTTCTGTTCATAAATCTGTCCTACTTCAGAAAAAAAATGATGTTCACTGTAAGCACTTTACACCGGGCAGATAAGTATTTCTTAACTACCTTGGGTAATGTTAGATATGGATACTTATTATAATCCCCCCTCCCATACCAAACTAATGTGTTGTCTTTTCTTTCCTTGATTTAAGGGGTATTACTATATATGCAGCCAATTCGTCTTAAGCTTTAATGTCTGATGTGAGGATATCATTTTCAGTAGAAGGATTTTCACTTGTAGCAATTTCAACAAAGTACTCTCAAAATGATGAATGCACCGTTTATGAGAGGGAATCCTTTTTATCAAAAAACTTTGTGATTGGTTTTGCTCAGAAATTTCAATTTGAGAGTTCAGTTGTTGCATTTTATTTTTAAGCAAATTTTTTATTTTATTGGTAGTTGCTTCATCTTTAAAAAAAGCTGTTTTGAATCTGGGATCTAAAATAGTGGCTAAAAAATAAAACTCATCATCATAAATTTCTGAAAAACGTTCTGCGAGTCCTTTTGTTATCATTTTTTTCATGGTTCCCACTCCAAAAAATTTTATATTATCACTTTTTTCCAAGTAATGTTTCAATATAGAAACAGTAGGTATTACTTCTGAAATTAAAGATTTTTTGTTACTTATAATTTTTGTTATTTCTTCGAAAAGTTGAAAAAGCATTCTTAGAATGCTTTTTATCATAGACCACCAATCAACATTTAAATTGATAATCGCATCACATTCAGTAAAAAGTAATGACATTAATCTTTTTTGTTCTAATAAATGCTCATTTATTGGAACGTTTGCTTCATTTGATTGAATAATTGTTATCCTTGTAACAATTGTCTCTAAAATTTAACATTTTCACAATTTATTTTGGGTATTGACTAGTGATAAAGTAACAAGTAAGTGATGGATTAATGAATTTGCCAGTGGAAAGAAGGCATTTTTTCATCTACTAAATAGATATAAAAATAAAAATGTAACTGAATTAGATATTATTAAAAAAAATTTATATATACAAAAATATTTATTAAAAAATTTTAAGTATTCGGTTGCCGAATACCGAATATTTGGTGTACACCTTTGACCGAATATTAAGTATTCGACGAAATTTCTGATTTGGTCAATCACTAGTCTACAACAGAAATTTCGGTTGATCCAATAAAAATTTCAGGATCTGGATGCAGATTCCTATGTCTATAAAAACGAACAGACGAAGTTTTGTCATCAGAGATAACAAAACCATTTTTTATCAGTCTAGTTAAGAATATTTCTTTTGTAATAGGAATTTGCAATTGTCATTCAATAAACACGGATTAGATTAACAAAAAAGTAAAAAATCTGAAAACTGCGTGAGCGACATTTGAACAATGATACTTATGAATTTCAAGCAGAATAAATATTATAATTGCTATTAAAATTTATATATTACATGAAAATAGGTTTATTATATCAAAATACAAAAACAAAAGTAAAAAACTAAGGAAAAAATATAAAATTTTCCCCAAAATTTAATCGGTGAAATTTCTTTAAAAATTGAAGAAAAGTCTGAAATTCAGACTTCAGTCTGAAGAATCTCATCCCTGAATAAAACATATATCCTCTCCCATACACATGTTGCGGAATTCATCAACAGACAAATGTCCCTTCACAGAAGAGGGTAGTTGATTGAGAATACCATTTATTATAATAGCAAAGAGGGAGACACTAAAGACTCAACCTTTTGGAAAAGCATTGAATAAATCATTGAAATTTGTTGAAAATATAAGATGATTTAAGCTATATTGCCGGCTTGTAGCTTGTTTACATTTTTTCGCCCCTCGAGTAGAGTTTAGAGTAGAGAGCTTTCGCCCTTCGAGAGTTTAGTTACCGCGCGCTTGCTTTCCGGGTACGCAGGCCGTGTTCAGCTGTTACGCGCGCTCAGGAGCCACGGACATGGAGTGGATACCTATAGTGGACGGGATGTGCGTTCAGTACTCGCTACTGTGCCACTCGCTACTGCAACTGTGCGCTCAAAAACAGATGGAGAACAGATCACGGATGTAATTATTTGTGGTGCCAATTATAAAGATGATCTGTTACAAATGAATGTGGGCTCAATGGCTGATTGGTCAGAGTGCTGAGCTTGTACCCAGACGATACGGGTTCGAAACTTGCGCGGGCCAAAAGTTGGTTCGTGGTTTTTTTTTTTTTTTTTTGGTTGCTTTTTATTAATAAATAATACATTTTTATTAAAGGTAAATTTTATATTAATAATACAGAAGCACATGTATTTCTACTATAATAATTAAATACTTATTTATATACGAGAAAATGAGATTTTTGCGGAGAAATTTTTAATATTCTAATTATCCTTTTAATATTCTAAATTTAGAATATTAAAAGGATAATTAGAATGATATTAATATCGTTCCAAAGTGATTTATATATATATTAAGTAAATGAAAAAAAAGTTTTCTGCGAAAATATACGTATACGCATAAAATAATTATTAATGTTCTTTTTTTTTTTTTTTGAAAATTTTAGAAGTAAGTTTTTACTGAGATTAGGATGCAAATATAATGCATGCGTGGATATTTTACGGTGTTAAAGTCAAAATGGAAAATATTATAAAAGCAAAATGTAAAAGATATACATTTTTTTAAATTAAGAATATCTGCATACATATATTTTAAAGAGGTGAAATATTTGGAGTTTGCCTTCTAGTTTTGTAATGAATAAAGTATGATTAGAATGTTTATAATTTTTCTATTGAAAGTATAAATAAGTGTTTTGCTCATACTAACATAATTTCGGATGGCGTTTGTTTCTCATGATATTTTATGACATATTTTGGCCTGTTATCCACACGGTATTAAAATATACAATCATTAAATAAGAAATATATACATACTAAAACTTCTTCTGAAAAATTATCTAACTAACAATGCAAATTCCATTGAAGTCAATCCAGTATTGTAGATTACAAATCAATCTTGTAATATGTGGATACAGGGCCATCGCTAAGACTTTTTATTTGTGGGGGAGAAAACCTTAATATTGTCAAGTCAAATTTTTATATTCGAAACTCGTTTTATAATTTTGCCAAGTTAACGCACTTTGAAAATGTTCTTATTTGTAAAAAAATTAATAATATTCCCAATTAGAGTTGTAACTTTTGCAAATTCTATCAAAAATAGAAAATGTATTGCAGTTTTTATTAAATTTTTAATTAAATTTGACATAAAAGTTTTAAATTTGCAAAGTGTAACAACATTTGTGAATGTTTTGGGAGGGTAGGCTCCTCCCTGCCCCCCCCTAGCTTGTCCCCCGTGTGGATATCTCAACCTTGGTTTATCAACAGTATTCTATTAATTACAACAATAGAATCAACAGTATTCTATTATTTAATACGAAAAGTATAAAGCAACTGATAAATGATTTTTAAATAAATAAAAAAAAATATTAAAAAATTTAAATTGTATCAGTCAACCTACCAACTTTATTTACAAACAAAGTGCAACCAATAACAGATAAGCACAAAATGCACAATCACGTGATCAAATCGCCCAGCAGTTTTACGCGCGTAACGGGCGTCAGTTTTTAGCAGAGTTGGATGTCTTATTTTAAATGCTGATCGGGCTTAATTACATGAAATAGGTCACGTGATACTTTTCCGAAATACTTTTAATTTTATTTGAGTGGTCACAGGTATGTATTTCTGTTACGAAAATCATGTTTTGAAAGGATAAAGAGATATGGTATTTGTATTTACCAATTCTGAACCATAAAAATAATACAATAATTGAATAACTTTAAAATTCTCTTCTTCGATAGCACCTACTTCAAGCAGAATCTTCTGAGCGCGCGCGAACAAAAAAAGCGGCTTTTGAACACGGCCAATGACTTCCGTTTTCAGGGTTTAAAGATGGCGCTAGCGATCCTGAGGATCATGACGCGTTATCAATTTGTGACGTTTCTGAGCTGTGATTCGTCCAGATCAGGTAACTGTTCGTTTCGCGGTACTTTATGCAAATATCTTACTTTTTGAGTTGAATATATAATTGTACATCTTTTCAGACAGTTATACCCTGTTCACACTGCACTGCTAAAAATCTGTACCATTTGCTGCAGCGTCACTCCACTGCTTTTATAGAAAACGGTCAATTCACCGTGCTATGGAGCATTCTCATTGGCAGAAGAGAGATATTCTATAAAAGTAGTGGAGTGACGCTACAGTAAATGCTGTAGATTTTTAACAGTGTATAGATAGTTAAGATATCTCATGCCTCGAACTCTCTCAGAGAGTTCCATACAGTGACCTCTGATACGTAGACACCACATCTGTAACCTTTTCTTTCGCCGACATCTCTGCCTTCCGTCACGTGCGCGTCAAACCGGGTTTTCTCCCGCCGAATTTTACGTTTGTCTTAAGTTGATCGCACTTCTGCTTTTCTCTTTGTAAAATCTCAAAGTTGCCAATAAAGCGATCACCGCCAAAAAACAGCATCTTTACGCCAAAGATTTTGCATTCGGAACCATGCCGAGAGAACAATGGAATGTGGCGTCTACGTATATTAGAAGTCTGTGGTTCCATAAGCTCTCTCAGAGAGTTTCAACCTGTTCGGGCTAGATACAGGAACAACCACTTACTCTCATTGGCTATAAAGCTTTGCTTTTGCTGATTGGTAGTTGCGGCCATCTTTACTTCAAGCGCATGCGCATACATTACATTTGTTCAGATCAGATATACAGTGGCATTCGCTGAGATATCTTAGGTAAGTTTCTCAATGTGAAGAGGCATCCAATTCCAGGAAGGTCCGGGAGGTCACGGCGATCTGAAGTTGGTTGGTTGGTTGATTGGGGTTTATTGGCGCAAAGTCCCTTTAGGGACATGTTTCGCCAAGACAAAGTCAAAATAGGAAAAATAATTAAGAAAAAGTGATAAAATGCATAGTTAAAACCAATCAAAAAGTCTAAAGTCCTTAGTTAAAATGCATAAAATTACCAATAAAATTTGTTAAAATATAGACAATCCACAATAAATATATAAACACAATTTTAAAGGACACAAAAATTAAAAAAGTAAGAGGAAGAATCAATAAGGCAAGTGTTAAACACGAGGTGCAATTAAATAAAGTAAAAATAATGCAGTAATTGTTTTTAAAAAACAAAGCATTAGAGGATGCACAAGTCATATAAAAAATAAAATTAAGATGACATACTAAATTGCAATACAACCATAACCAGTCAACAAGACAAAATAAAATAAAATAGAAGGCATAAAAAGTTAGTTACAATCACACGAACAGCAAAGCAGTGATACTTCACAAGAAATAGTAAAACGGTAAAAATGTCCCGTTGGTTGTCATAAAATAACACGCAGATGTTTTAACTTAATTCTATTTTATTCTATAGAACTATGAGCGCAAATTCTGACTATTTATCATAGAACAACAAGCTAATTAAAACGTAAACAAATTACGGTCTGTATCGCTATGGTAACCGCTGAAGGCACTGCCATTCTGAACTGCGAAATATTTCCAACCTTCCGGTGGTAACCATAGCAATCACCTTAGAGTATCCCCCAGTGACGAAGGGTACCGGAGAAACGATATAATTTATAATTATTTTTAACTTTTTTTTTTTTTTTTGGAGGTCAGAATTCACGTTGACTGGGAAAAAATACAAAGAGATATATACGTTGAAATACAACAAAAATAAGAAATATAACAAAATATAGAAATAATATATAGATATGCAAAAATGAAGTTTTAACAATAATTTCAGGAAGTAATGTAAGATGCCAGTTTTTTAGGAAAATGGACATGTCTGCCCGAACGTGTGACAGTTTTTGTTTGGTCAGGATTACTGTCCGATTTAACAGAGAGTTTTAAATTAGAATTCTCTGGAACAGCTTTCGTCAACAAGTCTAATTGAGGAATCAAATGAGCTGGCTTCACACGATCTATTGATACCGTGGACTTACGACCATTGAGTTCGATTGTTATGGTTTTTCCAGTTCTACTTAGAACTTTGTGAGGACCAGTATATGGTTGACACAATGGAGGTTGTACATGATCCACTCTTAGAAAGATGTGTGAACAAGATGTCAAGGAAGGGTGTATATGGGTGATTCTACGATAAGAGGTAATTTGTACGGCAATCCGTTTAAAACAGATTTTTTATTCCATATGTTGCTATTTTTTGCAATGAATCGTATCATCTTAATATACTTTATTAAATAACATCACGATTGAATGCCTAATTTAAACACATTTTTCTGAAATTTCTTACAAAGTCTAAAATGTCCCCTCCCCTGGCATGTCCCCTTGCCGGTTTCAATTTAACTTTCAAACAATACATGTACTTTTTCCGCCAGATGCTTAGCTAAAGTATGTTTAATTGGAATTTAAGTAATTATACTTACGTATTATAAAATAAAAAATAAAATAATTTTGTTAATTTCAAATAATTTTCAAAATTAACTTTTGTCCCGCTTTTTTTGTGTCTCTCCCCTGTCAAATTTCGTTCCGCTGAAACAAATATAAATTCAAGGATGGCTATATTGGAAGTAGTGCTTAAGGACATCTATTGGCTTGAAGTTAGCTATACTAAACGCGCAAGCCATTTAAGAGTCACCATTTTTAGTTGTTGCGACGCGACCGTGTTTTGTAGTGGTTTCGCACGGTGATTGTGTATCTCCCCTGGTAAGTCATAAAACTTATAATATTCATTTAATTCAATTGCATTTAATGCCCTAATTAAACAATACGGTAATACTTAAAGTGAAATACACAATTAACCGAAAAACTAATTCAGTCAGTTAAAAAGTTTGAATTTACACGAAAATGTCTCTCCCCTGCCGTATTTCCCCTGGCACGATAACTGCCAGGGGAGCGAGTCACTGACCAGAAAAAGTTATAAAATATGTATAAAGTGACTTGCCCTTACATGAAAAAGTAAATAAACGGGACAAAAATCATAATTTAAAGGTTTTTGATCAAACTCAAATTTTTCTTTTTGGCCGAATTCTCCATGTTTTTGAACCTCTTATCGTAGAATCGCCCATATAAAACTTCTCGTGGCAATGAGCTGATGTAGCAACTGGATTTAACTGCCGCGTGGTGTTTCTTAGTTGAGTGACGAAGTTCTCGTTACATGATTGGATTATAGATTCATCCAGCATGTCACATGGCAGTCTCAACGTAGTGCCGAAAGCAAGTTCAGCGCAAGAAGCTTGTATATCTTCCTTCACTGCTGTGCGAATGCCTAGTAAAACTATCAGCAATACTTCAGTCCATCTATTGGTTTCGTGAGCTTTGATGGATTACTTTCAATGTCGATGAAATCTTTCGATAATGCCATTGGATATAGGATGATAAGCTGTGGTTCGGATCTTCTTTGTTCCAAACATTTTCGTAAATTCATCAAAAATCGCTGTACGCATTTGGGGGCCTTGATCCGTGGTTTTGAGTGAAGGACAACCAAATCTTGAAATCCAGTTCTTGAATATGGCATTGCAATTTGTTTTGGCTAGCGTATCAGATATGGGTATAGCTTCTGGCCATCTGGTAAATCGGTCGATAACCGTTAAAAGATAACTGAAACCGTCAGATGGAGGCAAGGGACCCACAATATCTATGTGAATCTGGGAAAAACGTGCATCAGGAAAAGAGAACGTGCCAAGAGGTGCTTTGGTGTGCCTTTGTATTTTGGATCTTTGACACGACTCACAGCAACGAACCCAGTTTTTGATGCCTCGTTTCATATTTGGCACCATCTATCTGGAACAAATTAACTTTGTGGTGGCTGTTATGCCTGTATGAGATAGGTTGTGCAAATGTCCGTGTATCAGTCGACGAAAGGAGCTAGGAACTAAGGGTCGAGGCGTACCTGTGGAAATATCACATAGTAGGTTACGATCAGAAATGAGGCAAGGTTTCAGTTCCAATTTTAGCGATGAACTATGCAGCAGGTTTTGTAGCTCTGAATCATCTTTCTGAGATTCTGCAAAATCATCAAAATTTAAGATTGGAGATTTTGAAATAGAATCAATTTCAATTCTTGAAAGACAATCTGCTACAGTGTTTTTGGAACCTGGTACATGTCTAATGTCAGTGGAATATTGGGAGATAAAATCTAAATGTCGTAATTGCCGAGGCGAGCATTTATGGGGATTTTGCTTAAATGCATATATTAACGGTTTCTGATCAGTGTAAATATTAAAATTTTTCCCCTCTAACATGTGCCGAAATTTCTTTATTGCTGAATAAATAGAAAATAATTCCCGGTCATAAGTTGACCAATTCCGCTGACTCTTGTTTAATTTCATGGAAAAAATTGCTAAAGGTTCATAATGTTCCTGAAAAAATTGCATAAGAGTGCCGCCGATCGCGACATCTGAAGCGTCAAGACATATACTTAACTCAGCACCTGGAATGGGATGCCGTAAAAGAGCTGCTTGGGCTCATGGAAGAAGGAATATAAAACGGGAAGGAAAACGAAGCCTCTTTCCCATTAGGAGCAGGGTGATCGTCGATGCCACCGGATTTCTGTGAGGTTCACCCATATCCCAGCATTCCCTGAGGAATGGCAACTGTTTGGCGCATTTATCGCTTATTTGGCCTTTCTTACACTCGACGTCTTATGTGCTGATTTCTACGGCGAGAGGTAAAACACATGCCAAGTTATCGCCAATCGAAAAAAATCGCCAAGGTTGCCGGCAGTTCAGGGTCACACTTGTCCCAGAATTCTCGGCTTGCCTCGCCTCGCCTCCGTTGGCCGGTTTTCTTTCCCGTTTATATTCTTTGTTCCATGCTTGAGCTATGGCATTTTTGGCATCTGTGAAAGCTTTTTCAGCATTTTCGTTCCAATTAATCAGTTCGGAAGTTTTAGGAACACGGGAACGAGATTTCCTTTTGTTTGGATGGCCTTCTAATAATTGCACTAAAGGCGCAAGTATGTGTGCAGCTTTATGTATAAAAGATCTATAAAAATTAAACATTCCCAAAAATCGTCGAAGTTGAAATAAAGTTGTGGGCTGTGGAAAATCAATTATACATTTAATTTTATCAGGAAGTGGCTGAATACGGTGTTCGGATATTCGAAATCCTAAGAAATCGATGATAGGTTTACCAAATGTGCACTTGGAAACATTTATGCACAAAAAATAAAAAGAATTACTTGCTTGTTGCAAACAGCTATTCGGGTTATTTTGATTTTTGTGTACTGAGCAACTTATCATCTAGTACAGTTATACAAGCATTTAAATGTTGGTTTGCAACGCATGGTATTCCTGAAACCTTATGCACAGATCCGGATCCTCAGCTGATTTCTAAAGAATTGAAGTATTTTGCTAAACAGTGGAACATAAATCTGCAAGTATCAAGTTCTGGACATAAAAGATCCAATGGTCTAGTCGAACGTTATGTTCAAGAAGCTAAACAATTGATTGCTAAATGTGCTGCAGATGGTCTGACTTATATTTAGCATTGTTAAATTACAGAAATACACCTAGAGGAGTGTTAGGATCCCCTGCTCAGCGTCTTATGGGAAGAAGAATAAGAGAAATTTTGCCAGCAAGCTCAAGATTGTTAAAACCAGCTATCGTAAAGAATGTCTCTTCTAACCTTAAATAAAAAAGAATAAAAGAGAAAGAGTATAGAGATAGAGGTTCAAAAGCAAAAAAGCCAATTTGTGTTGGTCAGAAAGTATGGTTTCGGAAAGGTCACAGAAAGTGGAGTCCTGCTGATGCAATTTCTCCAGCTCAAGATCCTTTATTATCAAGACGCCAGATGGTGCAACATATAGAAGGAACACGTGGTTTCTCCGTCCAAATGTTACTCCTGAGAAACCGGAAGTGCCAAAGAACTCCAATCCTACATTTGAAGAAACAGATAATTCGGATCCTATACATGGCCAATGTGAAGAGCACCAAAAACACCCAATGACTCTGGTATGGCAAGTGCTGCTCCTTCTTCAAATCTGTCGCGAAAACTGACATCCTCTCCTGTTCCGAAGATCGAAACTCCTATGCGCCAAACTAATAGTGGTGTAAAAACCTGTTACGGCAGGGCTGTTAAAAAACCTGTTAAACTTGGCTTATACAGAATTGCCCTCACCTCCAAAGAGGAAACCACAATAGAGTGAAACAAAGATGAAAGGAAGACGAGGGGAGTAAGAAGAAAAGGAAAAGAGAAAGATCACTCAGGTGCCCGGGGTTGTGAAGCCCGTGAATACCTAATGAAGGTATCCCCTGGGGGACGGCGATCTTAAGATATCTTATGTTTGTAATGTGAACAGGGTATCATGCTTGCTCTTCTACCTGCATCGTTACGTTTGTTAAATGAACGCTTGTCATATTTCGGAATTTGCCGATATTTATATTACTGAGCAATGTTTTAGCTCTAGCAGATCTCTTTAAATTAGATTTTTTTAATTTAAACTTTAAATAAATATGTTATTTTTTTCACATAATTTCATACACTGAGGTGCCTCTTCGATCCAGAATAACCAATGAACATTGCTTACAAACTCTTCAACACACGCGCAGCTCCCAAGGACTCTGTGGAAGCAGTAAGATACTGTCAGTGGGTCAGTTGCTGAACTCACGCCGCGAATGTAGTACGAAAATTCACCTTGCTCCGCGACGAAAACGTGTAGCGTGATAATTTCTAAATGCATTTGATTTTTTATAAGTTTTATTAAATTTGTTTAACTAAATATGTTCGATTAATATTTAACGATATACGCTGTGTTTTCGGTAAAAACGTCGAATGCATAAAGGATGCATTAAGATTGTGTAAGCCGTGATATACAATAACCATATAGCAATATCAAATGGTGACCGAACTTGATGAGAGACGCCTTCTGATAGATCGTTCCTGGACGACGACAACGATGGAAATAAACGGTATGTGCCATTTTCTATGTCCCTTTGTGGTATTCTCAGGCCCAATTGTTGTATTTACCAGTTATTCTACTTAAAATTTTTTCGAAACCAAGCGTTCTTATTCAAAATATTACTAAGTTGTGTATTTATTTATTTATTTATTGCTCTATCAATATTTTTTTTAATTCTGCGGTCACAATGCCTGATGATAATACTTCCGATAATACTGTTACGAATTTTGTAAATAGTTAGTGTTTGTACAGTAAAATAATGTAAATAATCTTATTAAGCTCCATTCCTTTACTAATATTAGTTTTTGTTACATTGTCTCTGTTATCAAGCAAACTTGTCTATTATTTTCAGTGAACGTCTATGGCAGCTTTGCAAAATATTAGAGATATCGCCAAGTTGGCGTCACTTTTGGTGACTAATTTTGGTCGCCAAATTTGGCGATATATCGCCAAGTTGGCGACAAACTTGGCGATTGTTGGCGATGGTAACCCTTCCCTATTTATGGTAACCCCCCCTTAGGTCTACTGATACATTGAATGTTGTTCCGTGGTTTTTCCAGTTTTTTCTAGAAGGTGGTAGAAATTTCCACCGCATGCGGCGAGACCATATATAGGAGAGCCGGATGCGAGCTGTGTTGTTATTATTTACCAGTCAGTCATTGAGTGAACAAGGCGTTTGTTAAGCGAGTTTGCTTGACTTTCATTTATGTTGTTTCGAATGTTATTAAGTGTTGAGACGTTGTATAAAGAGTCTCTGGGATCTAAAGCTGTACTTATACGAAAGATTTGAGCAGTTATTTTTGAATATCTAGAAATATTTGTGAGTTTCGAAGACTCTGTTGTTCTGAAGTTCTGTAAATAAATTATTTTCTACTTTTCTATAAGCAAGAGTTTGAAGTTGTCTAACCATAAGATCAAAAGAACCCTATATACGCAACAATACGACAGAAACGCTTGCTAGGGTAGCTGATAAAATTCCTCTCTTATGGAAAAGTAATATTTCTGTATGGTTTGTACAAGTTGAAGCAAATTTTGCCATTGCGCAGGCAACGAATGACGCTACTAAATATAATTATTTATTATCTGCTATAGACACAAATACATTAAGTGCGGTATCTGATTTAATTCTTACGCCGCCTCCAGATGACAAATATAATGCTTTGAAACAGAGATTAATTCAAGAGTTTTCAGATTCGCAATCGCAGCAGACATGTAAATTACTCCTTGAACTTGTGTTAGGTGATTAAAAAAAACCTTACATTTTGCTGAGGCAAATGAAAGAATTAGCATAGAATTCTGTTACCGAAGAATTTTTTAAAACTATTTGGCTAGAACGTTTCACGACGCATATGCAAGCAATTTTGTCGGTTTAAGCGCCGGATTGCAGGAATTAGCAACCCTAGCTCATAAAATTAATGAAATTAAATTTGAATCTGCAGTGTATGCAGTTTCCAAACCCACCGACTTGTCGCGGAACGACCAAAATACGATCTTAAATCTTCAAACACAAATTAAGCAATTGACACTGCAGGTTTCAGAGTTACCCAAAAATGTGTTTAGGCGATTGATGTCTCGCGACCGATCGCATTACAGGGAAAGACGATACAGTAAAATTAGGGAGTTCCAAACACCGAGTCGTAAGCAAGACGAATCAGGCTTAGGTTATTACCATCAGAAATTTGGTATTGATGGTCGGAAGTGCCCCGAACCTTATTCTTTTCAAGAAATTAAAAAAAACTAGTGGCTGCTGCTAGGTGAACAAGCAAAAATACAGTTGACGTAGCAGGAATAGAACAATATAGGTTGCATGTGTTTGATAAAAATTCAGGGTTCAAATTTCTAATTGATAGTGGTAGTGATATTTCTTGTATCCCTGTACCAAAGCAAGTAAACAAAATAAGTTCTTCTAATTATCTTTATGCTGCAAATTCCAAAATTTCTATTTATGGTAACAAACTGCTTGACCTAAACATCGGCTTGAGAAGGAATTTTCGCTGGTCATTTGTTATTGCAAATGTCTCTTGCCCTATAATTGGAGCAGACCTTTTAAGAAATTTTGCTTTGCTTGTAGATTCGCACAAATTTCGATTAATGGATTCTGTAACAGGATTGTCCACTAAAGGTGAGCTTACTTGCACAAAACAGTCCCAAATTAAACTAATTTCAGAAGACATGTCTTTTAAAACTATATTTGAGGAATTCCCAAAGCTCTTAAATCCTACACCAAATTTTAAAAAACCAACATAACATGATACAGTTCATCATATCGAAACTAAGGGATCTCCACTTCATTCCAAACCTCGCCGATTGCATCTAAAAATTTTAAGTCCCAAAAAGAATTCGAATAAGGAAAGGGCAGCTGACGTCACTGTGGGCTCTTATTAGTGTGGGCAAGCTGTTTTCGTCCGTGCTTCGTTATAGCACCCACTCTACATATGAATTCAGGCATTCTGATTGGTCTACAAATTTTATTATGGTTGTCTGCTTGCTATGATTGGACTACGGCGTCACGATGATTCCTACAATGATCGCTATGACAAAAATGTAGCGGTAGATTGGTTGACAGAAGTGTTTGTTTGTAAACATGCCCTTTCCTTATATCTTACGGATAAAAGTATATGTCGTCCTTCAAAATCTCCTTGGGCATCCCCAATTCACGTTGTACCAAAACCGGATGGTTCTTACAGAGTTTGCGGTGATTATCGACGTTTAAATTCAGTAACTCTTCCTAACCGTTATCCAATGCCTCTAGAGTTGCAAAAAACCCACAGTTGTTGAGGGACAGGAATAAACCCGGGAATTTTGGGGAATAAACCCGGAATTTTGAGGAATATTGGAAATTTTGAAGAAGTTTTGAAAGTAAACAAAACCAGTCATTTTTTAACTTGATATTTTAATTTAAAGACATTATTGCTCATTGTTCTGAGAAATTTAAATGGATTTTTTAATTATTAACAAGTCTTATTATTTTAACACTTTGCAATTTTTTAAATTCCTAAAATTCATCAGCTTTACAACAATGGTGACTTAATTAATGAAGATTTCAATTATTCTCTTAAAAATTAAAATTCTTTACTTTCTGTTACCTGGCATACCCAACGTATATTTTTTATTTAATTTTTCTGTTTACGTTGAATCTGAGAACAAGGGTGATGTTTACATTTATAAATAAATCTGCCATTTCCCTTTCTAACTTATTAATATTTCAATCTATTTAGTTTTCACTTAAACTCTACTGGTTTTGTTTACATTTCTTATTGTAAATATTTTTATGCACTCAATCAGTAAGTTTCATAATACAGAAATAGTTGTAAAGACAGATTTATTATAGTTTCATACCCAGAATAACCTTGTGACGAAAGCATCTCAGAGTCAGAATTCTTTTCTACTTTTAATCATTACAAAATATTAACTAATAAATTAAATATTTCAATGTTCAAAACTCCCGGAAAATTTCAAAATTTCCTTCCCAAAAAACCTGGTTTATTCCCGGGAATAAACTCGGTTTTTTCTAGCCTTTGCAACTCTAAATACCCTACATCCATGACCTTACTAATATTCTACATGGAAAGAAAATTTTTTCAAAATTAGATAATAGTCCGCGCTTATTTTCATATTCCAGTGCATGAAAAAGATATTCCTAAAACAGCGGTAATAACTCCTTTTGGAAGCTTCGAATTCTATATTTAAATTTTGGACTTAAATGTGCAGCAAACACATTCCAAAGATTTATTAACAAAGTTCTTTATAATCTTCCATTTCCTATAGCTTATTTGGATGACATTCTAATTTTTTTTCGAAACTGAATCTGAACATATAGACCATGTACAAGCTGTTCTAAGCAGACTGTATAAATACGGACTAAACATAAATATATCCAAAAGTGTTTTTAAACAAAACAACGTATCATTTTTAGGACACGAAATTTCTCTTGCTGGAATTCGACCGTTACAATCTGAAGTTGAAATTATTAAGCAATATCCGCGACCAAAAACTCTTTCTGAACTTCGTACATATATTGGCTTATTCAATTACTTTCGACGTTTTTGTCGCAATGCTGCAATTATCCTTGCACCTTTAACAGATTTGTTGCGTGGAGCTAAAAAGAAAGATTCAACTCCTATCGATTGATCTGAAAATGCAATAAATTCTTTTGAAGCTTCAAGAGAGGCATTAACGGATGCAACTCTTGCATTTCCTAGCCATGATGGTCAATTAGTACTTCATTCTGAAGGCTAGTGATTTTGCTACTGGTGCTACACTAAGCTTAGAAATAGGGGAGGGACTCCCCAAACGTCTAAATGAAATACAATTAAAGTATTCAACCTTTGATAGAGAATTGTTAGCAATTTATGAATCTGTTAAGCAGTTTAGACACTTTTTGGAAGCCCGTCAGTGTACAATCTTTACCGATCACTAGCCTGTTGTTTTTGCCTTAAAAAAAAGGACAGATAATTATACTAACAGACAAAATCGGTGGTTATCTTTTATATCTGAATCTACCACTGATATGGTATTTTTAAAAGGAAACCAAAATGATGCAGCCGATGCACTTTCCCGAATTAATGAAATACAAATACCCACTCCATTAGATTACAATAAATGAAGTATGGAGCAAAAAGAGGATTCAGAACTTAGAGAAATTATGCAAAGTGATCGATCCAGCTTAGAACCCAAATTAATTACCCTTCCAAATTCCACAACAGAAATTTTTTGTGACATTTCCAGAGGCAAATCACGTCCATATTTAACTCCAACTTTTAGAAAACATGCATTGTGGAATTTACATACACTTTTCCATCCTGGAACTAAAGGTAGTGTAAATTTATTGCGACACCGATTTATCTGGCCTTTCCTAGCTAAAGATTGTCGAGCTTGGGCTCTTAAGTGTTTGGATGGTAAGCGTTCCAAAATTGTTAGACATACAAATACAGAGTTAGGGAAATTTGATCTTCCAACAGACAGATTTGCACATATACATTTAGATTTAGTTTGACCTTTACAGGAATCAAATAGAAAAAGGTGTTTAACTGTAACTGATAGAACAACACGTTGGCCAGAGGCATACCCACTTAGTGACATCGCAGCAGAATCAGTGCCACGTGCACTACTCTCTGAATGGGTTGCCCGGTTTGGTTGTCCTAAGAAAATCACCACTGACCAGGGACGCCAGTTCGAATGTGAACTTTTCCAGCTGTTAGCCAGACTGTTATGTACTAGAAAGTACCGATCGGCTCCATACCACCCTTAGAGTAATGGAATTATTGAGAATTGGCACAGACCTCTAAAAATGTGCACTAAAAGCCAGACGGATTGAAATACTTCCAACAGTGTTACTAGGGTTTCGTGCTGCACTAAAAACTGATATAAATGTTTCACCTGCAGAACTTGTTTTTGGGTCTACTCTCAGACTCCCAGGTGATTTCTTTGACGACAACTCCACTATTAGAAGTCCTGAAGAATTAGTGCAGCGATTAAGAAATACTTTCAAAGACTTCAAACCACAACCAACTAAGTCCCATAATAGCACAAAAAATTTGTGTCTCAAGAGTTTAAAACATGTACGCATGTATTTGTGCGTCAAGAAGGTATTTGACAAGCTTTACAACCGCCATGTGATGGACCTTTTGAAGTCGTTCGCAACGATAAACTTTTTAAAGTGACCGTAAAAGGCAAAATAGTAAAGATATCGCTGGACAGACTGAAGCCAGCCATTTTGGTGAACGATTCGCTATCTTCTCGACTCCTGAAACAGCCTCAACTCTTGAAACAACTGCTTCGACTCCCGGAACAGTCTCAACTTCTGACACAACAGAACCATCTCACATCACACGATCCGACAGAACTGTCAGATTTCCAGTTCGTTTGGTGGAAAATTAAATGTATCGTTTGCACTAGGAAGGGGGTACTGAGGTGCCTCTTCGATCCAGAATAACCAATGAACATTGTTTATAAACTCTTTAACAGATGGCGCCACACGCCCAGCTCCCAAGGACTCTGTGGAAGCAATAAGAGACTGTCAATGGGTCAGTTGCTGAACTCACGCCGCGAATGTAGTACGAAAATTCACCTTGCTCCGCGACGAAAACGTGTCGCGTGATAATTTCTAAATGTATTTGATTTTTTATAAGTTTTATTAAATTTGTATTTAACTAAATATGTTCGATTAATATTTTACGATATATGCTGTGTTTTCGGTAAAAATGTCGAATGCATAAAGGATGTATTAAGATTGTGTTAGCCGTGATATATAATAACCACATAGCAACCTCATACACCATCTCACATATCAATGTGAGACCTCACTTTTTAATTTGGATGAAAAGTTTGTTTTAATAAACATGGGTTATGGGCCGTTCTCTTTGCCTGGTAGTGAGAATTCTTAGATATTTAATTAAGAGATGGTGTTAACGTTAAACAGGTTAAAAGTTGAAAGATAAACAGCAAACTAGAGCTAAAAATGAAATCGAAAAATTGAATAACTTTAATTATGCCAGCTGGAAAGACGATGTTTCAACACTTTTAATGGACAAAGGGGCATATGACCATGTCATTAACAAAGATTTAAAGCTAATAAAAGAGGGCGACTGCTAAAGAAACTCGCGATTGTGGAATTAAAAAGAATCAAGTTTGTAGTAAAATCTATTTAAATATTAGTAAAGATTTAAAGCCATTGCTTCGTGATACTAAAGTAGCTTCAGATATCTGGGAAACACTATAAGTCCATTTCCAGCCAGCTACAAGGGGAAGAGCAATTGGTATATTAGATGCCTATTTTAGTTGTACATATGGTCCAAATGAAGCTGGACTCTATGAGGTAAGACTTAAAGAAATTTTAGAGAGTATGGGAGGTACAGAAATTGAACTGCCTGAAATTGTTAAAACTTATCAGCTTATTAGATTGCTCCCAAATACATTTTCTGGTATAGTGCAAGCCATTTATAGATGAGAGAGAAAGAATTTTACTTTTGACAAAGTATTAGACGAATTAATATTAGAAGAGGATCGTTTAAAGCAAAGTAGATGTAATCTGCTTAAAGGGGAAAAATCAGCGTTTGAAATAAAGTCTGTAAGGCCAAGAGGAGTTCGAAGAAGAGATAAACCCCAAGCTCAGAATTGTTTTAAATGTGGAAAACCTGGCCACAAGGCAGTTAACTGTAGAAATAACCCTAAAAGTTCTAAAAGGAAATTTATGTGACAAAAGCAAATTTCGGTCAAAATGATGATTTTCAAGATAAGTTTAATCAGATCGATCTTATCTTATTTTTTATGCAAAAGTAATCATTTAAAAATATTGAAATTCAAATGAGATATCTTTAAAAATTTCTTCCATAGGATTAGCAACCGAACCTTTTCACTTGACGAAGTAACCTCCTAAGCTCATAACTTATAGTCAAATCTGTCAAAGAAAAATAAAAAAAATCGAAATTTTTTTCGTTTTTATCAGGTTTTTGTTTTAGCGTGCATAACTGTGTGGTATTTATTTCATTAAAACAATAGAAATGTTTCATTTAGGGCAAGATTCTGTTATAGACAGGTTAATCTTTCACAGGGTTTAATGTAATCAACATATATCAATCTGAATCACGAATACAAATACAGCCAATGAAGTTTTAAGTGAAGGGGCTACTTCAGTCATGCGAAAAGACCAATTCAATAATGTTAATCCTATGAAAGAAATTTATAAAGATATCACGGTTGCATTTCAATATTTTTAAATCATTATTTTTACATTGGATAGCTGAGGTCAACCTGTACAATGACTGTTTGTTACTTTTTCACTATTGACTGCAGGGTTTTTTTCATGAGAATGCTTTCACTTTTGAAACCGGTTCCGAAAATGAAAATGTCCTCATTTAAAATATCTAGAAACAAATTCGAAGGCATAAAAAGCAGTCTTTATACAGATTAATCTCCCTTATTCACTGCAAAAAGAATCATTTAAAAATATTAAAATTCAAACAAGATATCTTTAAAAAATTCTTCCATAGGATTTGCATTAGCGACCGGGTCTTTCACTTGAGTGAAGAAGCCTTCTAAAGTTATAACGTACAGTCAAACCTGTTAAAGCAAACAAGTTGTTAATTTAAAGATCCTGAGTTGTTCGTTGCTCAGAGGTTTTACTATATTTGAATACTAAAGAATATAGATTTGCCGTTTTTTATATGAAAGATAAAATTGGCATTAGAGATATAATTGTACGTTACTTTCATAGCTGCATTGGAAGATGTTTTGCTTTCCTTCCGTTAAGTGTTCGTGTTAGGTTGCGGAATATCTTTAAATGTAATTTTCGGTTTCGGGTACGGTAGAACATCCTTGTAGAACTTGTTTGTACGCGAGTGAGTGAAGTGTGTGTCTAAATAAGGCTGCATTCAGATTGCAACACTTTCAGTTCAACTGAATTCTTGGAAGAGCCTTTTGTATAGGACCCATTTGAGGTTTCCTCATAGTAGAACGGAGAGGTTGGTTGGTTGTATAGGGTTTAGTGGCACAAAATCCCCTGCGGGACATGCTGCGCCAAAACAAAGACAAAAAAACGAAAATCTAAGAGGAACAAGATCAGGATGTCTGGATGGGGCACCCCATCCAGATATAGTGTAAAAATTTTTTTAATTTAAAATAATATTACAGCATAGAATAAAAGGTAAAGTTAAAACAGTAAGAAGACTCATTTGGATAGGGTTCCTATCCAAATGTCGTTAACACTTCAAAGTCATAGAAACAAGGTCAAGTCATAGGAACAGAAATAGAGATAAAATAACCAAACAAAAAGTGCTCAGCGCCGCTAAAGAAGTTTTCACTTCAAAAATTCATATTTCAAAATAAAATCCTGCATGTTTTAAAAAAGCAAAAAGTGCCCCATGATGTATTTCCCCAATGAGGTTTGTCAAAATAGGTGATGATGAGTTAAAATATATTCTATACAAGTGCCGGAGGCCCGGACAGTCAGTTAAAAGATGATGGATAGTTGGGCAATCAAAATGACAATGAGAACACATGGGTGCATCCTCCCTAAATAACAAATGTTTATGAGTGATCCTAAAATGTCCAATTCTCAGACGGGTCAGAAGAACATCTGTTTTTCTTGGAAAGTTAGGAGGCCCGGTTATGATCGTTGGTTTGATGTGGTGCAGTTTATTATTGTATTCTAAATTCCAATTTTCCGGCCATTTATTATGAATGTACTGTTTTATAATTAGTTTAACGGCTGAGAATGGAATCTTATGATTTAAAGGGTTAAGGGCAAGTTTTGCTGCCTTGTCCACTTTTTCATTTCCAAAGATTTTCCAAAGATACCCACGTGTCCAGGTGCTCAGCAAAATAAGATACTATAACCTCGATTTGTCAAATTATTATAATGTTCCAAGATTGCTGAAACATAAGGATGTTTATTAGATGATTTTATTGCGTCAATAGCACTATTTGAGTCTGTTTAAATGATGAATGAAGTCTTATGATGATGAGATGTGTGCAACATGGCTCTCTCGATCGCAATCAACTCGGCTGTAAATACCGAAGTTGAAGGATGAAGCCGGTAGCTGAAACTGGTGTTATCAAAGAAAACACCACATCCAACAACTCTACTACTCTTAGAACCATCAGTGTAAATATCTGTATGATTTCTGAAACTGGAACGATGTGCAGCAAACAAATTTTGAAAGATAACAGGTGCAAGATTCTTTTTGTCATACTTTTTAAAGGGATGGAGGGTGGTAATGCTAGAAATTATCCAAGGAGGGAACTTGTGTAATGAACATTGGTGGCTATTAAATGGCTATTTCTAATAGTGTTCCTTATTCTGACACCAAATGAAGGGGTGCAAGATGGACGATGTTGATAAAGAATATCATTTTCAGAATTTAAAATATACGTATGAAGTGGATGGTCATGATGTGAAAAAATACGATAGTACAGGTCCAATGAAAGCTTTTCGCGAATATGGTGTAATGCTGGTTCATTACACTCAACATATAGGCTTAAAACTGGAGATGTACGAAATGCACCAGAACAAAAGCGGAGTGTGCTATGGTGCACAGTGTCTAATTTTTTAAGAACAGAATTACGTGCAGAACCATAGATCTGACAGACATAGTCAATTTTAGAGCGGATTATGGATCGATAAATTTTCAGGAGGGAGATACGGTCTGCTCCCCAAGATGTGTTTGAGAGCACCTTTATTAAATTAAGTGATCACTCACACTTTTTGCGTAACTACAAAACATGAGGCAGGAAAGTGAGTTTTTTGTCAAAATTTAGGCCCAAAAAGCAGACACTGTCAACAACAGCTATTTGATAAGCTCCAATAAAAATCTCAGGATCAGGATGCAGATCCTTGCGTCTACAGAAGTGCACACAAGAGGTTTTGTCTTGGGATATGATAAAGCCATTTCTGTTTGTCGATTGAATGATACGGTTGATAGCTATTTGTAATTGTCTCTCGATAAAACGCATATCTTGTCCTTTACATGAAATTTTAAAATCGTCAACATAAAGTGTACCCTGAACACTTGGGGGCAATTGGTTCAGTATATCATTAATCTTGATAGCGAAGAAGGTGACACTCAGGACACTGCCCTGGGGTACACCCTCTTCTTGTACATAAAAGCTGGAGAGAATCCCCCAATTCGAACTTGAAAAATTCGAACCGCAAGGAAATTCTTAATAAAAATGAGTAGATTACCACGAAAAACCAAGTTAAAAAGATCACGAAGGATGCCATACCTCCAGGTTTTATCGTAAGCTTTCATCATATCGAAAAATACTGTCACCAGATGGTTGCGTTTTAGAAAAGCAGTCCGTATATGAGTTTCTAAAAGAATGAGGTTATCAATAGTAGATCTGTAGCTACCGATTTTAGTACGTGTAGCTAACAAGAATAATAACTTTTATAACTAATCTTTAACACTTCATACTTTTAAAAAAAAATAACGATAAAATTAAGTTTTTAGAACATGTGCTCGACCGAGCGATAACAAGCACGCAAACTTTATTAGGTCAAAAATATTAACTGGTAGAAGGTACAGTTACAGTCAAAAGATGCACAATAATACACAGTTAAATAAGTGAAATATAAAAATACAAATTATTTTACAAAAACTATTTTAAATATTAGAAATGCATTTTAAAGTAAAGAAACATTATTTTAAATTATTATGTTAGCAAAGAATTATTATAAAACATTTTAATTTGAAAAGATGAATATCATTTAAAAAGTTACTATTTGCGATGCGACACAGCTTACGATTCCAGTTATTTTTGCTGGACCAGTATCGCCAACTGTCGGCATATAATGGCCCGACATTACTCCCCTACCAGTAACTAAGTTACGATAACAGAAATCATGGTAGAGAATAATTAATTACATTTCAAAATAATAATGGAAATAATTTAATGAAAATAATAATAATAATCGTATATATCCACAAAAATCTATTTCTGTTTTCAGTGAGACATTAATTTTAAACTAGTATAGAATAGTTATTAATTTAAATGCAACAACTATAAATGCAACTTTATCCACCATTGGGGGAAGAAAAAGGAAAAAAAAAGTAATATTTATAAATTATATCATAAAATTGTTATTACTCAGAGTAACGTCTTGTAGTAAATTTAAATAATCTCATATAAAAGAAAATTATCTGAAATCTATGAGATTATAAATATTAATGGTTACTAAAATTGAAGACTATTTACTCGATTTAAATACTATATGAAACCATGCTAATTTAAACATGTAATTCAATATTATAAATCATATCATAAACTAAGCAAGAATAGGAGAAATATAAAAAGTATATATAAAATAATTTAAGAAATATTATAACACAATCATAAATTTATCAAGAATAAAAAAGTGACAATCAATCTTTAAAGCGAACTGGCAAATTAACTTTTCTGCCACAACGTGTTGTTGAAGGCAATATTTGATCATCAGAAATGACTTGTGGAGTATGGAAGTGACTAGGCATGTTAGTATTCTCTGGAATTACATCATGTGTCAACATATAGGCTGACTTAAGCCGGTCAATTGAGATATTGACATTTTTGCCTTTTATTTTCAAAGTATAATATTTATCATATTTATGGACTACCAAAAAGGGTCCTTGGTAGGCCGGTTCTAGCGGTTTTTTTACTCGGTCTACCCTAATAAACACCTGGGAGCAAGATTTTAAATCCTTATGTACAAATATTGTTTTTTGTGTTGCCTGTTTTGTAGGCATAGGTTTTAATTGCTCCATATAATTCTGTAGCTGAGTCACAAAAGTGTCAGAATCTGTACTGACTGTTGGTTTATCAAAAAATTCACCTGGCAGTCTAATATTTGTACCATAAACCATCTGTGCTACAGAATGATTCGTGTCACTTCTGATAACTGATCTTAGTCCTAAAAGCACTGTTGGTAAAATTTCAGTCCATTTCACATTGTTGTGTGCTTTAATAACTGTTTTTAAAGTTCTGTGAAAGCGTTCAACTTTGCCCTGACACTGTGGATGGTATGGTGTTGATGTTCGAAGTTTTGCACCACAAATTTCTGCTAAGTTTTTGAGCAACCGAGACTTAAATTGTTTACCTTGATCTGTTATGATTGTTCCTGGCACACCGAATCTACAAATCCAATGTTCATAAAATGCTTTGCTCACTGTTTCAGCAGTATTTTCAGGCAAAGGGACAACTTCTGTCCAACAAGAAAATCTATCGATGCAAGTTAAACAATAAATATGTCCATTAGATGGAGGCAAAGGTCCAATTAAATCAATATGCACAACATTAAATCTTTCATCAGGTTCTTGAAAAGTAGAAAATTTAGATTTGGTATGTCTATTTACCTTGGTCTTTTGACAATTAATACAGGTTTGAGCCCATTCTTTTACTTGCTTGTTGATTCCTGGCCAAATGAACCTGGCAGCCATCTCTTTAACGGTAGATTTTATGCCTGGGTGCGACAAGCCATGGATTTGGTGAAAGAGTTCTCTCCTGAATTTGAGAGGAATATATGGGCGAATCTTGTTGTGGGAGGTATCACACCATAATGTTTTTCCAGATGCCAGAGTGTAAGGTTTGAAGTCCAAAGATGTGTCACTAGAACATAATTCTTGGAATTCTGCATCATTACTTTGCTCTTGAGCTATTTCATCGTAGTCGATAACACAGACTGTTTCTATTCTGGACAAGGTGTCAGCAACCACGTTATCTTTGCCACTAATATGTTGGATGTTGGTAGAGAATTGAGAGATGTACTGGAGCTGGCGCAACTGTCTTGGAGAAGCCTTTTCATTTTTCTGTTTGAAAGCAAATATTAAAGGCTTATGATCTGTCCAAATTGTGAATTCGCGACCTTCCAAAAGGTATTTAAAATGTTTGATGGAAAGATAGATTCCCAATAACTCACGGTCATACGTACTATACTCTTTCTGAGTTTCGTTAAGTTTTTTCGAATAGAAACCAATTGGCTTCCACATGTTGTCTTCAAATTGTTCTAAAACTGAACCAATTGCCCAATCTGAAGCATCTGTGCATAGAGATAATGGGAGTCCAGGTTTTGGAAAACACAGAAGTGCAGCATTAGCTAGATCAGCTTTGCACTTTTCAAATTGCTGGATACTTTCATCTGTCCAAGGGACTTTTCTGCGATCCTTTTTCTTTGCACCTTTTAACATCTCATGAAGCAGTGCTTGGGTTTGTGCTGCATCTTTCAGGTATCTGCGATAGAAATTAATCATACCAAGAAAGGTACGTAGATCGTGCAGGGTTTCTGGCAATTTATAACCTAGGATAACTTGGACTTTAGCTGAAAGGGGTGAGGAACCTTTCTCATTAATGAGGTATCCCAAAAATTCAATTTGGTTAACTCCCATTATTGATTTTGCAACATTAATGCGCAGGCCATACTTATTTAATCTCTCAAATACTATTTTTAGGTGCTCCTTATGCTCGGCTTCTGAGCTCGAAGCAACTAGCACATCATCCAAATAGGGAAACAAAAAATCTAACCCCTGAAAAACTTGATTAATAAATCGCTGGAACGTGGCAGGAGCATTCCGGAGGCCAAAACTCATGACATTGAACTCAAACAATCCGAATGGGGTAATTATTGCAGTTTTGGGCTTGTCTTCTTCAGCTATTGGAATTTGATAATATGCTTTGAATAGATCAAGCTTAGAGAAAATAACTGTATCTTTTAATATGTTATGAAAATCTTCAATTCGGGGTATGGGGTATCTGTCTGGAATGGTTTTGTCGTTTAATCTTCTGTAATCCCCACAAGGAGTTAGGGTGCCATCTTTTTTATTAACCAAATGAAGGGGACTGGCCCATTGGGATTTTGAAGGTCGGATTATGTTATTGTCAAGCATGAATTGAAACTCCTGTTTGGCCAACGCAAGCTTTTCAGGACTTAGTTGTCGTGCCTTGGAATGCACTGGTGGACCTGTTGTTTCAATGTAATGCTTAACTTCATGTTTAACTGATTTATTTAAAATATTAGGTTTCGTAATATCAGGATATAAATTTAATAAATCACTAAATTGGGATGTACGATCAAACGTAGTTATAAAACACTCATCAGAAATTGTTGAAATTTCACTTTTTACAGACAATTGTGTGATGCCATCAATTAATTTACGTTTATGTATGTCAATAAGCAAATGAAAATGATGCAGAAAATCAGCACCAATGATTCCTTTACTCACCTTGGCTACTATGAATGGCCATTGAAATGCACGTCGTAAACCAAGATCTAGTGTCAGTGTTTTTATACCATAAGTTGGTATTTCAGTACCATTGGCAGCATATAACACATATGAGCATGGTTGTTCTGCTTTTACGTTTGCTGGAACCAAGGACACATCAGCACCACTATCGACTAAGAAGCGCACACCAGTTTTTTTGTCATGAACAAATAGTCTGTAGTTGCGGCAATCTATGTTCTTTGCAGCAGGACTTGCCGCTGACTCTACTGCTGGGAGGAGTTTTCCGCTTGCTGCCAACTACAGGGTTGTTTACATTTCTCATGAAGACATTTTTTTCCAAATCTGAAGTGGTAATAGCAAAGCTTACCATTAGGATCATAACGCTGGCGGGATTGACTTCTGTATCTGCCAGCACGGCGATGAGGAGTACGACTACGAGATCGTTGAACATGCAAACTTGCAATCTGCTGCTCCAAGCTGGAGATCTTATCCAAGAGGGCTGCATAGCTGGGAGTCTCTTTATCAACTTTGGCAAGTTCCATATTAGGGTTCAGTTCAGTGATTTTATCAGCCATTTTGGCCAATTTTTCTAAATCTTCATCACTGACAACAATTATGTTTTTCACGGAATCCGGGAGCTTTTCTAACCAGTGAGTTCTGAGCACTTTGTCTGAAACGTCCTTCGTATCGCCTAATGCTTGCATCTTACGTAAGAGTTGGCTGGACTTCAAATCTCCTAATTCCAGTCCAGTGAGAAGTCGTTTCATGCGCAAATTTTCGCTTTCTTTAAAAGTGCTTAAAAGTCTGTCTTTCGCGGCTGCATACTTATTTGGAGTGTCATTTTGAATTATGTCCCATATATTCTCCATAAACTTCGGGTTCAACTGTACGATCAAATAATTGAACTTAGTTTCGTCGCATGTGATTCCGGCTATCTTGAATTGCGCTTCAATTGTAACAAACCACATTTCAGGTTTTTCTGTCCAAAATGGGGGAATTTTGATGCTAACTTTGCTAGCTTCTGCTGATCCGGAGTTTTGGTCGGTAAGAGGCATTTTGAATAAGTTATGTTAACGAGGGTCACCAATTGTAGCTACCGATTTTAGTACGTGTAGCTAACAAGAATAATAACTTTTATAACTAATCTTTAAAACCAATCTTACACACTACATACTTTAAAAAAAAAAAAATAACGATAAAATTAAGTTTTTAGAACATGTGCTCGAGCGAGCGATAACAAGCACGCAAACTTTATTAGGTCAAAAATATTAACTGGTAGAAGGTACAGTTACAGTCAAAAGATGCACAATAATACACAGTTAAATAAGTGAAAAAAAATACAAATTATTTTACAAAAACTATTTTAAATATTAGAAATGCATTTTAAAGTAAAGAAACATTATTTTAAATTATTATGTTAGCAAAGAATTATTATAAAACATTTTAATTTGAAAAGATGAATATCATTTAAAAAGTTACTATTTGCGATGCGACACAGCTTACGATTCTAGTTATTTTTGCTGGACCAGTATCGCCAACTGTCGGCATATAATGGCCCGACAGATCTACCCCGACGAAATCCGCTTTGAAATGCAGCAAGGCAATTATTTGATTCAAGAACATGAACCAGACGGCAATTAACCATTTTTTCCAAGAGTTTACAAACGCTGCTAGAGAGAGCGATAGGCCTGTAGTTATTTGGGTCACTGGAATCTTTACCTGGTTTCGGGAAAGGAATGACAATAGCTTTACTCCAAGCTTTAGGGAAAGTATGCTCAGTCCAGATTCTATTGTAGAAAGTGAGTAAATTATTGAGAGAAGTAGTAGAAAGGTATTTTATCATGGTGTAAGTAATGTCATCGTGTCCTGGAGCAGATAAACGGGTATTTTGCAAACATCTTAAAAGCTCTGGTTTAGTGAATCGTAAATTATAGTCATAGGACTGTCGTGAATTAAAATTTATGTTGGTAGATTCCATTTGTCTTTTGAAAGCTAAGAAGGGTTCAGGGTATGAGTCTGAGTTAGAGTTGGATGCCAGTGTACTCGCTATTGTTTCAGCAATATTTTTAGGAGATGCTATAGTTTGTCCATTTGTATTTAGGATTGGGATATGGTTTTCTGAATACAGTCCCATACAGTTTTTCACTTTTTTCCAAAGCACTTTACTTGATGTATTGGAGTCAATTTTGGAGACATATTGCATCCAGGATTCACGCTGGCTCTTACGTCGCACCCTTCTAGCATCCGCCCTAGCTTTTTTGAAAGCAATATAATTATTGTTGGTAGGGTAACGTCTGAAAATGCCCCAAGCTTTCTGTTGATTTTTCTTTGCCTTTTTGCATTCATCATTCCACCATGGTTTCCTGTGTCGTGGTATAGAAAGTGATTTTGGAATACTCATGTCTGCAGCATTGATAATACACTGGGTAATATTATCAAGCACATCGTCAATGTCACCATCTATCATATCATTTGTTATTTTAGCAAGGTCCGTGAAAGTTGGCCAGTTGGCTCTGTCATAAATATCACGTTTAGAGTAATTATTAGAGTCCATGTTAGGAGTAGTCTGTGTGATGAAAGTAGGAAAATGGTCACTGCCGTGCAAAGCGTTTGATACCCAAAAGTTCCAATGAGGGTAGATAGATGGGGAGCAGATTATAAGGTCAATAGCATGGAAAGTGCGGGTAGGTTCATGAAAATAAGTATGGTCGCCATTATTGAGCAGGCATAGACCATTGTCAGAGATCAGTTTTTCTATTATTTCGCCACGGCGTATTAGAGTCTTGGTTGCCCCACATCTGGCTATGTGCATTGAAATCTCCCAGAATGATATACGGAGTGGGGAGTTGGAGAAGGAGATTGTCAAGGTCTGAAGACTGAATAGATTGACTTGGTGGTAAGTAGAGTGTACATATTGTTATTAGACGGTTTGAATGTATACGGACTGCAACAGCTTGCAAATTTGTATTTAGACTGATATGAGTTTGAGGTAAATTATTGGAGATGACAAAAGCCACTCCACCAGTAGCTTTATCATTGCCAGAAATTTTTTTCTATATATGGGTGATTCTACGATAAGAGGTAATTTGTACGGCAATCCGTTTAAAACAGATTTTTTATTCTATATGTTGCTATTTTTTGCAATGAATCGCATCATCTTAATATACTTTATTAAATAACATCACGACTAAATGCCTAATTTAAACACATTTTTCTGAAATTTCTTACAAAGTCTAAAAAGTCCCCTCCCCTGGCATGTCCCCTTGCCGGTTTCAATTTAACTTTCAAACAATATATATTTTTTTCCGCCAGATGCTTAGCTAAAGTATGTTTAATTAAAATTTAAGTAATTATACTTACATATTATAAAATAAAAAATAAAATAATTTTGTTAATTTCAAATAATTTTTTAATTAACTTTTGTCCCGCTTTTTTTGTGTCTCTCCCCTGTCAAATTTCGTTCCGCTGAAACAAATATAAATTCAAGGATGGTTATATCGAAAGTAGTGCTTAAGGACATCTATTGGCTTGAAGTTAGCAATACTAAACGCGCAAGCCATTTAAGGGTCGGCCATTTTTAGTTGTTGCGACGCGACCGTGCGTTGTAGTGGTTTAGCACGGTGATTGTGTATCTCCCCTTGTAAGTCATAAAACTTATAATATTCATTTAATTCAATTGCATTTACTGCCCTAATTAAAGAATACGGTAATACTTAAAGTGAAATACACAATTAACCGAAAAATTAATTCAGTCAGTTAAAAAAATTTTAATTTTCACGAAAATGTCTCTCCCCTGCCGTATTTCCCCTGGCACGATAACTGCCAGGGCAGCGAGTCACTGACCAGAAAAAGTTATAAAATATGTATAAAATGAGTTGCCCTTATATGAAAAAGTAAATAAACGGGACAAAAATCATAATTTAAAGGTTTTTGATCGAACTCAAACTTTTCTTTTTGGCCGAATTCTCCATGTTTTTGAACCTCTTATCGTAGAATCACCCATATAGTGTAAGTGCGCAATTTTGCTTTGTCAGTAGGCTTAAGATGGGTCTCCTGTAAAGCTAAACAAGCTAAACATATGGGTTTATTGTCATGAAGAATGTTTCGGATTTCGTCGTATTTATTATGAAAGCCACGGCAGTTCCAAGAGATAATATTAGTCATAAATGAGGGTATTAGATACATGTATCTATGTCATTTTGTTCGGAGGTAATAGACATGCTACTATCTCCATCGTCTAATTCTGCATCTCGTTTAGAATGAATGGTTATAGCATCATCATCCATGCATGTTTCATCTATCTTATTTGTCTGTTTTTGGTGTTTTTCATGTTTAGGCGTTATAGTTTTTTTCTTTTTTGCTTTATTTTCAGGAGCTTCAGATCTATTGTTTGGTTTTGAGGGTGCTGATCTTGATATATTTTGAGTGGTTCTTTTATGAAGTGGTGGTTTAGGAATAAGGGTATGCGATGCCTTTTGAGAGGCATTTTGTAGTGAATTGGAAGCAACAGCATTAGTTGAAGGTGATTGTGTCGATTTTGAAGATTTTCCAGAATTATTAGAGAGGATGGTTTCTTTTTGCATTGTTTGGGATTTAGTATCTGTAGAAAGATCAGTCTGAGTTGCAACTGTTTGATAAGTTTTATTTGTTGTTTTAGATACAGCAGCGGAATATGATACACCAACTTTGGGTGTTCTAGATTCTACTGTTTTCCTTGCTTCAGGGTATGGTATATTTTCTTTCGTACGTATTGTCTGTATTTCTTTTTCCTTTCTCCATTGTTCACAGGATTTAGCATAGGATGGGTGATCTTTTTTGCAGTTTACACAAGAAGGTGGTGCCTGGCATTGAGTACTTTCATGGTCAATAGTGCCGCACCGACCACAAGTGAGTTTACCTCGGCATTGAATTTTGGAGTGCCCAAAGCTTTGACATTTAAAACAACGCAATGGGTTTGGGATGTAAGGTCGGACAGAACATGACAAATATCCAGCCTTTATGTATCTAGGTAGTGTGGTTGTTTTAAAGGTTAGTATAATGTGTTTGGTAGGTATATGGGTTTGATTAGAAGGTATCTGTTGATCTCGGCGGAAAATTTTTATTCTTTTAGCTTCAATAACGTTTTGGTCTGTCAGGTTTTCTAATAGTTCAGCTTCAGTGACATATAAAAGATTTGATTCTGAGATAACACCACGGCATGTATTCAAAGTTCTATGCGGTGATACGGTGACAGCAATGTTGGCAAAGTGTTTACATTTTTTTAAGTTCATTGCTTGTTGATTATTGTTTACTTCGATTAGAAGTTCACCAGTACGGGCTTTTTTTTTATCATTTTCGGCTCACCAATCAGTCCTTGGATAGCTTTAGTAATTAAAAGGGAGAAGTTTTGTCAAATGTCCCTTCTTGACGTTTTACCACAAAAAACCTTTCATGAGTTGTGCTAGCATTAGAGTTGATAATTTTACATTCCTTATTGGAAGTAAAGTCTTCAACTCTATCTGCCCATGATTTTATATGCTCCTCATTATTACTTTGATTTGATTCACAGATCAGTAGGTTATTATTCTCCTTTTGGTGTGGGGCCTCCACTTCGCATATTTGATTTCCTAAATTTGTCGCCATATTAGAGAGAGAGATTAAACAAAACGCCAGGCATCGGGCCTGGTCACCGACCCTTCTTCTTACCGTTACGTCTGGTGCAGGTCTCAAAAGGGCGAAAACTATTTTCAACAGACCCCCACGTTTTTCGACCATTGGGTTAAACTCGATAGCATCTCTGAAGCTCCGGTTCCTATCCAAGGAAAATGGGTAGCCGTAGGTAAGCCTTTACAGCTCTGTCCAACCTACAGCCGGCCCTTACGTCGAAAGGCACCAGTCATCTGGTGTTACTCCTAACAATCACCATGCAAGCATGGCGCCCTTCGTACTTGGAACCAGAGCTCAGAGATACCCTGCACCCTGGGACTCGAGATCAACCTAAAAAGGAAGATCCGAGACGATGAGGTTAAAAGAAACCTCAACACCCAGAGTGTCTCACGTAAATAAAAAAAAACCACTATTGCATAAAAAGTTATGTTAGAGGGAGCTTAAAAAAATGGTGTCTTTTTTGTCTTTTAAACATTTAAATTTTTTTTTCTTTTTTTTTAAACAAAAGAACGATAACAAAGTTAGTATAACAAAGAACAATGAAAACAAAATAATTAGTATAAATATCAAACATGAACAAGAACAATGAGGGATAACAAACTGAAAAGAGAAGATTAAAAAGTGTGAAACAAAGAGAAAAGGATAGACAACTAAAAAAGAGAAGAAAAAAGGAAAAGAGAAAGATCGCTCGGGAACCCGGGGTCGCGAAACCCGTAATTACCTACAGAAGGTATTCCCCTGGGGGAGCGCCAAAACAAAGACAAAAAAAAAAAAAAAAAAAAAAAAAAAAAAAAAACGAAAATTTAAGAGGAACAAGATCAGGATGTCTGGATGGGGCATCCCATCCAGATATAGTGTAAAAAATTTTTAAATAATATTACAGCATAGAATAAAAGGTAAAGTAAAACAGTAAGAAGACTCATTTGGATAGGGTTCCTATCCAAATGTCGTTAACACTTCAAAGTCTTAGAAACAAGGTCAAGTCATAGGAACAGAAATAGAGATAAAAAAATTCATATTTCAAAATAAAATCCTGCATGTTTTAAAAAAGCCAAAAGTGCCCCATGAGGTATTTCCCCAATGAGGTTTGTCAAAATAGGTGATGATGAGTTAAAATATATTCTATACAAGTGCCGGAGGCGCGGACAGTCAGTTAAAAGATGATGGATAGTTAGGCAATCAAAATGACAATGAGGACACATGGGTGCATCCTCCCTAAATAACAAATGTTTATGAGTGATTCTAGAATGTCCAATTCTCAGACGGGTCAGAAGAACATCTGTTTTTCTTGGAAAGTTAGGAGGCCAGGTTATGATCGTTGGTTTGATGTGGTGCAGTTTATTATTGTATTCTAAATTCCAATTTTCCTGCCATTTATTATGAATGTACTGTTTTATAATTAGTTTAACGTCTGAGAATGGAATCTTGTGATTTAAAGGGCTAAGGGCAAGTTTTGCTGCCTTGTCCGCTTTTTCATTTCCAAAGATACCCACGTGTCCAGGTACCCAGCAAAATAAGATACTATAACCTCGATTTGTCAAATTATTATAAAGTTCCAAGATTGTTGAAACATAAGGATGTTTATTAGATGATTTTATTGCGTCAATAGCACTATTTGAGTCTGTATAAATGATGAATGAAGTCTTATGATGGTGAGATATGTGCAACATGGCTCTCTCGATCGCAATCAACTCGGCTGTAAATACCGAAGTTGAAGGAATAAACCGGTATCTGAAACTGGTGTTATCAGAGAAAACACCACATCCAACAACTCTACTACTCTTAGAACCATCAGTGTAAATATCTGTATGATTTCTGAAACTGGAACGATGTGCAGCAAACAAATTTTGAAAGATAACAGGTGCAAGATTCTTTTTGTCATACCCTTTAAAGGGATGGAGGGTGGTAATGCTACCCGTAAGACATGGTGACGTCACGGTGACGTCGTTGTGAAGTCACATTGTGACTTTGTGACCGTCGATGTGACGTCACGTGACGTCGATGTGAAGTCACTGTGACTAAAATGTGAAGTCGTTATGGCCGTTTTAGAGCTCGTTTGTGACGTCGCATTGTGACCACTTTGTGACGTCACGATGTGACCAAAATGTGAAAAATGTGTCATTTGTGACAAAATTGTCATTAAAACTGTGACTATTTTGTGACGATAGTGACAAGGTTGTGAAGACAGTTTGCGATTATTTTTTGATTTGTGACAAATTTGTCACTAATTTGTGACGGTGGCAGCATTGTCAATGTTGTGAAGTTACACTGGGACACAATTATACAGTTATGAATAATGTTATACAGAGTAAAATCCCTTACATCTATAATTTTATTATACTTTGGCGATACATGTCAATTAAAACTTGGGAGCTGCTATAAAAAGAATGTACCAAAACAAAGTCACTGAATCAAAATGTAATGCCATGCAGACTTTAATCTTTGATACATTTTTTTCTGTTGCAATGAATGAGAATATTTAAGACAGTTGAATATTCGATCTGTCACAATTATTTGAAATTTAGCAATTTGTTTTTCTAATAAGCATTAAAATTATCATAAAAACACTTCCTTTAAGGTCACTAGTCACAGGAAAAGACCCGGATGATAATGTAAAGTCTGCGGAAGCTCAAATTTTAATATTTTTGCATGATTTTTTGCATAGGATAGCTGAGGACGATCTACAACCGGCCTTTTTTTTACTTTTTAAATTTTGCTTATATATTTTTTATATTATGATCGTTTCAATATCAGAACCGGTTTAAACCAGTTTTGAAATTTAAAATATTTTTTTTTAATCTGAAACCAAAATTGAAAAAATAAAAACTAGGCTGGTTGTGGATCGCCTTCAGCTATCCTATGAAAAAAATCATGTAAAAATATTAAAATTTGAGCGAGATATTTGAAAAGAATGCTCCCACAGACTTTACATTATCATCCGGGTCTTTTTCTGTGGCTAGTATTGCAACTTAAAGGAAGAGTTTTTTTCTTTTTACTTTTAATGCTTATTAGAAAAACAAATTGCTAAATTTGAAATAATTGTAATAGATCGAATATTCAATTGTCCTAAATATTCTCATTTATTGCAGCAGAAAAAAAATATGTAACGAAGATTAAAGTCTGCATAGCATTACATTTTGATTCAATAACTTTCTTTTGGTACATTCTTTTTATAGCAGCTCCTAAGTTTTAATTGAGATGTATTGCCAAAGTATAATAAAATTATAGATGTAAGTGATTTTACACTACATAACAATATTCATAACTGTATAATTGTGTCCCAGTTGAACTTCACAATATTGACAATGCTGCCACCGTCACAAAGTTAGTGACAAATTTGTCACAAATCAAAAAATATTCGCAAACTGTCTTCACATACTGTCTTCTATGAATATTAAAATATTATTAAAACATGCAAAGAGGAATTATAAAAAAATTAAAGCTAAATATTTATTAGTATATTAATAAACAAAAAAAAAACATTAAGGGGATATCCATAACTGGAAGGCTGTCCATCATATACACATCTACCTAATAAAAATTCCGACGATAAACATAAAATAGAACAACAAATACGTTAATTATAATTATTAATATTTTATTTATAATATTAGAGAGTATTTATAATACCCACTTTAATCACGATGTATACTAATACTACATATAATGGATATTTTGAAATTTACCTCTGTAAAATGATTCATTAAAGGAAATAATAAAAGTGCCTGGAATGAAAAAATATAATAAAATACAGTTATTACTTTTTAGATTCATACCGTTCAAGTATTTGCGTTATTTGTTTTAAATACAATCATGTTTAAATTCTTATTGATTGTCTTAACTTCCAAATTCTCTCTGAAAACATTCCAATAAGAATATTTACAACTGAAACGTTTTCACCCACAATGACTTTCTATTAAAAATTTTTATAACATTTCACAGGTTAAAAAATACATTAAACAATCATTAATGTTATTGTTTTTTTTGTTTTTTTAATATCAAACATCTACGATTTCTTTTAATAATTCTTCTCGTTCTCTTATAAATTCCTCTTCTGAGCGGATGCATTTTTTTAAATAACATTATGCAATGTTTCCGAAGATTACTTAATACAAAAATTAAAAAAGGATGTTTGTTAATAATTTTATTCTATAAAAAAGATTCTTTATTACAAAATATAATTATCTTTAAATGTTTAATAATTATATTAACAATTTATTATAATATATTTTCACATGATTTTATGTTTATGGAAACATTTTAACCAATTATTTTAAAAAAGGAAATAACGCAGATTAAAATCACTACCTTTGACAACCTAATCCAAATTATTAATAATCAATTTTTTTATGTCAACAAAATAAATAATGGATGTATTAGACTTTATTAAGTTAATAAAGCATTAATGTTTTATAGCATGTTTTTGAAAGGTAATTAAAATCCTTCTCAGAATCTATATAATAAAGGCCAAACGTATCTGTGCGTAACGCATACGTCATGTTTTGAATGGCAACACTTTTCGATGAAATTTTAATTTTGCAATTTTCGCTATTGTAAAATTTTAAACTTCTAGACATAGCACGTTTTCGACATTTATACCATCGTATGCAGAAAAATATGCACGTTTAAATGCAGTTTGTTAGAAAACAGTATCTCAATTTGTTTTTGAGATATTAATTTTTTTATAGTTTTTAGTTCATTTTCTCTAATGGTGGCAACTTAAGTATCGCATTTGTGTGGGAAAGAAAGGAAAAAATATCCATAGAGTGAAAAAAAGGAAGATGAATAGAGATGCAGTTTGGTGGCAGCAGGTGACGCTAAAAAATCATCTCTAAAATTCACTGCATTGCATCAAACACAACCACGTGCTTTCGCAAAAAAGGAAAACCTTTAGCGATACAGTTTTAATTCATAATACAATGAAATGCTATTTTAGAATGCTAAAATATAATTATTATTTTTTTTTTCATTTAGAGAAAAAATGATGTTAAAAGATTCGGTCTCTGTTCTTAGAGATTGTTTTGTTTGGCCCGAATAAGAGACTTAAATTGGAAGAACAACGCCCATGAAACCGTTTTAATTGCATACTTCACCTCCATTTATCTCTTTTCTCCGTGAAAAATAACAGATCACTGTATATTTTAGTTGCCATTTTTTCAAAGTAATTAAAAAAATAGTAATTAAAAACGCGTCATCTCAAAATGTCGTCGGCTATAAAACCCAGTGAATGTTGTTGGTTTTATTTCGTTTTTTCCTATCAATTTAATAACTTTTAGTTCCTTGCAAAGTTAATTTACAAAAAATACATCAATTAATCTTTACAAAAATGTATTTTAAAGAATATCTGTGTATCATATTTTCTTAGTTGATTTTATAAACTGAAATAATGCAATTTTATTCTTTGGCAAGATCTTTGGCTAATAAATTCTATCTTACGTCTAATACGGAAGTACCGATAATTTTCAAAGCTTTATATGATAACATAATTAATATTTTTCATATAAAATTGCTATTTGGAATTAGTTGGCAGTTTAAAAAGCATATTACGTAGGAAAAATTTATTAGACTTTTGAATTTTAATTTTTAAAAAAGTTTTTCACCTTTACTCTGTGTCCCGGGAACCCCGGGTTCGGTGTACTAGTAATAATAATAATAATAAATGCAACCATGAAAAATAATTATTTTCCATACCTTTTTTCCATCGAATTCATTCGTTCTAGTTTCCATCCAATTCATTCGTTCTTTTTGCTGCAGAAACTAAATCCGATAATAATTAAAGTGGCAAAGACCAAATCATTTTAACAATCAAAGCCCCCTTAATTTCCTCGGACTTATGTTTATAAATTCCAGTCAACTAACTTCTCGCGTCTTCTATCATCAATTTAAAATACTTTTGTTTACGTTTATTTATTCTTTCGCTTGCAGACTATAGAATCTAGCGAGAGTCCTAACTATCGTGCAAGGCACTCTCGTTACCAGGGTTTGTCAACATCAGCGCTATTTTATTTTCCCAGTGTGCCTTGCGCTAGTTAGCTGTTGTTGTGATAGTAAATAGAAGTGTAGGTTGTTTATTTCGGTAAAATTTCTTAAAAGGTGTTAAAAAATAATAAAGTATCAAAATTACATGTTAAAAAAATGTTTAACAAAATAAACAAATAAATAAACAAACGAAAAATAAAAAAAATAAAAAAAAAATATTTCTGGCATGTGACATTCCTGTTACGTCATTTCTCATATGGTTTTATTTTTCTTAACCGGAGCTGTTTAATCTCTGGTTACGAGAGTAGCCTGCACGGACTCCCGCTAGAGTCTTGTCTTGCAGACGATTTTCACTTTCCGTGAGCATGACCGTTTTGTTTTTTCTTTTCTTATGCAATATTTTGGAGTTTAAATACGCAATAATTTTATGGGAGTGATTCTGATCATTTTTTTTTATTTGAAAAATTTTTTAATGTATTTTTATTTTTTATTTTTATTAGTTTCAAAACAATTCAAGTTAAAATAAATTGTAAAATCATTTTTTTCTTTTTTTGTAAATAATAGTTAATAATAATCACAATTAAAGTTTATTAGATAAAATTTTGTTTAAGTTTTTAAAGATAATTGATTTAACGCTAATAATAAAAAAAAACTTGTTTTAAAATGAAGTTTGTATCACATGTGAACATACATAGTATCTTCTTAATACAAAAAAGAGGGGTTATAGAGGATAAAAGCTTTTTATTTGTGTCTTTCGATTCGATTTCGGTCTAAAAATCTTTTTTCAGTCTATCCTAATTAATAATTATGTGTAATACGTCCATTTTTTAATACAAATATTTTTCTATATTTACACACACATTTTCACTGTCAAGAATAACAAATTACTCATTTGATTTGAAATGTTAGATAAACATCCATACATTAATGTTTAAAATTATTTAAATGTTTTGAAATGATAAAAACGTTATGTAATATATAACTGCATTTTTTTAATGACATTTCATAGTGACGTCACAAAAACTTTTTCAATTGACAGAAAAATATTTTTTCCATTAAATAACATCTTTTGAAGAATTTTTGTATATATTTTTTAATTTTCTAAGAAGGTCACATTTCAGTCACAATGTGACGTCACTGAGGGGTAGCATTTTGGTCACAGATGTGACGTCACATTTCAGTCACAATGTGACGTCACTGAGGGGTGGCATTTTGGTCACAGATGTGACGTGACCACAGTGACTCACAGTAACGTCACTGTGACGTCACTGTGAACATGCATGCTATGTGGGTAGAAATTATCCAAGGAGGGAACTTGTGTAATGAACATGAGCTTACCTCAATATTGTTTAAATGGCTATTTCTGACCGTGCACCTTATTCTGCACCAAGTGAAGGGATGCAAGATGGTCGATGTTGATAAAGAATATCATTGTCAGAATTTAAAATATACGTATGAAGTGGATGGCCATGATGTGAAAGTATACGATAGTACAGGTCCAATGAAAGCTTTTCGCGAATATGGTGTAATGCTGGTTCATTACACTCAACATATAGGCTTAAACCTGGAGATGTACGAAATGCACCAGAACAAATGCGGAGTGCGCTATGGTGCACAGTGTCTAATTTTTTAGGAACAGAATGGACCTTATGCACGTGACGTCACACGCCAGATCTGGCGGTATGCTAACCTGTTATTCTAGTCACTGCACCGCCAGAATGCCTGAATGCGCAGGCGCAAACATCGCTAGCAGACGATTTCAGCCTTTCTGGATACATTTTAACAGAAAATTTACAAATTTAGAGAATTTTCTTGCAAGCAGATCAACAATTTTGAATTTATATTAGAATATATTAAGTATATGCTGCTTCAACAAAGAATTTTTTCCGGCATTTCTAACAAAGAAGCATTAATAATTTACACTCCATAGACTGCTATGCTAAACACCGCCAGTAAATACCGCCAGCAGACGAATTTTAGCCTCGACCTCAGCTTGTGTGTATAAGGTCCATTACGTGCAGAACCATAGATATGACAGACATAATCAAATTTAGAGCGGATTATGGATCGATAAATTTTCAGGATGGAGGTACGGTCTGCTCCCCAAGATGTGTTTGAGAGCACCTTTATTAAATTAAGTGATCGCTCACACTTTTTGCGTAACTGCAAAACATGAGGCAAAAAAGTGGGTTTTTTGTCAAAATGTAGGCCCTAAAAGCAGACACTGTCAACAACAGCTATTTGATAAGTTCCAATAAAAATCTCAGGATCAGGATGCAGATCCCTTCGTCTACAGGAGTGCACACAAGAGGTTTTGTCTTGGGATATGATAAAGCCATTTCTGTTTGTCCATTGAATGATACGGTTGATAGCAGTTTGTAATTGTCTCTCGATAAAACGCATATCTTGTCCTTTAAATGAAATTTTAAAATCGTCAACATAAAGTGTACCCTGAACACTTGGGGGCAATTGGTTCAGTATGTCATTAATTTTGATAGCGAAGAGGGTGACATTCAGGACACTGCCCTGGGGTACACCCTCTTCTTGTACATAAACGCTGCAGAGAATCCCCCCAATTCGAACTTGAAAAATTCGAAACGCAAAGAAATTCTTAATAAAAATGGGTAGATTACCACGAAAGTCCAAGTTAAAAAGATCACGAAGGAGCCATACCTCCAGGTTTTATCGTAAGCTTTCATCATATCGAAAAATACTGTCACCAGATGGTTGCGTTTTAGAAAAGCAGTCCGTATATGAGTTTCTAAAAGAATGAGGTTATCAATAGTAGATCTACCCCGGCGAAATCCGCTTTGAAATGCAGCAAGGCAATTATTTGATTCAAGAACATGCACCAGGCGGCAATTAACCATTTTTCCAAGAGTTTACAAAAGCTGCTAGAGAGTGCGATAGGTTTGTAGTTATTAGGGTCACTGGAATCTTTACCTGGTTTTGGGAAAGGAATGATAATAGCTTTACACCAGGCTTTAGGGAAAGTATGCTCAGTCCAAATTCTATTGTAGAAAGTGAGTAAATTATTGAGAGAAGTAGTAGAAAGGTATTTTATCATGGTGTAAGTAATGCCATCGTGTCCTGGGGCAGCGAACGGCTATTTTGCAAACACCTTTAAAGCTCTGGTTTAGTGAATGGTAGATTATAGTCATAGGACTGTCATGAATTAAAATTTATGCTGGTAGATTCCATTTGTCTTTTGTAAGATAAGAAAGGCTCAGGGTATGAGTCTGAATTAGAGTTGGATGCCAGTGTACTCGCTATTGCTTCAGCAACATCTTTGGGAGATGCTATAGTCTGTCCATCTGTATTCAGGATTGGGATGCGGTTTTCCGAACACAGTTCCATACACTTTTTCACTTTTTTCCAAAGCACTTTACTTGATGTATTGGAGTCAATTTTGGAGACATATTGCATCCAGGATTCACGCTGGATCTTACGTCGTACCCTTCTAGCATCCGCCCTTGCTTTTTTGAAAGCAATATAATTATTTTTAGTTGGGTAACGTCTGAAAATGCCCCAAGCTTTCTGTTGATTTTTCTTTGCTTTTTTGCATTCATCATTCCACCATGGTTTCCTGTGTCGTGGTATAGAAAGTGATTTTGGAATACTAATGTCTGCAGCATTGATAATACACTGGGTGATATTATCAAGCGCATCGTCAATGTCACCATCTATCATATCATTTGTTATTTTAGCAAGGTCCGTGAAACTTGGCCAGTTGGCTCTGTCATAAATATAACGTTTAGAGTAATTATTAGAGTCCATGTTAGGAGTAGTCTGTGTGATGAAAGTAGGAAAATGGTCACTGCTGTGCAAAGCGTTTGATACCCAAAAGTTCCAATGAGGGTAGATAGATGGGGAGCAGAATAAGGTCAATGGCATGAAAAGTGCGGATAGGTTCATGAAAATAAGTATGGTCGCCATTATTGAGCAGGCATAGACCATTGTCAGAGATCAGTTTTCCTATTATTTCGCCACGGCGATTAGAGTCTTGGTTGCCCCACAGCTGGCTATGTGCATTGAAATCTCCCAGAATGATATACGGATTGGGGAGTTGGAGAAGGAGATTGTCAAGGTCTGATGACTGGATAGATTGACTTGGTGGTAAGTAGAATGTATATACTGTTATTAGATAGTTTGAATGTATACGGACTGCAACAGCTTGCAAATTTGTATTTAGACTGATATGAGTTTGAGGTAAATTATTGGAGATGATAAGAGCCACTCCACCAGTAGCTCTATCATTGCCAGAAAAATCTTTTCTATGTATAGTGTAAGTGCGCAATTTTGCTTTGTCAGTAGGCTTAAGATGGGTCTGCTGTAAAGCTAAACATATGGGTTGATTGTCATGAAGAATGTTTCGGATTTCGTCGTATTTATTATGAAAGCCACGGCAGTTTCATAAGATAATATTAGTCATAAATGAGGGTATTAGATACATGTATCTATGTCATTTTGTTCGGAGGTAGTAGACATGCTACTATCTCCATCGTCTAATTCTGCATCTCGTTTAGAATGAATGGTTATAGCATCATCATCCATGCATGTTTCATCTATCTTATTTGTCTGTTTTTGGTGATTTTCATTTTTAGGTGTTATAGATTTTTCTTTTTTGCTTTATTTTCAGGAGCTTCAGATCTATTGTTTGGTTTTGAGGGTGCTGATCTTGATATATTTTGAGTGGTTCTTTTATGAAGTGGTGGTTTAGAAATAAGGGTATGCGATGCCTTTTGAGAGGCGTTTTGTAGTGAATTGGAAGCAACAGGCTTCCTACAGCAGCGGAATATGATACACCAACTTTGGGTGTTCGAGAGTCTACTATTTTCCTTGCTTTAGGGTATGGTATATTTTCTTTTGTACGTATTGTCTGTATTTCTTTTTCCTTTCTCCATTGTTCACAGGATTTAGCATAAGATGGGTGATCTTTTTTGCAGTTTACACAAGAAGGTGGTGCCTGGCATTGAGTACTTTCATGGTCAATAGTGCCGCACCGATCACGAGTTTACCTCGGCATTGAATTTTAGAGTGCCCAAAGCGTTGACATTTAAAACAACGCAATGGGTTTGGGATGTATGGTCGGACAGAACATGGCAAATATCCAGCCTTTATGTATCTAGGTAGTGTGGTTGTTTTAAAGGTTAGTATAATGTGTTTGGTAGGTATATGGGTTTGATTGGAAGGTATCTGTTCATCTCGGCGGAAGATTTTTATTCTTTTAGCTTCAATAACGTTTTGGTCCTTCAGATTTTCTAATAGTTCAGCTTCAGTGACATATAAAAGATCTGATTCTGAGATAACACCACGGCATGTATTCAAAGTTCTTTGCGGTGATACGGCGACAGCAATGTTGGCAAAGTGTTTACATTTTTTTTAAGTTCATTGCTTGTTGATTATTGTTTACTTCGATTAGCAGTTCACCAGTACGGTTTTTTTTTTATCATTTTCGGCTCACCAATCAGTCCTTGGATAGCTTTAGTAATTAAAAAGGGAGAAGTTTTGTCAAATGTCCCTTCTTGACGGTTTACCACAAAAAGCTTTCATGAGTTGTGCTAGCATTAGAGTTGATATTTTTACATTCCTTATTGGAAGTAAAGTCCTCAACTCTATCTGCCCGTGATTTTATTTGCTCCTCATTATTAATTTGATTTGATTCACAGATCAGTAAATTATTATTCTCCTTTTGAAGTGGGGCCTCCACTTCGCATATTTTATTTCCTAAATTTGTCGCCATATTAGAGAGAGAGATTAAATAAAACGCCAGGCATCGGGCCTGGTCACCGACTCTTCTTACCGTTACGTCTGGTGCAGGTCTCAAAAGGGCGAAAACTATTTTCAACAGACCCCCACGTTTTTCGAACATTGGGTTAAACTCGATAGCATCTCTGAAGCTCCAGCTCTTTTCCAAGGAAAATGGGTAGCCGTAGGTAAGCCTTTACAGCTCTGTCCAACCTACAGCCGGCCCTTACGTCGAAAGGCACCAGTCTTCTGGTGTTACTCCTAACAACCACCATGCAAGCATGGCGCCCCCCGTACTTAGAACCAGAGCTCAGAGATGCCCTGCACCCTAGGACTCGAGATCAACCTAAAAAGGAAGATCCGAGGCGATGAGGTTAAAAGAAACCTCAACACCCAGAGTGTCTCACGTGTATAAAAAAAAACCACTATTGTATAAAAAGTAATGTAAGAGGGAGCTTAAAAAAATGGTGCCTTTTTTGTTTTTTAAACATTTTTAAATTTTTTTTTCTTTTTTTTTCAAACAAAAGAACGATAACAAAGTTAGTATAACAAAGAACAATGAAAACAAAGTAATTAGTATAAATATCAATCATGAACAAGAACAAAGACGGATAACAAACTGAAAAGAGAAGATTAAAAAGTGTGAAACAAAGAGAAAAAGATAGACAACTAAAAAAAAGAAGAAAAAAGGAAAGGAGAAAGATCGCTCGGGAACCCGGGGTCGCGAAACCCGTAAATACCTAAAGAAGGTATTCCGCTGGGGGAGTAGAACGGAGAGGAATTAACAAAAGAATCGGGTAGTAAGCAATCCACCCTAGTAGATTTTTTTTTGCCGGACAACCGTCCCTTTCCTGCAAAACTCATTAAAGAAAAAAAAATAAAAATAAACACTGCGTCGCCCCAACAAACGAGCCGACACCAAACTTCAAAAAGTGGTCAGATCTGTTTGGGCCTAGGACCCACGGACTCCCTTTGACACAACGGGTATACAATGAAAGCCAGCCCTGAGGGGCAGGAAGACCTTTTGTAATGTTTTATGTTATAAGGAAAGGGCATGTTTACAAACAAACACTTCTGTCAACCAATCTACCGCTACATTTTTGTCATAGCGATCATTGTAGGAATCATCTTGACGACGTAGCCCAATCATAGCAAGCAGACAACCATAATAAAATATGTAGATCAATCAGAATGCCTGAATTCATATGTAGAGTGGGTGCTGAAACGAAGCACGGGCGAAAACAGCTTGCCCACACTAATAAGAGCCCACAGTGATGTCAACTGCCCTTTCCTTATTCTAAGGGAAAAGACAATGATAAGATTTTACAGACATGGTAATCATTATATCTTTTCTCACACGTGCATTCAGGGGAAAAGCCATTTTTTTTTGTGCCCAGAAAAAATATGGACTTGGGCGCAGCCATCCGCCCTCCTCCTTCGCAAAGAAAACTTATAATGCGAATTTTATTAGGTTTCTAATAGGCGATTTATATTGAAATTTAAAATATGAAATCATAAAATACGCATACTGAACTATAGAATTAGTTTTTTCAAATTCATGAAAACTTTGAAAAGGTAATCGAAAGGAACCGAAAAATATTCTACTTTATAGAGGTTTCCATACTAGCAGATATAATTGCTGATATTCTTTCTGTTGGAAATATGTTTTTTTTTCATTTATTTAAATTCTGATTTCGTTATGGACAGATTTCACTTTTACAGATTTTATGGTAGCTGTAATATTACAATTGAGGCGTCTAGCTGACAGTTATATGAATTAAGAGTTACGTGAAGATTCTTAATTAAAATAAACAACTTTTAATTAAAACAAGCTAATATTAAACAACGAGAGCGTTCTTGACAAATATCTCACTTGCATTTTATTACTTTTATTTTTATTTTCTTAATGTCGATAACTAAATGTTTTTGTACTTATTTCGATTTCTTTTTTTGTATTTTCTTTCTTTTTTTTTTCTTTTTGCATATTCCGACACATTTCTTTTTAGAAAAAAGTTTGGAGCCCGGTTCTGAAATTTAAAATAGCCTCATATTAAAACAATGCGACAAAAATAGAAAAAAAATTAAAATGCACCACGTATAAAAACATTTTACATTTATTTACTTAAAACAGGTGTCACGAATAAAAATTTAAAATGTTGACATGCTTAGGTTCAATAATAAGAACCGTATTCATAACACATAAAATCAGTAGAAAATAATTGACACTGGATACAAATATAATTTAAAAACCTGAAACACAAACACTGCGCCCCCTATGATCGCAAATAGCCTATGCTACCGCAACTCCCCCTATCAGACTCACTCTTTAAATATTTATTAAGTAATTCTAACCATAAAATCGGAATATCATAAGAAAAAGAATCATTACACACCCTATCGCTCCTAGAATATATCTCGATAGATTCACGGATGGTTGACTTACGGTATAAACTTGAAATGAACACTAATCTACTATCTTTGAAACAAATCTTAACCCCCCTCGTTAAAACAACCTTGACAACGCAGTCTTATCCCTACCAAATTTAATGTCAGATTCATGCTCTCTCCTCCTAATCCCAAGCTTCCTACCTCTCATACCAATATAATAATTAATGTCCCCCCCCCTTCATTCTCATATGGAATTTCATACATCCCCGCGTGATCATCTTGTGCAATCGGATCAAAAACTCTATACAGAAGATGTTTCAATTTAGGAGGTGGTTTAGCAACTAATTCTACCTTAAACTTCTTTAATTTAGCTTTAAGTCTCTCAAAATTACCCTTTATATATGGGAACGATAGCCTTTTAACTCCAGTAACCTCTCCCCTCTCACACGCATTATCAACCAAATTACAATTAATCTGTGAATTATTTTTACCCCTATAATTTTTAACAAGTTTATTAATTTTATCCCTTTTGTAACCATTCGATTTAGCAATACTAAAAATATAATTCAACTCCTCGTTCAAAAAATCATCTGAACAAACATTAAACGCACGATTAATCATGAACCGGAATGTAGAGAACTTATACCCAAAGGGGGAATATGCTGAAAATGGAATAATATGCTGACTACCTATATCCTTCCTATAAACTTTTCTTTTTAAAACGGAACCCTTTCTCATAAGCCGCACGTCTAAAAATGAAAGAGCACGATCTTTTTCTAATTCAAACGTAAACTGAATATTCCTCTCCAGTCTATTAATTTCACCTACAAAATCAATAAAGACTCAACTTCCCCCTCCCAAATTAAAAACACACCGTCAACATACCTCTTCCAAAATATAGGAACTTTCTCAAACTTTGCGAAAATATTCTCTTCGAAAGGTCTCATTTTGAACTCTGCTAAAAAACCCGAATTAGGAGAACCTATAGGGGCACCCATGTTTTGCTTATAAATTTTACCATCAAAAATAAAATAGTTACTTTGCACATCTTTCAAAGTATATTTTATGCTGTCATCATGCATTTCCGCATTGTCAATCCTCCTATTAATTTCACCACAAACTTCAAAAATGTCAATCGACGGAAAAAGTGATTTAACATCCATACTTGCTAATAAACAGTCATGAGGAATCTCAAGTGTCCTAATGCTTTCAACAAATTCCTCAGTGGAATCCACAACATACTCTCATGGCGGCAGTAATTCTTTCAAATTAAGCACAAACGCCTTTTCCAAATAATAAGTGGTGCTTGGCACCTCGTAACGATGAGGCGTAGAGGATACTCTTCTTTATGATCTTTTAATCTACCTATCAAACGTGGAACCACACCTGTTTATTAACAAACAATCTAACATTATCTGGCCAACAGCCTTTTATTCAAAGGAAATTTTTCAATTAAGGAACAATCCATTTCGCTAATGGCTTTTTGCATTTTAACTTTATAATCATTTCGATCCAAAACAGCAATCCTGTTGGACTGTTCCTTAATTGAAAAATCTCCTTTGAATTAAATCCACAAAAAGGGGAACGATATTAGTGCTAATTAAAGATATTACTACTAAGAATTAATGCTATTCAGAAGAAAAGAAAAAAAATAGACTTAAAACATCATAACTTTTTAAGCTGGAATGTGAAAATAAATATTTATTTAAATACCTGTAATTTGTTAAGGTTGTTCTCAAATTCAAAAGAGCTACTTTCTGACACTTACCTGAATTCATTTTTGTTTGAAATTTCATCAAATTGACAAATGTTCTTATTAAAAAAAATATATAATAAAATTTTTTTTATATAATGTTTTCACGGTCCAGCTAGTGTAAAATTCAGCAAAAACGTGCTCAAACCCAGTCGTATAGTAATCAGATAAATCAAACCTGGTTCTTTTTTTTTTCTTTTTCTTTTTCATTTCTTTTTTTTTTTTTACTTTACTAAATTTCTATAGAAAATTTTCTTTTCATACAATTAAGATTCTTTTAAATAATACTGCATGCATACACTATGTGGCCATGAATGACCGGACACTTGCGATTTTAGACGTTTTGATAAATATCTAGAAAAATACACTAGGAATTATTCTGAAAATCCATATGTGCAAACAAAATAATACAGGTCATATATTTTCGCGAAGATTTTTTTCCGAAATTTCATAGGGCAACAAATTGAAAAAGTACGAAGATTTTTTGGATAAACGATCGTTCAAGTATTACGTAAGCATATTTTTAGTCATTTTATGCCCCCTCTCCCTTGTAAGGAAAAATAAGCAAATGCTAGATACCCCCCCCCCCCCCCATCCATTTGCTTTCGTAAGATATTATACCATTCTAATTTGCTGTTTGTCATAAAAAATTACATTTAGCATAGTTGCTTAAGCAATTAGTAATTAGATTATATCATTAATCTAGAAAATTTACTGAAATAGACTTATAGGGGTTGTTATTATTTATCACACTGAACGAAAAAATTAAATAAAATAAAAAATACGTGTGGCACTCGGGGACTGCCGCGGTAAAGCTATTGCATAGCATTTTTTATCAACTTATGCAAAAATACCGCGTCAATGTCTGCCGAAGGATACCGTGCCAGTCTGCCGAACTGAAACGACGTTAGCCGGAGTGTTAGGATTTTTTCTCCTTACGGAATTTCTAGATTCGGTTGCCGCGCTCAAAGCCCGCGATAAAAGCTATGCAATAGCATAATAAATTACCAAACAAAATTAAGGCAAGATTACAGTCTGATTTCACTGATTACAGGAGCGGTTTAAGAGATTACACTCCATTGAGAGACCCCTCGGGGTATTAGCAGCAGATTTGTTTTATTATTAATCAAATCCTTCATTTGAACATGAATTAACATAAATGCACTACACGTCCATCCACTCCAGATTCCTATTTCCTGATCACAGGCATGGCCCGACATTCCGTCATGAACGGCTCCATTATTTTCTCATGTTATTTAGAAGTTTAATTTTCATACATGGCAACATTTCAGTTAGATTGAATGAATCAACATTTCTAATTTTGTCGTTTTTGGATAACTGTTATCTATTATTTTGTGTTATTTTTTTTAATTTTATAGTTTAGTACACGTTAACAAATTTTGAGTTCGCGGAGCCCTTTTTATTGGAGAATTTCTAAGTCTGAGGCCCTTAACCCCATGATAAAGATCTGCCCGATAAGAATCCGAGCTGACAAAAGATGACCGGCATCTCGCGATTTTATACATTTTGTTAAATATCTAGAAATTTACATGAGGAATTTTTGCTGAAAGTCTGCGTGTATAAACATAATTGTAGAGGTCATATATTTCCGTGAAGATTTTTTCCCGAAACTACATAAAAACTCCTCCGAATAAGCTCCAAAAATACGTTGATCTCAAAATGTAGCATAAAAATACAGGGTTGTATCCAAATATAATGTGACATTGTGTATTCTATATTGACAGTAATCAATGGATATATGGTTATAATCCCTCATCTTTTTGCTTTACATTGGGAATAACTGATATTGAGCTTATTCTATCGACGAACACTTTGAGAATCTTCAAAATTTGTTTTTTAGACTTTCACCAAAGTTGCTCTATACATTTAACTAACACAATATGCTAATGAAATTTAGATAGCTTTCAGACATGCACAATTTAAAATTATTTAGTAAACCTGCTCATTTTTTATACAATTATTTTGTTATTCTGATAATAGGATATTGTGTACAATGTTATTTGTCATATTTTCGAAAAAGAATAATATTTTATGTTAAGAACTCTGCAAATTATAAGGAAAAAACTTGGACAAGTTTGGGATTATTTATATAAAAACCTTAATTTATCTATGAGTATACATGCTAGTCTCATAAAAATGAACATAGTTTATTACAATAATCCATTTCATCATAATGCACACTTTGAATACTTTTACTACATTAGTTTTAATAAGGTTATCCAAAAGATAACTTATTCATTCTTAATTTGTTGACAGTCATCTTTGGAGTTTCGGGAAAAAATCTTCATGGAAATGTATGTCCTGTACTTTTATGTTTACACACTTAGAGTTTCAAGGTAATTCCTCATGTATTTCACCGGTCATCTTTGGCCATATAATGTTGTAGTTTCCATCATGAGCCAAGGTTTTCAGTTTGGCCCTTTTCTTGATACAAAATTCCTAAATTTATGTTAAAAAATTCTGAAAATCCAATTTTCTAATATTTATTCCTTAATAGTTTTATTTAACTCTTTCATTACTGAGGCCGAAATTGAACATTACCAATCAGAACTAAAATGACTATAATTTGTTGGAAAATTTTCAAACCCACCTTTTAAAGATTAATGTCAAAGTAGAAGGCATAAATCTTACAAGTGGGAGAAAAATAACATAGAAAGGATTAGCATTTTCCTCTGCATGGGGGAAAAGGAAAAAATTCTGACTGAATATTACCTTTTCCCAAGGAAAAATGTTACTTCTAAGAAGACATTCTTGCGAGAGCTTTGAAACTAAAATGCTGAACTTCTGTTCTTTCAAGTTATCCAGATAAATTGAAACACTTTTTTATGTCAACTTAAAACTCGTAGTACTGCTTTGTACTAAGAGAGAACTGATTTTATGGTTTTCTAAATGTTTTGAGGATTGTTATACCATACTACAATTGCTTAATGTTTTCAGTATAGCAACAGATGTTTAAGGGTTATTCTCTACAATACTGCAAATTTGGCCAAGCAGTCTAACTTAAATGTTACATAGGTAAATTTTCATAAAAATTGGATAAATTGCTAATAATTGGTCAATTGTTGAAGATTTTAATAGGAGCAGAAATCGTTATAAAATTTTAAACAAAAGTACATATTCCCCATTGACTTTATAATTAATTCATAACAATAAATGTGAGGGAATGATGGAATTAAGATGTTTTTACTAATTGTCTTGAAAAATGTAAAATTATGGGAAAAACCAAACTGATTCCTTAAAGAGGAACACATAATATATAATGTATGATAAAATTAAAAATTTTGAAAATTGCTAAAAATTTAGCATTTTGCGTGAGGGAATGACTGCTAATAAAAATACTCTCCAATTTCCTGATTGAAAAAAATTTCTAGAAAATTAACAAAAACTTACTCCACCAATTTATGTTGCTGGACTGACAAGTACTCAAATTAGCTTCCTCTCTGTGAAGAATGCTAGACTGCTGCTCATCTTTAGCGATAGGATATTTCGATAATAGCAATGTGTGAGGGAATGATGGGCTAACATATAATTGTTTGAGTAGACTACATAATAATAGTAAAATTTTTTATTTTTTGTAAGGTGCCAATTAAGAACTTTATTTTGCTTAGGGTGTTTTTAATTATTTTTATTTCTGAATAGAAAAAATCAGGCAGTAAAGTATGGTAGTATGGGTTGGGGAGAGGTGAAGGAATGATATTTGCATGATCTTACATTTTTAAATATTAAATTTATTTTCAAATTTTACTTCCTGTCCCTAATAAACAAACTTTAGACCTTCTAATAAAAGTATAAATAAATAAAAATAAAATGAAATTTAGAGCATTTATATGGCTGGGAAACACCTTTTGCACTATTGTAGAGAATAACCCTTAAATCATGCTGTCCACCCAGTAATGTGTTTTGAAAGATGTCAAAATTTATCAGAGATAGAAATGTTGTAATCACTATGGATATAAATTAAAAACCTTGTCATTTGTCGCAAAAGTTGAAGTTGGAAATAATGTTTTCCTTCAGCATTTTCATAAGGTGAACAAAGCAGAGTAAATTGAGAACTCATGTTGATGTAGTATAGATATTTGAACCAAAAATAATTTCTGTGAAATGTAAAAAAGATACAAAATAAAATACTTCTGATTTGATTTTTTTAAATTTACGGACGGCATAAAAATTGTTTTCTCGTCAAACAAAGCATATTTGGGATTGTTTTGCACTGAAAAACTTTGTTATCTAGCAGCTGTATAAGTTTTTAAATTTTTATTTTATTAGGCAAATTTTTTCTCTTTTTCATCTATTGTCTCACAGAAGAATATTCCCAATTTAAATAGCTCTTATACTAAATCAATCCTTGTGAAAAAGCAATAAAAAAAATTATTCATAACCTCTGTTTTTCAGGGATGTCACTTTTCCGCCAAAAGGCGGATTTCCGCTTTTTTTTAATTTTTAAGAATTTGCGATTTTCATTAAGCGATCACGAAATAAAATAACGATTTTCGTCGAACGATTGTGAAATAAAACAGCGATTTTCGCTAAAAGATTGCAAAGTACAACAGCCTTTTTCGTCAAGCGATCGCGAAATATAACAGCGATTTCGTTAAAAGATAGCGAAATATAACAGGGATTTTCGTTAAAAAGATCGAAAAAAACCCGGATATTTCCATCAAACGCCCGCGATATAAAGCAGCAATTTTCATCAAACGATCGCGAAACGAAGCTGTGATTTTTGTGAAACGAATCTCAATGTGAAATGGCAATTTTTGTCAAAAAAGTCAGATATAAAACGGCGATTTCTGTCACACGATCGCGAAATAAAACGACAATTTTCGTCAAACGATCGCGAAACAAAACGGTGATTTTTGTCAAAGGATTGCGATGTGGAACGATGATTTTCGTCAAACTATCATGATGTGAAACGGCGATTTTCGACAAATGATCCCTAAATAAAACTGCCATTTTTGTCAAACGATCGCGATGTAAAACGGTGATTTTTGTGAAACTATCACAATGTGAAACGGCGATTTTTGTCAAACGATTGCGATGTGGAACGATGATTTTCGTCAAACGATCGCTGCATAAAACAGCGATTTTTGTCAAACAATCATGAAATAAAACAGCTATTTTCGTCCAAAAAAAATATCCTGCAAAATTTTGCTATTCACTCATGGAATATCATCGAATCTATTGCTGGGTTACTTGAATTGGTTTAAAATGATGCGATACATAAAAATCCTCACTGAACCTGCTGCTGGTTTACCTTAATTGATGTAAAATGCTGTGAACTAAAAAAAAATCAATTTTATTTACTCTTATAAATTAAAAGTTTACAACAAAAATAAAAGCTGTAATTCTTTATTTAGTTTATTATAAACAATAAAATTTACAAAATTCACACATAAATGTTGTGAAAAATGTCGTAAATTTTACTTTACGCATAATTTCCTCTTTTTGGCTGTTTTCTGAGTGGCATCCCTGGTTTTTCAAGGGCCTAATTATATACATCTCTACATCATATCGTAGTCCTGTAGAACTATTCAGGATATTGTCACTCTTTCCTCCATTAATGTCGAAATTGTAAACATAGACTTCTTTGAGATGCACATTTTCAGTTCTCTCTTTGCTGGTTTAAGTGGCATGTATTGGACAAAACCAAGTCTCCTTTAATATTTCATCTTAGCTTTGTCTACTTTATAGAGATTTGAAATTTTCTCTTCACATTTTTGAACATGGGCTCCAATTTTTGTGAATCTCATTTTTATTGGGTTCAGTTTCTCAATGTTTTATTGCATAAATCTTTTTCTGCTCATAAGTTTCTTTACCATTTGATTGCCAAGTATAGTTTTTGTAGATCAATAGTCATAGTTTTGGCATAAGTACAATGCTAATAATTAAGAGAATTTTGAAAAAATTTCAAATTTCTCCTACATTTGAAATTATCCAATTTTTGTCATTTCTTGTGGTTATTTTGACGTAAATTGGCATATTTGTTTGTATTAATGGTGATATTAACAGAGTTCATCACTTATAATCTTAAATAACTTAGAACAGATGCACCTGCTTTTAAAGCATGTGCCAGCCCCGGAGATGAAGAAAAATTTTCTAGCACTATTGCAGAATTGTGCACGCATGGAGTCCATTCATAGTAATAAAATTATCATCTGATTCATTATCATCCAAATTGGTTGCATCATTTTGATCAATATTTTCAGTCCTGTTTTTCTTTTCCATCATCATCATCAACTTCAGTTTTGAAGAAATCCAACTCATGTATCTTAATAAAAAAAATATCTAAAGGGCTTAATCTACCAGTCAATCCCTTCCTTCGATTATACATAATTATAGCTACTAAATTATTTGACTATAAATAATGTAGATAACATAATTGTACGGAATATCAAAAAAATATATACATACAGGAAAATGAAAATAAACACACTGGCAATCTATACACTACTTATTTTTAAGACCACTTCATTTCCCGTCTACACCTTTTGTTAATACCTATTTTAGTGAACCAATCAAGTTAACTATGAAGAGATAATCTTCCTAATTTAAATAGCTCTTATACTAAATCAATGCTTGTGAAAAAGCAATAAAAAAAATATTCATAACCTCTGTTTTTCAAGGGGCTATTTAAATGCATCACTACATCATATCGTAGTCCTGTAGAACTAACTATTCAGGATATTGTTACTCTTTCCTCCATTAATGTCGAAATCGTAAACATAGACTTCTTTGACATGCACATTTTCAGTCCTCTCTTTGCTGGTTTAAGAGGCATGTATTGGACAAAATCAAGTCTCCTTTAATATTTCATCCTAGCTTTGTCTACTTTATAGAGATTAAAATGAATTTGGAATTTTCTCTTCACATTTTTGAACATGGGCTTCAATTTTTGTGAATCTCATTTTTATTGGATTCAGTTTCTCAATAATGTTTTATTGCATAAATCTTTTTCTGCTCATAAGTTTCTTTACCATTTGATTGCCAAGTATAGTTTTTGTAGACCAATAGTCATAGTTTTGGCATAAGTACAATGCTAATAATTAAGAGAATTTTGAAAAAATGTGAAATTTCTCCTACATTTGAAATTATCCAATTTTCGTCATTTCTTGTGGTTAATTTGACATAAATTGGCATATTTGTTTGTATTAATGGTGATATTAACAGAGTTCGTCACTTATCAATAATCTTAAATAACTTAGAACAGATGTATCTGCTTTTAAAGCATATACCAACCCCGGAGATGAAGAAAAATTTTCTAGCACTATTGCAGAATTGTGCACTCATGGAGTCTATTCATAGTAATAAAACTATCATCTGATTCATTATCATCCAAATTGGTTGCATCATTTTGATTAATATTTTCAGTCCTGTTTTTCTTTTCCATCATCATCATCAACTTCAGTTTTGAAGAAATCTAACTCATGTATCTGAATAAAAATATCTAAAAGGCTTCATCTACCTGTCAATCCCTTTCTTCAATTATACATAACTATAGCTACTAAATTATTTGACTATAAATAATGTAGATAACGTAATTGTACAGAATATCAAGAAAATATATACATATAGGAAAATGAAAATAAACACACTGACAATCTATACACTAATTATTTGTAAGACCTCTTCATTTCCCATGTACACCTTTGTTAATACTTATTTTAGTGAACCAATCAAGTTAACTAAGAAGAGATAATCTTGTTGACTTTGCTTTAAAAAGAGGCTGTTATCGATTTAAGCATTATTTTATAATGGTATTTGCATTACTTTCTATTTATACTGCTTAAGAGCAAGAATCTGAGAGTGTCACACCTGTGATTCATGCCAAACCTGTGATTCTCCAAAAAATTACCACTTTTTACTTATCTTGTTAAAAGACCAAATCCAGGATTTTTTGCTTCAAAGTTGAGTTGTTCATTTTTTATGGACCCCTAAAGGTCATGTCGTGAAAAAAAAAAAGTTTTTTAACACATGGATATTGCTACAACTAGCAGCTCTTTGCGCGTACAACTTGCCACCAAATTCTTTTTATATCTGGAATGTAAGAGGGTTGAACTTTATATAATAGATGAAAAACCCCTGGCAAGTTTTTGCTGCAAGGTCACAAAAAGATTCATTTTTGCTGTTTTTCATTTTTAAGACCCTATAACAGCTTGCGTGTTCCAGTTGCCATGAAAAAAGAGGTGGCATTTGAAAGCCATGTATTAGCACTTTTAAAAAATGTATATATAATTGAGGCAAGTTCGATGCGCTTTTAGTTAGAGTGCCAAAATCTGAAAAATGTCATTTTTGACTGATATTCCAACTTTCATACCCCCCAGGGGGATACCTTCTTTAGTTATCTATGGGCTTCACAACCCTGGGGCACCTGAGTGCACACACTTTTCCATTTCCTCTTACTCCTTTTGTCTTCCTTTCATCTTTGTTTCACTCTCATCGTGGTTTCCGTTTCGGAGGTGAGGGCAATTCTGTATGAGCTGATATCATCCTGTGTGTCGACTCTTGGAGAAATGTAAACCACCCACGTGTTGGCCGTGCTTGGCGACCTGTGTCCCTGGAAAGGGGGATCCTGGCAGTTGAGGGAAATCAACACACTGGTTTAGGTAGACGTGAGGTGTATATTGGTCCCATATGTACCAATCGGCTGGTCAGCTGACTTTTGTCACTGGCTTTAGGGATCAAGTGAGCGAGCAATTACTAGTCATCTCGTTAAGGGTAAAGACTGACATAGGATTGTCTTGTGACAGTATAGGCCCTGGTTAGCACTAGTGCACGAATGTGCATCCCCTTGTTGGGCTCAGTAGTGGGTGGTGCGTCTGGAATCCGAATTATTTTTTCTCCTACTATGGATGGAGAAATCTCTAATTCAAATAATTTTCTCCCATGTGGAGAGCAACAAATTGTGCAGAATTCATCGTTTACTCGTTTCTTTGTAATTAAACGCACCGATAGCCTCTCAGATAATTCTTTTAAAAGAACTTCACCTTTTCTAATCGCAAAAACCTTCCAATCTGTTTTTGGTGACGGTCACACTCTCAAAAAATTGCAGTCTGGGATTTACTGGTTGAGGTTTCTTCAGCCAGCCAATCACAGCTTCTGGTCAATTGCACTACAATAGGTTCTTTTGCTGTTTTGTTAAAGCTCACCAAACTCTAAATACTAGCCGTGGTGTAATATCTGAACTGGAGCTTTTATTTTCTACTAAAGAACTCTTGGGAAATTTGAAAGATCAAAATGTCATAGATGTAAGGCGGATAACAATTCGCCATAATGAAAAAGTGCTTCGCACAAAGCACATTATTCTGACATTCAATAGCCCTAATCTACCTACAAGAATAAAAGCTGCCTATCTAAGTTGTCCTGTCCGACCTTACATACCTAACCCTCTCCGTTGCTTTAAATGTCAGCATTATGGTCATAATAATATCAACTGTCGTGGCAATGTTATCTATGCTCATTGTGCAGAAGTCGGCCATGACGTTAAATCTTGTGCAAAATCTGAACGCTGTGCAAATTGTAAAGGTGACCATACTGCATATTCTCATTCATGTCCAATTTGGGACCGTGAAAAAGAAATTCTTGCTGTAAAAATCAGTCAAAATATTTCATACCCAGAAGCTCGAAAAGTTGTTGAAACCAGAACCCCATGCATAGGTGTTTCTTACTCTAGTATACTCAAGCAGCAATAAATTAAAAATATGGGATAAACACTTTTTTTTTTTTTTTTTATTTGCACTTCAAAATTTTAGTGGTGTCAGAAAGCTTTAAGTGATAGAAAAAACAAACTATTATTGCCAGTACGTTGTGTGGGCAAATCGGTTAAATGGTTAAAAGTACAGTGGTATGCAGATAGCATTCCCAAGTTCCCTGTCTAAGAAAAAGCGGGTCAATTATTTATAAAACGGCACATTAAAATATATTAAATCTTACAATAAAGCAAGCAGTCTACAACAAATCTTGTCTTAAGCATAAAAAAATATTGATCCTGAAGTAGAAAGAAACATACAAAAATACCTGCTAAAACAAAATATGAATTTTTTCAAAAACTGAATTCATCACTACTTTATATTCATATTTTGTTATTTAACGTTTTTAAAAATTTTATTACAAAAGGTATGAGAGATTTTAAGATGTCTTTTGCCAACATCTTGCTCCACCCCACGACAGCAGATGTACCTACACTGAAATGAAAGGATGTTTAAAGAAAGCACTGTACTGAGTCATCCCTTTCAAAACACAATTTCAATTACAAAAAGCATCATAGATCCTGAAATATATTTTTGTTCTCCCCCCCCCCCCTACTTAAATTATTCGGTATGAGGAAAAGAACAAGAAAAAAGCATTCTGAAAATATCTCCTGTATCTGATTTGAAATAAGGAATATTATTAAAGGAATATTCTGTAAACTCCTTAGTGTCTTTCTATACATAATTTCTAATGTTCAAGCTATTTCGTTATGTTTATGAAATTGAATTAAAATAAGTAGGCATTTCAGTGTATCGAAACGTGTTTATAATAACCTTTTACTGAAATAAAATTTCATCTCTTTCAGTTTTATCAATATTACATGAGACAAAAGCAGATGAAAACATTTAAGAACCAATCATATTTTCCTTTTTTACTGAAAATACAAAAATAACTACTTGATTACCTAAATGCTTCCTTGCTTTGACTCCCCCAGGGGAATACCTACTTTAGGTATTTACGGGTTTCGCGACCCCGGGCTCCCGAGCGATCTTTCTCCTTTCCTTTTTTCTTCTCTTTTTAGTTGTCTATCCTTTTCTCTTTGTTTCACACTTTTTAATCTTCTCTTTTCAGTTGTTATCCCTCTCTGTTCTTGTTCATGATTGATATTTATACTAACTTTTTTGTTAACTTGGTTCTTTGTTCTACTAACACTGTTATTGTTCTTTTGTTTGAAAAAAAAAAAAAAAATAAGAAAAAAAATTTAAAAGTGTTTAAAAGACAAAAAAGACACCATTTTTTTTAAGCTCCCTCATATATTACTTTTTTACAATAGTGGTTTTTTTTTTTTATACACGTGAGACACCCTGGGTGTTGAGGTTTCTCCTAACCTCATCGACTTGTTTCATCCTCTTTAGGAGGATATCGAGTCCCAGGGTGCAGGGCATCTCCGAGCTTCGGTTCCAAGTACGGGGGGCGCCATGCTTGCATGGTGATTGTTAGGAGTAACACCGGAAGACTGGTGCCTTTCGATGTAAGGGCCGGCTGTAGGTTGGACAGAGCTGTAAAGGCTTACCTACGGCTACCCATTCTCCCTGGAAAAGAACTAGAGCTTCGGAGATGCTATCGAGTTTAACCCAATGTTCGAAAAACGTGGGGGTGTGTTGAAAATAGTTTTCATCCTTTTGAGACCTGCACCAGACGTAACGGTAAGAAGAAGGTCGGTGACCAGGCCCGATGCCTGGCGTTTTTAAAATTTACCTATTCAATTATAGCTACAACCTCAGCAGATAAGACATGCGAAGTGGAGGCCCCACACCAAAAAGAAAATAATGATATGATGAGCTGCGACTCTATTACAACTAATAAAGTGCAACACGAAAAATCATGGGCAGACAGAGTTGAGGATTTTACTTCCAATATGGTATGTGAAAACACCAACTCTAATGCCAGTGAAAGATTTTTTGTAGTAAAACGTCTAGAGGGAACCTTTGACAAAACATCCCCCTTTCTAATTAATAAAGCTATTCAAGGGTTAGTTGGTGAACCAAAAACGATAAAAAAAATCCGTACAGGTGAACTATTAATCGAAGTATACAATGATCAACAAGCCAACATATTGAAAAAATTTACACACTTTGCTAACATTGCTGTCACTGTATCTCCGCACAGAACATTAAATACTTGTCGCGGAGTGATCTCCGAATCAGACCTTCTATATGTCACTGAAGCTGAACTCTTGGAAAACCTGAAAGATCAAAATGTTATTCAAGCTAGAAGAATAAAAATCTACCGTCATGATGAACAGATACCACCAAATCAAACTCAGATACCCACCAAGCACATTATACTTACTTTTAATACACCTACACTACCTAAATACATAAAAGCTGGTTATTTGTCATGTTCCGTAAGACCTTACATTCCAAACCCATTGCGCTGTTTTAAATGTCAACCCTTTGGGCACTCCAAAATTCAATGCCGAGGTAAACTCATTTGTGGTCGGTGCGGCACTATTGACCATGAAAGCACTCAATGCCAGGCACCACCTTCTTGTGTAAATTGCAAAAAAGATCACCCATCCTATGCTAAATCCTGTAAACAATGGAGAAAAGAAAAAGAAATACAGAAAATACGTACAAAAGAAAATATACCATACCCAGAAGCAAGAAAGATAGTCGAATCCAGGACACCCAAAGTTGGTGTATCCTATTCTGCTGCTTTATCAAAAAAATCCCAAAAAACTTATCAATCAACTGCAACTCAGACTGAATCCCCTACTGAAATCAAATGCCAAACTGGGCAAAAAGAAATTATCCTCTCCAATAGTTCTGGAAAAACTACAAGATCGACACAATCAACCTCCACTAAATCTTTAAATCTTGCTCTTTCCAATTTGCCACAAAAGGCTTCTCCAAAGTCATCGAATACTCTAATTCCTAAACTTCCACTCAAAAGATCCCCTCAAAATCAAACTAAATCCGTACCTCCAAAACCTAACCATAGACTTCAAGCACCTGAAAATAAAACCAAAAAGAAAAAAACTGTAACATCTAAAAATGAAACACATCAAAAACAAAAAAATAGTAAAGACGAAATGTATATGGATGATGATGCTTTAAACCTTCATCCTGAACGGGATGAACAGTTAGACGATGGAGATAGTAGCATGTCTACTACCTCCGAAACAAATGACGTAGATAACTTTATCTAACATCTTCCTTTATGACAAATATTATTTCGTGGAACTGCCGTGGTTATCACAATAAACATGACGAAATCTGTATTCTCCTCTCTGATCATCAACCTTTATGCCTAGCTCTGCAAGAAACTCATTTAAAGCCTAAAGACAAAGCAAAATTACGTAATTATGCTACTTACAGATATGATTTTATAGGTAGTGATAGAGCCACGGGTGGAGTGGCTCTCTTCATATCTCGCAGCTTACCTCACTCTCATCTCCCATTAAACACTAATCTACAAGCCGTTGCAGTCCGTGTCCACATAAAATGTCTCATTACAATCTGTACTATATATTTACCGCCCAACCAAACTATTCAATCAGCACATCTTAATGATCTTATTTTCCAACTCCCCACGCCTTTTATTATCCTAGGAGATTTTAATGCTCACAGCCAACTGTGGGGTAACTCTAACAGTAATCCACGTGGTGATACGATAGAGAAACTCATATCAGACAATGACTTATGTCTGCTGAATAACGGTGATAAAACATATTTTCACGAACCAACCCAAACTTATCATGCAATAGACCTTACAATTTGTTCCCCTTCTCTCTATCCGTTCTGGAACTTCTGGGTTTCAAATGACCTGCACGGCAGTGACCACTTTCCGACTTTTATATCTTTGACTTCTCCAGATGGAGTTTCTAATAACTGCCCCAAAAAATATATATATGACAGAGCCGATTGGCCAGCTTTTACTGCACTCGCAAATATAACTAATAACATGATAGAGGATGACATAGACAAAGCACTTGATAATATAACTGATTGTATTATCAATGCTGCTGATGCTAGCATTCCAAAAACTTGCACCACATATAAACACAGAAAACCATGGTGGAATAACGACTGCCAAATGGCAAAGAAAAAACAGCAAAAAGCTTGGGGTATATTTCGTAGATATCCAAGTAACAATAACTATATTGCATATAAAAAAGCAAGGGCTGAGGCTAGAAAAGTGCGACGCAAAAGCCAGCGTGACTCCTGGATTGATTATGTCTCAAGCATCAACTCCAATACATCGAGTAAAGAACTGTGGACTAAGGTAAAAAAATGTATGGGCATTTATTCTGAAAATCATATTTCCATTTTAAAATATAACGGTCATACTATCACATCTCCCAAAAACATTGCTGAGACAATAGGGTCTACACTTGCTTCAATTTCAAAATCAGATGCATACCCCGATCCTTTTTTAAGTTACAAAAGACAAACTGAAATGACTAGGATTAATTTTAATACCCATAATTCACTTCCATATAATCATCCTTTTGTAATATCGGAAATGACAAATTGTTTGAAAGACTGTCACTTATCTGCCCCTGGTCATGATGGCATCACCTACATCTTGATCAAGCACTTATCGGCACCCTCTCTGGACAACCTCCTTTCATTCTTCAATAGAATCTGGATGGAACATGCTTTTCCTCATGCTTGGTGTAGGGCTATTGTCATTCCTTTTCCTAAACCAGGAAAAGATGCTACGGATCCAAATAATTATAGACCTATCGCACTTTCTAGCAGCCTTTGCAAACTACTTGAGAAAATGGTTAATTGCCGCCTCATTCATGTTTTAGAAACTAACAATTGCCTTGCTGCTTTTCAAAGCGGATTTCGACGTGGTAGATCTACTATCGATAATTTAATCCATCTTGAACATTACATTAGGACAGCCTTTCTTAAACGCAGCCATTTGATCTCAGTATTTTTTGACATGGCGAAAGCCTATGACAGAACATGGCGCTATGGGATCCTTCGTGACCTTTTTAACTTGAACTTTCGCAGGAACCTCCCAATTTTTATTAAAAACTTTCTTGCTGTGCGTCTTTTCCAAGTTTGCATTGGCGGAATTCTCTCTAGTTTTTATGTACAAGAATAGGGTGTACCCCAAGGCAGTGTCTTGAGTGTCACCCTCTTTGCTATAAAAATAAATGACATTCTCAGCCAACTTCCTCCATCAGTGAAAGGAGATTTATATGTTGATGACTTTAGAATTATGTGTATCGGACAAGATATTCGTTTTATTGAAAGACAACTACAAATTGCTATCAAAATCGCATTCTCATCTGGACTAATAAAAATGGTTTTATAATTTCTCAAGACAACACTTCTTGTGTGCATTTCTGTAGACGAAGAGATCTTCATCCAGATCCTGAAATTTTTATTGGTTCAGCCCAAATTCCTGTTGTGGACAACGTTCGATGTCTAGGTGTAATTTTTGACAGAAAGCTTACTTTTTTACCTCATATCTTAAATTTACAGACTAAATGTGAAAAATCATTAAATTTACTTAAGGTGCTTTCAAATACTTCTTGGGGAGCAGACCGAACATCTTTACTTAAGATATATCGTGCTGTGATACGTGCAAAAATAGACTATGCCTGTCAGGTCTACGGTTCCGCCTCTAAGTCTGTTCTTAAGAAACTTGACACTGTGCACCATAGCGCACTTCGTGTTTGCTCTGGTGCATTTCGTACTTCTCCGGTTTTAAGCTTGTATGTTGAGTGTAACGAGCCATCACTATACAACATTCGTGATAAACTCTCACTCAACCTTTATTATCGTATCCTTTCACATCATGGTCATCCACTTCACACATTTCTTTTAAATACAGACAATGATATGCTTTATCAGCATCGCCCATCCTGCATCCCGTCTTTTGGTGTTAGAATAAGAAACCTTCTTGACAATAATAACCCTCTGAATAATATAGAGATTACTTCTTGTCATCAACATACTATACCTCCCTGGCATCCTCCTAGTATCACTTTCCTTCATCCTTTTAAAGGATATGATAAAAACAACTTGGTCCCTTCTGTCTTTCAACAGCTTTTTGCAGCACACCGTACAAATTATCAAAATTATACTGGTGTTTACACTGATGGCTCCAAGAGAGGGGATGTTGTTGGCTGTGGAATTATTTCTGATAATACATATTTAAGTTATAGGCTTAATTCTTGTATTTCTGTTTTTACTGCGGAATTGATAGCAATAGAGAGAGCCATGATACATATATCTCATCATCATAACACATCTTTCATCATCTATACAGACTCTAATAGTTCTATTGATGCAATTAAATATTTTAAAAAGCATCCTTATGTATCATCTATATTGGACCATTATAACAATTGACAAACCGTGGCTATAATATTTTATTTTGCTGGGTACCGGGACACATGGGTATTCCTGGTAATGAGAAAGCAGATGAGGCGGCAAAGCGTGCTTTAATTCCTTTATATCATACCGTCCCACTCTCAGACGTTAAACTAATCAATCATCTTATAATGAATAACTGGCAACAAAGTTGGGACTTGGAATACACCAATAAACTGCATCATGTAAAACCAACAATCATGACCTGGCCTACCATATATCCTAGGAAATCCGATGTTATTCTGACTCATCTGAGAGTTGGACATTCAAGAATCACTCATAAACATCTTTTACTTCGGGAGGATGCACCCATGTGTCCTCACTGTCATTTTGACTATCTGACTATTCAGCATGTTTTAACTGACTGTCCGGGTCTCCGGCACTTGTACAGAATCCATTTTAACTCTTCTTCACCTACCTTGACAAACCTAATTGGGGAAATGCCTCATGGGGCACTCTTTGATTTTTTAAAACAGACTAGCTTTTATTTAGAGATTTAGGTTTTATATCCTTTATTTGTTTGTATTACCTATTTGTCATCTGGATGGGATACCCCATCCAGATTCCTTATCCATTGTTGTTTTATTAAATTCATATTTATTACTTTTTACTCCTCGATTGGCGCAGCATGTCCCTTAAGGGATTTTGTGCCATAAAAATCAATACAACCAACCAACCATCCTTGCTTTGACTATTTCTTTCATTTAATCATCCATATGATTCTACATCTTTCCCCTTTTGGACTGAGTTGAAATACAAAGTGCCACTAAATGACTGACCTATTTTGAACATAACAGCAGAAAAAAAGATTGGAGAAAAAATGCACCACTTGCAGCATTGTTATATTTAAAAATACATTGCATTAAAATAATTTAAAATTTTGCCAATAGGTAGCGCTGATGACTGAAAAACTAGATAACATTTTCAATATAACTTCCTTCTGAAGCAATAATATGGCATATTCTCAAAACACAATTTTCACATACGTATGACAGTGTCTCGGTCGTAATGGACAGACAATGCATTATGGACATAATGCGCAGTGTAGGAAAGAGTTTGTGGCTGTTGCTGGGACACCTCTTTAAGGTATGTGCCTACCTTCGGGGCACTTTTTTTGAAATATGTAAAATTTTAATGAAACACACATGTTTTTAGATAAAATGGGACATAAAACTGTTAATTTGAACAAAATTTCAACAACATTTTCATTAATTTTGGAAATTTAGGTGATTTTTAGAAAAATTTTAGTGAAAATTTGCACTTACGCCAAACCTCCTTTAACAAATTCTAATGAATATTGTGCAATGATTTTCATACAGTACATGAATAACACATTTATCTGTGTTATGAACCAAAAGATTTTCAGTGCCACTAAAAGTTATTGAAATATTCCAACTTTTGTGCGAAAACTCAAAAATTTCTTTAAAACGATCACTTTTTCAAAGGAAAAAAATTAAATAAATACACAGAGCTTAGCTTCTGGTTCATAACACAGATAGGAATGTTTAAAACATTTTTGCAAAATTTCAAGTGAAAATCTTAAAAACATTTTGAGAAATGACAATTATCGCAAAGGAAAATCATGAAAAACAAAGTTTCTCAGAAAACGGCTTTAAAGATTTTAATGCACAGCAGAAATTTTTTTACCCTCTCTAGACTTTTAAAACTCACTGCATTTGTAGGTCAATTCATCTTTAGCTTTATTCTTAACTAATTTTGCCTTTTTTTTTGCTTTTCAGATTTTTCTGAATTATTTTTGTTGAAGGCAGTGACCGACAAAATTTTGGAGAAAAATTGCATTTACGTTAAACCCCTTGTAACAAATTCTACTAAATATATTAAAAGAATTTTGATACAGTACATAATTAACATGTTTATCTGTGTTATGAACCAAAAGGTTTGGAATACCACTAAAAGTTATTGAAATATTCCAAACTTTGTAAGAAGCTTTTTTTTTTTTTTTTTTTTTAATTAACTTTTCAAGGGAAAAATTAATTAAAAATTCAAATATATACACAGAGTTTAGAATTTAGTTCATAACACAGCTAGGAATGAATAAAACATTTTGGCAAAATTTCAAGTCAATAACATAAAAACATTTTGAAAAATTACATTTATCGCAAAGGAAAATAACGAAAAATAAAATTTCTCAGAAAATAAGATTAAAAATTTTAACGCAGAACAAAAATGTTTGTACTTACTTTAGAAGTTTAAAACTCTCCATATTTATAAGTCAATCCCTCTTTTTCTTCGTTCTTAACTAATCTTGCCTTTTTTCTGGCTTTTTGTTTCTTTCTAAATAGTTTTGTTGAAGGCAAAGACTGTCGCTTCGATTTCTGTGTTCTCTCTATATCAAATCCCATGTAGTTTCTCAATGTTTGTGGGTTAACTTCCACTCCTAGCAGCTTAAATACAGGTATTAATCCCAAATATCCAGAATTAAACAATAAGACTGCAATGTGGGTCCCTAAAAACAATGTTTTTTGCTCAACAAATGTTTCTTTCGGCAAAACACTCCATAACACATTGTTGAAACACTCATTATTATTTTGTGTCATTCCATGTAAGCATTTTTTCAACAAATTTTTATCACACAGTTCGAGGTAAGAAGGTTTTACAGTCTTTATAACAGAATCTGGGAGACCCGGTGAGTTTTCTGTAAACTTTTTCCCCTCGTGTAATGCTTTTTTATACTTGCACCAACTGTCTGGTCCTTCTGGACATTGTCCATGCATGGGCTTTTTGTTGCTAGAGCAACAATGAAAAAAAGCAGCTATAACAGCAGACTGCATATTTTCTAGGTTGCCAACATTGCTGCGGATAGCAATCCCATAGTAGTTTTGTAATTTATCAATAAATTTATCCGTCAATTTACCTTTTCCACCAAGTCCCTTAGTATTTTTTTTAATTTTCTCAGCCGTGACCCTACTCTTTTTTGTATATGACCTATACATTCCAATTTTGTGACTGTATTGTCTCCATAAATATCTTTTACTTTCGTAAAAGCCTTGGAATCACCATCTCCATAGTATTCGGTATATTGGAGATCCCGTTTCCTCACAGATCTTTCAAAAATCCTATATGCCCCAATTGTTTCCATATTTCCTGAGGATCCTTTATAATTTGAACACAAATGATCACTTTTTGTTGAATTTGTCTCACACATTCTGCAATATTGTGTCATCGCCTCAATATCTACAATTTTACCTGTGTCAACAGAAATAGCTGAGACACAGCCATTTAGTGACATATAGCCTCTTCGTTGCCATGTTCCATCTACTGACACACCACAAGTTTTGCCTTTTTTTAACTTTTTTACTTCTTCGGAAGCTGTTTTCATATTTTCTTCAGAAGCAACTTGTACTGCTTGCAACACCTTCAGTTCATGCTGTCTGAATGTGCTTTTTGAAATATATGGCAAATTCAAAGTGAAGAACAACTTTTTGCCAGCTGAATACCCTTTTCCAATTAGCCTCATTCCAAAGGTGAATAAAGTGTTGATGGAGCTTTTTTTTTCTTCTTTCGGGGTTGATGTAAATCCAGTAATAAAACCGCAGTCACAAGTTAAACTGAAGTTGGAGCATAGTCCTTCTTTGGAATCTTCACTCAGTTTCAGTCCTGTTGTAAAACAATTTGGGCAGCAAAGGACAGAGAAAATGCTGATCAAGGTTTCTAAATTTATAATCCTATTACCTTTTAATGATTGGACTTCAGCATCTTTGACATCAAAACTGTCGAAAATCTTCAGTTTCGATGAGCTTGCAGTTTCATTATCGGGTAATGCAGTATTTTCTTTCCGAGTAGTAGTGTGCTGATTTCCGTGAAACGTATGCTTTTTTGCTTTCTTAGACCGAGCTTTCGGCATATTTGAGAAGAATTTATAATAAGAACTCAATAAAATAAACCTCAAAATAATATAAAAAGCAGGAATTAAGAAATAAAAATCACTGAAAATGATAGCACGCTGTAGCAAAAAAGATGTAAACAACGATCTCGAGGTTACACCGTTGCCGTTCTGTAACTCAAAAATAAGTGAAAAATCTGTTGCCAAATACAAATAAACTAGTAAAAAACAAATACAGGAAACTTTACTGCATATTTAAAAAAAGATTTCTAGTTTTAAGTTGTGTAAAAGTGCTAAAATAATAGCTCAAATTCATTGTTTACATTTTTACAGCTCTTTAAACGCTCACTTCCGGTTTACTATTTGCGCAATAACTTCGCTTCTAATTATCGTAGAAACAAAAATAAAACAGTTTTGGAATCTTGAATGTATAGACAATAAAATAAGCTAATAAAAAAAATTGGAAAATTTTCAGAAAAATCACGATTTTGAGGCAGGCACATACCTTAAGTGCCCCCACAGAAAAAAGATCACAAGTACAGTGCGCGAAAAAAGTATAAGGACAACATTTAATTGCATGAAAATATGCTTTATTTTCATTTCACCTAAATGAAATTTTTATACATCTTACTTCTGCTACATAATTTTGTGATAACATTTATACCCGATAAAAAACATAATACAGCTTCAAAATACTGATTTTACAAAATTTAACATTAAAGGAAATACGGAAAAAATTATAAGGACATGTTCCAAAATACTTTGAAAATATTTCAATAATCAAGAAAATTACCTTTTTTTTCAATCACTTGAATAAGCCGAGAGGTCAGAGATCCTGACAGATCTTTTAAAATGTCCACAGATATTTTTTCCCAAGCGTCTTTGATAGCGACGACAAGATCTTGTTTACATTGATACTGTGTGCCATTTTTATAAACTTCTCGGGCTAGAAGTCCCCATAAGTTTTCGATTGGATTAAGATCGGGACTTCTCGCCGGCCAATCAAGTAACTTTACAGAATTAGCTTCAAACCAAAGTTTTGTGCTCTTAGAAACGTGTATCGAAGCATTATCTTGCTGAAAAATATAGTCCCCTGAAGTAATTAGTGGCGCTTCAGGTAACAAATTTTCTCCTAACATATCAACATACCTGTCCGAATTCATTTTATGATTGATAAATACAATTGGAGTGGTTCCATTTGCCGCAAAACCGCCCCATACCATAACTGAGCCACCACCAAATTGACGCCTGGAAAACACTTCCTTGGTCTTTCGCAAATCATACCAAAAATAACGAAAACCATCAGGTCCATCAAGATTGAACTTTTTTTCGTCCGAAAAAACTACATCAGCCCACTTTTGACCAAGAGAAATGTATTTTTTGGCAAAGTCAACTCTTCTTTTCTTATGATGATTTGTAAGAGGGGGACGTGACACTAATTTCCCATAAGAAACTTGAGGATGTTTACTCAAAACATTTTGAACAGTCCTCGTTGAGCATGGTAAACTCAAATATTGTCTAACTTCATTTGCGGTTTCTTTTTTCTCGCAAGCTCTTCTTACAATCATTCTTTTTTGTCGACGAGAGAGAATGTCGGGTCTCCCAGTTCGCTTTTTCATACCATACATCCCAGGATTTTTTAGAAAATTATAAACTACCGTTTTAGATCTCTTGATTCTTTTTGAAATTTCCCATCCACTTAATCCACATTCTCGAAAAGCAACAATTTTTCCTTTTTCAGAGTCAGAAAGTTGAGTTCCTTTGGGCATCGTTACAAATTTACACTGAAAGTCGCCGAGTAGGAAATTTTTTTCGCAAAGGAATCTTTTAACTCGGAAATGTCATTTGTTGCTTTCAAATATGCAAATTTTTAAATAATTACTGGAGAAAAAGCAATGTCCTTATACTTTTTTCCGTTTTCATTTTAGTTCAAAAATCAAAATTTAAATTTTAAAAGATTTAAAATGGAAAATTTTAATTACTTTACGCATGAAATATTTTAGTTTTACATCTATTTTTGCTGCAAAAATTTGCATACGATTCTGATAACAAGGCTTCTAGATTTGGCGATTTTTCGCGTGTCCTTATAATTTTTTCGCGCACTGTATTTAAATCAGGTGGGGAGGGGGGGGGGAATTGTCCATGTCTTTTCCTATATGGTTCCTGAAATGTAATGCAATGATACGATCATCAAAATATTCCTGCAGGAAATCGAATATTTCATCCATTCAAAGGGGTCTAGCACCATCTTGCATGAACCACAATGAAGTATTTGAACCTTCCAAGGCATTGTGTATGACCACAAAGTCATGCAGAACATAAAGATATTGTGCTGCAGTTACTGTATATGCAGGAAAAATGGTCCAATGATTCCTTTCGAAGATATGGCTGCCCAATCATGATTTTTGGCAAATGCAATGACGATTTTAGAGAAAAAAGGGCTTTTCATTTCTTAAAATCACATTTTTTTGCTTATTTACAAAGCCGTCAAGGTAAAAATGGGCTTTGTCGGAAAACCAAACTGATCCCACATCAATCTTGCCACTATCAATTTTTTGAAGCAAATCATTGGCAAAGGTCTTTCTTTGATTGGTGGTAGAAACATTCAAAGGTTTGCAAGCCTGAATTTTTTAAAGTAAATATGTCTAAACACTTTCATGATTCGATGCATCGAGAATTTTGTATTCCACATTTCCTAGCAATTATCCTGTTAAAACGATCGAGGCTGCATTTGAATCACCTGTTGGCATCCTGGATAGTATTGTTAGTGATTGAAACATTTGATGGCCCTACGTTTCCTGCATGATCATTGTTCATGCTTCCAGTCCGTTCAAATTCTGCAAACAAATATTTAACTGCGTTTTTCGTCGGTCCTTTTGTCACCTAAATTTTCATTATAGTACATTGATGTAGTGTACAAATACTTTTTTTGCATTATATTTTTGTATATTTGTTTATTATAATGTAAAAAATCTATTTGTTTTTATATTATAATGCATTAAATTAATGTATTACAGTATTTTTTGCTTAAATCTTTATTTTCATTATAATTTTAAAAAATTAAGTGTACAAATAATTTTTTTGTGAACTGTAACTCACAGTGTCGCTTATTTTAGAAATAAAATTAGATTTGTTACACTGAACTGTTTGAATTTTACCAGATTGATTTTTAGGTCCAAAAACCCAGGATGAGTCATTTTCTTTATTTCCATCTGATAAATAATTGCCTACATCATAATCTTCCTGTAAACAATAATGATTATATCAGCCTAAAAATATCCAATATTAAGATTGCATAAATAAAACAAATTATTTCACATATAGTATACAGAAATTGTACAATCATAAACTGAAAAGAAATTAAAAACATGCGCATAGTAATTCAAGGTAGACGATAAAATAATAAAATGACAGTAAAAACAGAGATTTTTAACTTTCAATCATAAAACTGCCACATCCTTCTGCAATTCTTATAATTTGTTTAATCTTCATTATAAATTATAATGCTTTATAACTTGTTGAAAATCAGATTTGTTTTAGATTTAATAGAAAATATATGAAAAGGGAGCATGCTAAAAGATTCCCCCAAATTCCTGAATGTGAAAATTTTTCTGACTAGGTGTAATTGTTTCATTTTCAAACATGCTGGAATTGAATTCGACTCTTCTTTTATAAAGTCATGCTATCATTAAAGAAATGTTTATTTCAATTCAAATTAATTTCAATGATAATAAATATGCTGCCTTTTAATAATTGAAAAGTTCATAAAAGTTGACTGATAATGTTTTATAGTAAAATAAAGTAACTTACTGGCATTGGATTTGCTTCAGAGCTTAAGTTAGCTTCATCAGATCTACCAAGATCATCTAAATTAAAAAATATGTACTTAAAATCAAAATGTAAGTTTACTTAAATCTATTTACAAACTAAAATACACAGCAAATTTAAAAACCCATTTTCCGCAATTATTATTAATGATTGAACTAATTGTAATTTTAGCGTAGCCTTGTATATGATATAGAATTGTTAATCTATCAAATTTATACACATCAAATGCTATCAAAAAATCATTAAATTTTAAAACATTAACATCCACTGAAAATCATCTTCCAGCCATTATACTTTACAGGCAGTACTGTATAGCCATCTTCATGTGTATCCCTACCAATGAACGATAAGTTAGTTATAGGCAAGCCCAGTTTTATAATAAGTGTTTTATGGTATGCCTGTACACCTAAACAATCTATATATACAGTTGGCAAAAAAAGTATTTGTACACTTCATTTTTTTAAATTATAATGAAATTAAACAAAAGTTTTAAGCAAAAAATACTGTAATACATTAATTTAATGCATTATAATATTATAGAAGCAAAAACAAAATTAAACGAATCGATTTTTTGCATTATAATAAACAAATATACAAAAATATAATGCAAAAAAAGTATTTGTACACTATATTAATGTAATATAATTAATGAAAATTTAGTAAAATGATACAAATTAATATTTTGTGCGAATTCATTTAGCGTTTATGACTACTTCTAGATGGTGTGACATTGATTCTACCAACTTTTTTGTAGCGGTCTGGTTAATGTTATTCCATGACACAATAAGAGCTTCTTTAAAACTGTTTTTTACCAATACATATTTTTTTTCGGATTTTTGCATCCAATAGCATCTGCAAATTTTCTATTGGATTCAAGTCTAGAGATTTTAGAAGAGTTACCAGTTGTCTTGGAGTATTGTCGTAAGCATGTGCTGGTGATCACAGCAGTATGCTTTGATCGTTATTCTGCAGAAAGTGAAAAGCTTCCTCTATGCATAATTTCTTGGCACAGTTTAATAGTTTATGGCGCGACACATCAATGTATGTTAAACCTATCTTTCCATTGTCAATAAATTTTAAATGTCCTGCTCCATTAGAAGCTATGCACCCCAAAAGTATAATATTCCCCCCAACATGCTTGATAGTTTGAAGTATACGTTTTGGATCTAGAACAGTTTTATTTTTACGTCGATTTTTTCGAATGGTTGATGGTAAGAAAATTCCGAATTTTCCCTCATCAGAAAAAATTACTGCTTTCCAAAAATCCAATGATTTACTTCTGTATGCGAAAGCGAATACTATGCGTTTTCGTCTATTTGTTTCGCTGATGAATGGATTTTTCCTTGAGGTTCTTCCTTTTAAATCTGCATTGAGAAGAATATTTTTTAGTGTTTGAGGTATTACTCTGATGCGAGAAGATGTCGCAAGGTCTCCAGCAAATTTTTGTACCGAACGCATAGGATTTTTTAAAGCTTTTTTAACAACACTCCTTTTTTCCCTCATTTTTAGTTTGCTAAGAAGTCCTGGTTTTCATCATGGGTGCAAGTTTTCCGTCCACAGACGGAATTCCGTCTTTTAAGAGTTCCCGAGGACGGAAGCGGGACGGAAAAATCTCCGGCGACGAAAAATGTTTCCGAAAATGACGCGTTTTTCGCCAAAAGATCGCGGAAAAAGACTATTTTTCATCAAAAGATTATGAATAAAAGTGATTTTTGTCAAATGATCGCGGGAAAAAAACGTTATTTCTGTCAAAAAAATCACAGAAAACAGCTCTATTTCGTTTAAAACAGCGCAAAAAAACCGCGTTTTTCGTTAAAAAAAAATTGCAAAATAAAGCGATTCTTGTCGTCGTATCTCAAGAAAAACGTCATTTCCGTCGTAGAATCGCGAAAATGATGCTGTCTCTGTCGCGGAATCGCGGAGGAGACGCGATTTTTGTCAAAAGAATGAGGAAAAGACGCTTTTCGTCAACAGATCGCGAAAAAAGACACGATTTTTTTAAAAAGATTGCTGATAATACGGGATTTTTGCCAAAAGATCGCAGAAAAATCATTATTTCTGTCAAAAGATCGCAAAAAGATGCGTTTTTCGTCAAAGAATAGCAAAATAAACGCGATTCCTGTCGAAGGATCGCGAAAATGACGCAGTCTCTTTCAAAGAATCGAGAAAAGTACGCGATTTTCGTGAAATTATAGCGGAAAAAACGTTATTTTTGTCAGAATTGCGGAGAAAATGCAATTTTTTGTCAGAGCAAAGAAAAGACACGAGATTTGTCAAAAGATCGTGGAAAAGACGCGAATTTTTGTCTAAGGATCGCGAAAAAGTTGCGAATTTTTGTCTAAGGATCGCGAAAAAGTTGCAAATTTTTGTCAAAAGATCGCGAATTTATGTAAAAGGATCGCGGAAAGTCGCGATTTTTTGTCAAAAGATCGCAAAAAACGAGTTTTTTTGGTCATAGGATCGCGATAGAGACGCGATTTTGTCAAAGTTTCGCTAAATAGACGCGATTTCTGTCAAAAGATTGTGGGAAAAAGCAAATTTTTTCAAAGTTTGATGGAAAAAAACATGAATAAAAAAAATAAAAAAAATGTGTGTGTATGGGGGGGGGGGGTGATTCAAAATATTTTCAGTCCTGGCAAAATTTCAAACTTGCACCCATGGCATTTTTACTATTGAATTTCGATGCTTTTAATTTATTCATAGTTTCTCACTATACATCCAATAGTTGTAAATGGTAATTTAATAGCTTTTACGAATTCTTGTTGCGAATTTAAATTTTTATTATGCTCAATCATAGGATTTCATATATCTAGAGGTGCCTCTCTAGTATTAGGTTCTATACTCAATTATTTCAAGAGCAAATTAGATTAAATGTCAGACAAATATAATATGAACTCAAAAATTATTAACAGCTTCTGTAAAAGTAGTCCTTTGAACCATAAACACTATAAAACACAGTACATATCAGGATGGAGAAATGTACAAATACTTTTTTTGCAAGAAATTTTTAAACTTTTCCTATTAGAAAATTATTTTACATCTTTATCGAAATTTTCTGTTGTGTAATTTAAAACGCACGGTAAACAGTCTGTATTAAAACTATTTTTGACAAAATACCTGTTTTTATTTAGTTAAAAATTAAAAATTTTAGAGTGTACAAATACTTTTTTTGCCAACTGTATTTCAATATATTTTTACTAGTGCAATATCATTAAAATGCACCACAAACAATTGTTTTTCGCATAGGCCACAATATTATGCAATTCTTTTCAGTATCCCTGAAAATGATTGTACAGATTATCTGTACTTATTGTACATATTTTAACTAATTATATTTTCTTTTTTAAGCTATCTATTTTAATCTTTTATACTGATTTTAATTAGTTTTTATGCGGCTTTTGCACTTATTCTTAAACATTGCTCTTATTTTGACAATTATTACCGGCTTGTACAGTTTTTAATTATAATTTGGTATCGCTTAACTAAAGTCTTTTGAAATCTTTTGTTTTTTTATTATATACATCATTATTGCTTTTGTTTATTTAGATTTTTCTTTTAGCGAGTCTCTTTTTATTCTTAATTTTATATTCTCAATTTGTCTTTGTCTTGGCACAGCATGTCTGAAAAGGGATCTTGCACCATAAAAACCCATACAACCAACAATCTTGCATCTGAACCTTACAAGGATTATAATTTTGTTTACATTTCCAGTTCCATGATTAATTTCATCCAATAGAATGTTTTCATGATAAATTGTGACACACCAGGAACATTATTTACATTAATTGGTTTGTCATATGATATAACTGATTTCCAGTTGGGGTTGCTCGGTTATTTGTACTTCCACCAATTTTTTACCTTGCCTCCAAAGCCTGTATAATTTTCTAAGAAATCTATTCTATCCTCAATTAACATTTGATGGTTCTGCTGCAATCAATGCCAACTTGTTAGTCATCATCATAGGCTTTTAAAAATTCTCCTGCGTACTTGGAATCCTTTCCTTAGACTGAATAACAGTAGTGATAGTTCTATCAGCAATGACAGATGTATCAGCTTCAATGGCAGTTTATACACTATCTCCATTCAAATCCGAGAAGAAATACTCCCTGGTCCATTTTTTGCTGTACAAATTCTCATCACACAGAGACAAAGAATTCTTCCTTCTATGGAAAAATATTTGCTTGCAAGACAAGCACGTAGAAAACTTGAACTTACAATTGCATGTAAGTTCAGTAATTTCATGCGAGAGGCTTTTTTGCTCTCTAAAGTAATTTGTTGATAACCATCGTTCTAAATATTAATTCAAGTTAACCATGATGATAACAGTTTAACACAAAAACACAACATTATTATACAAAATACTGCATAAAACACATAATAGATATTTTTCATCAGTTTTTGCCAAATCTTTTTCAAATATCGTCAGCGCTGGGCTGGAATCAAAACATTCTATACATTTTTTCCACTTGAAATGGAATGATGCCATGCCGAAATCTCCAATAGGGATTATTTCTTTTCCCCAAAAGAATAAAGTTGCAACACTCTCCTTTGATTCTGAACTAAATTAAATGCATATGAGGTCAAAATATGAAAAAAAATCTCTTCAGGATTTTCTAATGCTTTTGTGGGCATTTCTAACAAAACTTTTGAAGACAAATTGTTTCTTTTCATTCTCAGTGAATTTAATACAACAAACAGGTTCTTGACAATTTTCTAGAGTCATGAAAAATGAGGACAAACTGATTTTAACTTGTTATTGAAACTCTCTAATCTGTTTGTGGAATTTAAGTATGAACCAGTATTAGAAGCTGGAATGGTACTCCATTCTTCATCGATAGTATCCCAGTTTTTATTGAAGATAAACAGTCTTTGCTGCCTTATTTTTCAGGTTGGTGCACTGTTCTTCATATTTCTCCATACTTGTCACATAACAAATTCTTTGAAATATTTCTCTCTCTTACTGGGTGGTATTCCCATTTTTTCGCAAGTTATTTCTCGGCTGAAGAAACACAGCACATGAAACATTTTCATAAATGCATCAGAAAAGATTTCTTCGACAACTAACATTTTCTACAATTAATTTGATACGATCTGTTAATCTTTATTCTTATTCTTTTTATGATTTTGATAATTAGTTTGCAATTTTTAGTTATTTACATCTAATTTTTTGGCATGTTAATTTTTTAATCACCTACCTTCGCTTGAGGATACCTGGATGGAATGCCCCATCCAGATATTACTCACTTTTGCTTTTTTAGTATTTGTTTTTGGCGCAGCATGTCCCTGAAGGGATTTTGCACCATTAAACCATATACAACCAACCAACTACATTTAATATGTCTGCAACCATTTCCTCTTTGTAATATGTACTACTTGGCAAACCAAAAACTTGTTTAATATTTTTGCTTTGTGATTCTATTTTACATTTCTTTTCTCCCCCAGGGGAATACCTTCTTTAGGTATTTACGGGCTTCGTGACCTCAGGATCCTGAGTGATCATTCTCCTTTCCTTTTTTTCTTCTCTATTTTATTTGTCTATCCTTTTCCCTTTGTTTCACACTTTTTAATCTTCTCTTTTCAGTTTGTTATCCCTCTCTGTTCTTGTTTGTTTTTCTTACTCTGTTCTTGTTTGTTTTCTTACTAACTCTTTGTTCTTGTTTGGGGTTTTTAGACTAACTTTTTGTTCACATAATTCTTTGTTTTACTAACTTTGTTGCTGTTCTCTTGTAAAAAAAAAAAAATAAATAAAAAAAATAAAAAAAAATAAATTGACAAAAGACAAAAAAGACACTTTTTTTTAAGCTCCCTCTCGAATAACTCTTTTACAATAGTGCTTTTTTTTTATTCACGTGAGACACCCTGGGTGTTGAGGTTTCTTTTAACCTCATCGACCTGTCTCTTCCTTTTTAGGTTGATATCGAGTCCCAGGGTGCAGGACATCTCTGAGCTCTGGTTCCAAGTACGGGGGCTGCCATGCTTGCATGGTGGTTGTTAGGAGGGACTATTGCTACCAGGCGACTGGATCCTTTCGACGTAAGGGCCGGCTGTAGGTTGGACAGAGCTGTAAAGGCTTACCTACGGCTACCCATTTTCCTTGGAAAAGAACCGGAGCTTCGGAGATGCTATCGAGTTTAACCCAATGTTCGAAAAACGTGGGGATCTGTTGAAAATAGTTTTCGCCCTTTTGAGACCTGCACCAGACGTAACGGTAAGAAGAAGGGTCGGTGACCAGGCCCGATGCCTGGCGTTTTATATATTTCTCTCTCAATTATGGCTACAAATTTAGGGAATAAAACATGTGATGTGGAGGCCCCACAAGCTAATAAAGGAAAAAGTGATTTTTTGAGTTCTGTGATTACAACCACGTCATGGGCTGACAGAGTAGAATCTGCTCTAGTTGAAAGTCCCCAAACACATTCTGTGAATATAGCTGAAAGGTTTTTTGTTGTTAAACGTATAGAGGGGAATTTTGACCATACCTCTCCCTTCCTAATTCATAAATCTATCCAAGGATTGGTTGGTGAGCCGAAAAACATAAAAAGACTGCGATCTGGTGAACTTTTTGTGGAAGTTAGCAATAGCCAACAAGCGGCAAACTTAAAAAAATGCACACATTTTGCAAATATTCCTGTCTCTGTTTCTCCACATAGAACACTTAATACTTCTCGCGGAGTGATCTCTGAATCAGACCTCCTGCATGTTAACGAAGACGAAATATTAGAAAACTTAAAGGAACAAAATGTTATAGCTGTTAAACGAATAAAAATTTTGCATAATGATGAACAAACACCAACCAATAAAATACAAATACCAACAAAGCATATTATACTTACTTTTGGCTCACCTAATTTACCCAAATCCATAAAGGCTGGATACTTATGTTCCATTAGTCCATACATCCAGAATCCTATACGTTGCTTTAAATGTCAACGTTTTGGACAATCCAAAATTTCTTGTCGTGGCAAATTGACCTGTGGTCGGTGCGGTACAGTTGATCATGAAAGTGGCAATTGTAGTGCTGCCGCTCACTGTGTAAATTGTAAAGGAGATCATCCATCATACTCAAAAACCTGTGAAATGTGGAAAAAAGAAAAAGAAATACAAACAATACGTACGAAAGAAAATATATCTTACCCTGAAGCTAGAAAAATAGTTGAATCCAGAACCCCATAGTTAGTGTCTCATATGCCACTGCTCTATCTAAAACAAACCGTAAAATCCATCAAACTATTGCAACTCAAACAGATTTCCCTGCAGAAATAAATTTCAAACCAAAGCAAAAAGATACCTTGGATAATAAATCTGGTAAGACAACTACATCTACACAATCTATGCCTTCAAAGTCAATGAATTCTATTCCTCTCAAATTGTCACAAAATTCCTCTTCTAATTCCTCTCAAACCTTATATCCTAATTCCCTAACTCCTAAATCCCCACTTAATAAAAGATGTGCTCAAAACATACCTAAAACATCTCTAAAGTCAAACATCAGATCTGATATAGAAAAACATATCCTACGTATTAAATCAGCTGCACCAATTGTAAATCCACCCAAAAAGAAAAAAAATACGACATCTAGAAATGAAACCCATCAACAACAGAATCAAAAAGACGAAACACATATGGATGACGATGCCTTAAATCTTCATCCTGAAAGGGATGAAGCATTGGACGATGGAGATAGTAGCATGTCTACTACTTCCGAAACAAATGACATAGATATACATATCTAACACTCCTTTCATGTCTAATATCGTCTCGTGGAACTGCCGTGGTTATCACAATAAATGTGACGAAATCCGTAATATCCTTTCTGACCATCAACCCCTATGCCTAGCTCTCCAGGAAACCCATCTAAGACCCATTGACAAAGCGAAATTACGCAACTATGCAACTTACAGAAAAGACTTTACAGGTAGTGACAGGGCCACTGGTGGAGTGGTTCTCTTTATTTCTCGCAATTTACCCCATTCACAGATAAACTTAAATACCAACTTACAAGCAGTTGCAATCAGAGTTCATATAAACAGACTTATTACCATCTGCTCTATCTACTTACCACCAAACACTTCTATTCAGGCAACAAATCTTGATAGTCTCCTTCTTCAACTTCCCACTCCTTTCATCATTGTGGGAGACTTTAATGCCCACAGTCAACTGTGGGGTAATAATAACTCTAACCAACGTGGTGATATGATAGAGAAATTAATATCTGACAATGGCTTATGCCTACTCAATAATGCAGACCATACTTACTTTCATGAACCTTCACGCACATTTCATGCTAATAGACCTTACCATCTGCTCCCCATCTATTTATCCATATTGGAACTTCTGGGTTTCCAATGATCTCCACAGCAGTGACCATTTTCCAATCTTTATCTCACAGACTACTCCTGACAGGGATTCTAATATGTGTGCTAAACGTTATATCTATGACAGAGCCAATTAGCCAACTTTCACCAACCTCGCCAAAATTACAAGTGATATGACCACAGGTAACATAGACGATGCACTTGATAATATCACTCAATGTATTATCAATGCTGCAGATATTAGTATACCTAAAACTTTCTCTAATTCAAGACATAGGAAACCATGGTGGAACGGTGAATGTCAAAAGGCGAAAAAAGAGCAACAGAAAGCATGGTGTTAAACCTATTGTCCATGTTTTTTCATTTTATTTTTTATCCTTTCACCTTGAATGCTCCTGACATTTTTTTGGCATGTGATGTAACGTGAAAAGAAATTGTATTTTCTAATGTTTTAAAAAATTCTTATGGAAAAGGGTATAAGGTTTACCGGTAAATAAATTATTAGTGCTGAAGAAGTTTATTTACTTCTTTCTTTTATTTTTTTTTATATTTTAAAGTAGTTATAGGCGTCCGCATTGTATTTTAGAAAGCTGGGGTGTTAAAATAACATCTTTTGAACGCTTTATCCTACATTCTGGCGTCCGCGACAGGATTGTTTATTAAATTTATTCAAAAGAAAATGTTTCAAGCCGTGAAAAATTTTAAAAAGGCTGATTTGAAGTTTGTAGCAGAAGAGATTGGGGAAATTATTCCTCAAGAGTACACCATCGCAACTCTAAAGCAAATCATTTTAAATAGTGAAGAATACAAAAAAGATCCTGCTTTTGTACAAGAAATTTTATCTAACGCTGTTGCTGAGAGAAAGGAAAATGAAGAGTTAAAGAAGTTAGAATTAAAGGAAAAGTTAGAGCAAGAAATTGAGCTAAGAAAGCTGGAATTAGATCATCAATTGGAACTAGCTAAAATTCAATCTCAAGGACAAATACAAAATGAATATATTTCAAGTGATTATGATATGAATAATTCAAAACGAAAATTTACTTTACCAAAGTTAGAATTTCGCCAATTTGATGGTGATTTAAAGGAATGGTTGCCGTTCTGGAGTCAGTTTGAGCAGATTCATAATGATCCTAATAAAGAAAATAAATTTCAATATTTGATCCAAACAACAGTCACTGGATCTAGAGCACGAGAAGTTGTTGATAGTTTCCCGCCAACAGGTACAAACTATGCCAAAGCTATTGAGAGTCTTAAAGCTCGTTTCGGCAGGGAAGATCTTTTAGTAGAAGTGTATGTCAGAGAATTGTTAAAATTAATCATTTCTGTTCAATCAAAAGGAAAATTTTCTATTACAACGTTATATGATAAACTTGAATTGTATTTACGAGCTCTTGAGACGCTAGGAGTCACAATTGATAAATGCGCTTCAATTTTATATCCAATGGTAGAATCTTGTTTTACAACTGATTTTTTGAAAGCGTGGAATCAAACCTATACGACTCCCGTTAGTTCTGATGCAAAAGAACGTCTGGATAATTTAATGATGTTTCTCAAATCTGAAGTTGAAGGTGATGAAAGAATTAATTTAGCTGTATCAGGTTTTGGTTTAGCGAAAAAAGATGATGCAAACTTTAGAAAAAATAAAGGTTACAACGAGACTACTAAGCATTTACCAACTGCTGCTACCCTCTTAACAACTACTTCAAAGCCAGAGTTAAGAAAAAATTGCGTTTTTTGCAACGGAAGACATCTGAGTTCAGAATGCTTTTCGGCACGAAAGATGACTTATAATGAAAAGCAGAATATATTAAAGGATAAAAAATGTTGCTTTTTATGTTTGGCAACGGGTCACACAACGAAGCAATGTAAAGCTATCTTGAAGTGTTTCGTTTGTGATAAAAGACATGCGCCTGTGATGTGTCAAATGCTAGATAAAAACAAGCCAAATGAAAAGAAAGAGGAAGAAAAGTCGTCTGGAAAAGAAGTAAATATGGCTAATTTTAATAGAAATCCTAAAGTATTTCTTCAGACGCTCAAAGCAAAAATCCTTTCTGACAAGAAGAAGAAAGATGTTCGACTAATTTTAGATTCAGGTTCTCAAAGGTCGTACATTTTATCACAACTAGCCGAAGAAATGGACTATCTACCGCTTTGAGAAGAAAAGGTTACGCATTCTCTTTTTGGCGGAGTCACAACAAAGGATTATAATCATCATTACTACAAGGTAAGATTAAGTGATTTAAAGGAAAATTTTAAATGTAATTTTGAAGTATTGGATCAAGACATTATATGTGAAAATGTTATGCCTGTAGAAAATGGATCCTGGTTTAAAGAATTATCGAGAAAAGGCATCACTTTGACGGATGTTGGTAAGACTCCTGAATCTATTCAAGTACTGATTGGAGCCGATGTAATGGGAAAATTACTGACAGGTCGTAGAGAAATACTCTCGTCAGGATTAGTTGCATTAGAAACATATTTGGGATGGACCTTAATGGGAAAAGTACCACAAGATAATACATCTAAAGATAACTTAGCTTTATCAGTTACGTCTATGTTCGTAAAGGAAGCAGAAATTGCCGATTTATGGAAATTGGATTTACTAGGAATACATGATCCGATTGAAAAACAATCTAAAATGGAAATTGATCGTCAGGTTAAAGAACATTTTTTACAGACAGTAAGAATGAATGAAGATAATCGTTATGAAGTTTCTTTGCCTTGATCAGAAGACACCACCTCTACCAGATAATCTGAGTTTAGCCAAGAAAAGATTAATTAATGTTACGAACAAGTTGCTTTCCGATAACCTTTATCAAAAGTATGAAGACATGCTTCTAGGGTGGCTTGATGATAAAATAATTGAAGAAATTCCACAGTCTGAAATGAATCGTTTTGGAAACTACTTACCTCATAGACCAGTGATAAAAGAAAACAGTACAACCCTCATTCGTCCAGTGTTTGACGCATCAGCAAGAATGCAAAATCACCCGTCTTTGAATCAATGTTTACATTGTGGCCCAAATCTTATTGAATTAATTCCTGACATTTTCTTAAGATTTAGAAAAAAGAAATTTGGTGTTGTAGCTGATATCAAGAAAGCATTCTTACAAATAGCTGTTCGTAAGGAAGATCGAGACTATTTGCGTTTTTTGTGGTGGAGTGATGTAGAAGAAAGAAATATTAAAATGTTTCGACACACTAGAGTTGTATTTGGAGTCAAAAGCTCTCCTTTTCTTCTTGCTTCTGTCATCGAATATCACATTAAAAACGATGAAGAATACGACACCAATTTTAAACAGCAGATGCTAAGAAGCTTTTATGTTGACAATGTCGTTGCTAGTGTCCAAACAAAGGAAGAATTGGAAAGGTTTATTACTGAAGAGATTTTCTCTTATGGCTAAAGGTGGATTTGATTTGAGAGGTTGGGAACAGACAGAAGACAGAAATAATAGCGAAAATAGCGAAGATACTACTGTACTGGGATTACAATGGAACAGATTTCTAGATGTTTTAAAAGTTAACGTAAGCTGGATAAAAGATATAAATATAGAAAAAATAACAAAACGAGTCATGCTGTCAGTTGCACATAAAGCTTTTGATCCAGTTGGCTTTACTGCTCCTGTTATGATATGTCCCAAGATGATGTTACAGAAAACATGGAAAGAAGGAATCTCATGGGATGAAGAAATCACTGGTGATATAAAAAACGAATTCATTGAATGGTTTCGTGAATTAAATGAAATGAAAAACAAGAAATTCAGATTCCTAGATATATTCAATTCATCCCAGAGAATTTAAAAGCTTGTACCCTTCATACATTTTGCGATGCAAGTCAGTATGTGTATGCTACTGTTATATTTTTAAGGGTAGAAAATAAAGATCGTATAGAATTATTCCTCCTTGCTGCAAAATCCCGCATCGGTCCATTAAGATGTGTAACTATACCTGGAATGGAACTTTTAGCTGCTTTGATTGGTGCTAGATTGACTAAATCAGTAACTGACGCAATGGGCTGGGAAGATATGGAAAAATATTTTTGGAGCAATTCCACTACAGTGCTTGCATGGATATCAAGAAAAGAAAATTGGTCTGTTTTTGTTAGAAATAGAGTTCAAGAAATTAAAAGATTGAGTGATCCGATTTTATAGAAACATATACCTGGTGAAATTTATCCAGCAGACCTGCCATCTAGAGGGTGTAAAGCAAAACAGCTGGTGTCTCTCAAATGGTGGGAGGGACCACATTGGCTTAAAGATTCTGAAGAATATAATAAATACATGAATTTCACCTGTCAAAACATAAACGAAGAAGAAATTGAAAAAGAAAAATTGAAATCTACAAAATTACTTGTAAATGTTGATGAAAGTACAGACAGAAACTGGTACTACCGATATTTTTCCAGCTATGAAAAAATTATACATCTTGTTGCTTGGATACTTCGTTTTAGATATAATTCTTGTAATCCAAAGGAGCAGGTCAAAGGAGAATTGACAAGTCAAGAATTTAAGAGAGCAGAGACGAAGATAATTTGGATGCTACAAAAATAATATTTTTCGCATGAAAATGAGAGGAGATTGAAAACTTTGGAGACGTTTAAGGATGACCTAGGCATAATACGTGCAAAAACTAAAATTATGTACAGAAAAGACAGTTTAGATTTCCTCACACCTATGGTTGTTCCTTCAGATCACGAAGTTGTCAGACGATTAATTTTATATTACCACCGCAAAAATTGTCATGCAGGTCCTCAGATTCTTTTAAATTTGCTTAGAGAAAAATACTGGATTTTGAATGGAAGAAGAACCGTAAGCTTTGTTTTATCAAAATGTACCATCTGTAAAAGATTTAATTCGAAGAATTTAGAATCATCACCAGTTTCTCTACCAGAAAATCGAGTCAAAGATGCTTCAGTTTTTCAGATTGTCGGCATTGATCTAGCTGGCCCTCTGTTTCTTAAAAATAAGCAGAAGAGTTGGGTTGTCTTATTTACTTGTGCCATTTACAGAGCTGTGCATTTGGAACTTGTGACTTCAGCTTCTACAGAGGCATTTTTGATGGCACTGAGAAGATTTGTATCTCGTAGAGGAAGATGTTCTATTATATATCGCAACAACGGTTCCAATTTTGTTGGTGCCGCCAATTTTTTAAAAAGATTGAACTGGGACTGCATATTGAAGCATGGAGCAATAAATTCTATCACATGGAAATTTAACCCCCCAATGACTGCTTGGTGGGGCGGATGGTGGGAGAGGCTTATCAGATTGATGAAAGATCTATTAAAAAGAGTTTTAGGACAAGCTTGTTTGAACTATGAAGAGATGATAACTGTATTGGCTGACTGTGAAAGCATTATAAATTCACGACCATTAACTGACGTAAGTTAACTGTTAACTGATCGTTAACTGACAGAGAAAGAGTCCATCAAACCCATATCTCCGGACATGTTTCTGAAAGATATTCATGAATGTGGTTTACCAGATGTTGATGTGGTTGAAGAAAGTTCTCTCACTCTTAGACTTAGATATAGACAAGAGCTGCAAAAGGATCTAAGAAATAGATTTAGATCAGAATATTTGGGTCTTCTTATTCAACGACCGAATGGTAGACGAGCCCAACATTCAATTGAGGTAGGAGATATTGTCTTGGTGGGAGTAGATAACAAAAAAAGGATCAATTGGCCATTAGGACGAGTTACAGAACGTATTCGTGGTCAAGATGGAAAAGTTCGCCTTTTGAAATTACAAACGTCTCATTCGCAAATGATTCGGCCCATTCAAAGAATCTACCCTCTCGAGATGTCATCGATTGATTGTACTGAAAAAATATTTTTCCCAAACTAACTTTGCATGAAAACCATGTTGATCCTCCAAAAGACGAGGCACAAATCAAAAAGACGAGATCTGGCAGGACGATAAAGATTCCAGAAAGACTCGATTTGTGATATTTATGTAAATGTATTTATTTAGTATAAAGTTTTGATTATAGTGTATAATCAAAAGGTGGGAGGATGTTAAACCTATTGTCCATGTTTTTTCATTTTATTTTTTATCCTTTCACCTTGAATGCTCGTGACATTTTTTTTGGCATTTGATGTAACATGAAAAAAATTGTATTTTCTAATGTTTTAAAAAATTCTTATGGAAAAGGGTATAAGGTTTACCGGTAAATAAATTATTAGTGCTGAAGAAGTTTATTTACTTGTTTCTTTTTTTTTTTTTTTTTTATTTTAAAGTAGTTATAGGCGTCCACATTGTATTTTAGAAAGCTGGGGTGTTAAAATAACATCTTTTGAACGCTTTATCCAACACATGGGGCAAATTTCGGAGGTATCCAAATGATGCTAACTATATTGCATATAAAAAAGCAAAGGCAGAAGCTAGAAAAGTTTGGCGTAAAAGCCAACATGAATCTTGGATCAACTACATCTCAAGCATTAACTCTAACACATCCAGTAAAAAACTCTGGAATAAAGTAAAAAAATACATGGGCCTGTACTCTGAAAATCATATCTCTATTTTAAAACAAAATGGACAAACCATTGCTTCACCTAAGAACATTGCTGACACAATAGGAAATATCCTAGCATCTATATCAAGCTCTGACTCTTACTCGGAACCTTTTTTAACTTATAAAAGACAAACTGAAAGAACAAAGCTTAATTTTAATTCTCATCACTCGCATGCTTATAATGAACCATTTATTATTTCAGAGTTGATAAAATGTTTGAAGGAAACTCGTTTATCTGCCCCAGGCTATGATGGGATTACTTATACTATGCTCAAGCACCATTCTTCTTTCTCTCTCAATAATCTCCTATCCTTTTTTAACAGGATATGGATTGAGCAGAGTTTTCCAAATGCTTGGTGCAGAGCTATAATTATACCTTTCCCTAAACCAGGGAAAGATACAACTAATCCCAATAATTACAGGCCTATAGCCCTTTCTAGCTGCCTTTGCAAATTTCTTGAAAAGATGGTCAATTGGCCGCCTCATGCATGTTTTAGAAACGAACAATTGCCTTGCCGCTTTTCAAAGTGGATTTTGACATGGTAGGTCTACTATCGATAATTTAATTCATCTTGAACACTACATTTGGACAGCTTTTCTTAAACGCAGACATTTGGTCTCAGTATTTTTCGACATGGCGAAAGCCTATGATAGAACATGGCGCTATGGCATCCTCCTCGACCTTTTTAATCTGGACTTTCGAGGGAATCTCCCTATTTTTATTAAAAACTTTCTTGCTATTCGTTAATTTCAAGTCCGAATTGGTGGTATTTTATCTAGGTTTTTTGAACAAGAAGAGGGTGTTCCCCAGGGCAGTGTCCTGAGTGTCACCCTCTTTGCTATTTAAATAAATGGTATTCTCAGTCAACTCCCCCCTTCTGTGAAGGGAGATTTATATGTTGACGACTTCCAGGTTATGTGTATGGGAGAGGATATGCGTTTTATCGAAAGACAGTTGCAAATTGCTATTAGAAATATTCTTAATTGGACTAATAAAAATGGTTTTGTTATCTCTGATGACAAAACTTCTTGTGTGCACTTTTGTAGACGTAGGGATCTGCATCCAGACCCTGAAATTTTTATTGGATCAACACAAATTCCTGTTGTAGACAACGTCCGCTATCTAGGCCTCTATTTTGACAGTAAACTTACATTTTTACCTCATGTTTTAAAATTATGGACAAAATGTGAAAAAACGCTAAATTTAATTAAGGTACTTTCTAATACATCTTGGGGAGCAGACCGTGCCTCTCTTCTTAAAATCTATCGTGCTGTCATCCGTTCAAAAACTGACTATGCCTGCCAGGTCTATGGCTCTGCACGAAAGTCTGTTCTTAAGAAACTTGACACGGTGCACCATAGCGCACTTCGTGTTTGCTCTGGTGCATTTCGCACATCACCAGTTTTAAGCTTATATGTTGATTGTAATGAACCTTCACTCTACCATATTCGTGAAAAACTTTCGTTAGATTTGTTTTACCATATCCTTTCACATCCCAGCCATCCACTTCATACTCTGATTTTAAATACTGACAATGATATTCATTACCAGCATCGCCCATCTTGCATCCCACCTTTTGGTGTCAGAATGAGAAGCATAACCAACAATAGCCCTCTGAGTAACATTGAGGTGAGTACTCGTCCACTGCATATTTATCCTCCTTGGCACCCACCTGATATTAAAACCCTTCATCCTTTTAAAAATTACGATAAAAAGAATTTACCTGCTGCTGCTTTTCAACAATTATTTGCTTCACACCGTGCAGATTATAAAAATTTTATCGACATTTATACAGATGGCTCAAAGAGTGGAAATGGTGTTGGCTGTGGCGTTTTTTGTAATAATATTTCTTTAAGTTATCAGCTTCATCCTTCTGTTTCTATATTTACAGCTGAATTAATTGCAATAGAGAGAGCCATGGTTCACATATCTAATCATAATAACACATCCTTCATCATATATACTGACTCAAATAGTTCTATTGACGCACTTAAATATTTTAAAAGACATGCTTATGTCACTACCATCCTGGATTTTTATATTAAATTGACTAGACGAGGTTATAATATTGTATTTTGTTGGATACCTGGACACATGGGTATTCCTGGTAATGAAAAAGCAGATGAGGTGGCAAGGCTTGCTCTTAACCCTTTACACCATAAAGTACCATTCTCGGACACTAAACTAATTGTAAATCACTTTATTCATAATAACTGGCAAGAAAGTTGGAATTTAGAAATCAATAATAAACTACATTATATCAATCCTATTATCTTGACCTGGCCTCCTAACTATCCAAGAAAAACAGATGTTCTTCTGACTCGTCTGAGAATTGGACACTCTAGAATGACTCATAAACATCTTTTATTAAGAGAGGATGCACCCATGTGTCCACACTGTCATTTTGATTATCTTACCATTCATCATATTTTGACGGACTGTCCGGGTCTCCGGCACCTTTATCGTTTCTCTTTTAATTCATCATCACCAGTCTTGACGAACCTCATTGGGGAAACACCTCATGGGGCACTCTTTGCTTTTTTAAAACATGCAGGCTTTTATTTTATGATATAGGACCTCTTTAAACTTTAACTTTGACATTCCTTTTTTGGGAATCTGGATCTAAACCCCATCCAGATGCCTTTCTTGATACTAGCACCTTTACAAAAAAATTGTCTTTAAACTTTTAAATGTTTTTTTACAGTTTTTCGACTATATCTGGATGGGATACCCCATCCAGATAGCCTTTTCTATTTCGTTTGTTTAACCCCATGTTTTTTTTATATTTATGTCTTTGTTTGGCGCAGCATGTCCCTAAAGGGACTTTGCGCCATTAAACTTTATACAACCAACCATTTCTTTTCATTTTCAAAATTAGATGTTTTTTCAACAATTTCATTTTTATTGTAATAAAGAAATTTTCTTCCATATTCAAGTTTTTGATTACTTTCAGAATGACAAACATTGCAGATTGTGTATATAGCTTTGTAGTACGAACAATATGTTCCACTTTAACAGAATCAATATTAGAAAATATAATGTCAATTTGTTACTTAAGATTTGTTGTTTAAAAAATTTTAAGATCTTTATGACAACTGTTTTGTCAAACAGTAAGTATCCAGTAAGATCTTTAACAATTGTTTTGTCTGCAGGCGATTTATTTTCTTCTTTGAAACTTTTAAAAAATCATCTTAGTCTTTGTCTTCATGGACAAGTAATCCAATGGCTACAATTCTCTCTGATCATTGCTGTCTTCAGCCATTGGAACAAATACTGGGATTTGAATATCTAAAAGTTTATATGTTGAGCCAGCAAATATTATTTCTAGAAATGCTGAATAAAATGTCTTCATTTGAGCATCTTGAATAAAAAGTCCCAGAAAATTATTCTTTTCACTTATCAAGACATGCACATTGCAATTATATTTCATCTTTATCAATCACACCTTCTAAATTGTCACAGGCACTATCACTTTTCCCTAAAAAATAAAACAAGAAAAAATTAGCAACCATGCACTTGTATACTATACACAATTTATTATCAGAGAAACAACTTTATAAATGGTGAATTTTGTATAACTTTTTTAGATTAAATTTTTCTGTCCTTTTCATACCAATAATATAAAATAAAAAATATTTTAAATCAGGTGTATAGTACAAGTTCAGCTACAAACTCCCATGGCTTTTTCTGGTTTTCCATACCCGCCAAAAAATGAGTTTTCAAGTTTTTGATGTAACATACAAAAAAAACCTTAAAAGTTGTACGGTAGACTCCCAAGTCTGCAATCCTAATCTGCACACACCAGACTTTCCAGTTCGATGCAGAGGCAAAATTAGATTTAATTAATTTTTGTAAATCTTAAAACATACACATAATTACTTAAAGGCATTAGAAAATATGATGCGAATGCAGTTTACTCTTCTTCTTGGCGCGATTTTTAAAAATCGCCAAATTGGCGCGTTTTTGCGTCTTGTCTCCCGGAGCTTCTTGCTCCAAGGCCCGCCACACACTACAGAGACATACGTCAAAAATCGTGCAATATGACGCAATCAAACCAGTTTTTTCTTTCTTATCACTGTGAAATTGTCCATGTCGTACGTTTTTTCGTTCAATGTTTGGGCTGCCACAGACCTGTCATACATTGAGCGAAAAAACATGACACACTGTTAAAAATTTGAAAATTTTGCTGCATCGTCACTCCACCACTATTATAGAATATCTCTATTTTGATCAATGAGAATACTCCATAATACAGTGAAGTAATCGTTTTCTATAAAAGCGGTGGAGTGTCGATGTGGCAAAAGTTTCAAATTTTTAACAGTGCACATGCGACAATTTCACACTCGCAACAAAGAAAAAACCGGTTTGACTGTATCATGTTTCACGATTTTTGACGCACGTCTCCTTAGTTTGTGGCGGGCCTTTCACTGGTGTATGGTGGGCCCAAGAGACAAAGCACATAAAATACAAATCTAAAGACAAAAAAAAGAATTTTTACTTACCCGAAGCCGGTGTTTTCCTCTATAATTATTTTGAAGTGTATCAGGGATCTCCATACCAGAAGAATCCTCCGCGACTTGATCTTTTTGCCACGGCGGATAAACTTTTATGACATCAATCAGAAATTTCCGAAATGTGTCAGCACTCAACGAGTGATTATGCTGCTTCCTCCTCCAAATATATTCGGCCAGATATGAATCAAACTTCTCCGCTAAGTGCAGAGTATTCCACAATTTCTGTTTGATTGCCGCCCAGGTGCCCTCAATGGAATTTGTGTGGGCGCCAGTTTCAGGATGCACATAATACAGACTGTGGTTGACCCACAATTGCTCATATCCTTCGTTCTCTAAACAATCGTAGGCCTTCCAACAATCTGAAATTATCGTGGTTCCCTGCAACATCCATTCCTTAATCACGGGAAGCAAAAACTCTTTTCCACGCTTCGGAACAACCCGAAAAAAACATCTATACGTCCCTCTTTCAACACCTCCAAACACCCATTCTCCTTTCACAAACCTCCCCCTTCCATATTTCGTCTTTCCAAACTTACTCTCATCAATCTCTACAATCACTCCGGTGCCACCCAAAGGCTCACTCTCATCCATAAGCACCGTCTCACACACTTCCCTACAAAAAGAATACCAATCAGTCGCGGTGTGATTCGTTACATTCAAATCAGCCATACAATATTTCTCCATACATTCACCAAACTACATACGCGTCACTTTCATTTCTTGCATAAACCATCTATTCTGCTCCTAGCAAACCACGTACCTTTCCTTACACTCAGAGTTATTTCATGCTTGTCAACACCCCCTTGCACACGACACCGCCATTTATAGCCATTATTCAAATTCTTGTTCACCGTTAACTGCATATCCCTTCCACACCTAGGACATTCATATCTGGGTGACATCAAACCTTCATTTACACACCAGTCAATCATATACTTCTTTCCGCAAACTTTCAACTGCGTAAAGTATCCATTTGAATACTTTACTTCCTCATTCAAACAATCAACAACATTCTTTCTGTAATCAACAAATTCCATAGTAGTTACTGAACGGTATCTCACTAAATATAAAAAGAGGAAAATGCAAAAAATTAAACTCACTCGCTGAATGCAAAACACAACTCCCAAAAACAATGCTACTCGAAGCAATTTCTAAGCGGGAATAACAATATTAAAAAATTTAAAACCTCTCTTTCAACACAAAAAGAAGCGTCCAATCAGAAACGGCTTAGAAATAGCTCTCTTTTCAGTTCTCATCTTTCGTCCAATCAGAAAACATTCAACAAAAAGGAGTGTCCAATCAGAAACGGCTTAGAAATCAGTACATTACGTAAACCGAAGCACTCCTTAGGGTTGCCATATTGAAGATCCGAGTGGAGAAAATGAAAATGCACGGTTGCCATGTCGAAACATTTATCGCAAAAAAAAAAAAAGTCACCTTGGCGAAGGAGAGTAAATTACATTTCACCCGAAAATATATATTATTTATTATATACTTAAATCTTTTGGATGCACTCACATCCTTTTTCAAAGGATGGAAAAGATAATTGATTAGAATAGAAAATATAAAAACAAAACATAAACAGTCCATGTGCACAAAAAAAGTTAGGAGGAGTCCATCTCTGTCCCTTTATAAAGCTGCAATTTTCTTTCAAAATCCAAATAGGTAGGAAATAAATCTTCCATATGGATTTCAGCCCTTTTGGTAAGGCTCAGAAAGATAACACAGTGAGCTTCAACAAGAAAATCATAAATCAATATGGCTGAACACACACAAGAGTGAGCTGTAGGAAGATGGGCATGCAGCGGCAGAAGACTTAATCTTATTTCATTCCCAAAGAGAATCTCTGGCTGTAACTAAGGCAGTCCATTACTGCCTATGCCTACCAATCTGCCATAAGGATAATATGATGTGAGATTAAAAAAATTAAATTTACATAGAGTATAAATTTACAATAAATTCACTATTTTCCAACTAAGTCTTGAATAAATTGCCAACTATTCACAGCTTTTCCAATTACGGCTTTGGATAAAACCCATGCATTAATAGTAGCAAGATTCAAAATATTATAAAATACATGCACTGGCCTTCTACATGAAGCAGATTTAATAGTATATGCCCTTGTCATCTGGTTAATCGCATCTACACCAAATTTAGTTGCATTTTAATATGCAATTGTATCAGGTAACTCTTTAGAATTATCTCAGATTTCAACAATTGGATATAGATAGCTAAGTAACAAAACATTACCCTTTTTCCCCTGGTAAACAGATGGATTTTTTTTTAACAGCTAATGCAGTTGTCATATGCAATTCAGATTATGAGATTTTTATAGAGACTGGTATTTCTTTTCTTAGATATTTTATAATACCTATAAGGCTGGTGGTTTTAGATTTCAATGCAAGCTTCAACATTATAAATAATTTGTCTGTAGTAACATTCCTACCTTCATTTTTATATGGTAGTTATTATTTGTCTCGGTACTGCATACTCAGAATGCAAAACATTGCATAGACTATTATTATCTTTTCAAAGGTTGAGAATCCTATAATCACTTATTTTGAATCCTCATTTGCAGCCAATCAGAACTTTGCACCAAGTTTATCTGTTTTTTTTCTTGCATATATTGAGGAAATCTATATATAACTTCTGTAGGAAATAACTACTCATCTTCTCCTTATATTATATCTTGGAGTAAGGTTAGTCTTGCAATTTTTAGTGAAACAATAAGTGAATTCCTCGAATTTGTGGAAAAAAAAAACTTTTTGAGCAATCTTGATTTAAAATTGTATCAGGTAACTCTTTAGAATTATCTCAGATTTCAACAATTGGATATAGATAGCTAAGTAACAAAACATTACCCTTTTTCCCCTGGTAAACAGTTATATGGATCAGTTAGGAATGGACGGTAGGATGGAACAGTTAGATGGAAGTATGAAAATATGAAAATACTCGTTAAAATATATGAAACTCCAGATTCAGAAAGTATGTTGTAAAGATTCTGTTATGATATTATTGAAACTATAAATCCAGTTTGAAATGGTAGCATCGAGTTTTTTCCTTTTAACTCTCAAAGGCTGAATTTCATTTTCTCCTATTTAGAAATTTGCTCAGGAAATGAAATTCATACCCATGTCCTAAAATAACATTATCCATGGAAAACAAGAATTTAAAACATCAAATGCATCAATAACTAATTTAAAGAAATCTGCTGCATCTTTGCAGAATGGAAAATTTTTTTTTGAATTGCACACAAAACATGATGGGGAAAAAAAACCTGTGCTAAGAAAAACTTTTATTTATTTATTTTCCATATCTTTAAGTACTACAGGATTATTGAAAGTTTTGCACTTAATTTTAATTCCTTTTTGTCCTTTTCCAATAAATGTAGTAAAATACTAAATATCAAATTAAAAAAATCTTACTGTTGATTTTTATTTTCTCATCCAAGTATTCATAGCAACTTTCAATTTTACCAACCAGCTTAAAAGTATGATCTTTAAAACATTAATTTGCTATGTAAAACAAATTATGACAATAAAAATTTTCATATAATATTTTTAATAAACTAAATAGTCAAAGAATGGAAGAAAGTAGTTAGAAATTTAGTACCGATGTACCAACCTTCTTCTGTCATAAGTTTCTCTTTCATCTTTTTGATTCCAGCTATTGTTTTCACTATTACCTCTGCATGTTCATAAAATTTATCATTTATTGTAGAAAAAAAAAAAAAAATCTAAATAGATAAATTTTTGATTCATAACAATTACTTTCTGTGTTGGTGACAATTTCTATCATTTGTTTTGCATTATCTTGTTTGACTTGCAGTCTTTTATTGAAATCTGAAATATAAATAAGTTGAGTTATTTGGCATTTCTGAAATGTAAATAAGTTGGGTTAGTTGGCATTGTGGTTAAATGCTAATTTAAAATGTAAAAGTAATCTTTCTATTCTAAAATGAAATAACTTATGCTGTCACTGCTGCTGACATTAGATTTTTTGTGACCGGGGGTCTTTCTTCATTCATATTAAGAAAACTGCACACAAAAATATGAAAATAATTACTATTATGGAATTATTATGTTTTAACTTTGTCTTTGTCTTGGCGCAGCATGTCCCCAAAGGGAACTTGCACCATAAAACCTTATATAACCAACCACTAAGAAGTAAGGTGTTTCTACAGTAACATCGAACTCCTTTGCATAAAAACATTGATTCTTACCTGCTCTATCACAAATGACGATTATAAGATCAAGACCACATATCACAAGTTTGACTATTGCCTCACCTAGATGGTGCTTAAGTGCAACTGATAAGGCAGATTCATCTGAGAAAAAAAAAAAAAAATCGAAATGTCTGTTTCCATTTTTTGCATAACCTACACACCATAAAAACTAATGCATGAGTTGCAATGTTTGGCTTTGACGCTGTAAAAGGTACATAATCTTCAAAACCCTCTACAGTGTATGTTTTATGTCAAATGACAAATCTTTCTTAAGTTTCATTTCATCAAATGAAACTATGCATTTTTTGTTAAGATTTTAATTTTTTGGCAAGAAATTTCGTGGATTAAAAGATAGATTCATTAAATCCTGGATTCATTTGAGTGCCAGACACATATATATATATATGCAAAATAGTGACAGAAGGTAAATGAAACTATTTATATAGGGATTAATATACTTTAGGACTTGCCAAATAGATCTGCAAGGCTAAATTTTTATCCTTGACACCCCATCTCCATCCAAATTTTGATATACCTGAAAAATTCAACTGGGAGGCAATAAAATTATATATAACCGGAGAGACTATACATTTAACAGATTTTAAAATTGTTTTTTGACATTCTCCCATTTAATTTAAAAAAATTTCTCAGCAAATAATGGAATCTAGAACACGAGGATTTAATCATGTGGGTTTTAGGAGTAATTATACTGTTTCTTACTTTCTTTAATTTGTATCTCATCTTTTACATTGTTTATATTTTAACTATTACTACCAATTTTTACAGTTTTGTTATTTTAGTGTTTCTTCAACTATGGTTTTGACCTGTTTTGTTTTTGTATCATATACATCATTAATGTTTTGTTTTACATTTTAATTCATAACATTATGTTCTAACTTTGCCTTGGCACAGCAAAGAGACCTTGCACCATATAACCAATCAACCTTGTGCAAGAGCTCATGTAACATTTTCCTGCATCACTAAACATTCTTTCTACAGTTGCTGATGATGCACAAACTGTTAAATATTTTGGGCAAGTTTTGTTACTTTTGGATATTTATTCTCATTCTTTTTCCAGTATTCCAGAGGGCTAATGTCTTCAACTACTATTGGTTCTTTAAGATAGTCAAATATCTTGGAACTTATGCAATTATTCTCATCTAATTTATTTACTTTTTTCTCATCCAAAAATGAAAATAATCTTTTTTATGATTTTGATATGGATGGCATATCTGGTACAGGTTCCACTGCTTTCATTTTAGGATTATTTTATATTTCCTCCACTAGCAATTTGCATGCTTCCTCATTTGACATTTTTAAGCAACTGTTTTTGAATTGAGGATATAGCACAATTACTAAAATGAAAGGTTTCCTTTCGCAGTAAATTTTCATTCTGTTTTCTAATGAAGCTTTTAGAGCAGCTATAAGCTCTGCACAGTTTTTTGTTTCTTTTTCACAAGCGGCTAAATGGTGTTTCAGATGCACATGGTATAACTTTTGACAATGTTACTATTTTTTCACCTTGTATTGCATTTGTTGCATCTTCAAAGGGTTCCAATACTTGAAAACAAAATAATTTATAAAATAAGTTGAATTTATTTGACTAATTAAATATTTCTAACCATAAAATAACATGTGTAATCTAATAACACATATTTAAATTCAATAGATTCTATAGGTTTAAAGATGCTTATTTACGACAAACAGCAAAATTTCCATATTCAAAAATTAAAATGTATAGTTTAAAAATAAAAAAAAGCTTACTGAAATTTCAGAAACTGTAGAAAATAGTATGAATATTATTATTATTAATATTATTCTATTTTTGTTTTGTTTTGTTTTCGTAATGCTCCAGTGTAATTATTTTCTAAGAACTTAGTTATTAAAAAAAAATATTGAAAATATAGCATACATGGTAACTCCCACTTGTGTCTGTTAGAGTAAATTACAGTAATTTAAAAAAAAATACTTTATTTTTTTAAAAACATGACTAAGATAAAAATTGACATAACCAGTTAAATACAACTGTGCTCCTTTTAATAAAATATGCCTATGTTGTAACAAAAACATTTTGCTTGTCTAATAAATCAAAGTTTTGTTACTTTTGTGACCAGTGTCATTAAAGTAACTAATAATATTTTGTAATAAAATAATTGGAATTATTTATCTATATATAATTATTTTTATGGTCTCAAGAATAACGAATCTATGTTCCCATATACTTGCATATTCCTTATGTATGCATACATAATTACTTATTATTTTAAATTTAATGTATTGTTCACTTCAATTATATCTTCCGTTGGATTTAAATTGATAGAATTGAGACTCTTTTCAGCAGGAAAGAAGCTTTATTGCTTGTTGTACAATTGCCTTGGATTTTTTTTTTATTCCATCGATAATGGATTTAATAATTGTTAATTCATCTTATAATGTTTGATGCTCTTAAAATGATGTGGCTTTTCTCTAATTCTTCCGTTGCTGTACATGATTTTCTAATAGATGCAATTAACGAAGATATTTTTGAAATTGTTTGATATTTTCTTTTTCTTTTAATCCATCCTTTATTAACAACTGCAGCATATGAGATGCGCAACTCAATCTTATAAGATTAAGTTAGCTAAACATTGCATCAAGATTATCGTTATGATCTGGTCATTTAACATCATACCTTCATTAAAACTTAAACCATCGTCAGGTACATAAAATCCTGGGAGGGATGTTTCAAAGGCTTTAACCATATTGGATGGATGCATTGTCAGTCACAACAAATGCAGTTTTGTCAGAGATATTGTAAGTTATCTCGTCATATAATTTGACTATGTTGTCACTTGTGTGTCTTCCAAAAAATTGTCTAAAACAAATAATTGATATTAAAATATCTGAGTTATAATAATAATAAAGATTTTGAAGATTTTCAAAAATAATTTTCCAAGCATTTAGTGCCAAAATATTTTTAAAAATGCTTTCAAAAGCGTTATGTAAAAAAAAAAAACCTGCAATACAAACTGCATCTCTATTTTTTTTTCTTAAATCTATGGCTATTTTTCCTTTATTTCCCAGAGAAATGCGATACTCAAGTTGCCACTATTAGAGAAATTGAACTAAAAACTACAAAAAAATTGTCTCAAAAACAAATTGAGATAGTTTTCTAACATTGTATTTACAAGTGCATTTTTTTCTCTATACGATGTTGTAAAAATTGATAACATGCTATGTCTAGAAGTTTGCTGTAGCAAAAATTGCCAAACCGAAGTTTCATAGGGAAGTATCGCCATACAAAATATGACGTATGCGTTAAGCACAGATACGTTTTGCCTTAATAATATAGATACAAGACTGAAAAAATATTTTAAAAAATTTCTGTTAGGAGTAGTCTGTGCGAGAAATGTAGGAAAATGGTCACTGCCGTGCAAATGATTAGAGACCCAGTAGAAGGTGAGCAAAAAGTGAGATTGATAGCATGAAAGTAGGTATGATCACCATTATTGAGTAGGCATAAGCCATTGTCCGAAATTAGTTTCTCTATAACATCATTACGTGGATTATTGTCAGAATTATACCAGAGTTTAAAAAAACTTTACTAAGTAAAAAGGATACATGGATAGGATTATCTTATGAGATATATGGGTGGGAAGTATCTTACTTCAGTATGCAGCAGAAGAAACTGACGCAGGCTTCCCATATCTTTGCAAATTAGTTTGAAAAGTCTATTAAGTGGTCTTGATTTTATAAAGTTTATTGTTTTTTATGGCATCATTCAGAACTATCATAAATTCAAGAGCTGTCAAAAACAGAGTTAGTAAAAAAAACATAAGTATAAACATATGAATAGGCAGAGCTCCAAAGAACAAAACTGTCCTCCCTTTTGTTCAACAAGCAGAGTTAACAGCATTAGCTTATCTTTTCTGTTTTGATGCACGTTGTGCATTGAATTCAGAATACTACTTCTTGTAGCATATTTTTAATCTATTTTTAAAAATACATTAAATGCAGAAACATAATGAACAATTCGAAAACGAATCAAGATACAAAGAAACGGTTTGCACCAAATGGATGCAAAAGAAACCGGATTTTGAGAGGGAATGAAAAAAATAGTTCTGTTTAAGACCAACAAATGGCTCTATTGGGAATTAATGCACCAAAAGATGGTTTGCAAATTAATAAAATGTTGACAACTTACAAGTCAGCTTAATTACAGTTAATTAGTACTACAGTAAATGTTATATGTGCTATTCATCATTCAGAAGTACAGCTGTGAGACGAGGCACTTCACCGTTCACAGCATAGAGTAACATTCACATTTTATCGGATGACATCTTTCAGTGCTATTAGTGATGGCTATTGGTTGCGGTACATTTTTGACTTTAATAATCCCCACAGCCAAATGTCCCAGGGTGTCAGATCAAGAGATCTTGGAGGCCATGCGTGATTAAAGTAGGGACTGATAATGCGATCCTCTCCCCAAATATTGAGCGTAGCAGGTGTTACACAGGCAGAACAATATCCATCTTGCATAAAAGTGACTGTTTGGAGTGCTTGTCGTGCTTGCAATTCAGATATCCGACAACACCATCTGTTAATTGCTAAAAGAATTATTTTTTTCGTAGCCATACAAAACACGGTTTCTTTTCCATCCGCACGGTGCAAATCGTATCTTTATATCTTGATTCGCTTTCAAATTATTTGTTTTTAAAGTTCGTCCTGACTTTTTGATCACCCTGTATATTTCTGAAGCCCACAAATTCGTACATACTTTTGAAAATTTTTCACTTGCAATATGCTAATTTCTTTTATGCTTTGTTTATTTTTCTGGAACGCTACGGAGCCCCTGGAAAGTTAAGGCAGAGCACCAAGGGCTCCGCAGAGCACACTTTGGGAACCTAGGGAGATGGTGAATGAGATTTATCTAAATGTGCTGAGTAAATAGGCAGATTTTGTGGTAGGTATATTGTACAGATAGTTATTAGCCGGTTAATATATACACGAGTTACAACTGCTAGTAAGTTAGTATTTAAACAGATATATGGTTGTTGGTTGGTTGGTTGATTGGGGTTTAATGGCGCAAAATCCCTTTAGGGACATGCTGCGCCAAGACCAAGTCAAAATAGGAAAAATAATTAAGAAAAAGTGATAAAATGCATAGTTAAAACCAATCACAAGTCTAATGTCCTCAGTTAAAATGCATAAAATTACCAATAAAATTTGTTAAAATATAGACGATCCACAATAAATATATAAACAAAATTTTAAAGAACGCAAAAATTAAAAAGGTAAGAGAAAGAATAAGGCAAGTGTTAAACACGAGGTGCAATTAAATAAAGTAAAAATAATGCAGTAATTGTTTTAAAAACACTAAAGCATTAGAGGATACACAAGTCATATAAAAATTAAATTTAAGATGATATATGAAACTGTAATATAATTACAACTAGTTAAGAAGATAAAATAAAATAGAAGGTATAAAAAGTTCCTACGAACGAAAAAGTGAGTGATACTTGACAAGAAATAGTGAAACAGTAAAAACAATGACATTTGTTGACAACATTTAAAAAGCACAGAAATTAAAAACATAAGTGGCAGGATCAGTCAGGCACATATTCCTCATAAACAATGTTCCCTTCGTCTTCACTTGACTCGTATGATTCTTCCATAGCCTCTTCCACGTAGTTTAGCTTTTTGGGATCTTTCAAACATGCAACAGATGGGTCATGATTTGATTTTCGCTGTTTTTTTGTTACAGTTTGCCATTGGTGAGAATTACGAAGCGCATTGCTTTCTTTTGTCTTTTGGTTTGGTTTAACGGCTTGAGCAGAATTAGTCTTTTGGTGGTTAGAAGCAGAATGATCAATGGTTTTTTTAATGGGTGTAATTGCTTTAAGCTTTTGACTAGCATTAGGTTTCTGGCAATTTGATGCAGAGAGATTAGGATTGTTTTTAGATGTAGATGTATTAGTTCTCGTCTGGGGTTCAGTGGACTTTTTCGGTTTTTGTGGCTGAATAGGTTTATGGACTATTGTAACAGGCTCTGAAGATGGTAACCAACGCTCTAATTTAGGACTAGCAGAACATTTAGTAGAGCAACTGACATCTCGTGTTTGTTTCTTTGGGGTACTAGGTGGATTAGGTGATTCTGTCTGGGTGCTTATGTGTCTTACAGATTTTGATTGCTGTTTGAGTAAACTAGAATAAGAAAGACCTATAGATGGGGTTCTGGTTTCAACAAGTTTTCGAGCTTCTGGGTATGAAAGATTTTGACTGGTTTTTACTGCAATAATTTCTTTTTCACGGTTCCAAATTGGACAGGAGCGAGAGTATGATGTATGATTACCTTTGCAATTCGCACAGCGTTCTGGTTTTTCACACAATTTACCATCATGGCCGACTTCTGCACAACGAGGACAGGTAACATTGCCACGACATTGGTCATTGGTATTGGTATGACCAAAACGCTGGCATTTGAAACATCGCAAAGGGTTAGGGATATAAGGCCGGACTGGACAGCTTAGGTATCCAGCTTTAATTCTAGATGGTAAATTATGGCTATTGAAGGTTAGTATTATGTGTTTTGTCCGAATAACTTGTCCATTCTTTCGGATAGTAATGCGGCGTGCATCTATTACATCTTGTTCTTTTAAATTTGAGAGAAGCTCTTCTTTTGAGGAATATAATAGATCTGGTTCAGATATTACACCGCGACAAGTATTAAGAGTTGGGTGGGCTTTAACAGAAACAGCAAAAGTACCTATTGTAGTGCAATTGTCTAGAAGCTGTGATTGGCTGGCTGAAGAAACCTCAACCAATAAATCCCCAGACCGCAGTTTTTTAAGAGTGTGACCGTCGCCAAAAACAGACTGGAATGTTTTTGCGATAAGAAAAGGTGAGGTTCTCTTGAAAGAACTATCTGAGAGACTATCGGTGCGTCTAATTACAAAAAAACGAGTAAATGAAGTATTCTGCACAATTTGTTGCTCTCCAGGAAGGAGAGAAGTAGGAGGAAGTGAAATTTTTCCATCCATGTTAGAAAAGAACAATTCGGACCCCGGCCGCACCACCCACTACCGAGCCCAACAAGGGGATGCACATTCGTGCACCAGTGCTAACCAGGGTCTATACGGTCACAAGACAATCCTATGTCAATCTCCACCCTTAACGAGATGACTAGTAATTGCTCGCTCACTTGATCCCTAAAGCCAGTGACCAAAGTCAGCTGACCAGCCGATTGATACATACGGGACCAATATGTACCTCCCGTCTACCTGAAGCAGAGGCCAAAGCAGTGTGTTGGTTTCCCTCAACTGCCAGGATCCCCCTTTCCAGGGACACGGGTCGCCACGCACGACCAACACGTGGGTGGTTTACAATTCTCCATGAGTCGATATACAGGATGTATCGGCCCATGCAGAATTGCCCTCACCTCCGAAGAGGAAACCACAATGAGAGTGAAACAAAGAGGAAAGGAAGACCAAAGGAGTAAGAGGAAAAGGAAAGGAGAAAGATCACTCAGGTGCCTCGGGGTTGTGAAGCCCGTGAATACCTAAAGAAGGTATCCCCCTGAGGGGTAAACAGATATATGAATGGGGTAAATTGTGAGAAATGAAGACAGCCACTCCGCCAGAGGCCTATCACTACCAGTGAAGTCTTTTCTGTAAGTTGCATAATTTCGCTTTGTCATTAGGTTTTAAGTGGGTTTCCTGTAGAGCTAAGCAGAAACAATATCATGGATTTCGTCATGTTTATTAAGATAGCCATGGCAATTCCAAGAGATATTAATCATTATTGGGAGTGTTATATATATATATATATATATATATATATATGTCATTTTGTTTGGAGATAATAGTGCAGCTGTTTCAGATCTTTCACATTTCTCATGGTTGGGCTAAGGTTAGTTTTTCTCTCTTTTACTCGCAGTATTCCACTGTGGAGAGGCTGGAGTTGATGTTTTCTTTTTTCCTGTTTGTGAGTTAGATTTTTGTTTTATATTCTGCCTCTGAATAATATCAGACCTCTGTTGTATTTTTGTACTTGTGGATGCCTTTTTATAGGGCGTAGGTTCTGGGTTTGCAATTTATCAAATTATTTGCAATTTATCAAATTATTTGCAATTAATCAAATATGTTTTGAGCCATTTCAAAATTGAAAAACGCTTAGGAGTACATTTTGTGACCAGAAGTGTAGCCATTATTGTGAGTAAATAGTAAATTGTTGGCAGCAAATTTTTCGTGTAACATTTCATTAATTCGATGGCGTTTCATGGGCTATTTTCTTGTATAATTTGCCACTACAAAAGAATTTTACTGCATAAACTGGATGATTCTATTTCATAAATTTTTGCCAGATAATCCAAAGATGAAATAATTTCTGACAGTTCATCCCCTTCAGCAGGTTCCAAATTAAGTAATAACTGAAACGGCATCAGTGTTGACTTATGGGCTTCAAATTTCAAATCGAGACGCTGTATCAATCAACTCTGTATAAATCTGTATCGAGACTCTGTATATTTTCCAAAAATTAAATGAATACAAATCTCCGATAGTATTCTTCAGAAGGAATGTCTTCCTTTATTATCTGTCGACTAGTTATTCTGGGTCTTTTGAATAACAATATCTAAATAAATCTCTCCATACATCTAAAACTGACCTATAGGTATTCGAAAAACCTTCTTCAGCATTCTTCTAAATTCCTTCTAATGTTTTTCTTTTTTTTAACTTTCATTGAAGAATCCACTTCTACAGATAAATCAATATTTTCTTTTTGCAAATAATCACTCAATGATATTCTAACTTGAAAAATGAAATTGGTGATGTAAACTCATGAAAATGTCTCATTTTTCTATTGCAGACTTTAAAAGCTGTACATCACTAGCTGCTTTCTGGTCCGAGCATTCAGTAATACATTCCAGGACCCAGGGACTGATTTTCAAATTTGGGGGCCCTGGGCACAAATGTTTACAGGAAGTCCCCTTGCAAAGTTGCTTACAAAAAGGTTGGATTAAAAAAATATATATATTTATTAAGATAACCACTATTGACTTTAATAATCACTTTTAAATACCAATTAAAAATTAAATATGATAATTGTTAATTTACCTTTTAAATAATTATTTCAAAGTTATGAAATTTCAATGATTAGACTTTAGAATTGTGTACTGTGATTATCTTTTCCTAAGCAAGTTTATATATGTGGAATGATAAAGTAAGCTACAACTAATCATAAATTTTTATAAATACCAAACTATAACTAACTATTTAAAATATTACAGGTTTCCTGCCGCCTATGAGCTTCACTCACAAACTCCAAATAATCTGACAAAACCATGATTAAATAAAGATTGAAAGTACAATATATTTTTTAAAGTGATAAAGATAAAAGAAAATATTCACTGTAATAAAGTAATTTAACACAGATGTTTCAGCTAAAATATACAATGTTATAAAAATATAGTATGAACACAGTAGAAAATAAAATGAAATGTAAAACTATTAGATTTTCTAAGTATACTTGTATTGATTTTAGACAATAGTTAAACAATCTTCAGTTGCATATGGGGTCCACTGAAAATCGTGGGCCTATGCCCTGCCGTAAATCAGGCACTGCCAGGGCCATTAGTACTGGTTTAAGCAACTATAAATATACAAACAGTCATGTTGCTCAACTCAACAAGTGGGGCACATCCTAGCTTCTTTCTTCCATTCCTTTCATGCTAATCTTCAATTCCTTTCTGAGAACATTATGCCATCTTGAAAAGTAAAAAAAATATATATTTTCTTGCATTGCCGTGCAGCTTCTTATGTTTTTACGGAACATCCTTAAGACAATGATTAAATTTAAATGTGTGCAAACAGCAATGGACATATAAGGCTTTAGGATATTTTATATGTTCTAATGTTTATCCAAACTAATGTTTATATTTTAGAACAATAGGTGCAAGAATTTTAGGAATGTAATCTGTAAGATCAATCAGTTTTATCAGCCATTGGTTATTGAGATTGACAAATGAATAAAGGATGCATGACATACTCCGTCCATTTTGTTCTCTTTTCAAAAATGGTTGATCAACTTTGGACACATTGGGATGTGTGAGAAGCAGGAAGTAGAAGGGAAACTTCAGTACAAAGTGTAGATTTTAAAGCTAAACAAAAGTAAGTGTTAAAGCTAAGTATAAAAATTCAATGACTTGGGAATAATTTTGTAGTCATCAAATGAAATAATTTAATAGCATTTCATGAACCTCTAATTTCAAACCCGCGTTATAATCTCTTGATATCATTTGTCCCATCTTAAAAGGCTTTCTTGCATATGCTGTTAATTTGAAAATGTGTTACTCAGTTTAAGCTTTTGTATTGCATTAAGGCTACGCACTACATTCAACGCATCTTCTGTCAGATTGTTGAAGAAAGCTTTATGTGGTGGGAGCTGTGTGTCATTGACTTTATAGAAAGATGTTATATAATAAGGAAAGACCCCCTTTCTTTTGAGCAAACTTAAGTGAGTGTTCGAGGGGAAATGCTGTTTTAAAATTGGGAATTGATTAGCTTGAAGATTAGCAACAAGTTTTTCTAGTGAAGTTGGAAGGAACTGGATTGAGTCCAAAAAAAACCAACTGGATAGGAGAATCTGGTTTTTTCATTCTAAACGTGATATATTTTTCCAAACTCGTTGCTATTACGGAGATTTCATGATCTTTTAATTTCCCCAATTCACTCATTAACAGATGTCCGTCATAATTTTTGAGATTATGAAAAATGACAGGAATGGATTTAGGCTGTTTGTGTTTTAAGTTGCAGTCTGCTTGGGCAGTCCCTCTATATGCACCAGAAAGGTGGTCATGTACACGAATTCGGTGAGTACCGAGAGTTTTTTTGCAAATGCAACACTGCGTAGCTTGCTTAAATTCTGTTTCCTGTTCACATGACAATTTTAAAGGTTTTATCTGCATTAAAATTTTTCCTATACTTCTCTTTTCCTGTATCATTCGCTGTAAAAAGACTTCCACAGCATCTTCCTCATGATACACTTCCACTGGTTTAACACACTTTCCGTCAGGTCCTACGATTGCATAGGCGAAACCACATGGAGTATGTTTGGATATTTTTTGTATGCGTGGGCCTTGTGAATTCAGTGCTGAAGAGTCTATGGGCTGTAAAATACTTTCAAAATCGACATATATTGTGTAACCTATAGGATGTTGCATATGTATGTTCTTAAGTTTTAGAAAATTTGCACCAATTACAGGCATTTTGATAATCTGTGCAGCATGTTTTTTACAGTACTTTGTATGCTTATCTAGCAAATCTTTCCGGGAAAATGCATGAAGGCAGTGGTAGCATTAATGCTATTGTCCGTCATGCTTTGTACGATCTCCTAAAAGTCGTGAAAAATCGGTAATTAATGTGTAGTGTTTATTATCTTCGGTGGGGATAAATAACAAATTGATTACGTCTTCATCCTCCCTCTCTGAAATGTAAAAAAGCGTTATTTTATTCTCTTCAAAGCCGATGATGTTAATTCTGATATTATTTTTATCTTCTATCAGTTTTGCTTGCTGGTAAGGCATAGGAAAAGAAATATTTTTCAAGTTTAGGGTATTTTCAAAGCTGGTGTAATGATTCACATCATCGGGCATCTCTTCAGAAGGAATGCCTAGCTGAGAAGCTAATATACACCAAACAATACATTTATTATCATAATTCTTTGGATTGGACACTCTAAGATCACACATATATTTTAATACCTCATCACCCACTTTGACAAACCTCATTGGGGAAACACCCCATGGGGCACTTTTTACTTTTTTAAAACACTCCGGATTTTATTTTTAAATTTAGATCTTACCTGTCTACATAAGTTGACATTCTGGATGGAATTCCCATGCAGATACCTACTTTTTTTAGGCTTACCTTTTGTGATTTACTGGTTTGTACTTTTCCATGATGTTTTTCACTTCTTTGACTGTATCTGGATGAAGTACCCATCCAAATAGCTTTATTATCTTTGTATTGCAATGACTCTTTATTTTCTCTTCTTGATCTTTTCATCCTTGTTTGGCACAGCATGTCCCTAAAGGGACTTTGTGCCATTAAACTCCAACCAACCAACCTTCTTAACATCTGCATTAGGTAATTAACTCTGATTCCATGTGCTTGCAAATCAGAGGCAATATTGAATCCCCTGTCTGCTAAAACCATATCGCCTGGCAGAAGATGATTTATCAAATTACTTTTTAAAGTAATTGCTTTGTCAGTGGCTCTTCCACCAAAACACTTTGAAATGAAAGAGGTATAGCTTTGTGGCGTAATTGCCACAAGAAACTTTACAGTCAAATGCTGTTTGTAATTGGACCACATTTTATTTCTTGTTTTCATGTTAGAGGGCCGCTGGGTCTTTATTTCAGTACAGTCAATAATGCACATAGCATCTTTATATGCAGACTTTTCAAAGCACGATGGCAACTTCTTTTTAATCATTTTTCTTTTAGGCCAAGAGATTAAGTACTTCAGTCTGCTTGAGAGTACTGGCAACCAAGCACCAAGAACCCTTCTCACTATTCTGCTGGATACACCAAATCGAACAGCAATGTCTTCATCACATAGTGTCATTCGTAATTTAATGAGCACTATCAGAAGTTGGTGCTCATCAGGTAATGAAAATGACTGGGTTATGTACTGCTTGGCAATACTTATAATCCAATCAAATCCATCCCTAGTTGGGACACCTGTATACAAAGTCAGTTTTTTAGTGCTAAGCAGAAGAGGAGAAGGGAATTGTGCCAACTCTACTTTTCTTTTTAATTCTGCAACATGTCTCAGAAAATGCATTTCTAATGTATTACTAATTGCATTTTCATGCATTTGGTTTTTCATATGTTCAATTTCTTTTTTAATTTTTAATTTTCATCTTGTAGGGCTGCAAATTTACTATTTTCATTTTCTTCCTGAATAGCTGTTAATAGGAAGATATTAAATAATACAGTAGATTCCTTCAAATCCGCACAGCTTGGGACCAGAGGTTTTGCGGATTTTAGAATTTTGCAGATTTCTGGTCATTGCTTTGTTTATATTTTTTAAAAAGTAATTTGAATGTAATCAAAAGTATAATGAATGCCTACAATATGCTAAAATATTAAAATAAGTAATAAACTAAAATAATAAAAATTTAGATAGTTTTTGAAATGATAAAAATACTAAAAGCAAAGGTCATTAGTAATCAATAATGTACAACTAAATAGTCATTATAAAGATGAAATCTGTTTTTCCTAAATTATTCAATGAAACTTGCCTCATAAATGTACATTACTAATTTACATCAAGATCATAAAATAATGAAGCTTTATTTCAGGTTTAGCCAGACTTAATAACTAAAAAAGCTTGATTAATACATAAATATATTTGGTAATATTGTGATTTCCAATGATATCAGCAATATATTTAATTTTTCAGAAATAAATTATTCTTTCTTCATGAAAAAACATGAATTCAATAACCTTAACAAAAATTACAAATGAAAAAATATATGGAATTGATAAAAATCTAAAAAAGTCAAATTTTGATCTACATCTGAATTGAATGTTTCATTATTTACATCCGTAAAATATGTGCAGATTTTAGAGAGTTGCGGATTTGAGGGAGTCTACTGTAATTATGGAAAAATATAAATTTATTTATATAAGTATAATATATATTTACTGATAATTATCTGCTTATAGTTTCAACTAATTTCTCTTATAATTTAAAACACTTAATGGCAGTGGCAGCTCTTTGATTATTTAAAGGGAAATTCACAATACATAAAAATTAATTTGTCAAGTACAAATTAACAGTACGATTATTGAAAGGGAAATTCAAAATACATAAAAATTTATCTGTCAAGTACAATTTGATGTACAGATTAAAATATACATTTGAGTTTTCAAAAGTTAAATAAAAGCAATATAACTAAGCAAAAGAAACACTTAAGGTAGATTATTTTTGTTTCACATTTTCTTTACCTTAATGAAAGATCATACAACTAATTGAATATAAGAAGGAAGGACGATTTCAGATAGTCAACAATCAAGAGAGCAAAATATGTAAGCTTCGAACCTGACTTTCACTGCTCTTGCAATTTTTTTAAGTCATATTTTTATAAGTTTTTTTAAAAAGAAATTTTCTTCAATTAACATATAATTTCAAAAATATTGCGTATTTGATAATTTTCCAAATTTACATTATTTATAATAATGTTTTGTCATGAACAGGAATATTAAAGTTCATTTTGGAAATTGAGAAAGATATGAAAATGGTTTATTTCTTTTAGGGTATGTACATGCAATAATAGAGGAGCTGCCACCGCTTAAAGCATAATTCTAAATGAAAATCAAGCACATTGTTAACGCAAATTACCTATGAATTTTCCATTTACATATGAAAAAGCAATGGGAACAAGGCTTGGATTTCTTTTCTCATTGCATTGGCCTGAAACAACAAATATGAAGTGAATACAAATGGAAATCTGATTTTAAGCAGCATTGTCAAAAGAAACATTTAAAATTTATCTACTTGATTATATTTAGTCAGTAATTACAGGCACATACAATTAGTTATACCTATTTAAAACATGAATATAAATTATAACAGTACCTGAAACTGAAGAATTGTGTGTGTGTGATGTAAGAACTGCTTGAATGCCTACATCTCTGTCGATTTTTAGATTTTCGGTTTCTTCATTTTTTAGTTTGACCTGAAACAAGAGATATGAAATAAATGTAAATAGAATGACTATTTTAAGCAGTATTTTTCAAACAAATGATTAGTTCATTTATCTACTTGAAAAGGTTTAAATTTATGTCAGTAATGATTAGAAAACAAAATACGAATGTGGTAATTATTTGGTCAGTAATTACTATTATTCACTGTAAAAGATGAATTTGAATAGATTATAAGAAGATAAATTACTAGCATGCAATTAGTTATACCTTCTTAAAATATGCATATAATTAACATTACCTGAAGTAATCTGTGGATTTGAAGAGGTAACTACTTGAAAATCTCCATCAATTTGACTTTTGTTTGGGGATATCATTCCACGAAAAACATTTGGAACAAAGTCCGGATGGTTAGCATCATTATTAGGTTTACCTAAGCCAAAACATGAGTAGTTAATTCAAATAAGCATGTGCTTTTATAAGTAGAAACATTTAAATGAATTAGGTTAATCTGTTTTATCTCATTACAAATTTATAAACAAATGCAGGTACTTTTTGGTTTGCTGGGTGCCAGTGTTTAATATATATTTATATATATGTGTGTGTGTGTGTTTATAAAACACTAGCGCCTGGCTAACCAAAAAGTACCCAAATACAGTTTATAAAATCAGAGTATGTGAACTGAATTTACTTGCTATCAATATAAATTAAGTTTGATAAAAGGCCCATTTAAACTTTTTACAACAGTCAGAAATGAAGCTTAACAGAATTTATTTAAAGCTTTTCTGTGTGTGTTCATAAAATTTTTTTTCATTATTCAAAAAATTTAATTACAGGGTTACCACTCTAATCTTGAAAAAAAAATTACCTGTGTTTTCCCTGTACTACAACGTGTTTATTCTATGTTGAGTGTGCAAAAATATATGCATGTATGTAGGCTAACTAGACATTTTTGGATTTCAAAATGAAAGCCCCCCCCCCCCAAAAAAAAAATTATGTTTGGATACAGTAGGAAAAAAAATTCCCTGTGTTTTCAGATTTTATAAAAAATTCCCTGTATTTTCCCTGTTTTGGGAGGGTATTTTAAAATTCCCTGTATTTTCCCGGTTCTCCAGGTGGCGTGGCAACCCTGAATTATAAATCAATTTATAATTTAATAATAAAATTATAATCTAAGATGGACATAATTTTAGTAGGTTCATCTTAAATCAATATTTTTTTATGTCATTTTATACATTTAGAAATTTATGATTTTGGTTAATGTTTTTTTTAAAAAATCAGTTGATTATATCAACTGATTAAAACAGGGATGAGAATTTTCTGCTTTTTGGCCAAAGCAGTGCGTTGGTTTCCCTCAACTGCCAGGATCCCCCTTTCCAGGGACACAGGTCGCCACACACGGCCAATACGTGGGTGGTTTACAATTCTCCATGAGTCGATATACAGGCTGACATCGGCTCATACAGAATTGCCCTCACCTCCGAAAAAGAAACCACAACGAGAGTGAAACAAAGATAAAAGGAAGGCAAGAGGAGTAAGAGGAAATAGAAAAGAGAAAGATCACTCGGGTGCCCTGGGGTTGTGAAGCCTGTGAATACCTAAAGAAGGTATCTCCCTGGGAAGGGGGGCTCAAGAGTGGGTGGTGCGGCCGGGGTCCGAATTACTTTTTATATTAATATGGATGAAAAAACTTCTCTTTCATCTCTTTCTCTCCCATGTGGAGAGCAACAAATGTTACAGAATTCCTTTTTCAGTAGATTTTTCATGGTTAAATGCAATGATAGCATGTCTGATAGTTCTCTCAAAAAAAGCTTCTCCATTTCTCAGAACTAAAACCTTCCAATCTGCTCTTGGTGATGGTCATTCCCTCAAAAAATTACAATCTGGCGATTTACTGGTAGAAGTTTCTACAGCCAACCAGTCACAATTTCTGTCCAATAGTAATACAATAGGCACCATCTTTGTATCTGTTAAAGCTCATCAAACCTTAAATTCTTGTCGTGGTGTAATTTCTGAACCAGATCTGTTATTTTCTATAAAAGAAGAACTTCTAACTAACTTAAAGGATCAAAATATCATAGATGTCCGCCGTATCACTATCCGTAGAAATGGGCAGATAATTCCTACTAAACATATAATACACACTTTCAATACCCATATTTTACCTACTAGAATTAAAGCCGGCTATTTAAATTGTCCAGTTCGACCTTACATCCCTAATCCCATCCATTATTTTAAATGCCAGCGTTATGGCCATACCATAACAATGGCCAATGTCGTGGCAATGTTACCTGTGCACATTGTGCAGAAGTCAGCCATGATGATAAATTGTGCAAAAATTCTGAACGCTGTGCAAATTGTAACGGTGACCATACATCATACTCTCGCTCTTGTCCTAATTGAATCCATGAAAAGAAAATTCTTGCAGTCAAAATTGCCCAAAAACTATCTTTTCCTGAAGCCCGTAAAATTGTTGAATCTAGAACCCCCATCTGTCGGTGTTACTTACTCTAGCTTACTTAAGCAACAATCTAAACCTGTAAGACACATAAGTACTCAAACTGAATCATCTTTTCCACCAAGCTGTTCACCTGAAAAAACAAATAACATTATAAAGAAGACCCGTGATGCTCATGCTACCGCTGTTACCAGAGTATTGCCAAAATTAGTGCTTTGGAAGCCTTCATCAGAGCCTGTAAAAATTGAATATTGGACAAGCCAATCACAGAAAACAAGTCAAGTAAAAAATTCAACCAAACTTGAGAATGGAAAAACACCTGCTTCATCTGCATCGAATTCCCAGAAACCAAAAACTAATCTAACTGTTAAGCCTAACCAGAAAACAAAAGAGAATAAAACTTTTAGGAATTGTTCACAGTGGCAAACTGTGAAGAACAAAGAGAGAAAATCTTATAATAGCCCAATCTACAGGTAATCCGAAAGACTCAAGGCAAATGAACACATTTGTGGAAGAGGCTATGGAGTCGGCAACATATGACTCAAGTGACAAAGAGGAAACTGTCGTATTCGAAGAATACAATCCTCCGTGATGTCACTTTTTTTAATATTCTGTGTACTTTAGACTGTTTTTAGGTATTTTAGTGTATCATCCTATACTTTGTTCATATTTTAACAATCATTACTTTGACTTTTAGTTTTTAATTACTACTTGACTTTCTAGCCATGATCTGTGGACTGTTTTAATTTGTTTTATTTAGATATATCATTGTTTACACTTACATTGTTTTTATCCATGACTTACTAGTAATTTTTAATTTATACTTTCATTTCTTGTCATTTTGATGCTAGATGTTTAATTTCTTTACTTATTCATAAACATGTTTTAACTTTGTTTTTGTCTTGGTGCAGCATGTCTTCAAAGGGACCTTGTGCCATAAAACTATATATAACCAACCAACCAACTGTTGTCCACTTCCATCTGGGCAAGAAATTGCAGTGCAAAAGATTGACGTGCTTCCAGGTCAGCAGGTAGCAACTCCTGCACATGAGTTATCTTATACGGATAACAGCTCAAGATCTTCCGTAGGATTTTACGCACCATGCTGTTCGGTATATCCAGCATTTGGCCAATTCCCTGTGCACTGCTGATTCCAACATCACTGTTAGTCTGTTCTTGTAATGCTGTAGCCACATCTTCCACTGCTGCAGCCGAAACTGGTTTCCTTCCACTACCCCGTTTAACGTCAATTGAACCGGTCTCTTCGAATTTAGCAATCATTTTTCGCAGACCTTTTGTGGTTATTGGACCCAATTTAATGGATTTTAATGTCCAAAACTTCCTATTAGCTGTAAGTGTACAGTCATCGTTCTTATAAAAAAGCTTCAATAGCAGAGCGCGATCCTTCATAGTCAGAGTCATGATGAAGCATTTAGGCAAAGAGCTGGTGCTCTGCATTTTTATAGCAGCTAAGTCTCATGTGCGCATGTCACATATTAGTAATTTGCATATATCTAGACAATGTGAACACTGACAGCGCCATCTATCGGCACATTTTGGAACTATTTTTTTTCCTTCGCCAAACAAAATTCCATTGCCTTACGACGATTGTTCTGCTAAAATATCAAGTCATTCTGACCAGTAGTTTTAAAATTATCGATTTTTAAAATCGGGACTTTAATTATAATCACCCGGTGTATATATATATTAAATGATTTACTATGCCACAAATATAAATTTTTGAAAATAAAATATGACAGTTTGTTTTTAATATGTAAATTCTAATGTTCTGTCAAAATTTTGAGTAGAATGCACTATTTTTATGTAAAACTTTCTATAAAAAATAATAATTATAGTGCTATAGAAAAAAAAAATGTTAACGACTGGAAAAAAAAAAAAAATCAAAATATCCCACATGGTTAAAGAATTGAATCGAACTAAAGTTTTTAAAAACTTTATTTATACAGGGTGATTCAGCTCGTCGGTGACAAACTTTAAGGATCGATAGAGCACACCTAGACGAACATTTTTGAATAGGGAATGTAGGGTCCCTGACGCGATGGTAAGGCGCTAGGCGCTTTCGAAAATTTGGGTGCCGAAATTCGAAACGTCATAAAAACTAGGGAAATGGTTAGATTTTCTTGCTTGTTGCGTCGAAATGATTCTGTTTGTTTAGACTTTCTTCAGTACCAATTTGATAAGCGTATCTCTTAAAACATGGATAGGGGGCGCTGCAGACTTTGGAGAGCTAGACAACAACTTTAAGCCCGTTATTTTGATAATTTAACACATGCTCGCCAAAGTTTATACTCTAACTTAAAGTTTGAACCCAAAAGTAGAGCCCTGCAAAAAGCGTAAGAGCCGGAATAAAATGTCAAAGTACAGGGTGGTCGAAACTCGAAGGCTCCTAAGAGATAAACAAACAGATTTCTTGACTTATGACATGCATTTTCATGATTCTGTTTGCTGGGGCTCTCTGAAACTCAGTTGAACGGTACAAAAAGAAACATCGATAGGGGGCGCTTTGGGCAAAAAACATAATTCGTTGACATTTCGGACGCTAACTGGAAACGGGGCGCTACGATCAGTTAGTAATAATGAAAACACATTTTCTACCTCTGCTCAACACTTCTGAATAAATTTAGACCAAAAACATCAATGATACTGGAAATTTATTTACAAAAAATAACACTACAGAAGATGCTCGAAATTTTGACCTTGGGCCATGATGCAGGCTTCGCACCTCCGTCGCATTGAGGAGTGTGTGTTTCCAACAATGCCAGGAGTATCTCTGATCTGCCCTGCAGCTGCCACAATGCGCGCCACAAGTTCTTCAGCACTGCTGACAGGTGTATGGTATACCTCGGCCTTCAGGTAACCCCAAAGGAAGAAATCCAAGCAGGTGAGGTCTGGTGATCGGGCAGGCCAGTGAACTGGACCCCCACGCCCGATCCACCGCTGGCCATACCTTGCGTTTAGATGGAGACGCACAACGTTCGTGTAATGGGCCGGAGCTCCATCGTGCTGGAACCACATCTGGCGACGCGAACCTTCGGGTACGTGCGCCTCCTCCAGAAGCTGCGGCAGCACTTGATCCAGGAAAATCAGGTAATTTCCACCTGTCAGCCGTTCAGGTAACAAATAAGGGCCAATGAGGCAATCCCCCAGAATGCCGGCCCACACATTTACTGAGAAACGCTCCTGGGCTGCTCGGCTTCTGGTTTCATGTGGATTTTCATCACACCACACATGACTGTTGTGGGCGTTCCACATTCCCTCCCGGCTGAAGGTGGACTCGTCCGTAAACAAAATGCTGTTTACAAAACGGGGATCCCTGGATCTCATCGCCAAGTACCATCTTGAGAATTCCACTCGAGGGCCAAAATCCTGCTCTCTGAGCAACTGCACCCGCTGGATGTGGTAGGGGTGCAGATTCCGGGAACGTAAGATGCGCCACGCAGTTGCTTGCGAAATGCCAACATGTCTGGCGATATCTCTCGTGCTAAGACCTGGGTTGTCCTCAACCAGGTTAAGCACAGCCTCTTCGTTGTCGGGGGTGCTCACTGATCGCTCCCGTTCAGGCCTGCCTCCGTCGAAAGATCCCGTTGTGGACAACCTCTGGTGTACTCGAGCGAAGAAGGCATGGCAGGGGATTTGCCTGTTGGGGTAACGCTCGGCGTACAACCGCTGAGCGGCTCGTCCATTACAACCAGCAGCGCCATACGCCAAATGCATGTCAGCCAATTCAGAGTTTGTGTACCGTTCCATCCTACTACCGATCTGCAGACAAGTAACCCGAAGCTTAAGTAGGTACCGCACGTTCAAAAGACGTGTCTGCGCATACAACTACGTCATCTCGCGTTGTCGTCTACGCATTACGTATCTTTTGCATATCGATATGGTACGATATCTTTTGCATAAATCAGCAAAAAGCACCTTATGTAAATTTTATTGCGCGCATTGTGCATGATTGAAACCAGCTATGTTTGTTAAAAAAAACAAACAAACTGCAGTTTTAATAGCTTCTTATGATAAGTAAATTACTCTCTTGTTTTGTTTCTAACTGATCGTAGCGCCCCGTTTCCAGTTAGCGTCCGAAATGTCAATGAATTATGTTTTTTGCCCAAAGCGCCCCCTATCGATGTTTCTTTTTGTACCGTTCAACTGAGTTTCAGAGAGCCCCAGCAAACAGAATCATGAAAATGCATGCCATAAGTCAAGAAATCTGTTTGTTTATCTCTTAGGAGCCTTCGAGTTTCGACCACTCTGTACTTTGACATTTTATTCCGGCTCTTACGCTTTTTGCAGGGCTCTACTTTTGGGTTCAAACTTTAAGTTAGAGTATAAACTTTGGCGAGCATGTGTTAAATTATCAAAATAACGGGCTTAAAGTTGTTGTCTAGCTCTCCAAAGTCTGCAGCGCCCCCTATCCATGTTTTAAGAGATACGCTTATCAAATTGGTACTGAAGAAAGTCTAAACAAACAGAATCATTTCGACGCAACAAGCAAGAAAATCTAACCATTTCCCTAGTTTTTATGACGTTTCGAATTTCGGCACCCAAATTTTCGAAAGCGCCTAGCGCCTTACCATCGCGTCAGGGACCCTACATTCCCTATTCAAAAATGTTCGTCTAGGTGTGCTCTATCGATCCTTAAAGTTTGTCACCGACGAGCTGAATCACCCTGTATAAGCCAAGTAATGAATTTGTAGTTTGAAAACTAAATTTATTCTTTAAACAAAGTAAATTATAAATATTTGAGCAAGAAAACGACAGAAAAAAGTAAAAATAAAATAGATGGCTGTATTATGTATGTGAAAATATCAGCTATTTACATGAAAAAAAAAAAAAATAGATACATATATACAAGGTGGTTATAGTTAAACTTCCCCTATAAACACCATCCCACAGAGCAAACGGATGAACGGAATGCAACGAAATTTTGTATATGGGCTTTACACGAGATGCGCTCACGGAATATCGAAAAAAATTTTTTAGTTTCAAAATGTCCACCAGAGGGTGCCTTTTCGGGAAAAACATGAAATGTGACACAATAAACGACCAAAACGGAATACAGAAACAATTAACATTTATTAATATGTCTGATAACCCTGTCATCGAACCACATTAAGTAAAGGTAAGGAAAAAAGAACAGTATGCTATTTGAGAAATAAATAAACAGTTCAGTTTGCCGAAACAAAAACACATTAGGACGAAATTTCACAAGCGGAGCAGTTGTTAATAGTGTCTAGGACGATGTAAGGAAAGGTGCTCCAAGTGACCACCCTCATTCACCTGCAAAATTTCAGTCGATGCACAGTGTGTTCAACAGCAGATCGTAACTGATCAGTTGTGAGGTTTCGCACATGAAGTGTTATGGAGTTCTTTAAGTCATTCAACGTCGTAACACCTCCACGATACAGCAGACTTTTTAAATAACCCCATAACCAGAAATCGCACGGAGTTAGATCCGGCGAACGTGGTGGCCATGGACTACAAAAGGAAGGACTAATAACACGCTCCTCTGTGAAGTGTTGGAGCAATAGCGCCTTCACGAACTCATGGATATGTGGGAGTGCACCATCCTGCATGAAAATGGTCGATGTAAGTACCCGCCTTTGCTGTAGTTGTGGTACAACAAACGTCTGCAGCATGTCATGGTACTGACGGCCTGTAACGGAACATGTGACAGGCCCATGTTCAGTGATTTCCTCAAAGAAGAATGGCCCAAGGATGAAAGTCGCCGTGAATCCACACCAGACAGTCACCTTTGGAGAATGTAGGGGACTTTCAGTGTGCATCCGAGGATGTTCCTTAGCCGCAATTCTGTGTGTTGACAGTCCCGTTGAGGTAGAAATGAGCCTCGTCGCTCCACAGAATATTCCAAGGACATGACAAATCAACAGTCATTCTGTTGAGGAAATTAACTGCAAATAAGAGACGTTGTGCTCTGTCCCTATCAAGCAGCTCTTCTGAAAAAACCCACTGGGTTTTTTCAAACTGGGCCCACCTTTGCGAACCCTGCTACTAGTCCACTAAAATTACATTTTGTAGTACGGTTTATAAAATAACTTCCAATTTCTTCCAATTTTTTTATTTCTGTTTTATTATAAAATGTTTCTTTTAATTCGTAAAATTAACCATGAAATTAACTTATAAAAAGCTACTATTTATCAAAATACAAATGTTTTATAAGTACTGTGTAAAATAGTTATAAAAAGTGTTGCTTTAACATGATTTGTAATATAAAAAATGATCGGTATATTAGACTGAAAAGTTACTATTTGGCTGGCCCAATATTCGGCCTACCAGTCACTATTCCGCTAGCAAAGTAAACAAGTCAACCGAGTATTCGGTATTTTGGCCTGAAAGTCAATAATCAGCTAACCAAGTAAACAGAATATTCGGTATTCGGCTCTTGTGGAGCAAATTTTCAGTGTATCTCTCTTCGATGCATCCCTAATCAAGAGTATTCTTCGCGACAATATTTATTTCAAGAATACGTGTAAGTTTACCTTCTTTTTCTTTCTATGTGAAGAATGATGACATACATAGTCTCTGTTGAATGCATACCTCGAATTCTCATCACATTTGCGACTTTTTTTTTGTATCCACGTTGTATTAGTCTTTTCTTCGAAGTCCTTTAACCAAGTAAAGAAATCCTCATCATTTTTTAATCCTACCCTTAGTTCCACTTTAAAATTATCAACAGAAACAAAACTAGATGTTGCTACTTTAAATGGAAATTGATGCGGAAGAAAATTGTTATCGTCAAGAATAACATCCATTGTGCAGCTTTTAAAAGCTTAACCCTAACAAAACTAACCCTTATAAAAACAAACAGACAGGACGCCAGTCACACGCAACGACGCAATAGTGGGCTGAGTAACTGATGACTGTATTGGTATCAGAACGCTCACTGATTGGCTTAGAAGCATCAATCGTCCTAGCAATATACATGTCTGAAATATGCGGTGCGGCCGGGGTCTGAATCTTATTATTTCTAAATATGGATGGAAACATTTCTTTTCCTTCTACTTCTCTCCCTAGTGGAGAGCAACAAACTGCACAGACTCTATCATTCACTCGTTTTTTCATCATTAAACGTACTGATAGCCTATCTGATAATTCATTTAAAAAGAATTCACCATTTCTCATTGCAAAAACATTCCAGTCAGTGCTGCGGGATGGCCATTTTATCAAAAAGCTGCAATCTGGGGATCTACTAGTTGAGGTTTCTACAGCTAAACAGTCACAAATTCTTTCTAATTGCTCTACAATAGGCACCTTTTCCGTTTCTGTACAAATACATAAAACTCTAAATACAAGTCATGGTGTAATATCTGAGCCTGATTTGTTATACTCTACTAAAGCTGAACTTCTAGAAAATTTAAAAGACCAAAATGTCGTAGATGTATGCCGTATTACTATCCGTCGCAATGAAGAAATACTACCTACTAAACATTATTTTAACCTTCAATAGTCCTAATTTACCAGCTAGAATTAAAGCTGGCTATCTAAGCTGTCCAATCCGACCATGCATACCAAACCATCTCAGATGTTTTAAATGACAGCGTTATGGCCATACTAATACCAATGGCCAGTGTTGTGGTGTTACCTGCGCACGTTGCACGGAAGTCGGTCACGACAATAAAACATGTGAAAATTCCGTACGCTGTACAAACTGTAAAGGCGATCATACAGCCTATTCCCCCCCAGGGGGATACCTTCTTTAGGTATTCACAGGCTTCACAACCCCGGGGCACCTGAGTGATCTTTCTCCTTTCCTTTTCCTCTTACTCCTCTTGTCTTCCTTTCATCTTTGTTTCACTCTCATTGTGGTTTCCTCTCCGGAGGTGAGGGCAATTCTGTATGGGACGATGTCATCCTGTATATCGACTCATGGAGAATTGAAAATCACCCACGTGTTGGCTGTGTGTGGCGACCCGTGTCCCTGGAAAGGGGGATCCTGGCAGTTGAGGGAGACCAACACACTGCTTTGGCCTCTGCTTCAGGTAGACGGGAGGTGCATATAGGTCCCGTATGCATCAATCGGCTGGTCAGCTGGCTTTTGTCACTGGCTTTAGGGATCAAGTGATCGAGCAACTACTAGTCATCTCGTTAAGGGTGGAGACTGACATAGGGTTGTCTTGTGACCGTATGGGCCCTGGTTAGCACTGGTGCACGAATGTGCATCCCCTTGTTGGGCTCGGTAGTGGGTGGTGCGGCCGGGGTCTGAATTACTTTTTTTCAATTATGGATGGAAAATCTCTATTTCCTTCTAACTCTCTCCCAAGTGGTGAGCAACAAACAGGACAGAAACCTGCATTTTCGCGTTTTTTTGTCATTAAGCGCCTTGATAGCCAATCTGATTGTTCTTTCAAAAAAACTTCACCATTTGTTATTGCTAAAACATTTCAGTCTGTTTTGGGGGATGGTCATTTGCTCAAGAAATTACAATCCGGGGATTTACTTGTTGAGATCTCATCATATAAATAGTCAGAACTTCTTTCAAACAGCTCTAAAATTGGTCCTTTTTCTGTTTCTGTTCAAGCACATAAGACTCTAAATACAAGTCGTGGCGTAATATCTGAGCCAGAGCATTTATTTTCTACTAAAGAAGAACTTATGGAAAACTTAAAACATCAAGATGTCATAGATGTAAGACGTATAACAATTCGTCGGAATGAAAAAGTCCTTCCCACAAAGCACATCATTCTGACTTTCAATAGCCTGAATCTACCTACTAGAATTAAAGCTGCTTACCTAAGCTGTCCCGTCCGACCATATATTCCCAACCCCCTTCGATGTTTTAAATGCCAGCGCTATGGACATACAAATACTAACTGTCGTGGCACTAAAACATGTGCACGTTGTGCAAAAGTTGACCATGACGATAAAACATGTGAAAACGCTGAACGTTGCGTCAACTGCAAAGGTGACCATCCAGCTTACTCCCGCTCTTGTCCAAACTGGATTCTCGAAAAAGAAATCATGGCAATTAAAATCACCCAAAAACTTTCTTATCCAGAAGCCCGCAAAATTGCTGAATCCCGAACACCATCAGTTGGCGTCTCTTATTCTAGCCTACTCAAACGTCAAGCAAACTCTGTGAGGCACATAAGCACTCAGACTGATTCTGCCATTCCGTTTGACTCACCCTCATCTAGCAATTTAAAGATAAAAACCCGTAATGTATACTGTAACGTTACTACAAGACTGATGCCAAAATTAGAGCTTTGGCCACCATCATCAGAACCTGTCAAAATAGAATACCTTTATAAACGAACACAAAATTCATTAGCTGAAACTTCAAAACCTACCAAACATGAGACACAAGCTACTTCAGAATCGGATAAAAACAAATCGTTGAACCCTAATGTATGTCCAATTAAAAAAACAAACATAAAATCTTGCACACACAAGAATAGGAATAAACCTTCAACCCAAGTCTCTTCACAGTGGAAAACTGTGAAGAGAAAGGGCAAAAAATCTTGCCTCAGCTCTGCAATTAAAAACATAAAAGATCCAAAACAGTTGCTTAACTATGCTGAAGAGGCTATGGACTCATCGAGTTATGAATCTGATGATGATGAAACAAATACGGTTTATGAAGAATATGTGCCTTCTTCTTAAATTGCAAGAAAAAAAATGATTGATTAATTTGTTTTAAGCTGTATTTTAACATTTTATGTTTCAATTTAATACAGACATTTTTTAAGAAATTTTACTATTTTTAATTTAAATATTTATTCTTTTGAACTATATTTTGGTTGTATAACTCATTAACAAAACCTTGCTATTCTTTAAATATTGTACCGTTTTTGCATTTATGTCACTGTTTGTTTGTTTTGCACAAGTTTCATAATTCTTTAAAAGATATTAACTTTTATCGTATACCATTATTATATTGTTGACTTATTATCTTATTGATTTGACTGGTTTAACTCTTATTTTATCCTGAATTGTGTTTTAATCTTTTGTACTTATTTTATTTACATTCATCACTTCACGCTTTCATCTTTTAACTTTGCTTTTATCCACTTATATTTTTACATATTTTTAACAATTTTAAAAAACTTTTCAGTTTTTACTTCATCCTGTTCTTGGCGCAGCATGTCCCCAGTGTGACTTTGCGCCAGTAAACCTCAACCAACCAACCATACAGCCTATTCTCGCACTTGTCCTAGTTGGAGACGTGAAAAAGAAATAATTACCATAAAAATTACTCAGAATTTGTCGTACTTGGATGCCCGCAAGCTTGTTGAATCCAGAACACCATCCGTTGGAATTTCCTACTCCAGTTTACTTAAGAATCGATCAAAATCCGTAAGACACATAAATACACAAACTGATTCCCAATTTCCATCCAGTAAATCAACTGTAACACAATCAACCAGTACTCCTGTAAAGAATCGACCAACACCCCCATCCTCTGAACCGGTAAAAATTGACATAGAGAATAAACAACAGAAACTGACAGCTCTATCGAATAAGTCATCTCAACCCCAAACTAGACAAAAGCTGCCATGAATACCAATATTCCACAGAAACCTGATGCTCCCAGAAAACAGAATTTAAAAAAACCGCCTATACAAACGATTAAAAAGAAAACCTCAATTCCAGCCTCTCCACAATGGAAGACTGCTGGAAAGGGGAAGCAAAATTCTGGCATCAGCTCAATCATAAGAAACATTAAAGATCCGAAACAGCTCCAGCAATATGCGGACGAGGTTATGGAATCCGAGCCCTATAGCAATGACTCCTATGTTGACGAAAATACTGTATTTGAAGAATTTGTTCCTGAATGACACTATAAAACCTTATGGCAAATAACTTAGATACTCAACCCTAATTATGAATAATATCTCTTGGAACTGCCGTGGTTACCTTAATAAACATGATGAAATCCGGGACATTCTCTCTGACCATCAACCACTCTGCTTAGCTCTGCAGGAAACCCATCTAAAACCAAATGACAAAGCGAAATTATGCAACTATGTTACTTATAGAAAAGACTTTACTAGTAGTAATAGGGCCACCAGTGGGGCCTCTCGCAGCTCACCCCAATCTCATTTACAAGCTGTAGCAATCAGAGTACACATTAAACGTCTCATTACAATCTGTACCATATATTATGTCACCTAACCAAACTATTAACTCAGCACACCTTGATGATCTTCTTTCCCAACTCCCCACGCCCCTCATTATCATTGCGGAATTTAACGCCCATAGCCAATTATGGGGTAACTCCGACAATAATGCACGTGGTGATATAATAGAGAAACTAATTTCTGACAATGGGCTATGCCTGTTAAATAACGGTGACTACACATATTTTCACGAGCCAACCCGAACTTTTCATGCAATAGATCTAACAATCTGCCCCCCCTCACTCTATCCATTATGGAACTTCTGGGTCTCAAATAACCTGCACGGCAGTGACCACTTTCCTACTTTTATTTCATTGACTACTCCAGATAGAGATTCTAATAACTATCCCAAAAGATACATATATGACAGAGCCAATTGACCAGCATTTACTATGCTTGCAAATATAACAAACAGCATGATAGTGGATGACATAGACAAAGCACTTGATAATATAACTGATTGTATTATCAATGTTGCTGATGCTAGCATTCCAAAAACTTCTACTAGTCACAAAAACAGAAAACCATGGTGGAATAAGGACTGCCAAATGGCAAAGAAAAAACAACAAAAAGCTGGGGGCATATTTCGTAGCTATCTTAGCAATAATAACTATATTGCATTTAAAAAAGCAAAGGCCAAGGCTAGAAAAGTGCAACGAAAAAGCCAGCGTGATTCTTGGATTCATTATGTCTCTAGCATTAATTCAAATACACCAAGTAAAGAGCTCTGGGCAAAAGTAAAAAAATGCATGGGCATTTATTGTGAAAATCATATTTTTATTTTAAAACATAATGGTCATACTATCACATCTCTTAAGAACATTGCTGAGACAATAGGGTCTACCCTAGCTGCAATATCGAAATCAGATGCATATCCGGAACCTTTTTTAAGTTACAAAAGACAAACTGAAACAGCCAGGATTAATTTTAATGTCCATAATTCATTTTCATATAATCATCCTTTTATTATATCTGAGCTAAAAAAGTGTTTGAAAGACAGTCAGTTATCTGCCCCTGGTCATGATGGCATCACCTACATCATGATGAAGCATCTATCTGCTCTCTCTCTTGAAAACCTCCTTTCCTTTTTCAATCGAATCTGGATGGCACACAGTTTTCCTCGTGCTTGGTGTAGATCTATTGTTATTCCTTTTCCTAAACCAGGAAAAGATGCTACGAATCCTAATAACTATAGACCTATCGCACTATCTAGCAGCCTTTGCTAACTACTTGAAAAAATGGTCAATTGCCGTCTCGTCCATGTTTTAGAAAGGAACAATTGTCTTGCTGCTTTTCAAAGTGGTTTTAGACGTGGTAGATCTACAATGGATAACCTCATTCATCTTGAACATTACATTAGGACAGCTTTTCTTAAACGCAACCATTTGGTGTCAGTATTCTTTGACATGGCAAAAGACTATGACAGAACCTGGCGTTATGGGATACTTCGTGACCTTTTTAGCCTCAACTTTCGTGGGAATCTCCCAATCTTTATCAGAAACTTTCTTGCCGTTCGAATATTCCAAGTTCGAATTGGTGGAACTCTATCTAGTTTTTATGTACAAGAAGAGGGTGTACCCCAGGGCTCCTGAGTGTCACCCTCTTAGCTATTAAAATAAATGACATTCTTAATCAACTTCTTCCTTCAGTGAAAGGAGATCTTTTCACGACTTCCGGATTATGTATATGGGACAAGATCTTCGTTTTATTGAAAGACAGTTGCAAATTGCTATCAAGCACATTTTGATTTGGACGGATAAAAATGGCTTTATAATCTCTCAAGACAAAACCTCCTGTGTGCATTTTTGTAGACTTATGGTTCTGCATCCTGATCCTGAAATTTTTATTGGTTCAACTTGTATTCCTGTTGTGGACAGTGTTCGATATCTAGGGCTGATTTTTGACAAGAAACTAACTTTTTTACCACATATTTTACAATTAAGGACAAGATGCGAAAAATCGCTTAATGTACTTAACCCTTAGACTACCAAAAAAAATATATGCAAGAACTACCATTCGGGTCCATTGGACCCATATGTAAAATATATAGGATTTCAAAATATACAAAACACCCATTTATCTACAATGAATATATTTGTTATTAATGCACCTTATACAATATATAAAAGTGATATATATAGTAATAAAGTAATATATATAGTAATAGAGTAAGAAAGTAACACATACAGTAAGAAAGTAATATATATATTATGACTACAAAACGTTTTTCATCATAATAAAATTATTCTATACATGAAGTACAAATAACGGCGGAATGTTCTCCGCAAACATTTTTCGTACACTTCTTGCATAATGTCCGTGTTTTTCGATCTTTTTTAGAGGGACAAATATGACATCTTGATTTTTTTTTCGTGGCGGTTCAAAACTATTTGCGTAAAGTTGTTCTGAAGTAGATGTTGAGACGGCGATACCTCCTTCACCTACTAATTCTTCTGCAAGTTGAATAATGAAATTCCGCCTTTTTTTCATTTTCGGATCACATTCAGCATTCAGTGACAACCATATTATGTATGCATTCATCGCACTTATATCGATCATATTATAAAATACAATCAAAGGCCACCGACGTGTCATGCGTTTCACACTATATGTTCTTACCATTTTGTCCATTGTATCTACTCCGCCTTTGGTTTTATTATAATCTAGGATTATTTGTGGCTTTTTTTCTAAGCTGTTGTCAATATCATAAGTGTTATGCATTGTGCTTAATAAAGTAACAATTCTACCTTTTCTGGGACAGTAAGAGATGATGGTCGCCTTCTCTTGAAACCCAAATAAAGTAGAATATACAGAACGATGTTTTGGATTTGTGAACACAGCGGGTAATTCAGGTTTATTTTTTCGAATTGTTCCAATAAGAGATAATTTTTTTGAAGTAAGATGTGTTGCTGATGCATATGACGTAAAAAAGTTATCACATGTAATATTACGACCAGAATTTTCAATTTCCTTCGTCAATCTTTTAACTACATTTTCTCCCTGATGAGATTCTCTTACTTCATTTTTGCCTGTATATAGTTCCAGTTTCCAAGCATACGATGTTACGCTGTCACAAATAACCCAGAACTTCAATCCATACTTTCCAGGTTTAGATGGCATATACTGACGGAAAGGACATTTTCAACGAAAAGAAACTAATTGCTCATCGACAGTCATAGACCAATTAGGAATATAAGGGTCTTGTAAATAGCTATTCCACAATTCAAAGCATTCTCTTATTGGCTCTAATTTATCAGTTGATCTTCTTTTATGCCTCTCAGCAGCATCATCAAATCTTATGACACGTAATATATTTGTGAATCTATTGCGACTCATAATGTCCCGAAATATTTGTCTTCCATTTTTTATGCTCCAAAGTTCGCTTACTGTTTCATTTTTCGATTTATATACTCCAATAAGTAATAAAAGTCCGATGAATTTTTTAAGTTCTATAATATCTATAGGTTTCCACTCTTTATCGAATACTCTATTGCCTTCCGCGTTTGTCAGTCTTTTTTGGAAATAGATAAGAAATGAGGATGATATGGAATCCACTTCACGATTTGCAAATCTTGAAGGTCCAGATTTTTCACGTAAAATATTGATTTCAGTACGCCTTCCTTGTGGTCTGGCAACTTCATTCTTATACCAGATCTGTGAATTATTTTTGGAAACAAAAGTAGAATTTGAATTACTTGTGGTTGCTACATTTACTTAATTGGAATCATTATCAGATTCTGAGTAGGAATCAGAAATTTCATTATGTATTTCAACATAATCTACTTCACCTTCATCAGACGACAGATTTTCATCATCGGTGTCAAATTCTATATCGTCTGGATTTTCCATAATTTTTTGAATTTCCTCTTGAGTCAATACTTTTTTTCTGTTCATCTTCAATTCAGTTTTTAACAAAAAATAAGTTAGAAAATAAGAAAATGATGAATATTTGTAAAATAACAAAGCACGTACAAACTACACTTATTACTTGTCTTCAAATATCAAGTCCTATTTTCAATGAAAAGACTCAAAAACATCAATAGACACCATTCGCTCACTAACTGTGTCTGTTGATAAATGACTCTCTGAACCAGAAGTAACCTTTTATATATAGAGCACGAAGTTTACTAGATCAGTCTAGAATGTTCTCAAAACTTCATTATAAAGTCGCCAAATTTGGCGAGATTGGCACTAAAAATCCATCGCCAAATGGACGATAAACAGCCAATTATGGCAACCCTAGAAAAAGAAAGCAACAGTATATTACGTTTGTTTTAATGTTGGGTCCAATAGACCCGCGTGGTAAACAATGAAACAAATTAAAAATAGGTAAAAAATTTCGAACAAAATTTTAATCGCAATTGCATATACATAGAGGAGACAATTGCAGGAAAAGTCATGTAATCACAAAACTTTGAATGCTATTTTTCATGAGAAAAATTTACATTAAATATTGCTGTCGGGTCCAATGGACCCGTCTGGTAGACGGAAGGTTAAGGTACTTTAAAATACTTCTTGGGGAGCAGACCAGAATTCTCTTCTTGATTTACCATGCTGTTATCCGCTCAAAAATTGACTATGCCTGCCAGGTCTATGGCTCTCCATCTAAGTCTGTTCTTATGAAACTTGACACTGTGCATCATATCGCACTTCGTGTGTGCTCTGGTGCATTTCGTACATCACCAGTTTTAAGCTTGTATGTTGAATGTAATGAACCATCATTATATAATATCCGAGAAAAACTCTCTTTGAACCTATACTATCGTATTCTTTCCCATCACGGTCATCCACTCCAAACCTACATCTTAAATACTGATACTGATATTTTACATGAACATCGACCATCTTGCACTCCATCTTTTGGTGTTAGAATGAGGAACATTATTCACAATAGCCCTCTGCATAATATTGAGGTGAGTTCATGTGCCTCACATGTTCTCCCTCCTTGGAATCCTCCTAGCATTATTTCCCTCAACCCTTTTAAAGGATATGATAAAAACAAGTTAACCGCTTCTGTCTTTCAGCAATTATTTGCAGCACACCGTACGAATTATCATAGAAGGCGGCAGCCTTCAAGTGACGCAGCTTTAAGCCTACCATCGTCATAAGGTATCCACGTAAGGTAGATGCGGAACTTCATATATACAGCTAACTCAACATCAAAGGAAATCAGAAAAGCCGCCATCTAATAACTCAGCAAATATTGGTCAGAATGGTCCAATTTTTTTAATATAGTGTTATATTCCCAGTCTAATCCTATCCTAAAATTTTTACATTTCTACGTGCCGTATATTTTTAGATTTCAATAACCATTTTTAAACCGAAATCGATGGTGTTTGTTCCTGATAATGAGATCTAGAAAACAGTCTGGGAGATTTTATTAAAACTTATATATAATATGAATCTCTTTAAGATTGAGTGAATAAGACTTGCCTAGTTTCTAGGAAAACTCTTGTTTGTTATATATTGGTCTTGGAAAATTGGACTATATTAGCTTGCGGATTACATGTTATTCTATGGGTTAGCAGACAAAGGCGGTGCGATAAGGCTTATGTAGTTATGGTCACAGTTAAAACAACTGCATCGAAGCAATAAATGTTTTTTAAACTACAAAAACATCTTATGTGCTTTAAAACATTCAATAAATATATACTAAATCAAATTTCTATTTATATTGCCTTTATTTTTCATAAAGCAGAAAATATTAAGTTTCTTACATTGGATATTTTTGCATTTTGTGGAAAAAATATTTTGAATCCTTTTTTAAAATAGGAAAATATTTTTTAACTATACATATTCAATATGCTTTTGACTTATGATTTTTTTTTTTTAAGTTTACAAACAAAAATTATTTTTAATAATTTGCTTTAGATTTCCATGTATTCATACACGTTTGGATAGTTTTGTTTTGAATCGTAATCGAATTCTCTGGCGGTAAGCTTTGTACATGGCACTTGTTGTTTTTAGCATGTATGTTGTGTAATTTGCGAAATAATGGTTTTAAAGTTTACTGTGAATATAGGTATTGTGTTATTTGGAGAAACAAGGCCCCCTTTTTTGGAAGTTTGAATTTCCGGATTTATAAAAACTATTTAACTTAAATTTAAAAAAAATTATAACATTGTAAGGTATGGAAAATTACTTCCGCAATTATTCAGTTATAAAAATCTGGTAGATCCATGATTAATTTGGTCGCAAAAATAGAAATTTTTTCAAGTTAAAAAAATTAAAAACATTATAGAAAACAAATAATGAAAAAATATCACGGGACAACCGCTGAGAAGCCCATCACAGCGGACGATTGATGCAACGTCGAAATCATTAAATGAACAATTTGAAATTTATTCTCTGTTTAACACAAAGCTGCTTTTCATTTTTTCTCTTTTTTTTTCTAAATTTTTTTCTTCTTTTTCTGATGAATGAGATAAATCGGAAATAATTATTCTAGATGTAGTGCCTGGAACTGGGATGTAAGAATGATAGCTACGTGTTCCCTGCATGGCTGTTGGCACTTTATTAAACCTTTTTCAAGTTTCGTTTCATATATTGAATGACCTCAGTAGAAGGCGCATAAAAGAATTTAACGTTTGAAATGTTTTTGGTGCAGAAAGAAAAGAGAATTTCGGAATTAGTAATTTGGTCGCGATACGGTCTTTGCAAACTGGCTCTTGCTGCTAACCTTTTAACAGTTCCACCGATACCATCGCATGGACATTTGCCATAACAGGTGGCAAAAAACTGCCATTCTGCTTTCATGTCAAAATCAGATTCATGGTGACAAAGGTTGGAAAAACTTTCTCTATTTTTGTACTGTGTCGAAGAGCCATCACTAAAATAAATTAATTTCTTTACAAAAGGAAATTTTTCTTTTATAAATGGGATTACAACATTCTGAAATGCATATACTGTCGGTGTATCATGTTTTGTGTGATCACTAATGACACAGAGTGAGATTGTTAGGGATTTTCCAGCATCCTTTCCATACACTACAAATGGGTGTAGCGTTGCTTGGTATTTTCCCAGTGGTAATCTTGTATAGCATCCTGAACTATGGAGCTATAGTTCTCTGAAAAATCTAGAACAATACATTCTTCTTCTGATATATTTTGCTTCTGTTCTTTCAAATATTTAGATTGGCATTTAGCAATAAAATGGTGTTTTGCCAGTCCTGACATATTCTCTACAAAAGAATCAAGACATTCTTCACTTGACTGAACTTGTGTGATTAAAGTCGATCGATTAGTAGAAATCGACATACCAATCTTGACATTTTCATTTTCTTCTTTGAACTGCTGGTATGCCTCTTTTAAATTACATAGAATTAATCTTTTTGTTTTTGTACTTTTCCTTCATCTGTCCTTATCTGAACATAGTCTTTTTTCCCCAGGGCATAAGCGACTGATGTCATCTGATTCATAAAAACTTTCAACTAAGGAAATAACATTATTATTAATTCTTTTACCTTATCTTGCAGTGGGTTTCCCAAGAACACCAAATGATTTTTTTTTACCTCTTGCTTTTCTGACTAAATAATTTGTAGTGGAAAATTCTGACTTTATTTTTTCAACACTCCAGCTTTTCAAAGAAGGGTTAAAATTTGTATTTTATCAGCTTAGAAAGTCGTTTCTGCAAATTTAGCCTTTAATTCTTCTATTAAACAATTAAAACCCACATCATGTTTGTCCGTCACTGGTACATTTTCAATTTCATTTGGTTCTAATTTTAAAGTTTTAGCTAAGTTTATGGTAGCTTTTGACACAATTTTTTCTAATTTCCTTTTCCCATATTCCTTTCTTTAGGGTATACTGAGCTTGTTCACCTTTCTAACTGGTGATTCCCCCATTTCTTGTAAACTACTATTCAATTTTTACTATGCATTTTTAAATTTTTTAGCATAAGTGATTCGTTGCAATGCAAACACGATACTTTTTCAGTTTGCGAAGCCATGATATTTTCACTAGCAAAAACCACGGATTTCAGAGCCCGTGCGAGTGATAATGCAATAAACTTATAACAATAATAAAAATAGCAGATTATGTAAGATTTGTGTGGCCCTGAAAAGGGCCTTTGATAATAAAGATAAACGTAACAATAAAAAAGATTAAGCAGGAAAAAATAAGGCAATGTCAAAAATTCGCATAGAGACAACATAGAAGTAAAGCAACATGTGCTGTTAGTTTGTACGCCGCCGACTCACGTGACCCCAGTCCGTGACATCAGTACATACTCCCAATAAGAAACGAAATGCTAGGGGTCAAAAAGCAAAAACGTCACGAAGGAAAGTAAGGAGTACTACGTCACGAAGATAGAAGAAACGAACCCACTGAAGGTTGAAACCCAATCACCTAACCAGTGGAAACGAAGGGCGTGTCAGTATCACCGAGATCTTGATGATTGACACTTTGCTCTCTTCAAGAAGGGGAGTCGTTTCATTCATAGTTTGAGTGAAAAGGGCGATAATTTACAGCAAAAAGAAAAAGTAAAATAATCTAGAAACTAGCGGCCGGGGGGGGGGGGGGGGAGAGATCCATTTTCGGGTCACTTTTTCGTCCGGTACATATACAAAATATATATATATTTTTTTTCCCATTTTCCAAGTTGGAAATTAATCTGCAAGCATTGAAATGAATCTGCAGCGCTCGCTGCCATGCTGCACGGTTTCTGCTACCCGGCTCGCGAGCTAATGCTATTCCTATGGGGAAGCATTTTTCTAATAACTCTTTCGTATTTTGACGTTTTTGAATAATTTTTTTTGCATTGGATAGCTGAGGTTCATGCCGATAACACACCTTTTTTACTTTTTCGATTTTGGTTGCAGATATTTTTTACAAAGTTAGTTTAACTTTCAAAACCGGTTTCGAAACTGAAAGTGCTCTTTTAAAAAATATCTGCAACCAAAATCGAAAAAGTAAAAAAGGTGCGCTGCGGCATGCACCTCAGCTATCCAATGCAAAAAAATCATTTAAAAATGTCAAAATGCAAAAGAGTTATTAGAAAAATGCTTTCCCATAGGAATAGCATTAGCTCGCGAGCGTTTCCTCGAGCGAAGACAGGAGCCTTAAGCAATAAGATAATTTCATGTAGATAATTGTTTTTTAAAAGTTATAATTATATTATGATTATTCACAACTTTAATAAAGAATGTCTTTGGATTAATACAAAATGTTACCAATCTAATGCAAAATGTACTGGCATAACGCATGTCATAGGTCTAACTAATAATTACTTTTAAGTAATTACTGTATTTGTGCTAATGAGCCAATTAAGCTCAGCCATTGTGTTATCTGCAGGGATGCCACTCAGAAAATAGCCAAAAAGAGGAAATAATGCATAAAGTAAAATTACGACACTTTTCACAACATTTATGCATGAATTTTGTAAACTATATTGTTTATAATAAATTTAAAAAAAATTGCAGCTTTTTTTTTTTTTTTTGTAAACTTAATTTATAAGAGTAAATATAAATGATTTGTCTTTAGTTTACAGTATTTTACATGAATTAATTTAATCCAGCAACAAATTCAGTGAGGAATTTTATGTATCACATCATTTTAAATCAATTTAAGTAACCCAGCAATAGATTCGATGATTATTCCAGGAGTAAATAGCAAAAATTTGCAAGTTTTTTTTTTTTAATTTTCTTTGTTTTTCCTTTGTTTTTTTTTTTTAATTTGACGAAAATAGCTGTTTTATTTCATGATCGTTTGACGGAAAATGCCGTTTTATTTCGCGATCGTTTGACGATACTCGCCGTTTTATTTCGCGATCGTTTGACGAAAATCGTCGTTTTACAACGCGATCGTTTGACGAATATAGCCGTTTTACAACGCGATCGTTTGACGAAAATAGCCGTTTTACAACGCGATCGTTTGATGCAAATCGCCGTTTTACATCACGATCGTTTGACGAAAATCGCCGTTTTACATCACGATCGATTGACGAAAATCGCCGTTTTACATCGCGATCGTTTGACGAAAATCCCCGTTTCACATTGCGATCGTTTCACGAAAATTACCGTTTCGTTTCGAGATCGTTTGATGAAAATTGCAGTTTTATATCGCGACCGTTTGTTGAAAATATGACCGTTTTATTTTGCGATCTTTTGACAAAAATCACCGTTATATTTCGCGATCTTTTAACAAAAATCGCTGTTATATTTCAAGATCTTTTAACGAAAATCGCTGCTATAGTTCGTGATCACTTGACGAAAAAAGCTGTTGTATTTCTCGATCGCTTGACGAAAATTGCTGTGTAATTTCGCAATCGTTTGACGAAAATTCCCGTTTTATTTCGGGATCGTTCGACGAAAATCGCTGTTTTACTTCGTGATCGCTTAACGAAAATCGAGAATTCTTAAAAATTAAAAAAAGCGAAAATCCGCCTTTCGGCGGAAAAGTGGCATCTCTGTATCTGAGTTACAATTACCATTTTATTAAATATAATAAAATAATTTGTGGAAAAAATTGTACTTTAAAATTTCAAAAATAAATTGTTGAAAATGTACTTTATTTTGAAAATGACCCATATAGATATCGGTAAATATATTTACTGATAACTAATTTTTCATAAAGACTGAGATTTACATCAGGGAACAGGCCCCTTTGTAAAATTATTTTCTATAAAAACTTGTTACTATATATATATATATTTTATGTGTGATTTGTAAATAAAAACAGTTCATCAGGAACAAAAACTTAGTAAGAGAATTTAAGGAATTTTTTGTTAATAATCTTTATAGTTTGAATTTGAAAAATAGATTTCAATTTTTTTTTCCCCACGAAAGTATAAAAAATTCACAAAAATAATTTTAATTTTTGCATTATGGACTGAAAGAAAAAACAATTGCATGAATATTTGCATATATTTCATTTTATCTTGTTTTTCATTTTGTTTACAAAATTTAAATCTGATTCACATTATAACACATGACGTTATAATGTCATGTCACATCACATTATAAACTCAGAAGGAATAATTATGAAGATTTGTAGATTATTCACTTAAAAATCATAAATTTGACACTGTCTGAATTTAGATTATTCATAATTAAATTTATCTTTATAAGTATACACACTCTTTTTAGAGATTTATTTTGAATATATTAAAGAAATTTATTTGCCCTTCCTATAAATAAACTGTAAATTTACTGACTGTTCACTATCACTATTGACATAAAATTTAAATAAAATAAATCTGATGCATTTTGTCTTGATGAAACATATATATGCAATCATTTTTTTCCTACTATTTTACAGAAGTGATTTGAATGAAATTGAAGAATTATCTTCAACAGTCTTTGGAACAAACAAAAAACAAATATACACGAAATGTTCATGCCTGTCCCAGTCTCGGACTTTTGTTGTGTTCCTTATGAGAAAAGCCACACAGATAACATAAATACTGAAAACACACTGTCAATGCTATTTGAAGCATGTGCTGAGAGTGCTTTAGCTAAACATCTGAAGCTGAAGCCTCAGAAGAGGAAAATTTTACGACAGCATATACCAGAGGAATCTCCAAAAAGGTAATGATTTTCAAATTGCATTAAAAATATAGTGATTATTTTGTTCTCTGTGCCAGCAATAAAATAAAAAAACTTTACACTTATTGCAAAATGTGAAATTTGTGTCAGATGGTCCTTACTGGTACATTTGTTAGTTAATGTTTCTTTTCTATTTCTACTGTTGTTATTCTTGCTATTAACAGTATGTCACATTTTAAAAAAATCCGACCTGAATGAAGTTTTTCTTTTAACAGATTTTTCGTTTTGGTGTACTGCCATGTAGAAACTTTTTTTTTTTTGTGACATAAAAATTTGCTTTGATGCTTGCAAATTTAAGGCTTTACGACATACAAGAACATTTTGTTTCCAAGTCAGAGCATAAGTTTGTTCAACAATTGTAAGTTTTTTGTGTTGTGATTATGTGTGCCAAAATTTCCTTTTGTAGAAAAAAGAATGAATGTTAAAAATCCCACTTTTCAAACCACTACCAGAATTAAAGAAAATTCTAAATCATGTTAAGCTTCAAGAGTCAACATTCCATGTAACCAACGCATGATAGAAATTCTCACCCTCCAATTCTATTTAAAACTGAAAAAAAAAAAAAAAAAACATTATGCTTTACATGTTAAGATTTTTCTTGCTGGCTGGCACTGTGATTAAGGATGCTAGAGTCTTTATTTCTCAAGATTCATATTCATCAGGGGAATATGGGATTCCTGGGAAAATCAGGGGATGAATTTTAGGTTGTAAAAATTTGTGGATAGTGCAAAAAATTCCCCAAACCTGGGAAAACCTGCCAAAATGATTCCATTCTTGGAAATTGGGGGGAATTGATACTGTTTGTGTGCTTTATTATCATATGTAATATCAAAATGTCGTTAATTGTTGATATGGAAAAACTGTACATACCGGAAGGTTATTTAAAAATTTTTTTTAAATGAATATGATCCTTGCTTTTATTTACACAATTGGTGATAAATTTAGATTTTGACCTGAGCTGAAATTATTTCTCTGTAGGATCAAAAGAAGACCTCCCCACATAGAAGATTTTAAATTATGTTTATGGCTTGGCTAGGAAAGAAAATTTTCAATTTCCTGTTCAGAATTTAATATAAATTTAATTATTTGACTATTTATAACCAGCTGTAGTGAATATAAATCAGTACTATTGTTTCAAATTTAATTTAAAATGATTCATTTTTGTGTGTAAAATATTGTGCAGTCTTATTAATTTAATATAATTTTTGTTTTTTTCTGATCTATGTGTGTATTTGAATAAGTGTGGGTATTCATTCTCACTTTTTGGTTAGCCGAGCATAAAAATATTGCTTTTAATAAATAAATATCAAAAATTCAGTTTTTTCTGGGTTGCTAGTAGGGTAAAATAATATATGAAAAGTGATTTTCATTAATATTCTGCAAACCAGATCTGCATTTGATCCTTTAGTTATAGTACTATACTTTTTAATGAGTTATAATAAAGTTTTATATTGTGAAAATACTAAAAATGTAACAACATAGGAGCAATGATACATCTATTTCATTATATAAACCATTGTTAATTGCACAAATACAAATAATTTTTTTTTATTAATAAAAATGCTGTTACTTTTTTCTTTTTACAGATTATGTAATCCAGCAACGTCACAAGCAATTTTAATGGAAGAAATTCTGAAAAAAAATTGCCCGAAACATTGAATTCGCCAGAAATGACCTCTGATGTAAGTACTTTTTAACAGTGTTGGCACAGTTTAAACCAACTGGTTTTTTTTCTCAAAAAAAAAATAAATAAATAAATAAAAATAAAAAAAAAATAATAATAATGACATTTTCTCATTTTTCTTTATAATTTTATGATTTACAAATTATTGGATATAAATATTTTCTACTCTTAAAACTTTATTTCACCAATAAGCATTGGATGTAGTGGGTCTAGATCATTTTTTATGCATAAGATGAAAATCAGTATACATTGGTATACATATTTTATTGCTCCAAGGAAAAAGCTTAGAGCATATGAATTGATCAAAGATAAAATAGAAAATATTTTCATAAAAAAAAAAAAAGATTTAAAGCAATCTATCATAGCATGCACAATGATTTTGAATATGAAACTACGTAACTCGATGATCTTTAAGATTTTGGTCAAACTATAAAAGAAACTTTTTTTGATTGGGGAGATTATCTTTAAGAATTAAAATAAAAATATGAAGTTGAATAAGAGAGTATTCAAAAATTAGATGCTAGTTATTTTAATAATACCAATCTAATTTTTCCCTGTTATCTGCTGAATCTAATGACCAAAAATGTTGCTTTTAAATTTTCACTCAAAAAACCCCCAAGAAGTATTTCATTTTTTTTTTTTTTTTAAATTGTGGAAAAGAATATTATGTTATTCAAACTACATCAAATGTTTATTATTAGTAATCGAAAGGTTCTTTATAAAAATTTTCAAAGTATCAGTATTTCATTGCGTAATGCGTAGAGTAGTTTATTCTTTGAACATAAAACTGTCTATCAATAATTGTTTAAATTAAAATATAAATTTTCTTCATAATTCACTGTCATTATTTAAATTGTATTATTTTCAAATTTGAAGTTATACTACTTATAATTCAACAATGTCCATTTTTATCAATAAATATTCATGCATATATAATAAAAAATGTTTTTAAAAAAAAACAATTTAAACCAAAAAAACCTTTTTTTTTTTAAACCTGTTTTTTTTTTTTTTTTTTCCCCAACCCTGCTTTTTAACCTTTTAAACGCCGCACTATGATCGAAACATAACACAAACTATTTATTGGTAAAAAACCTATTAAAACTCAAATATAAGCACTATGAGTATTTTTTTTTCTCAAAAAAAAAATTTTTGTGCATGATTTCTAACATGTTCCAGAAATGGAACATTGGCGGGAAACACAGTTTTTTCACATGTTTTTTATAAAATATAATAAATTACATTTCAATTAAAATCTTTATTTCTGTGCACAACCTTTTCATAATAATCAGTAATTTTATAAGCATACTTCAGTAATAACACATGTTAAGCATGTAAATAGCCAGGCTTCGCCCATCCAGCCTTCGTTTGACTTAGAATTACAGTAAGAATTCAAGCAAAAATATTCAAAAATCCTTTTGAAGCCTTTACAAAAATGCTTTTCCATTTACTTTTTTATAAATAAAATTATATAGATAATGGGCAATAATTATTGTATAGTTTACAATTATTTATCAATGATGCAGAAAAAAGAAATATATACAAAAACTGAGAAAGAAAATAATAATTATGTCTGTACTAAAATTTATATCAAAATAATGAAATAAATCAAAATCTAAAAAATACAAAACAGAAAAAACACCAAAAATTCTTAAAAAATGTATATATATATCATATTTTACTTTTGAGTCCTACATTTAATCTATTGTCCATGGTAATGAGGAAAGCATTTCTCATGCAGTCTTTTTTCACAATCAAAACACTTTTTTTTGGTGTTCTTCTGGCATACCGCACATCGTCCTTGTGTTGATGGCACAAGATAATGCGCATCAGATTGTCCCAAAGATACAGAGCAATGTGCCCAAGGTCCAGGAGCAGAATGGATTTTTGATTTCGTCCGAAGTAAGTGCAAAGTGACTTCTCTCTGGAAATTGAGGTGTGACAGTTCTGCTGTTGTACCTTTGTGTAAATGTAAAATCCATCCAGCTGCAACTGCCATGTTTAGAGCATTGCTAAATAGATTCCAATACCATTTTTTACTTTTAAACATAGGTCTATATGATCCAAGAAGTCTGTCTAGCAAATCGACACCTACCATTCCCTCATTATACATTTTAATCAGATGTGGCTGAAGAACATCAACTTTCTTCTTTTGTGCATGACAAAATCGCTTAGTTTTAGAAGTAGGCTCGTGTGTGGAATAATTGGATGCAATAGTTACTACAGCACTGTCTTTCCAGCGGCAGACATAAACTTAACCATCACTTCGGTACTCGAAATTTCCCCTTTTCCACTTTGAGGCTTCTTTTGGTGATTTGAGGTGACATCTACCCGTTCGAAATTCTCGAATTGTGCCTGTTGATTTGAAACCTTTTTCAGTCAGTTTAGTAAACAGTTTATATGACGAGAAAAAGTTATCAAAAATATTTCATGTTTCGCAGGATTTTTTACTGAAGATAAAAGCTCTAGATTCAAGAGGTGAATTTTCTGAATCTGTGCTTTTTCCACTATATATTCTCATAGCATACGGATAGCCACTGCTGGAACACAGCATCCATATTTTAAATCCAAACCGTATTGGTTTGCCCCGTATAAACATTTTGGCTGAATGATGACCGTAATAAGGTACCATTGATTCGTCTATACTTAGCTTTGAATGAAATATACCAAGCTGCTGAAGATTTTTTTCCAATTCTGCATAAAAGGGAGATATTTTTCCCAATTTATCTCCTAATTTCAAGGTAGTATTATCTATGATATGAATTTTATTTTAAGCTTTCTAAATTTATTTCTGGGCATTACTGTGGAAACAATTTGAACCGATACATCTTCTTGAGTGCTCCAGTATAAATCTTTTCCGGGTACTTGGTGATATCCGCTAAATAACAATAGGCCAAAAAATTGACCTATATCATTTTCATCTACATTTAAAATATCTCCTTTTTTAGACACATAAAGTGTTGTCATATTTGCTAAATGCTGTAAATATTCTACTGAAATGAACTTGATATTTCAACAGGAGATAATGTAACCAACTCAGGAAAACTTTCAGAAATATTCTCTACATTATCAGTTTTTAAAATATTTTTAAAATGTGCATTTTTTCCCCAGCGGTGTTGGATTTTTTCTTCTTTTGACGTTAGTTTTCGCTTCAAACTCTGTCTTTCTTTTGACCTTGAAGGTACTTCTGTATCAAATGGCACTGTATTAGAAATATAAGTGTTTTCTCTTTTTGTGGCAATTTCAATTTCACCACAAACATCTGATGGTAAAACAGGTTCAAAAATGTCCTCATTTACATTTTATTCGTCGGTTAAATCTCCACTTTCTTCTTGTGGTAATTGACAAATGTCAATACATTCCTCTTCAGAGTCATCTGATAATTCATAAAAATATTCTAACGCCTCTTTTACAGTTCGAAATGGCTTTGAATGAGACATCTCGTCTCTCTGACGTATCCTAACTAACTGAAGAAAATCCCCGAGTGAGGTAAAATATAAAATAATTCCTTATCATGCTATTTTCCAATATCACCCCTTACATTCTAACTTTCTTGAGTCATAAACAACAACTAACTATCAACAAACACAGGTGTTTGCGCCATCAGTAATCCTCTTCAGATGGGAGACCGAGTGTGGGGGAGGGAAAAGGGGGGATGTAAGGGACAGGGTGTGGCGAGCGGGGGAAAAAGAAAGTTTATCACAGTAATAAACATCTTCTGTTGACACTTAGTAAACTGCCTCGTATTCGGAAACTTTTTATCAGTACTTGCATGCGCTGCAATCAGAGAAAATTATTATGTTGAAAAACTAACCTTTACACGCCAATGTTCCATTTATGGAACATGCAATTTTTTTATCTAAAAAAAGCAATAAAAATCAATCTTTTATTTAATAACTTGTGTTCTACGAATAAAATAATCATTTTTACGTGCTCTCACTTATAAACATAATTGTTAAAATTTGAATTTTTTACAAATTTATGAATTTTACCCAACGAAAAGTCTGAAAAAAGGCTTAAAATACGATTTTTTCCCTGAGACATGATTTATTCTATCAATAAAATATCGATGCCAAAAAATCAATCCATACTTTCTTTTTAAATACTAATTTTTACAGAGTAATACGATTAAAAATGTATTTTTTGTAGAATTTTGAATTTGATGTTCCATTTATGGAACATTGGCGTGTAAAAGGTTAATCTTTTATATAATGAAATATCTTCTATTCAAAATAAAACATCCAGGAATCAGAAGTAGTGTGCTACTCTTAATGAATAAAAGCTGTTTGTTAAATAAAAGTATCTTCAAAATTGTTAAACTTTTGAATAAATAAACACAATTTGACTTTGATTCAAATTGAAAAATAATTGTAATATTAATAATTATCTTGATCAAATATTAATTTTGAATATTCGCATGCTTAATATTTCTTTTATTTAATTTCAAAATAAATAACCAAATAAATTCAAAATAAATAACTTAAGTATTGATATTCAGCTGATTATTTGTTATTTTGCAAAATCACTATTAGTTACACCTTTAACTTAACAGTGCTTGCTTTGAATAAATTACTATGGAGTATATAAATTATAAATATAAAATATACTTCATTTAAAATACAATAAATATGTAGTTTCTACATTTTACTCTACTCAAAATGCATTCATTTAATAATTTTATTATGATAAATTATTTTCTGTATATAATTATATAAATAAATAAGTATATAGATATATATATATATATATATATATATACAGTGAAACCTCCAAATAAGGGACACCTTTGGGACCGGAACTTTTGTCCCTTAAATAGAGGTGTCCCTTATTCGGAGTTTTTATTATTTTTTAATTAATCGTCCTGAAAGATATGAAAATAACAATACATTAAAGGTGAAGTTTAAATGTATTCAAAGCGTATAAATTACGTTAATCAGACACAAAAGGTATAGAGAATTAATTAAAACTTTTAATTGATTACTAAATCCTTAAATGATTTGTAGAATTATTGATTTGTATTTTTTATGCAAACTGTATACATGCAAAAAGTATAAAAACATTTAAAAGAATCATACTTGAAGTAATCAATCAAAAATTATTGTTTTGCAAATTTTGATTTTTCACAATAAATTTTTTAAGTGTTCATTTACCATACTTATAGATTTTAATTCTTCATTATCAGCAATAATTTACAAAAAAAAAAAAAGAAAAACCTATTTAACTGTTTTGCATATTTTAAGGCAACAAATCCCTCAACTACTCAGCTCAGTAAGCAGAAAACATTTTGACACATTTGCAAATTCTTTTTTTTAACGGAAAGGTATAAAATTGGAACTTCTGATTATGGAAGCAATTTGGAATTGAACTGTATTTTCAAGTTTTGAATAAATTATCTATTGAGTTATTAGTGATTTTGATCACGTGACAGACATTTTTCACCCATTCTTGAGTACTTATTCTTCTTTCGCGTATAAACTCGGTTCAAAACACTTAGGTTGACAATATTATCTAAAAGATCTATTATGTTTGAAAAAGGTCTGTTGAGTTTTTTTTTTTTTTTTTTTTTTTTTTTTTTTTTTTTAACAAGAAAAAACAGTAAAAAGAGTTCGATTACATAGTTGACACTGAACAACAATGCCTGCTAGTTTCAGGCATTTTTGAATAAAAATAAATTTAAACTTTTGTCATAAAATTTGCCCTTTTGGATTTGAGAATAGCCTTAAAACATTTGTAAAGTTCTTTATTTCACAATTTTCTTTTTTTCTCCACTTTCAGAATCATCCTCTTAATTTTCAGCATTACTTTCAATGGGGATAAACGCACTGAAGTCAAATCAAAATTGTGGGTTAATAAATGCTTGTCAATTGTGTCATATGCCTCTGTATCAACATGGCTGTCTGTCAGTTTAATAGGTTCACAAAAATCTGTATTTTCATTTTTATCTCCGACTACTTCATTATCTGAAATTCAAAAGCCAGTCCTTTTAATCTCATTTTCATGTGTCCCTTAAATAGAGTGTCCCTTATTCAGAGGTAAATACATTACACGTCCTATACAAAGGGACTGGGACCGGAAGTTTTGTCCCTTAAATAGAGGTGTCCCTTATTCGGAGTGTCCCTTATTTGGAGGTTTCACTGTATATATATATATATTTTATTTTATTTATTTATTTATTTTTTTTAGGCTTTCTACGAAGAGAATATCTGTGTAGATTTCGAAAAAGCGATAAAAATCAGTGGAATAAAACAAAATACTGAGGAATGGATGAGTGAAAGAAAACTCCGGATAACGGCTAGCCGCTGTTACGAACTGTATACCTATGCCAAAAACAAAAAGGCAGATTGAGGCAAGAAATTGTCCAATTTCTATAATGGCTCATTTAAAGGAAATGCTGCAACAAAATATGGCTTATTAAAAGAAACAGAAGCTCGAGATTTGTCCAAAAAAATTTAATATTATTCATACAGGACTCTAGTGCATTCTTGTGCACCGTGGCTGGGGTACAGTCCCGATGGTATATTGATTGATAACAATAAATTGACAATTTTAGAAATAAAGTGCCCACTTGAAGGGATTAAATCCTCAGCAATTCAATTAATACAATCACTTGATTTTATAGCAATTCAAAATGGGCAATATGTACTGAAAGAAAAACACAAATATTATGGCCAGATTCAGTGTGGGATGCACCTAACAAATGCTGACCAATGTTATTTTGTTGTATATGCATCAGTAGACAAAACTTATGTTTTGATCGTAGTTAATCGAGATGAAAAATTCATTAAAATGTTGCATTCATCGCTGCACAATACCTATTTCAGTTACTTCTTGCCATATGTGCATTTTTATGTCCAATAAAAATTAAATTTGTTTTGAATGGTGTTGTTTATTCTTCCCATAATCAGGGATGAGATTCTTCAGACTTTAGTCTGAATTTCAGACTTTTCTTCAATATTTAAAGAAATTTCACCAATTAAATTTTTGAGGAAAATTTTATATTTTTTCTTTAGTTTTTTACTTTTGTTTTTGTACTTATAACAGTCTATTTTTCTGAATTTTTAATAAGTTTTCCATAGTATTACTAATTTATCTTTTAAATAACACTTTAATTTTTTTTACTTTTTATTTTTCTTAAAATCTTCATTCTTAGTTGTTGGCTTGCTGCACCTTTTAACAATCAATTATGATCAATTTAATTCCTTAAAAACTTATTTTTGTTACAAAAAAGAGAAGGAACTTTGTTATATATTTAATGTGGTTGCAATTATTTTGATTTGCTGTTTCAAGAAAAGTATCTACTATTTTTAAAATTACAATTAAAAATATTTATGTCAGTGGTTTTATTAATGTTCTGTATCTTGGTAAAATAGATTTTTCACTGCAGTAAGTAAATAATTCCTGCCTAATTCTTTTTAAGTTTCTTTTTAATTTGCTTAAGGGTGTATTTCGATTCAAACTGCTTATTTATTTTTGATTTTTAGCCGATTTATTTTTGAATTAATTATTGCTCTCAAATACACCAAACTTTCAAAATCTCTTATTTGGAAAGTACGCAAGGTGCTGTGATTGTCGATTCTTTGATAAAGTCAGAAAATATTGCAAAAAAAAAAAGCAATCAAAAACGGCATTTCAAACCGATTTTTCCCAAGCGGGAGGTTTGTGAACAAAAAAAGGGGTCATACTGAGAAGATAATTGTTTATAACTCAAATTCTAATGAATTGAGCATAAAAAGACATCACACGGCACCTCAAACGTCTCATCAAAAATCCCCTCAGTAAGTTTCATGTTTTTACTTTTAAAAATGTGTCTGAAATTGTATCGGAAAATTTCGAGTTGTTGAAGGTGGAAAAGCATATTTTCAAATACTCTTTTAAAGCTGAATTGTATGTAATGTATAAATTTTAATAGCTATTATAATACTTATTCCACTTGAAATCCATAAGTATTATTGCTCAAATATAGTTTGTGCAGTTTTCAGACTTTTTACTTTTTTGTCAATCTCATCCCTGCATAATTTAGATGAAAAAAATACACAATTATAATAATTAAAAAAAAAAAAAATCTTTATTTTAGGGCTATAACAAGATATAAATAATATATTGCAGTGTAAATGTTTTTAAAATAAGTAGATTATTTCATGAAAATATAACTTTCTAAAATTAAATCTAAAATCTTTCATATGTAGCATTAAGAAATATCATAGCAAACGCGGTAGCGCTTGGTATAATATGTTCAAGGAATGGAACTTCTTTTTGAAATTTCTGGTGAACCAGTTGACGTATGGCAATTTTTTTTTTTTTTTTTTTTTCAAAAGATAAGATTTTGAGGAGATGAATAAAATGATAGCATTAAAAAATATATATTGTAGTTTACTGTAGTTTTTTATTTAACTTTAAACGAAAAAACAGATTCAACAAGCCATGGCTAACGATCCCATGAATGGATTAACTTCATTTTTGGTTTATTTTAATCCTTTTGGTAAAACTTAAAATAGATTTTTTTTCATCTTTGTATGTTTGACGATCGCTGAGAAAATCGAATTTTTGTCTTAAAGCTCCAGTTGAATATTGTTTCTTGTTGTTGCTGTAGCTTTGTTTATTCGTTGACGCCAAGTTTAAATTTTTTATATATGTAACATAATTCATTAGAATTAAATAAATCATGTGATAAATATAATTTGTTTTAATTGCAAAGCATTTAGTGCCAATTCTTTGAATAAAATTGTGAGCACGCTGCAATTATTTTCGTTCAAGTCTGTGGTTTATTTTTCAGACATCATGCAGACAATGCAATAACTTCCTTCATTATTCTAATACAACAATAAAATTTTGGCAGCAAATATTTTGCTTTTCAAGATATAAAAAAATCTTCAGTTTTTATAAAAAAAAAATTGAATGACAAGTATTAAAAAAATGCTTTGATGAGCCAAAAAAAAAAAAAAAAAAAAGGGTTAATATGTTTTAAGTATGATAAAGAATTTGACAAGTGCTTCTCATAGAGCATGAGAGAGGACAAAGGGTCCCTTGGCTGCGGCTCACTGTCAATGCCAAATTTGAAAAGTCATATTTGCGCTTTTTCCATTTAAAAGAAATTTAAGGCAAAACTTTGTTTCTTTTTAGTAAAATTTTCAGTCCTGCTTTACACGTGAACTATGCTTTTGATTCTGCACTGTTGCCTCTGCATTGCAACTCAGTTTTCTGTGCAGTTCTATGCTGCGGACATGCTTAGTGGCACTGCATGAGTATGATACACTACAGGATCTAAGGTTTCTAGTACTATTTTGCCTTAATGTTTAATCATGTCTGTCTTTTTTTTGCCTATATCTTTATGCTACTCGTTTTTATCGTAATTGTGACAGATTTCTTTTATATGGAAAAAGCGCAAATGTCTTTTTCAAATTTGGCATTGACAGTGAGCTGCAGCCAAGAAGGGACCCCTTGTCCTTTCTCATGCTCAATTAGAAACATCTGTCAAACACTTTATCATACTTAAATACATATTAACCTTTTTTTTTTCCTTGCACATCAGAGCATTTTTTTTAATACTTGTAACGTAACTAATATACTTCAGATGAGCATGGGAAATTTCAAATTAAGTAACTGGCTCTGATTTTAATGATAAAGTGCATATCTTAATATCGTAATTTTACAGAGTTGCTGATTTGAGAATCTACTGTATTTCAAGAGATTTGTTGAATTAAATCATTTATACCCAAATTGATTTAAAATTTAAATTTTGGTGACATTTTTTTAGAATACCTGTATAGCATCAAAAATTGTAAAGTTTATGGAGAATATGAAATTTTTCTCACCATACCAAACCAGGCCTAACCTGTATTTTCCAGGCCTGTACCTTTTTTTATTTTTATTTTAACTAAACTCAGAAGTTTCACAATCATGTAAAGGGCAAAATTGGGAAATTTCATTAGCAGCCACTGCACAGGACTAGTTTTTTAAGTGGCCACTTTATTTAAAAATAATAAACAGTAAAAATTTTTGTAAGCATTAATCTAAGACTGAATTGAATAGCCCAAATACATGTGTTAATATAAATATATTGGAACCAAAAAAAAAAAAAAAAAAAACAGAATCCTTGATGAAATGAAAGTAATTTTATTCACACCATATGAAAAAGTGGCCACTGGTAGTTAATTTTTCACTAGCCACTTTTTCTCATTTACTTGGCCCTGTGGCCGGTGGCTAGTGCTAATTTTGCCCTTTACAATCGTGATGTGATTTTTCTGCACTAACATTTTTTTAAATCTTGCTGAATTCTGCTGTGCTTTCCTCTGAAAAAAAAATTTTAATTTCTTAGGATTATCCAATAATTGGAAATTTTGTCATTCAATTTTAAAAATGCAAAAATTTCATCAAATCCTTCTATAGTAAAAAGAACTAGCCTTAAAAGGAATGACACTGATGTGTAAGATTTCCGGAAATAACTCGTCCGGGTGGACCACACCTTCCATGAGTCGAATAGACGAATCAGGAAAGGGCTCCATCTACACTGTTAAAAATCTGCTGCATTTTTTTGCTATGCACTCCACCGCTTGTATAGAAAATGTAAATCGTGAAAATGGCATCCCTGTGAGATAGAGTGGCTAGAAATGTTATGATAAAAATTTAATTTTGATAAATGACTGAAAAAGAATAAAAAATTAAGAAGTTTAGACTTCTTACAGCATTTTTAAAAACTCAATGTTCTCATTAAAATATGTAAAAAAAAATCAAATTTATTTAGAAGCATTTTATCAAGAATTAGAAAGCCTTGGTAACAGTAATTTTGAGACAAGAGATTGATATCACTTTTCCATTGAATCTTCACTTCATATAAAAAGCTAATATTATTAATAAAAAAATTATAACGTGAACAAAAACACTACTGGCAGGTGACTGCTTGATTAATTAATGCTTCAATTTAAAAAAATACTTTATTTGCAGATTATTGTTTGGCCCTGAAGTCTCTGTCTCAGACACTTGGAGAATTTTCGGTACTATTTAGTTATCCCATTGAAGATTCGCACCAAAATCGAAGATTATCACCAAATTATAAAATTAAATGCCAATAATGGATGACATTATTAAGTGGTTTTTATTTGTATTTTTATCAATATTCTACTAAATATTTGGGTTTTTTTTTTTTTTTTTCATTATTTAAAATAAGAATTATGTCAATATGTACAGGGTGACAAGAAATAACTTGGACGAAGTTTGAAAACCAAAAATCTGTAACTACCACTAAAATTATAAAGTTATTGTCATAGGGAATTGATTCTAGAAAGCTAATAAACAGGTGTAAGGAAGTTAGTTGTGATAACCATTATGGTTAACAAACGATCTGCCATACTTGAATTACATAAGCAAGGGATGAAACAATGTGAAATTGTTCAACGATTGAAAGTGCCTAAGCAGACGGTTTCATACACAATCAAAAGGTTTAAAGAACTCGGACATGATGGTGACATGCCAGGAAGAGAAAGAAAGCGCACGGTTAATACATCAAGAAACCGTGCAGTTATCAAAAAGAGAGTTCACCGAAATCCTAGGATTTCAATGAAAAAGGTTGCTAGAGAGATAAAGATCAACAGAGAAACCGCACGTTTGATGGCAAGAGTAGAGCTTGGTCTTCACCCTTACAAAATGAAAGAGGCTCAAAAGCTAACAGCAGAGAACAAACGCATAAGACTTCAAAGGTGTAAAGAACTGTTAAAGCGGGCCGCGGGTGATCGATGGCAAACATTTGTCTTCACAGATGAGAAACTGTTTTCGATTGAACAAGCACACAATAGCCATAATGATAGAGTTTGGTCAGCAGAAGCACCTGGACCTTCTTGCATTGTTGAACGGCATCAACGACTCAAATCTGTAATGGTTTGGAGTGGGATATGTGCTAGTGGGAAAACACCACTTGTTTTTGTTGATCAAGGGATAAAGATTAATCAATAAACATATCGCAAACTCATTTTGGAAGATGTTGTCTTACCTTGGTCACAAAAGTTCTTTGGAAACAAAAGATGGACCTTCCAACAGGATTCCGCACCTGCACACAGAGCTAAAGGTACTCAAGATTGGTGCAAGACACATTTTCCTGACTTCATTGGAGCTCAAGAATGGCCACCGTATTCCCCAGATTTGAACCCAATGGATTATTCTGTTTGGTCTATCTTGGAGACAAGGGTGTGTGCTAAACCTCATAAAACTTTGGCATCCCTGAAAAAATCCTTATGCAAGGAATGGGATAAAATATCAGAAAGTGAGTTGCGGCCCATAGCCGAAAATTTTGTGACACGTTTAAAGCTCTGTATTAAGGCCAAAGGTAGCCATTTTGAAAATTTGTAAATATATTAGACTAAATAATGTATTCATATTTATTTTGAAGTTTGGTCGTAATATTTTCATTAGCATTAAAGTTATAATGTATCACGTGTGTCCAAGTTATTTCTTGTCACCCTGTATAATGTGGCTATTAGTTTGGTACAGGGCCATACCTAAGGGGGTGCTATGGGCGGCTCAGCCCCCCCCCCCCCCCCTTCCTGGAAAAAATTCCAAGGTCACTTAAATATCTGAAAACTCAAATTCTATTCAAAAATCTAATTTAGCTATGAGACCCTTTCACAATTTTGCAAAGTTACCAAATTGTACCTAAAATAACTGTTTCAACACTCCCTCATCCTATTTTTACAGATTAAGCTAATATGTTTAATTTTGCACCAGTTATATGCTCAAAATTTTCATCATCATATACTTTCTTAGCATAAAATGAAGTTATTACAACAGTTTAATAAGAAACATAGTACATACAATGTGAATATGCAGTAATTTATCTTTCTGCATTAGTCAGAAAAAAGAAATTGAGAGCCCCTCCCCCTATTGTTCACTTCTAGCTACGGCCCTGGTTTGACAATTTACATAATTAGGCGAAATTGGTCTACAGGATAACCAAGTAGTACCGAATTTTCTCTACTCCACCAAAGGCCTCGCATACACACAAAAAGGGAAAAAAAAAAGGATTTAAAATTGTTTTTAAAGTCTGTGACATAATTATGGTTAAAGCAATTCTCTATTTGGTGTCCTTTCCATAAGCTTTTTTATGCCATATTTCAAGAATAAATCATGTAAGGCACAAACATAGTTGTGTCATCCCTAGAAACATCTACAATCCCCCCCCCCATTATTTTAATGGAAAAAATGTAGTCAGTAATTCACACATAATAATTCACACATAATACAAGATTAAAAAAAAAAAAAAAAAAACCAAAATTCTCTCCTATTTAGGAGAGAATTTTGGTTAAAAATACATATGGTACATTAATATTTTAATCTAAAGAGCTATAGCAAGAAAAAAATATTTTATGATACACAATGCTCTGATAATATTTAAAATTAAATATATAAATTTTTGAATGCAAATGGTAACAGCAAAAAAAAAAAAAAAAAAAATAAAATAAAATAAATAAATAAATAATAATAATAATAATTGTGAAATATGTTATTTATTTAAAATTAAATCAGTAAAAGGATATAGAATAATAATAATTAAAAAAAAACCATAGACAGTAAACTCCCTCAAATCTGCACAGCTTGGAATCAGGCGTTGCAAATATTTTAGAATTTTGCAGATTTCTGGTCACTGTTTTGTTTACACTTTTTAAGCAACGATTTGGATGTGATAATGCTATCAAATTTATAATGAATGGTTTTAATATACTAAAACATTAAAATAACTGCGTAAAATAATATAAACTAAACAGATAGAACATAAGATAAATTAAAAAATCATTAAATTATTAAAAATAAAGGTCAAATAAATAATTAATGTACGATTTAATATGCATAATAAAATATGAGATACTTTTTCATTGAAATAATAAATGAAACTGTCCTCATAAAAATAACTTATGAGGACACACATCAAATTCATAAGATAAGAAAGATTTATTTCACGTTTAGATAGTCTTAATAACCAAAAAAGCTTGATTAAGACATAAATATACTTTCTAAAAAGATTATGATGACCAGCAATATCTTTTTTTTTTTTTTTTTTTTTTTTTTTTTTTTTACAAATAAATTTATACTTCCTTCATGAAAAACCAAGAGTTCAATTATATTATTGAGAATTACATGAAAAAAAAAAATGTTCTTACACCTGAAATGAAAGGTTTGTTGTTTACATCAATATACAGATGCAGATTTTAAGTTGTGGATTATGGGAGTCATGGGCGCAAGTTTTCCATTCACAGATGGAACTTAGTCTTTTAAAAGTTCTCGAGGACGGAAAAATCTCAGACGACGAAAAATGTTTGCAAAAATGACACGTTTTTCACCAAAAGATCGCAGAAAAAGACTATTTTTCGTCAAAAGATTATGAAAAGTTATTTTTGTCAAATGATCATGAAAAAAAAACTATTTGTCAAAAAAAAAAAATCACAGAAAAAAGCACTATTTCATTTAAAAGATCGCAAAAGGATGCGTTTTTCATAAAAAAAATTGCGAAATAAAAGCGATTATTGTCGACGTATGTCGAGAAAAACGCTATTACTGTCGTAGAATCGCAGAAATGATTTTGTCTCTGTCGAGGAATAGCGGAAAAGTCGTGACTTTTGCCGAAAGATCGAGGAAAAAGATATTTTTTGTCAAAAGATCGCAAAAAAGACGCATTTTTCGTCAAAGAATAGCAAAATAAATGCAATTCCTGTCGAAGGATCGCGAAAATGACGCAGTCTCTTTCAAAAAATCGCAAAAAATGCGATTCTTATGAAATGATAGCGAAAAAAACATTTTTGTCAAAATTGCAGAAAAAACATGATTTTTCGGCAAAAGGGCAAAGAAAAGATGAGAATTTTGTCAAAAGATTGTGGAAAAGACGTAAATTTTGTCAAAGGATCACAAAAAAAAAAAAAAGTGATTTTTGGTCATAGGATTGCGATAGACATGATTTTTTCTCAAAGAATCGCTAAACAGACACGATTTCTGTCAAAAGATTGTGGAAAAAAGAGACTTTTGTCAAACATTGATGGGAAAAAAACGTGAATTTAAAAAAAATAATAAAAAAAGTGGAGGGAGGGGGGGGGGGGGGGGAGAAAGCGATTCAAAATATTTTCAGTCCTGGCGAAATTTCAAACTTGCACCCATGATTGGAGTTTACTGTATTAGCAATGAAATTAAAATTTATCATTACTTAAAATAGGGCTACCCAAGTTTGCAATGCCAGAGCATACAATAAACATTTCATTTATAAAAGGCAACATGGCCAAGGCACTGGGCCTTGAAAAATTTTAAATACTTTTACTCATTGTATCATGCGCTCAACATGAACTCTAGCACGAGCAATGCTAGTGTTTGTACTGACATCTGGGCCAGAAAACTTCTTTTGTTGCCGCAAAAATGGTGGTCGATAAATTTCAATGACAATTTTCAGTACAAGTATCATCCATATTGAACCCTTTGTCCACCATAATAGCATCTTCATGAGGCTCAACAAATTCAATTATTTTACTTTGCTTGAAAATCTCCTTATCCGAAGCCCTACCCCCATATACTGGGCTAATAAATGTGAAGATTCCTCCAGGAGCCACACCACACATAAGTTTGACAGTGCGGTGTGATTTATATTGTGAATAGGTAAAAATGCTACACTTTGCACAGTCTGTTTTAGTCACTGAAACTTCAGTGCAATCTAAAACGACCCGAGTGTTTGTGTAACACTTAAAACACTTTGGAATTCTGTTCAAAACTTCTTTTGTCAGCCATGGAATGGCACACTTCAAATGAACAGCAAGATGTTTTAAAATATCTGCAAAAATACTAAAAAGTATTAGTAAAAAAGTAAATACCACAGACCATGTTGTGGATGTGCATTCAAAGAATGCAGATAATGCTGAAAAAGATAAATCTAGTTTCAACCTCATCAGTGTCAGAATAATTTGGTGCTTTAACGGCATGTGGTGGACATGCAGTGCGATTCCATAGTCTTTGTCCAACAGTTTAACTAAAGTCTCTAACAGAACCATCGAGTGCAAACCTGTTAAAGAATTTACATTCGCAACTGATAGTTTTCTCAGAAAACTATGGTAAATTATCAAAATCACCAGTAGTCACTTGGGTTCCCACATCATTTTTTTCAACATGGCTCAAACACAAGAGACCTTGTGCAGCAAGAAATTCATCTTGATTATTCAATAAAGCTGAGGAATGGGCATCATTACTTTCAACTTCAGCTTCATTTTATATTGACGAGTTTGCAAATATTTGCTCTTTTGATCTGGGAAAAAAAAAAAAAGTACAGAAAAATAAATAAATTACACTCAAATAAGAAAAGACTTTCATCCAAAAATGATGCAACAATGAAAACTAGTCATTGGGGGCCACCATAATTACTTACCCATCATGGATATGAATAATATAAGATATGAAAATAAAAATCATGTAAACTTTTTATAAAATGCATCGCAACTCCAAAATAAAACTTAAATGCATATCTAAATAGTTTTATAACGTAATAATGCTCTATTAAGGAATAGCTGATGCGCCAATTTTGACAAATTATATAAAACACCAAAATACTCAAGTAGTACTGGACTGCGTAAAAGAAACATCCTTATAACTCCAAAAATATTAATCATATTAACTAACAATTTCCTGCATTGGATTAAGCGTCCCATTTCCAAATAAAATATATCTTTGAATTGAAACTTGAATGAAATACAGAGTCATGAAAAATCTAAGAATGTGAAAAACAGGATTAAGATTTCGAAAATTTTAACACACACAATTTTAACAGCAAGTAGTAAAACATTTCGAAAATTTTTGTATACCTTTCATCAGAACGAATTTTTTGAGAGTCCAAAAAAAATAGTTCCGGATAATCAAGGTTTGATATTAAATAGGCTTCGTCTCAGTCTTATATACTAAGTACATACAAAGTTTCAAGTTTCTATCTAAATTTGTTCGGGAGAAAAAGTAGTTACAGACAGATGGAATTTTTTTTTTTTCTAAAAATGTTTTTGGGAATCTCCAATATCTAAAATGCGTCAATCCGCAAAAAAAAAAAAAAAAAAAAAAATTGCAAAATGATTGCAATGTTTACCCTATACTACGAATGATGGGTAAGTAATTATAAAAAATATAGTTCACTATTTTACTGTATTAAAGCAGGATCCACATAAATTTTGATTTCTGTTGCAGCTAAATATAATCTATTGTTTATATCGATTATACAATATGTATTAGGTGTTTGATAAAATGCTATTTAATTTTCTACTGACTTTGTCACCTAGCAACCAAGATGTACCTAATTATTTCAAAATGTAAAAAGTTTTCTGTGCAAACGATTTTTTGTGATAAATGAATTTATCTGTTTAATTCTTCTGCTTTTACCTAAGCTGTGTGAAACAATATTCTTTTTGTTTTGAGTTTGATTAGAATGTTTTTTAATGAGTTGTGTGAAAAAAATGTTACGGTTTTTATTGGAGTTGTGTTTTGTGAAATTATTAATGTTCGAAAGAACTTGAGTTGAGTTTACTCATCAGAATAATTTGTTTAAAGTGAGAGATGCGTATTTAATTTTGAGTTGAGTAAAATATTAAAAAATAAACTTTCGAACAAATTGAAATCTTTATTAGGAAATGATATTTAAGGGGGGAGGGATATAAACCCGATTTAAAAAAAAAAAAAGTTTAAGCAAACAAACAATCAAAAAGTTATTTGGGTTTTGTGAAATAAGTCTTTCACCCCCCCCCCCCTCTTTTTTTACCAACCCTGGCTTAAAATGAATATGTCAAATTTGTAACCAGCTGGGAACATACATTATGGAATTTTATGTTGTTAAATCTTGATATGAAAGATCTTATTTTTCATCTATGCAAAAATGTTATAATTAGCTATGTATATTGATTTTGGCTTTTTTTTTTTCTTTTTTCATAATATTAACAAGCTTTTAAAAGAGTTAAGCACAATGTTTTATTTTGACAATTTTGGCTTTGTCATATTTGGAAGAACATCCACCATCTATTTTGATAGGATACTGTAACTCTTTATAAACAAAAGATTAAAAGAAACTAATATAAAAGTTGCTGAACATTAAATAATATCATACACTGTAAAAAAAAACCAATAAAACCTACATGAAAGTGGGTTTATTGCAGTTTTTATAAAGCCATTTTCTTATGTGAATAAAATTTGCAGATAACTATAGAATTACCCCCCAAGGGGATACCTTCTTTAGGTATCCACGGGCTTCACAACCCCGGGGCACCTGAGTGATCTGTCTCTTTTCCTTTTCCGCTTACTCCTCTTTTCTTCCTTTCATCTTTGTTTCACTCTCATTGGGGTTTCCTTTTCGGAGGTGAGGGCAATTCTGTATGAGCCGATATCATCCTGTATGTCGACTCATGGAGAATTGTAAACCACCCACGTGTTGGCCGTGCGTGGCGACCCGTGTCCCTGGAAACGGGGATCCTGGCAGTTGAGGGAAACCAACACACTGCTTTGGCCTCTGCTTCAGGTAGACGGGAGGTGCACATTGGTCCCGTATGTACCAATCGGCTGGTCAACTGACTTTTGTCACTGGCTTTAGGGATCAAGCGAGCGAGCAATTACTAGTCATCTCGTTAAGGGTGGAGACTGACATAGGATTGTCTTGTGACCGTATAGGCCCTGGTTAGCACTGGTGCACGAATGTGCATCCCCTTGTTGGGCTCGGTAGTGGGTGGTGCGGCCAGGGTCCGAATTATTTTTTCTCCTACAATGGATGGAAAAATTTCACTTCCTCCTACTTCTCTCCTTCCTGGAGAGCAACAAATTGTGCAGAATTCATCGTTTACTCATTTCTTTGTAATCAAACGCACCGATAGCCTCTCAGATAATTCTTTTAAAAGAACTTCACCTTTTCTAATCGCAAAAACCTTCCAATCTGTTTTTGGTGACGGTCACACTCTCAAAAAATTGCAGTCTGGGGATTTACTGGTTGAGGTCTCTTCAGCCAGCCAATCGCAGCTTCTAGTTAATTGCACTACAATAGGTTCTTTAGCTGTCTCTGTTAAAGCTCATCAAACTCTAAATACTAGCCGTGGTGTAATATCTGAACCAGAACTTTTATTTTCTACAAAAGAAGAACTCTTGGAAAATTTGAAAGATCAAAATGTCATAAATGTAAGGCGCATAACAATTCGTCGGAATGAAAAAGTTTTCCCACAAAGCACATCATTTTGACATTCAATAGTCCTAATCTACCTACAAGAATAAAAGCTGCCTATCTAAGTTGTCCTGTCCGGCCTTACATACCTAACCCTCTCCGTTGCTTTAAATGCCAGCGTTATGGTCATAATAAAATCAACTGTCGTGGCAATGTTACCTGTGCTCGTTGTGCAGAAGTCGGCCACGACGATAAATCTTGTGAAAAATCTGAACGCTGTGCAAATCGTAAAGGTGACCATACTGCATATTCTCGCTCATGTCCAATTTGGAACCATAAGAAAGAAATTCTTGCTGTAAAAATCAGCCAAAATCTTTCATACCCAGAAGCTTGAAAAGTTGTTGAAACCAGAACCCCATCTATAGATGTTTCTTACTCTAGTATATTCAAGCAGCAATCAAAATCCACAAGACATATAAGCACTCAGACAGAACCATGTAATCTACCCAGTACCCCAAAGAAAAAAACATGCGATTCATGTTGTTCAGTTAAACTTCTTGCAATCCCAAAATTAGAACGCTGGTTACCGTCTTCAGAACCTGTTAATATTCTAAAGTCAATTGAATTCCAAAGTAAAAATAAGGCAACCATATCCAATAAAAAAAATCCTGATCCTTCTACTTCTACTCTCCCGAAACCTGTTACTAATCAAAATACTAAGGCAATTACACCTAATAAAAAAGTTACACCCATTAAAAAAACCGTTGATCAATCTGCTTCTAATAACGAAAAGACGAATTCTTTTCAGACAGTGAACCCAAAATTAAAGACAAAAGAAAATAAGGCTCTTCGTAATTCTCACCAATGACAAACTGTAACAAAAAAACAACGAAAATCAAATTATGACCCATCTGTTGCTTATTTGAAAGATCCAAAAAAACTAAACAACTACGTGGAAGAGGCTATGGAAGAATCATATGAGTCAAGTGAAGACGAAGGGAACATTGTTTATGAGGAATATGTGCCTGACTGATCTTACCACTTACCTTTTTAATTTCTGTGTTTTTTAATTTGCTGTCAACAAATGTCATTGTTTTTACTATTTCTTGTCAAGTATCACTATTTTACTGTTCGTATGATTATAACTAATTTTTTTATGCTCTCTATTTTATCTTATTGACTGGTTATAATTGTATCACAATTTCATATATCATCATTTTGCTTTTACCTTTTTACTCATATCTATGATAGTCTTTTAAGTGACTTTTACATTTGGCATCTTTGAACGTTTACCTTACTATTATTTTTGTTTTCCACTTAACCTTGTTCTTGGCGCAGCATGTCCCTAAAGGGACCTTGCGGCAAAAAAATCTATACAACCAACCAACTATAGAATTAAATACAGTGAAATCTGTCTAAGTTGGAATCTGCCTAAGCCAGAAATCTGTCTAAGGCGGAAACATTTCAGAGTCCCTCATTTTTTAACATAGAGATTTCCGAACAATCTCTCTAAGGCGGAAAGAATCTGTGTAACGCGGAACCGGACATTCATTTTGGGTCCCAAGTAGCAAATTTACTGCTTAAGACGGAAGAAAATTTTCCTGGAAAATATAAATGGACAGAAATATTTTCTTTTCATAATGAAATGTATTGTTCAGTAGCATCCCAGTTGTTAAGAAAAGGCGTCCCTGATTGCTGACAGTAGTTTGGGGATTATATTATTATTGTATATGACTGGGAACTGTTGAATAAATGGGTCACAGGATTTTTGACAAATATAATCTTAAGTTACAATAAGATAAGAGAATCTGTTTAAAAAGGGAGGGTTGCAACATTGAAAATTTATAGAAATTTTCAGTACCCTTTCTTGGTCTTCCGAAATAGCTTTGTTCCTGGTCAGCTGCTGATTTTTATTTGTCCTATAATATAATGAAAGTTGATTTTTTTCAAGAATGTCAGACAAAAAGAATATTGTCACAACTTCCAGAAATATCTACAAGATCTTTCAATATATGAATTGAATGTACTTTATGAAGTGTTATTTTAGTTTGTGCTTAAGTCAGTAAGTGCTATTGTTATCATACAAACTTGCAGATTTGTTGTATAGTTTAAACCATCATTCCTAAATGGATAATAAATCAAAAACGTCTAATACTTTATCCTTAAAAGACAAAATTGATATTATTAAACTCAAAGAACAAAATATCCCAGTTAAAAGCGTATGTGAAAAATTCAAATGTGGAAAGATTCAAATCTATAAAGCTATCAAAAAGAAAGATGAATTTCGTAAAGAATTTGAAAAAGGGGGAGATTGCACTCGCAAACGTAAGAGCCAAGTTGAAAACAATGACATTGATAAACTAGCATGGGAATGGTTTTGCAATGCCAGAGCAAAAAATTTTCCCATATCAGGAATTTTACTTCGGGAAAAGGCAAAGGAAATCACTGAAGAAATTGGGAAAAAAGATTTTAAAGCATCAAATGGCTAGTCGATGAGCTTCAGAGCTCGACATAATCTGTCATTGAAACAGATATGTGGCGAATCAAAAGATATTCCGGATTCTGTTGTTGAAAAATGGATGAACAGAATTTCTACATTAATAGATGGTTATGCTCAACGGGATATTTTTAATTGTAATGAAACTAGACTATCTTTTCAGGAATTGCCTGCGAAAACTCTGACTGAAAAAGCAAAAGCATGTTTTGGTGGGAGGCACTCTAAGGAACGTCTGACTTTAATTCTTAGTTGCAATATGAAAGGAGAAATGGAAAAGCCATTAGTAATCAGAAAATCACAGAAACCAAGATGTTTCAAAAACATTGATGTGTCAAATTTACCGGTTATCTGGAAATCTCAAAGGAAAGCGTGGAACACAGCAGTAATTATGGAAGAATGGTTGAAGTTGTTCAATAGAAAAATGCAAAGAGATAACTGCCATCTATTATTATTTTTAGATAATGTACCTTGTTATCCCAAGATAAGAGTTAACAAATGTGAAACTACATTTCCTTCCAGAGTATACCACATCTAAATCTCAGCCTTTGGATCAAAGGATAATAAAAACTCTAAAAACTGTCTACAAAAAGTATTTCCTTAGATAAATTTTAGCTGCAATGGGAACAGCTAAGTCTGCACCCGAACTAGAAAAGACCATAACCGTTTTAGATGCAATTAAGTGAATTGACAGAGCCTCTAAAGAAATCACACCTGATGCAATAATAACGTGCTTTAAGAAATCGGGGTTCAGTTTCGACATCGAAGAAATTTCAGATAGTGATAAAGATGATGTTGAGAAAGAAGAGCTACAAGACCTGATGAATAACATCAGCGGTTTTATTCCAGATGGACAAGGATATACAAATGTTACTGAATACATACATGGTTATGATGAACTTACTACAAGTGATTATAATGATATAGTTGATTTTCTCATTGCGCAAAAGCTAGAGGACAACAATGGGAGTAGCACTGATGAATATGAAGTCGAAGATGAAGCGACAAGCATTAAGTCATATCAAGAAGCTCTTAAGAATATAAAGCTTTTACAGAATTTTTACATAGAGCGAAACAATTATGAAATGATACCAATGTTGACTGAAATGCAATGTGCTACGGAAAAAGAAGCCATTAAGAAAAAAATAAATACACAAACAACAATATTTGATTTTTTTTTCTAAATAAGATTAAAACATCATTTTAAGGTATTTATTAAGGTAAATATAATTTTATTTTCACTAAAATCTGTAATTTTGATTGATAATTTTTGATTGAGTGTATGTGTATTATCAATTTGTAATGTAAATTATTATTAGTATAAATATATAAAAATATGTAAAGATTTCATGTCTATTTAATTTTTAAACAATTGAAGATACGTTGTTTTTAACTTTTAGCCAAAAAAATGTTTAATTCTCTGCAAACGGGATATTTATAAAGTTTTTCTGTCTAACCCGGAAATCTGTCTAAGGCGGAATTTTATTTCAGTCCCAAGCGATTCCGCCTTAGACAGATTTCACTGTATTTAATTTCAATAAATGTATTATACCTATAATTATATTATTCATTATATCAAATTTCCTAAAATCTTCTAATTTTACATTTTCTAAAAGACAATTTTGAAATAAAAAAGATAAATGCTAACCCAGCTTCTCTGTACAAGAATAAAAATGATGATAAATTTAGTGTGACCATGAAAATTGTGTGGAAGTGTCAGAAAATAGCAAATTTGGATAAGAGAAAATAACTGAGGGGTAAACAGAAATCTTATTTTTTTACATTTCCCACATGTTCAATTTTTATAAAGTACTTTTATATTACCTATCTTGCTTTTCTCTCCTTCCTAATCGTATAGAGTAGTTTTCTTTTTTTCTGCTTAATTCCTCTACATTTTAACATGATATCAATGGAATTTTGAGTGATGGCACTGCTTTTTTTTTTTTTTTCAGTTTTGTACCAATGAGTAGTCCGTCTCCTGAAAAGATAGCAGAAAAAATATTAAAAATGCATGCAATACATTTTTATAAATTACATTAAAAAAATTTGGTGCTTTTCGATCAGCTGAGTGCCTGTGTCATATAGGGTCATTACATGGTAACTTACATTACATTTAGAAGAGTTTACTGCAATAATTTTAGTAATATAACATTAAAATACATTCAAGTGTAAAATTAACATGACTTGTCCATGAACATGTCTAAGAGTCAATTTGAATGAAAAATTACCTATAAGATGAAAATGAAAATTACTCTTTATATGATAACTTACAATCTTTTTCCAGCAGTGTCAATTACCATAGTAAATATAACTACCAAAATTTAAGAAATATCACTAAAATTAGGTAATTTTCATCTAAATTGGACTTTTAATAAGTTTAATTGTCAAATTTACATCTTTAATATTTTTTGTGTGTGTTATATTACTAAAGTTACTGAAATTAGTTCAAAATGTAACATAAGTTACAACTGAATGATCCTATATATACATTTAAAATTACATACATACATATGTATACACATATTGTACATATCCACATACATGTATATATATGTATAAATGCACATGTATAGACACGCATATGTATATATTATAACATTGGCATTTGGTAACTAAAAAGTATGATTATATATATATATATATATATATATATATATATATATAAATAAGATGCAGGAAGCCATCATAAACTGATACTAAAATATACATTAAAATAAAAATTGATACATAGGGTCATCTGGGATAAAAAATTAACATCCAATTATTGTAAAAACTATTTAAAGTATTGTTTCCAATTTTTTTAGGAATAAGCCCTCTCTGATGGCTATTTAATATAAAATGCTTATTTAAATATACAAGCACTTATCACTCAGGATCCTTTTAGAGGGGAGAAAAAAAAAGTAGTAAATTTAATTTTTTAAAGACTGAGCATTAAACTTAATAGTATCAATCAGGGATGCAGTGGAGGGTACATAGGGGTATACAGTGCCAAAATAATACCCAAAGTTAGTGCTTTGGAAACCTTCATCAGAGCCTGTAAAAAATGAATATTGGACTAGTCAATCGCAGAAATCAAGCCAATCAAGAAATTTAACCAAACATGAAACAGAAAAAACTCCTGTTTCATCTGCATCAAACTCCCAGGAACCTGATAATAGTCAAACAGTAAAACTAAACCAAAAAACGAAAGAAAATAAGACATTTCGAGGCTCTTCACGGTGGCAAACTGTGAAGAGTTAAGAAAAGAAATCTTGTCATAGCCCATCTGCTACCAATTTGAAAAATCCAAAACAAATGAATCAGTATGTGGAAGAGGCTTAAATTCTTGCAACTCCTTTAAGTTTTCTATTTTACCCTCACTGACTGATTTTAATTATATCATGACATTACATTCTTTTATTTTTTAATCTTTTCTTTATGTAATATTCACTCATCTTGCTTCATTGTTTATATTTTATCATTTATACCTATTTCTACAGTTTTTTTGTCACTTAGTGTTTTTTATGTTTTTTGTCCTCTTTTAATTGGATTTTTTTTTATACATATCATTGTTTGATTTTTATTTACATTCTGTGATCTTTTCGTCTTTGTCTTGGCACAGCATGTCCCTAAAGGGACCTTGCGCCATAAAACCCCATACAACCAACCAATCATTATTTTACTACATATTTCTTTACATAGTTTAAAACTGTATGGCACAGTGGAATAGTCTTCTTTTAGAACTCACTTATCGTAGACTATGTACAATTTCTTTTCATATCTATTTACTACTTTCCTTCTTTTACCATCACGTGTTATCTTGCTCGGATTCTCAATTGCAATTGTAATTCCTGGATCCATGCTACTAACTAAATGTTTTATTGAGTTAAAATTTAAACGTCGCGTATTTCTGTAGTTAAGAGTGAAACCTCTCACTTTACAACATGTTTTTTCTTTATTCGTTATATAGGCATAATTATTTGCCCAGATTTGCCAAGTTTCTAAAATGAAAAAGCCTGAGATTTATTTCTCTAGTTACTTTATCGACATACCGACATTTTTAGCTTCACACATTAAAGGAATAACAAATGAAAAATACTTTTTAGCATGTCTGTCTTTTTTACACCCAATTCTCATAAAAAAAAAAAAAGGAGTGCAAGGCACATAAAACTTTTTATAAGCTAAATAAGCCAAAAATATCTTATACAATTTACTCTATTTTTAACATTATTTTTTTCTCTCCTTCAGTACTTTTTTCAATAATAGAAGATAAATTAAGAACTTTTTTTTTAAATAACTAATATACTCACAGATGCTACTTAGCTGAGATAGTAATGGGAAATCTTATAAAATACGAAACAAAATATTGCCAACTTCAGCAATAAATAGTTAAAATAACTTCATTAAAAAGTTTAGATTTTGATTTTATATTAACTGATAATTTTTAAATATATGTAGAAGCACCTTTGCCTAGCTTTGCAATAATAACATGAACATGAAATGATTATAAATATACACAAATATCTAGCAAAAATTATATGATGGAACCAACTTACCTTAATATAAATAATCTGTAAATATTTCTGTAGTTCTATCTTGGTGTGTGTAAAATTTTGTCTTATTAGAAAAATTGTTTTATATTTGTCAAAATAAACACAGTTCATTGCTGAAATTCAAAACTTTACCTTAAAAGTTGGGACAAAAACATTGTCAGAATGCAACTACTTTAAAGAGATTATTTGAGGTAATAAGCCATTTAGTTAAATGAAATGGTTCCATAGAGAAGTCATTCAATGTAGTGAGTCTAAAAGCAAAACCATAAAAACTACTTCACATACTATGTTTTGATTATGTTAAAAATTTTAAATAATTTGCCAATCTTTTAGTAGCACCTATGCCACATATGTAATTTATATTTTTAAAAAGATTCTGAAACATTTTAATAATTGAAACATTTTATTTTTTTACCAAATATTTTACATATTACAGAAATAAAGAATTTAGAGAACATAATGCAATTGCCACATTAAGAATCTGGGTTAGATATACAACATTCTTCATCATTTGAAACAGTAAAAAATTATCACTTAAGAGTTTCATATAAATAATCTTTTAGTACTACTTACAAATTGAATCATACATATTTTCCCAAAACTAAGCAAAATTTGAGTAAATGATCCTTTAATTAAACATTTTACAAGAAATACAATAAATAGAAATTTGTGGGGGAAAAAATAGCAAGAAAATCAGATGCAGAATATGGTCTAAATATCAATTTTCATGAATAATCTTTTTGAATATAAATAATAAAAGCCTAGATACATGTTTTTTGAAGCACATTTTAAACAACATTATGATGACATTTTAGAATATTTTGATGAAATATACACTTTTACCATAAGAAACATTTTGCATTAATAAAGATATCAACAAAAAATAATAACCTGAAAGACACATGAAGAATTTGGACTAAAGTAAATGGATTTTGTAAGGGGATGGGATAGAAGAGAGAAACACAAATGTGTTTTATATGGTTGAAATTTTTCATTGCTTGTGCTTGAAATGTAAATAATTTTTCTTAAATTTATTTTTTTATATAAACAGTGACATTTTCATTAATAGTGTTACACCAGGGTTGGCAAGTTTTTGACGCATGACGGTTTTTACCGGATTTTACCATGGTTTTTACCGTCATGTCGAAAACCTCCTTGTCAAAAATGTCGAAAACTGTCAAAAACCCATTTTTCAATAGTTTATTTTTACATTGTAATAATAATTGTTTTTTCATTCTGTCTTAAGTATTAAATCGTTTTAAATGAAATATTCAATATCAAAAATACTCTAAAGTATATTTATCATCACAGAAAAACAAAATAATTGCATTAGAATACTATGGATTGTATCTTTGTTAGATTTCTACAATAATTTTAAACTATTTGACACAGTCTAAAGAAATTAAATTTTTTGAAGATATTTTATAAATTGTAAATATGAAAAATGTAAAATAAATTTTGGGAGAATTTATTACACTGTTTAAAGCAAAATTGCTTTCTCAGAAAGAAGTTTTCTTGTGTTTAATCCAATTTGTTCATTGATTATTTTCAATTCTATGTAGTAAAACTTGATTTATATAAATATATTATACATATATGTAGTAAAATTAAATACATTTTAATAACTGAGAACTACATACATCTTTTAAGAGTGAGAAATATGACTTGTTCTTTAAATTTGAATCTTGCAGAGATTAAAATTTTCAAATCAATATTAAACTTTAAACCATGTGAAAACTTCATCTTTTTCTATATTTTTGTTAAATAGTTTATTGGAGTGTTATTTCTTAGTCTTGGTATTATTTCATTCAAATAAATAAGTAAATAAAATACTAAGTTTATATTTTTAAGCTGAAATGTAGACCCATAAAGAACCATTAATTATAAAATTAACTGCATTAAAAAATAAATAAAAATAAAGCATTTAAGAATCTCTCTAAATTTAATAATAATTTGTAATTTTAAAGGTAAAAGATTTTTACTCAGTCATCATAAGTATATTGAAATAAAAATATGCAATGTATTACTTCTTTCACACTACTTTAAATATTACCTAAATAACTTTAAATAAAATGTGAACAGGACATAAATAGTTTGACTTTATGATAACTTTAATAAGTTTAAATTTAAAAAATATTTCACGACTATTCAGGTAAAAATTTATATCTAAAAATATAGGAGCTGGAATGGTCTATAAAATTAATACATATATTTGCACTAAATTTAAAAATAAAAACTAAACTATAATATAGAGATGCACCGGATGTGGATTTTTGCCGAATAACGGATATCCGGTACAAAATTTTACCGAATATCCGGTATCCGGCCGAATAATTTCTCATTTTTAATTTTAATAATATTTCAATTTTATGTTTGTTTAAAGAAAAAAAAATTATTGTAATTTTATATTATGCAAGTATTAATAGATTTCAATTCACGTATTAAGTCAAAGTTACTTAAAAACATAGTAATAATTAAATATTGAAATGTAATATTAATTTGCCTTTTCAATATTACTTATAAAACTTCTAACTTTACATGCATATTTTTTTCTACCTTTTCTTTAGTCTCTATCACCAGATTTAGGTAGTGTCTTGATGTTTTTATAGATGCATTGTATCGATTAACTAAAAGGAAAAAATATTTTTACCCTGTTGACACATAATTAACAAAAATGGGATAGTTATGTATGTTACTCCTCTTGATTCTGAGTGAGCATTACAGTTTTCCTATTAAGCTCTTTTTGCATTGTAGAGCAAGTTTCAGAATGAACTTTATTTAAAATATCACTTGCAATTTTAACATGAGCGGGTGACTTATATAACAAGGCGTATTTCAATTGTTTTGGAAATTTTTACTAAAATGTTTTATTTAAAAATGCAATTAGTATGTTTAATGATTTTTTTCTTTTGTTTTTACCACATTTTTTTCTACTGTTGACTGCTTAACTTGTGCAATTGATGTTCCAGCAAAATTTGAATGGTTTCTTTAATATCAGCACCATTTTGTTCTTGATTTTCTAAAGAAACACACTTTGAATCTGGAGTATGAATATTCATAAATAAACTCTTTAGTTTGCTGGAAACTTTATTTTTCTACATAGTTTTTAATCCTCAATACTTTAGCACTTATAAGATGACCCCATTGTACACATTTCCAACTTAGATTTTTGATGTATTAACAGCAACTTCATAAAACTTTTAGATTAGATATTTATACCTTTCTCTTTTGTTGATGTTAATAATTCAGATTAATAATAAAGTTATTAACAAAACACTTGAGAAGAACTATAAAAGTCTACTACTTCATTACAAAAAAAAAAAAAAAAAAAAAAAAGAAAAAGAAAAAAAAGAAAGAAAGCAAAACAAAGTTGAAATTGTAGTTGATGTTCTAGTTTTGGTTTTACAATTACAGTTAAGAAAGAGTTATTGAACAATGCAGTTAAATTTTGACAGGTGAAAATTATAATAAAACTTTTGAGAGGTGTAAAATTACTTCATTACTGAAATTTAAGAACAATTTTTAAGAGAAATAAAAAATGTGAATTTGAAGTACATATTCTAGTTTTGTTTTTACAATTGCTGTTATAGGTTATGACAAAATATTGTCATACTTTAAATATATCTTCATTTACATATAAACATTATAATTTCATAATTGTGAAAATATACAAGTATTTATTTTTGTTAACATTGCTTTTTAATAAGATAAGGTTGGCAAGGAGCAAATTAGTTTTACATTTTTTTTTAAATGTAAAAAACAGAATTTAAAAAATGTATTACTATCCGGCAACCGGATATTAAAATATTCGGCTGGAACGAATATCCGGTTCGAGTGCCAAATAACCAGGATATCCGGCAGGAGCCGGATATCCGGTACATCCCTACTATAATATATAAATTATTATATTCTGATTTTTCTTAAATATTGTTTTGTTATGCATAATGTTTTAAATCTAAGAGTTTTCAATTGAAATCAAGTCTTACAGATTTATATAAAAATTTTATTAATTTAAAATTTTTAAGACCTGTTTATTGAAATGAAAATCATTATAATTGTATTATCAAATGTAATAAGATACACATTTTAAAATATTATATTTAAGAATATTCAAATTTATTCAATGACTAGTTCATGTTTGACATCTATTGCGTACCATATAACAGCTTGTTTCCATCTCTAAAATGATTTTAATGTTAAAAATGTATATTGAATGCTATATAAGGGGCCGTCCATTAATCATGTGATTTTTTTTTTTGGTATTTTTAACCCCCCCCTCCCCCTTGGTGATACATGGTGAGGTTCAACACTACCCCCTCCCCCCCCGTACCCTATATCACGTGTATTTTTTAGTACCTACAAAGAAGCTTAATTTTTTTAGAATATTTATCATAAAATACAGGTTCAAGTATTATCAAATTATATAATAGAAAAAAAAAACTACAATAATAACCTTAAGAGGTAAACAGAAAGGTTGCAAGTTGTTTTGGACTGACATGAAAATAATGAAAGAAATGCAAAAAACTTTTTTATAGTAATACATAAGCATAGTTTAATTTGCAATGTTCTCAGACCACGGATTAGCAAGACTTTCTTCAACACCAATAACTGGATAAGCATCTTGCAAGTTAGTTGTAGGCACAGTGCTTTGTTGAAGATTAACATCGGTTTCATCAAACCACTCGGCGTCATCATTTTGGTGCACTACGCAGAGAATCTCTCTCGATCTACCATTCGTTCGTCGCGTGAGGATGCGAGAAGGACGGACATTGTGCATCTCTAGACTATTATTGCTCAGATTCAGTTGCTTGTGACAAGAATTCAGATGTGCTTTAACTTGTGTTTTTGTACAGAAGTACAATGACACTGACAAGCTGAGTCCGGCAGGCGCTTGTCGCAGCTCGCGGGAACTTCACTTCGTTCGTTGCCTGGCAACGGTGAATCAAGGTCATACCACAAGCCGCTTTCGACTTTGTACGCGTTTGACGAAAAAATAAATACACAAAACGCCGCTTTTCGGTTCAGTATCGCGCGTTTGCCGAAAAAATAAATACTCGTGATATATTGTTACACCCCCCCCCTTGTGGTATTTCGTGATTTTTTTATGGACCCCCCTCCCCTCTCGAGCCTCGCATGATTAATGGACGGCCCCTAATATGCATAATAATCTATTATTATCATTTAATGTAAATGTTCATTGTATTTAGAAGAATCTATACTAATGGAGATTAAGGCCAAATATTGTTCTTTCCTTTTCCTCTTGTATTTTTTAATTTTTTCATTAAAAAAATACTTTTAAATAAATTTAACAAAAATAATTATGAATAATAAGAACAACAACAACAACAAAAAATAAAACGATCTAGAAATGTATTGCATCCTGCACTTATGATTAAATCGGAGGAAAATAAAAAAAATAGGTTTTTGACGGAATAAACCGGTAAAAACACGGTTTTTACCACTGTCATGTCAAAAACCAGTTTTTGATGTCAAAAACCCAACCCTGTGTTACACAAATATATATTTTATATTATGGGAGAACAATTTTAAAACAAGCAAAAGAATATAGTTGGAACTATAAATTTAGTCACAGCATCATTTTATTTACACTCAATTCTACTTTGATGCAATATTTAAATTCAAAATTAATGCTTGTAGTGTTATACCTATATCTTTAACTTTAATTAGAAAGAAAAACCTATCAAATACAACTGAATTTTCACTTGACAAAGTTTATTTTCTGTTTGAAAGAGTAGACTTGCAATTAACCATTAACAATTCAAATTAAAAACTAAACCTTTTGAAAACTGATATTTTATTAAAAAAATTAGCATATTTTCAATCAAAATTAAAAATGCCAATTTAATTGATTAATGAAAAGGAATCCTTTGAAATAAAAAGATTAAATAAATGGAACAAATTTACCTTAGTATTTAAAACATTCATGTTACATTTTTAAAAAAAAGTTTTCACTACAGAAAATCAAAACTGATTTCTTCCTCTCAAACCTTGGTATAAGTGCTAAAATCTATTATTACATTTATATAAATAAAGAAAAAAAAGATAAATCATACCAGCAGCATGTTTGGTGTCTGTCCATCTATTTTAAATGTGACATTAATACCAGTATACAAAACTATATATAAAAAAAAGGATAATATTAGGCACTATTTGAATTGTATAGTGTAGTAGCTGATTTTGCTTTTTTTAAAAATTCAGCATCAAAATTTGTGACATGGCTTGGCCATATTTGACTTCACAGTTAATAAATTTTCTAGTCTTCAAATTAAGTTGCGAGCGGAATTGAGTTTGGGTTTTTGTAACGTAGCTAAAAATACGTTCACATTCTGCATTGCTATGTGGAAGTGTTAATACTGATATCATGAATTTAATAAGTAAATTGTATTTGCCTTGGTAAAAATCACATCTGCAAAGTAATTTTGTTGAAAGTATCCGGTAAATCACGTTTATTAGGACGAAGAGTTCCATATACGTCAGTGGTGTTTTGGATAAGAATGTCTGCTAATTCTGGTGAGAGATAGAAATTGTCCGCAATTACACAATAACCTTTTCCCAAAAAAGGTTCAGTAAGCGACATTACTGATTTTGTAGCGACTCCATAGTTCTCATACTTTTTATCAAAAACTGTACTCTTCCCTGTGTAGACGATCGTACTGTGAATATATCCCGACTCTGCTTCAGCAAGTACAAACAGTTTTATTCCAAAACGAGCTCTTTTCAACGGTATGTATTGTACCCATGATAGCCTACCTTTGAAAAGCATCAAGCTCTCATCAATGCTCAGATCCCTTTCGGGTGTATAAACACTTGAAAATTTCATCATCAAGTCGGAAAAAACCGGCCATATTTTTCTGAGTTTTGGGTTTGGATGTGAATTTTCATCAAAAGTACTATTATCAGAAAAGTGCAGAAACTTCATGATAAGCTGGAAACGATTTCTGCTCATAAATTTCCCAAAAATTGGTGTTTCGATCAATTTATTTTTAGACCAGTAAAGCGTAATGTCAGGTTTTACTGTTATTCCTTGTAAAATCAGTATACCTAAAAAAACATATTTCATCTGAATTGGTTGGATACCACAACTTTGTTCTTGATTTCTCTTTTCCAGGATGTTGGTTGATATACTGCTCTGCAAAACAATTAGTTTCAGTAACAATATGAAGCACAAGCTGCTCATCAAAAAATAATTCAAAAAAGAGAAGTGGGTCCGAAGCATCCGTTATATTTTTCTTTATTCCTGGCTGTCCAGAAAATGGAAAACGCGGAGGCGGCGTAGGTAAATTATTTATATCCAGCCGTATCCAACGTCGGGCATTTTTCAGAGAATAGTCACAATCAGAATCCTCTTCATCTGACGTAATATCATATTCCTCCGTTTCTGAACCTGAAGATGACAGAAAGTACTCATCTAACTCATCGTCATCACTGTCAGACATAGACATATTCGTACAAAAAATGTTATAAAGCTCTTATTACACACCGTAAAAGAAAACGGAAGCAAAAGAAGAATAAAAAAGTACGACCTACTCAAACATAAACACAAGCAATAATTGCAACTGCACAACTATGATATTCGCCATTCCAGAAACATTTCCCTTTCTAATTCCTCCCTTCCCCTCTTCTCTGAAATGAGCAAACCCTTCGCGAACACCGTCAAGGTCATTTTATTGCATTCCAGAACCGTGGGAGTAGTTTTACCGGTAGCAGTGCAATTCAAAGGATCGTACTTCGGAAAGGCGTATATATACGCCCACAGCAGTTAACGCATCAGATGAGCGAGGCGTATATATACGCCCCCAGCAGTTAAGGGGTTAAAACAAATCTTTTTTTTCTCTTTTCAGTATTTAACACTTGCAAACAATTCAATTTAACATTATACTACACAATTTATTATTAACAGTGACGCATATAACAATTTAAATTTGAATACAAGTACTATAAAATTTACTTTTGATACTAATGCAAAACAATTTGAATACTGGTATTATACAATTTACTTTTAACACTAATACTGAAGCTGAACAATTTAAATTTGAAAAGTGGTACTATACAATTACTTTTAACACAAACACTAATGCAAAACAATTTGAATACTGATACTATACAATTTAGTTTTACACTAAAACTAATGCAAAAATTTCAGTTACCTGCTTGGAAACAAGATTTACCAATCTTTCTCATGTTTTTAAACAAATCACAGATTTTCTTTTTCTAGCATTAAACTCTTGCAAACAATTGAATTTAACATGATGCTACATATAATTTACTGTTAACAATAGCAATGTAAAACTCAAATTTTAATAATTATGCTAGCAATTTACTTTCAACTGTTATGTGAAATACTATAAAATTAGCTTACCACTGCTAGACAATATGTATATTATATACATAATTCATTATTACTCTCCATGCTTTAAAACAAATCTTATTTTTTTTTCAGCATTTAACATTTGCAAACAATTAAATTTAACACAATACTACCCAATTTATTATTAATACTGATGCATAACAATTTAAGTTTGAAAACAAGTACTATAAAATTTACTTTTGATACAATGCAAAACAATTTGAATACTGGTACTATACAATCTACTTTTAACACTAATACTAAAGCTGAACAATTTGAATATTGGTATCATACAAATAACTTTTAACACTAAAACTTATGCAAAACACTTTCAATTACACTACTTGAAAACAAAATAAGATTTAACAATCTTTCTCGTGTTTTTAAACAAATCACAGATTTCAGCATTAAACCCTTGTAAACAATTGAATTTAACATGATGCTACATAATTTACTATTAACAATGCAAAACTTATTTTAATAACTATTCTAGCAATTTACTTTCAACAGTTATGTGAAATACTATAAAATTTGCTTAAGATTGTTAGACAATATATATATATATACATAATTCATTATTACTTTCCATGCTTTTAAACAATTTTCTTTTTCAACATAAACAATTAAATTTAACATGATACTACACAATTTATTATAAATACAGTAGACTCCCTCAAATCCGAACAGCTTGGGACCACAGGTTGTGCAGATTTTAGAATTTTGCGTATTTCTGGTCATTGCTTTGTTTACATTTTTAAACAGTAATTTGAGTGCAATTAATAGTGCAATTGGAACCATAATGTAATAAAATATTAAAATAAGTAATAAACAAAAATTTAGATAATTTTTAAAATAATTAAAATACTAATAGCAAAGGTCAAGTTAATAATCAATAGTATATGATTAAATATTCATTATACAGATTAAATGTATTTTTCCAAAATTATTCAGTGCAACTTGCCTCATAAAAGTAAATTACTAATTCACATCAAAATCATAAAATAAAGATTTTTTTTCAAGTTTAGCCAGTCTTAATAACCAAAAAATCTTGATTAATGCATAAATATATTTGGTAAGAAGCCTGTGATTACCAGTGATATCAGCAATATCTTGAATTTTTTCCAAAACCATTTATTTTTCCTTCGTGAAAAAAACATGAATAGAGTATTATTAAGAAAATTACAAATTAAAAACTATTTGGAATCGATACAAAACTAAAAAAATCAAATTTTGTCCCAATATCCAAAATGAAAATTTCATTGTTTACATCCATAAAATATGTGTGGATTTTAGAGAGTTGCGGATTTGAGGGAGTCTATTGTACTAACACTACTATTTTAAGTAGTAAATAGTAACACTTAAAATTAAGAAATAAGCCATATTACCATACTTGTTCTTTATACTAGCACATGCTCTAGTGAATCCTTTTATTTTTCTTATTAATACAAATCAATAAATATTCAGGAAAAAATTTCTGTTTAATGCTAAGTATAATTTACATTGGTTTATTTTTTATAAGATATTTTGTTATGTTTGACAGAATGGGTAATTTTAGGCTTAACTCATAATGATGAAAATATTGAATTTTTAAAAACAAGAATTTACATTTTTTTACTTAATTAAAATTAAAATTAGGAAAAAATATATATACTTAAAACATTTACAAATAAATTTGTTTAGCAATTTTATTAAAAGTACAATTTTAACAAGAAATGGAGTAGAAAATTTAGGGAAAAATAAAATTTTACTCAGAAAAAGTAAGCACATGTCAGCAGAAAAACAAAATAGAAAAAAATATAAACAAAGATAATTTATAAAGAAACAATAACTGAAGTAGTTAAAAAAATAAATTGATAAAAATCAAGGGATGAATCAAATTTATGTTTTTGTAAACAAACGAATGTTGCTGACAAAAAGTGCACACATACATACCTGCATGAAAGCAAAATGTGGCGGAAAATCAGAAAAACTGTTAGAAGGGGGGAGGGAATCAGGATAATTTAGAATCAGTATTTTCAGATAGTAAAAGAAAGCAAGCGATATCTAAAGATTCTTTAGCAGATGGTTTTATCAATATATTCTGCTTTTTGTTACATTTTTTTTCGTTGAAAAATATCTTTGTGGGTTAATTTTTTTATTTGCAGGTTCTTTATTTAATTTATCAATATTAAATTCACGTTGGTGGGTGTCTTCTGATAAAATGCAATTGAGATGTTGCATCATTTTAAATGCTGATTTAAGGTTTGGAACTGATGTGCAAGAATCAATAGATCCTACTATTTCTTGACACACAGCTTTCATTTTTTGTTTTAAGCCATCAGCAGAATTGGCGTTTTTATTAAGCACAGAAATCAAATCTGCTATCTCTTCTTCTTTTTGAAAATTATTATCATCAATTATCAGATCATCTCTATAAGGCTCATCTTGTTCAATAGTTGATTCGACGTTCAAAGGCTCAGGATTTACTGGCGAATCTTTAATTCTTCGGCACACTAAATGAATATGTTTGCACATATTATATTTACTAGATGGAACCCGTCAAAACTTGACGGCACCACAGAAATAAAAGGTATTTTCCAGCTATTAAAGGATTTTTTAATGACTAATCTTCAGCAAAAATTTCAATAAATAAAAGAAAAACCTGAATTTTACATCTAGGCAAATGACCCGCAATTGGCAGAGTTACATTCAAACATGCTGCTATAGAATTAGAATCTCTCTCATTTGATAATTTTCCATTTACAAATACAACACTAATAAATTGTACATGACATGAATAAATCATAAATTACCGTCACTTCTCATTTCATACAAAATATACATACTTCACTTACTTTGCAGCAGTACATGACATGAATAAATCATAAATTACCGTCACTTCTCATTTCATACAAAATATACATACTTCACTTACTTCGCAGCAAAATAAGACTGAATTTATAGTTTGCCATTTAGCAACAACTGTAACAATGATCCTCTCAGTGGTTAATTTGTTTTTACATTACCCACCCCATTCAACAAATAAACATTTGCATTTTGAACTAACTTTTCTATTACATTTTCATAAATCAAAAATACATGTCGATTTCACATATTAAAAAAATTAATGATATTTATTCTGGCTAGGTGAAACCTGTCAAAACTTGACGGCAACAATATGAAAGAACCAAAGAAAAAAAAGTATTTTGGCGCTATAAAAAAATTAATATTTCTTAAAAATTTCAATATGCTTTTCCATTTACCAACGTAACACAAACATGATATGATCCCGGGCGCAGAATCGGTGCAACGCTGCGACACACATCACAAACTCTTGAAAATGTTTGAAGATTATTTTTCTACTGTTAAAGTTTCTTTTAAAAAATGCTAGAAATCATTTACTATGTACAAAAATTTGTCTAGGTACCATAAAAAATGCAAATTTTGGCAAATAATCACAAAAAATAGTTATTTTCGTCAAAATACCCCCCCCCCCCTCCCAAAAAAAAGCATCACCCGGAAATTTTGTAAATGGATGTGAAAAAAAAACAGCAAATTTCGTCAACAGATTGCAAAAAACAACAAATTTTATGAAAAGATCTCTAAAAAATTTGTCAAAAAAATGCAAAAAAAAAAAATTGTCTAGGTATCCCAAATAAAACAAATTTCGTGAAAGTATTGCAAAAAATCAAAATTTTGCCAAAACATCTAAAAAAATTGGCAATTTTCAAGAAAAAATTTCGAAAAATAAAGCCAAATTCCACAAAAAAAAAATCCCTAAAAAATGGCAAATTTGTAAACATATTGTGAAAATAAAATTCAAAATATTGTAAGAAAACAAAAAATTTTGACAAATCATTGTGAAGCAAATTTCATCAAATAATCACAAAAAAAAGTAAATTTCGCAAAAAAAACCTAAAAAAATTTTGCAAAAAGATCTTCAATAAAACGGCAAATTACATCAAAAGATCGTGACAAAATGACAATTTCATCGAAAGAACTCGAGAAAAACGATAAACTTCTCCGAAACTGTCCAGGTATCATAAAAGACACGAATTTCGTCCAAAGATCTCAAAAGCACATAAATTTTGTCTAAGTAATCGCAAAAAAAGGTAAATTTCACAAAAAATAGCAAAAAAAAACACATTTCTCAAAAAAATCATGAAAAAAGGATAAATTCGATAAAACGGCAAATTACATCAAAAGATTGTGAGAAAAAAACAACAAATTTCAAAAAATAACTTTCATTAATCGCAGGGGGAAAAGATGCAACATTTCTTTGTTCATCAGAAAAAAAAAAAAAATCACAAAATTTCTCGATCCATCACATGAAAAAAAGAAAAATTTGTCAATCAGTTGAAGAAAAAATACAAAAATCGACAGTTGGTCATGTGGGGTAAAAATTATAAAATTCATTAATGAATCATGGATAAAAAGTCATTTAGTATGTAAAAAAGCCCACAAAAATCTTGTGATTGATCGAGACATTTCAGAATGTTTTTTCTGGGTGTCTTACGATGGGAATACTGCAGTTCAGTGTACCATTGAACTGTGTGCTGAGTGACATATGTTTATTCCCTCATTCTGTAGGCAATTATATATATGTATGGAATTTTTTATCGCAACGTAATAAGTATATTTTTAACATAGGATCAGAGTAAATTAGTCTTTTCAACAAATAACCTAGTAAGTGAGAACTAACTTTTTTATTGATAGGCAATGTAACATCGGATCGATCGAGTTTATTTTGATTTTGCCCGTGTTTTTGAAGGACATAATTTAACCGTTTTTTCTATTGCATAACACTTCTTATTTTGTTTTCAATCTTTTTTTTTTTAGTAATTTCTTATTGTGATCCTCATTTCTGTCATATGAAAAATTCATTTCTACTTTGCCTATAGCATTTACATAATGTTAACAAATTAAAAAAAAAAAAAAAAAAAAAAAAAAAAAAAAAAAACGGAAAAAAAAAACAAATTTCCAAAAAAAAAAGGATAAATTCGATAAAACGGCACATTACATCGAAAGATGGCAAGAAAATACGACAAATTTCATTGAAAATCCCTGAGAAAACAAATAATTATTTCCTGGTATCATAAAAGACGTGAATTTCGTCAAAAGATCGTGGAAATACTTTAAATTTGTCTAGGTACTTCAAAAAAGGCAAATATTGGTAAACAGATTGTGAGAAAACAACATATTTTGTCAAAAGATGCAAAAAAGAGGTACATTTCATTAAAAGATCACAAAAAGGTAAATTTTGCAAAAAAAAGGTGAAAAAAAGACAAATTTCTGAAAATAACAAAAAAATGAAAATTTTCACAATAAAAAAAGATAATTTCTATAAAACAGCAAATTACATCGAAAGATCGTGAGAAAATGACAAATTTCACCAAAAATCCCTAAGAAAACAAATAATTTTATCCAAGTATAAAAAAAACATGAATTTTGGCAAATAATCACAAAAATAACAAATTTCGTCAAAATACCCCCCCCCCCCAAAAAAAAAGAACACCTGGAAATTTTGTAAATAGATGTGAAAAAAAAAACAGCAAATTTCGTCAACAGATTGCAAAAAACAACAAATTTCTTCAAAAGATCTCTAAAAAATTTGTCAAAAAACTGCAGAAAAAAAAAATTGTCCAGGTATCTCAAATAAAACAAATTTCGTAGAAATATTGCAAAAAATCAAAATTTTGCTAAAACGTTTAAAAAAGATTTCGAAAAAAAAAAGCAAATTTTGACGAAAAAAAAAATCTAAAAAATGGCAAATTAAACATATTGTGAAAAAAAAATTCAAAATATTGTGAGAAAACAACAAATTTTGACAAATGATTGTGAATAAACAGCAAATTTCATCAAAGGATTGAAAAAAAAAAAAAAATTCATCAAATAATCACAAAAAAGATAATTTCGCAGAAAAAAACAACAAATTTTGCAAAAAGATCTTCAATAAAACGGAAAATTACATCGAAAGATCATGACAAAACGACAATTTCATCGAAAGAACTCGAGAAAAACGATAAACTTCTTCAAAACTGTCCAGGTATCATAAAAGACGCAAATTTCGTCCAAAGATCTCAAAAGCACAGAAATTTTGTCTAGGTAATCGCAAAAAAATGTAAATTTCGCAAAAAACAGCAAAAAAAAAGACAAATTTCTCAAAAAGATAACAAAAAACGACATTTTCTCAAAAAAAAAAAAAAAAAAATATCACGAAAGAAGGATAAATTTAATAAAACGGCAAATTACATCAAAAGATTGCAAGAATAAAACAACAAATTTCAAAAAACAACTTCCATTAATTGCAGGGAGAAAAGATGCAACATTTCTTTGATCATCAGAAAAAAAAAAAAAAAAAAAAAAATCACAAAATTTCTCGATCCATCACATGAAAAATAGAAAATTTGTCAATCAGTTCGACAGTTAGTCATGTGGGGTAAAAATTATAAAATTCATTAATCAATCATGGAAAAAAAGTCATTCAGTTATGTAAAAACCCCACAAAAATTATCATTCAGTAGAAGTCCCCACAAAAATCTTGTGATTGATTGAGACATTTCAGAATGTTTTTTGCATGTCCAAATTAAAAATATATGTATATATATTTTGTAGCTGCAGATTTAAAAAAGTAAGTTATTTATAAGGCATCTATTTTGACCTCTTATTATTTTGTTTATTTTTGCAAGACCTATGTTTATTTAGTTGAGTAATACGAATTTAGAATTTGCAATGTTTTGTCTTTTGTTATTTTTTATCAATTTTTAAAATGATAATGCAACAAATGTAAATGCTATAGGCAAAATAGAAATGAAATTTTCATATGACAGAAATGAAGATCACAATAAGGAATCACTTTAGAAAAAAGAAAAAGATTGAAAACAAAATAAGAAGTGTTATGCAATAGAAAAAACGGTTAAATTATGTCCTTCAATAAAAACGGGCAAAATCAAAATAAATAATATTATGAAATATAAAATTATAATATTATGAAATATAAAATTAAGCATCGATCGAAAAAATACTATCCGAGAAAAGTTTTCGCGAACATCGTAAGGGGGATATTTTACTTCAGTGTACCCATGGCAGAATAGAAATGTATTTTTCATATGACAGAAATGAAGATCACAATAAGGAATTACTTTAAAAAAAAAATTGAAAACAAAATAAGAAGTGTTATGCAATAGAAAAAACGGTTAAATTATGTCCTTCAATAAAAACGGGCAAAATCAAAATAAATAAACTCGATCGACCCAATGTTACATTGCATTAAAAAAAAGTTCTCACTTACCAGGTTATATTGTTGAAAAGCCTAATTTAAGCTGTAATAGATTACTCTGATCCTATGTTAAAAATATACTAAAATATAAAAAATCCATACATATATTTAATTGCACATTTTAAACATATGTCACTCAGCAAACAGTATCCATTGGCTCTGCTACGAACGAACGCGGGCATACCACGCTAACATTTAGAGACAGTAACTATCTCTTCTCTCATTGGTTCTGTTGTCGGATCTCCGCAAGCACGCATGCGCAGAGAGCACTTTGAGTGTGCTGAATAAATAGGGCTTTCGTTTTAATATATAGATTGCAATTGTCTAAACAAGAGCAAGAAAACGAATGCAGACAATTTTCACAAGGTACACACTTAAGAGGGCAGTCTTCTTTTTTACTACATCCATTTAACTTTTTAGCTTTATATTTTAATGGAAAGTTTGTAAATGAAGGAACAGTCCATTCATCTTTAGAAATTTCCAATATGTCATCAATTGAAGCTGTCATGCTTTCATTGTGTCTATTTCGTAGTATACTCACTTTGGATGAAATTTTCCCCTTTTCCAGCATTATCAATCTGTCACACACTTTATCCCGAACAAACTTCATCAGTACATTAATTGTTTTGTCAAGACGCTTGACTTTTCTTCCATCTAAATAGCCATGCTTAAGTACCCTATGAAAACTTTCAATGTACATATTGGTATTGATACCACACCACAAACGATAACAGAAGGCCCACATTTTGGGACGATTTGCATACATATGCTCAAAATATTCTGCAAATGGTCTTGTTGACAGCTTTTCTTTTACATATTTAATGAAAGCAGGCAGTAACCTTTTGAATGCTTCTTCATCGGTTTCTGTCAACAAACACTGAAGTCGGTCATACACTGGTTTTTCATCTTTAGGACAGCATTCATGTAATTTTTTTGCCCAATTTTTCTGTACATGCCATATGCATAAAAGTCTGTTCTGAACTTCACAAAACACATCTTTAAAAGCATTATAAAATGTATTATCGTCATCCGACATGAATGTTTTGGGGCATATATCTATGCCGCGATTTTTAATTGCAGTTAGTGCAATTTTCAAAACAATTGAATCATGATGATTGCTGAAGATAAAAGTTGAGGGAAATCCTTCTCTTTTATCATCAACAACTAGTATCGTCGCCAAATCAAAATTATACTGGTTAACACCATGAGTGAAATCCATACATATAATGTCATTGCCAAACATATTTAGCATTTTTTTTTGCCAGTCATTCATTATTGACAAGTAAAAAGTCATTTTTAGCAAGTTCCGGAAAAGATGAATTTAAAACACCCTGCTGCTTAAAAAATAAAACCGGTGTATCATCTTCCTCAAAAGATTGCACCCATCTTTCAACACTTTGTGCATCATTAGAATGATACACGCCTTCATCATTAATATTGTATTCACGTTTAATATTAAATATATCTTTTCTGGTAATTAAATGGCTCCTATCATAATCTGCAGAATTATTTTCACGAATATTGTCCAAAATTTTGGAAACAGGTATCTTTTGTTTTAATTGGGCACATATTTTTAATTTTTCATATTCAGGGATGTGCACTTTCCCAAGATCATTTTTGTGGCCGACATGAGTTTCAGTGAACTGGATAAATATGCCCATATCTTTTTCAGTTAATTTGATCATTGATGGACAGTTAGAATTTATTCTATTACTTCCATAATATTTTATAGATTTCTTTGTTTTTGCCCTGCTTTCAAACACTCCACATCTATGACAATAGAAATATGAAATTTTTTCATCATCTTTTCTTTTCACTCCGCATTTTATAACATATTCAGCATGTGTTGATAGCTCAATATTTTTTTTCCATTCTTGAAAGTCTTCATACGAATTCAATAGAAGCTCAGTCCTATTTAATTTGATTTGATGAGCAACTTCTAGGTGTTGCTCATAGCCAATTTTGCTGTGAAAATTTTCATTGCACAATGCACAAATGATTTCACTTTTAGGAAACGTGGGTTCTACTCCATGGATTTTCCGTATATGTGCATATAAATTCGACGATCTTGAAAATGTTTTTTCACACACCACACACTGGTGGTGCGTAAGATTTTCCATTGCTAATTAAAGCAAATAATAAAATATCAAAATTATAATTTTTTTTCGAGATGACTTAAATGACGAATACAACAGAAAAAATGATGGAAAGAGCAATTCAAACACGCGGCTGTGTTGTGTTGCCAACTGACCAGTTTGTAAAAACTTTTCCCTTTCCTTGCCAATCTTCCCTACTCTTGTAGCTGCTCACGCATGCGTAGAACATACCTAATCCGACGCAAAATTTTTCTAAGTCGTATCATTAGCAGCCATTCTCTCCCCAGACGCTTGTTTAGTCTGAGCGCGCCCGAAGAAATTTGTAGAAAGAGATTTTCTCCGTTCTGACTCGCCTGCGCATCGAAAACATTATTGAAACGTGTATCTATATTTCATAGCAAGATACCGGGGACCTTTGTTACCTATACAGAGACATGCTATATTATTTTTTCTAACTTAATTTATATATTTACATTTTAATATTTGATGCAATGGCGAGTAAAAAAAGAAAATTAATGGAAGAAAATCATCAGCCGCAAAAAATATCGTCATTTTTTACAAGCACTGGAAAAGAGGTGGTAAATTCTGATGAAAATACTTCCGAACAGTAAATTTATTTTCTTTTTAAAAATCTGTAATTAAAAATTAATGTTCATTAAAAAATACATTTTAATAATTAATTACTTTAATAATTTATCTCTTTTGATTTAAATTTTGATTTTTCCGAGAATAAATCTTATGTGTTATATTTATTCAATTAGTCAAACTATTTTTATCCTATATATGACTTTTCTTTTTATTTCTTCACTCTATCCCAAGACATGTATAAATTCTGAACTAAAAGTTTTTCAAGGACTTCATGGATATTGAGTAATATAATTCTAAAAATTAAATGAGAATATTGCTATTAAAATGGTATTCTAAATAAATAAAAGGGAATTCGTCTTGCAACTCTCTTGGAAATAAATATGGACTGTTTCGATTTGTTTTCTACTAAATTTATTTCATCATTTTATTTGATCAAAGACAAATATTTTTCCAACTCTGACGGCCTGCGTGCTGCGCTAATATTCTTTTCTTTCTGTTGCTTTCGAAATGACCTAATTTGAACTTTGATCTTGCATTTTCGATCTCTTACTTTCGTGAACTTTTATCTCTCTTTCATGTTTTCAAAGTGGATTTTGCAGAGAATGTTTATAATTTAATTTGTAAATGCTCATATTAATGCCAAACTGAAAAAGTATATTAAAGTTTTATTAAGGAAATGTAAAATGTATGTGAACTCTTATGGATAAATCTGAATGTAAATGGATATTTCCAGGCCCGGACTGGCCAGGTCGGCTGGTCGGCGATCGCCGAGGGCCCCCGGCCAAAAGGGGCTTCGGAAGTGCAACTCAAAAAAGGAATGTACGATTTTATAATTACTACTTACATAAGAAAAAAATTCAGTATTTTCTAATAATATGTGTTTACAGTAAATTTTAAACAATTGATAGTTTTTTCATGGTAACTTATATAGTTTCGTCGTTCATGTCGTTAGATAGACGGAATAGTGCTGCTGACTGATACATCGCCTTTTTTGCAGTACTCATAGAATCAGATTCAGAATGCATCGCGACGCTCACTTGCCAATCTCGTATAGTATGGTTGTAACTAGAGCAATTTCACAGTGTGGTCAACATGAAGTAGTTGTACGAAAACGACAGTATGAAAAGCAAAGGGAAAAAAAAATGAGAAAGTTTTTAAACATTGAAAAATGTTTAAAACTTTTAATACTTGGTTAAGTAGTAAAAACGACTCGATTCCACTCAATTTGCACAAAAAAATTAGTTTTTCTTAACAGACAATTAAGATCCTTTTAAAGAATACTACATGCACATTTATGAAATATTTTATATTTTAAAACTATACTTTAAAATCACGATATCTACTCAACATAGAAAATACACGATAATAACATTAATGATTACTTAGAAGCCTGGATTTTTGAACATTCAAATAAATATTCATTATAAAACTAATGTAGTTTTAACGAAAAAAAAGACGGTAAAAACATGATTAACTTTTGAAGATGCATTATAAAAAATATATTTGTGAAAATATTTCTCTGTCATTTTTTAGAACTTCTTTCAAATCCAAACGAGTTAGTTCCCGACACATTTCTAAATTCATTTTCTTCGGAAATGCATAAGTTTTGCTGTTTTTTCTTATTCAGAACATATGTAATCGAATGGTGTCTTCCATTAATTGATAAAGACATTATATCTTTTAGAAATATTGTCAAAGTTAGCATTTTGAATTAAATTTTTGGAAGCGATATCATTGAAAAGAGGAAAAACCTGCAGTCACGTGACAAAAATCTCTTACCATTTGATAATTTATTTACCAAAAATGGAAAAATTATTCTATTCCCAAATCCTTTAATAGTCACGCATGTCAATTTTATGCATTTACAGTTAAAAATTAGTCAGAAAGTTTCGCGTTATTGAGAATTGGATTGAAAAAAAAAACCCTAAGTTATACTCCCAAAGATTACATTAACAGAAGTTTATTATCGCTATTAATATTTTTAAAAAACGTAGTAACAGCCCTACACATTCTGAGAACATTTAAGTGCAGTTCTGGCCCGACTCTACTACGTAGAAAAAAAAGTGCACACCTGATCACGGCCTTAGGTATGAGTCTGCTGAAAAAACTAAACCCTGCCTCTGATACCACAAACTGTCCGATGCCCGCGTCTTTGTTTGGAATGGTGTCAAACTAGCATCGGCTCATGACGCACATTTATACTCATTCTCGCGAAAGTCATTCACTGAAAGCGGATCATATTTTATCCTTTTCGCTTCAGTTTTTTTTAATATCGAATTGGCAGGTTTTCTAATTTTTTTTTTTTTTTTATCGGCCCAGCACTCCCACTAAATTTCTTTGCCTGACCGGCCCACAGACCGGGCTGGATACGGGTCTCGGGCCAAACCCGGGTCCATGCAAATCTCTACAACAAATAATAGGTTCAATGTTCTGTAATATTATTTTAAAAGATCCATATGATAGCATAATATTTATCATGATGGTAGCTAGTACTCCAGATATAGCTGTTATGAGTTGTGCACCCACTAGTGGCCGAGAGGTTCTGACCTCCAAACTGGTAGATGGTAGGTGCTGGGTTCGAACCCAATCGCGACCGTCGGCCTAACCATTCGGAGTTTTCCATGGTTTTCTTCGAACCTTGCATTTTCTTGCGTAAATACGGATTAGGTTCCCTTAGAAAGACCTCCACGGAGGGCACCCCTCCTCCTAGGGCTTATATCCCACTTGTAGATAATTGGCCAGCATAAAAAACAAACAAACAAAGCGTCAAATATGTCCTTCAAGGAAATGTATGTGAAAGACTTTTCGGAAAACTAGTAAGTAAAAGATTCACAGTTCAAACCGTGATTTTGGAATTTGAAGTTTTCATACTATAGTCGCGGCATGAAAAATTGGCTTTTCAAGGACAAATGTCCTTCCTTTCGTTATTCACTGCTCAGCTCTTATCTTATGTTTAGTAACTATTGTAACAGTCTCCCCCACGTGACCGAATGACAGCTCTTCTTCTGTCTACACTGTTTGAGAGATCCAATTGGAGGAATATTACAGTAACCATACTACTCTTCATTTTTAATATTCTTCCGTGGATAAATTTATTTTCCAGAAGTACCGTGGAGAAAACGGGACGAGGGACTAGCATCCTCTAATATTATGACAACGAAGGTAAAAAAAAAAGAGGAAATTTGTCCTTGAAAGGCCGATTTTTCCTGCCGCAACTATAACTAAGGAATTGCAAGAAGTGTAGGTCACCGATTTTAACGAAAGTGGTTTCGTTGGAAAGATCTCATTATGCGGAGTAAAAAACTCAATGGAACTACCCGTCGGAAATGAGTCGTTTTCGAGATATCTGACAATTTATGTAACGTAGCTAGTGCATACTTACTGGGGAATCGCAAAAAAATTAGTCTAGATTTTGACGAAAGTGGTATTGTTGGAAAGATCTTATCGTGAAGAGTAAAAAATTCAAAAGAACTACCCATCGTAAATGAGTCATTTTCGAGATATCCCATAATTTAAGCCACGTTGCTAGTACATACTGGGCTAGTGCACACCTAACAGAGGACCGCAAAAAATTGTTGTCTCGATTTTGATGAAAATGATGTCGTTGGAAAGATATTTTGAGAAGTAAAAAACTCAATGGAGCTACCCTTCGGAAATGAGTCGTTTTCGAGATATCCGACAATTTATGTAACTTAATGCAGTTTCCCAATAAGTGTGCATTAGCTACGTGATACAAATTGTCGGATATCTTGAAAACGTTTCATTTCCGACGGGTGATTCTATTGAGTTTTTTAATCCCCCCGATAATATTTTTTCAGCGATACCACTTTCGTTAAAATCGAGACCAAAATCTTTTGCGGTTTCCCAGTAAGTGTTCACTATAGTGTCACAGCTATAGCTACGTGACATAAATTGTCGGATATCTCGAAAACGGCTCATTTCCGACATTCATTTTTTTACTCCTCGCAATGAGATCTTTCCAACGCTACCACTTTCATCAAAATTGGTGACTTACACTTCTTGCAGTTCCCCTAGTAAGATAGAATTAAAAAAGAAATTCTTACTTTTTGCCGATTTAAGGGTTTATATAATTTTTTTATCAGTATTATATATATATATATATATATAATATATAGATATACTTCTTCTAGTTAAATGATAAGTGTTTTGAAAAATACATTAAAGGAAATACTCACACGTACCCACTTTTTTTTATTACTGTTATGTCACTTTTAATATTTACTTAGGTATCGCAGTAGAATTAGATTATTATGACTCCTACACAGTCATTTGTCTGCCGAAAACTAAAAATATACCTCACGCTCATTTTTAAGTAATAACCACTTAAAATGAATAATTCTTATTTTTTTTCTAGTATGGAATTAGTTTAGGTATGGTGTATAAAAATAATATAAACATATATTGTGAAAGTAAGTTAACAACATTACAAAAAGCTTACATTTTACTCAACTATTTTCCAATGGACAAAATAACCTAAATGTGTTTTTTTGCCACCCAAGCCTAAACTAAAAAATAAAATATAATATTCTGTTTTCGCTAAATTTCCCGTAAGGGGCCCCTTTTCAGTCTCTAGCCGAGGGCCCCCAAAGGAGCCAGTCCGGGCCTGGATATTTCTAAAATTGATTCTTCTCTATTTAAAATCCTGCATCGAGTCGGCTAAATCAATTTTACCCGAAACCGACCTGCTGTATATATATATGTTCATTTTGCAGTTGATCGGGTTTATTTTATTTATTATTCTTTTCACTATGAATTTGAAATCACGGAAGTTGAATTCAGGAATACATGGTTTTTTAAAAGAAAGTTCAAAATAACGCCTAGAAAGAAAAAAAAAAAAAAAAAAAAAACTTTTAAAATTATATCTAGGACAATCTGTATTAAAGACTAAAATTCGGAATATCGCGATTGCGTAATAATATTAACGTTTTCCTATCCTGGAAAAAAAAATGAACTTTTGTTTCACATACAAGCCAACCTACATAATTTATCAATTTATATGCGAGTGTATACTCGGTAGTTGAATTTTTATACCTGCTAACTTTTCCATTTTTGACAAGAGATTTTTCGCTCTTAGTGGCCTTAAGGCTGAAAACAAAATTTTCCGACTTTTCATCCCACAAACGATCATTAGATATCCTTTTTTTTTCTTCAATATAAATTGTTTCTCCATGTTACATGCATGTAAATTTTATAACTGAATTCATTAAACCTATTTTCCTCACTTCTAAAATACAATATAATGAATGTATGCTAATTTTTATGTATGATCAAGAGGTACTTTAGGAAAAATTTGGCTCTTTAAAGGATATTTTCAGAATATCTCATCTTAAAAAAAGACTTTTACCAATTTAAAAAAAAAAAAAAATCCGTTTTACAATGCATATAAATTTACTTGTATAATATGAATTTCCAAGTATAAAACAAAGATGCCACTTTTCCGTCGATCGGCAGATTTACGCTTTTTTACTTTTGCTGTGGGTTGCGGATTTATTTCCTTGTTCTTAAGTGAAATAATACGTTCTTTTCGCCCAGCTACCGATCAATGATCAAATGTTGCATCAAAGTGTAGCAATATTCAATCCTCCTCCATCCATAACATAATAATCAGTATTCATTTTAAACTTGTTTTATTTTATTCTACAATATATAAGGAATTGGTAATAACCTTTATTTTTGATAAAGGTGTTCATAAATTTATGTATGAAACAGAAATTTTTTCGTTATGTTTAATGAAAGCACACTCAACTGAACTCATTAAATAACTTTCCTTTTACGTGATAAATCAAAAATATTTCATCACTAAATAAAATTTGTTCATTTTTATGAATGAAACAAATTTAATAACAGAAAATGCAGGACTGGAGATGGACATTGCAAGTTTGCCCCCCCCCCCTTTCCCTTCTCCATTAAACTCAAAATATCATGTCAAAATAAATTAATCGAATATGAGTTTTCATGCATGGTGCATAGGTCTTAAAAAATAAATCGATGCAATGATTTGAATAGAAATAATAAAGAATTAATGCGTAAATTTTTGAAAAATGCCAAAATTTTAATTCACATGTAATTTTTTCATTTTATATTTTCTGAGAGGCATCCCGGATAAAATAAATTAGCATACATAAATATAACACGTTTATAAAATTCTCTATACAGGAATCTATTTCATTTTTTATTATTATTTTTTTTTTTTAAGGGTCCCATTTTTGTGAAAAACTTATCATGTAAAAGTTTCTATTTTAGAAGTTATCAAATTTTATGTTTAGTACAAAGATAGTTTCATTGATTTAATATATGCTATAATATTTTAAACTGTAAAAAATATTACAAAAGAAACATTTTTTAAAACCAAATTTTGGAAGTTTATGAATTTTAATTTTAAGGGAATTTTATGAAATGCAATTTTGCAAAGGGACTACAAAAGGACCCAAATTTAGCTTCGTTTGATCCCTGCTATATCAATTTATTAAAACAAAACCCATTTGAAATGTCTAACAAGAACCTAAATATGATGCTAATTTTAATTTCACAAAGTCACAGCCAGAGTTTTCACAATTTTATATAAATAAATAAAAATAATCCTGTCAGAAAAGTTTAGACAAAACCTTGACTTGATGATGCATCAAAAACCTAGTAGCAGAAAATGCAAGATAGTATATAATTATATGTTTTTAAAATTTTAAATCTTAAATTACAAAAATCGTTTTACTTCATTTCTTATATTAGATTGTCATTTGTACCACCATTAATGCCAGCTGAAGTGCAAAGTCTTCCGCCAGTTCTACATTCTAATCCAATTAAACCGGACTCTAAGAAAAGCAAAAGTAGTTATTCTGAGAAGGAAAGCAGCTGCCACTATAGGGAAGAATGGAAATATGTAAAGAATGATGGACAAAGCAACAGAAGATAGAGTCAAAAACCTCATTATTGATCCAAATGATCCTTGGGGTATGTGGTGCCTTGTTTGCACTAAATGGGCTCCACAACTTTCTAGCAAATATCTTTCAAATTTTGTGAAGAACTCCAAGAACTTTCAACCTCTTCGTCGTAAAAAGGAAAGTGTTGATATTCACTTTAAGAGTATAAGTCACTCAAAGTGTTTAGAAAAGGAAAAATCAACCTTCATTCCAACAAAAGAAGCAGTAATCTATAAAAAAATAGTTACCATAGATGAAAAAACTCATAAAAAAAATGTCTTGTCTTTTGAGAATTATATTTCATTTTGCAATAAAAGACAGAACAGCAAGTGATTTTGCATCCGAATGTCAGTTGCAAAAATTGAATGGTGTTCATTTAGGAGACACCTATCAAAATCAATATTCATTTGCAACTTTATTAAAGTATGTTGCATTACACTTTAAAAACAAAACTGTGAATAGTATCAATTCTGCCAAATTCATATCCATATTGACTGATGGAAGTACAACAAAAAAAAATTCTGAATATGAAGCTGTTATAGTGAGGTATGTTCCAGAGGGGGAGAATAATAGCAGAATGTCATTTGTAGGTCTCTGTGAAATTGAAAATGCAAATGCTGAGGGCTTGTCAAAACCATAACTGATTGTTTTGATAAGTGTAAAATTAGTAAATGGCAGGATCGCCTAATATGCATGACAGTTGATGGAGCTTCAGTCAATATTGGTAAACATGGTGGATTGGTGAAGATCTTGCAGTCACCAATACACATTCATTGTTACAATCACTTGCTTGATTTATGTCTAAAAGATTCAATAAAAAATAATGCAACAGCTTCAAAAATAATGGCACTTTTAAGATCAATCAATAATTTTTATAGAACTAGTCCTAAACTTACTCGAGAGCTACTTAGAGCTGCTGATGCACTTAACTTAAAAGTACTGTCTTTTAAAGCTATTTGCGAAACAAGGTGGGCTAATTCATTAAACAGTACAGTCATAGCTATTGCTGAAAATTATCAGTTTATTGTTCAGCACCTTACTAATGTTGTATCGCCCCATGCCTCAGGCTTTACAGCTAGTGTTATAAGTTCAGCAAAATACAACTTAAAAAACCTGCCTTTCTATGATTTTGTGTGTTTCCTACATGCTTTTAGAGATTTTTTAGGAATTATTTCTAAAGCTTCATTGTATTTGGAAAAAGCTGATATAAATATATGTGATGCAACAAATTGCATTAAAAAATTAAAATTAGACTTAATTGCCTTTGGAGAATCAGGTAAATTGGTAGAAAGCAACGGCCAGCATTTGTAGTTGATGATTCCGAAATAGATCAGATAAAATTTAAAGATATTCTTTTGAATACAAAAAGTTCCCTGTTTTCTACAGCAACTAGAAACATAACATCTAGCATTTTACTCGATCAAAAAGACACTTTTATGGCTTTTTGCGTAAGTGTAAGTGAAAAAATTTCAGATAGGCTATTCGGTGATGAAGGACCAGGAAACAATGCTTGCACTCTCATGGCAGAAAAGTTAGACACTGCCATGTTTCCACCTACAGAAACAGAACTTTAAAGTTTTGGGGAAAATGAGCTACTAAGAATTTGTGAACTGTTTCATTTTTCCAAAGAAAGAGCATTAGAAGAATGGAAATTGTTACGTAGCAGTATGTTCAAGAACTTCCAACCAACAATTTCATTGCCTAATTTACTAGAAAAGTTGGGTAGTGAAAACTTCAATAACTTCAAAATAATGAAAGAAGTTATTCAAATTTTAATTACCATACCGCCAAGTAACACTGAAGTGGAAAGAGTGTGGAGCAGTGTGAAAAACATAATAAATGACCTATGAAGAAAGAATGTTTGGAAAACAGATTAATTGTAAAAACTGCTAAGGTGGATTTAAATGATTTTAATTGTAAAAGTGTAATTGAATTGTGGTGGAATGATTCCATCAAAAGTAGAAGGCCCTGTTTTCAGGATTAAAATATGTTAAAATATGACTTGCTTGTGTTTTTTATGCAGTCTGATTTTTCTTTCATTTCAGTTTTTGAAAAAAATTAAAGAAGTAAAGTAAGTATTTAAAAAATTTTTTAGTTTGAAAAAGTATTTAAGATAATATATTGTATAAATATATGTTTCTGAAGAATTTAATTTTTGACCATGCCTAATATTATACCTTTATGTGCATACATGCATTTTAACTGCAGACAAGTTCTATGAATGTGCAATGTCACGTAAGTGGCCACTTCCAAAATACCCGAATCTTGACCTTTACCATTAACCCATGTGAAGTGAAAAAGTTATCCATATATATCTTGTGAAACTTAGGATATTTCACAACAGTGAGCAAAGTTTCCACAACAAGTTGAGAAAGTGGCTCCTTACACTTTTCCTCAGCACCTTGATAGGGAATAACGTTAAAGGGGTATCCATTATAAGATGTCAACATCCATAACTTGTATCCAAATTTTACAGGTTTATTTTTCATGTACATCTTACAGCCATGTCTGCCGAAATAGCGTACCATTCTTTCATCGATTGTTAGGTTTTCTGAAAAAATTCCAAATTGTTGCAGTGCAATATTCAATTTTTCTAAAAGTGGACGTATTTTGTAAAAACTATCATCTTTGTTGATTGCCGAATTATCGTTCAAATGTAAGTATATTTTTATGTCACTGTATCGTTTCCTGGACATAGCTGTACTCACCGAAGTTGTGCCGGTGTCAGGAGTGTTTTCCCAAGACACTTTTTCACGTGGTAAAATGTGATAACCACTGTAAAACAGGGTGCCTGTAAACTTTCTTATGTCATTTTCGTTCACATTGAAAGAATGCTCATTCTTCTGCGCCACATATCTATTAGTCTCCGTAACTGTATGCGATATCATATCATTAGCCATTATATGAAAAAGTTGAACGAGAGTTTTTCCAGATATCTGATCTATAATGTGTTGATTATCTTCAGAAGAAAAAGAACATGTTTGAAACGTAAATTCCGGTTCACATTTTTTCCATATAGGAGATTTTATATTTTCTTTGCTAGTTTCTTCACAGATTTTCGGCAAAATTTCTATAGTTCCAACAGTATCTAGAATTTCAGGATCCCCACTTGTCTTTATTTCATTACAATTTGTGATAGAATCGTCTATTTCTTCTTCGTCATTGACCGCGTCAGGTTCCGGCGGAATAATGATCATTTCAGGATCATCTAATTCTTCATCAGATAAAGAATTCATATATTCAAGAGCTTCCTCAGCTGTTTTAAATTTTTTGGCCATTTCACAACGTTAAAAATCACCAGAAAATTTCTCAACTACAAAATAAATGAGCAACTGAAGTAATGGAAATGTACAAAACACGAAAAACATACTTTGATAATCGAATAAAAACAGTTACAGTTAGAAGGCAGTGAGAAAAATCGTCTGCATTTTTCTTTTCTTATAATATATAATTCAAAATACAGCTGCAACGCGTCCAAAGTTGGTTGCGCTCTTTTTACCCTTAAGTTTCATCAAAAATGCGACTAATTTGAGAAACAGGTGTGTATCGGACCATTGTCCTATTTATAGGACAGTTACAAAAACAGCATCAAATGAGTGTAATATTTATTTTTCTTATGGATCCTTTTACATTTTTGTACAGCAATGATGAACTACTAAAAATTGCATACGGCAGATTCTGGGAAAAAAAATAATTTTAATATTTTTGAACGGTTAAAATCATAACATTTTCAGGGGTGATTTTAAAGTAAATTTTCCAAATTAATATTTTTTTCAAATTTCATTTTTCACAGCAATTCAATTAATTTTCTATTTCTAGAAACTTATGTCAAGTTTTTGGCATATTTTAAATGTTTCTTTTACATTATTGAGATTTTATTCAACTGTCCTATAAATAGGATGGCGGTCCAATATAGGTTAAAAGAGGCTATGTTGTTTACATATTGCACTTGCGCTTTATTGCAATTCATCCCCCCCTGCAAGCATATATATAAACCCAGTAGCAGAATTTTCAATATCAATCTGCAGCACTAGTATCACAAGCCAAAATTTGTCTGCGACTCCTAACGATGCATAACCAAACTTTTTATATAAAAATGTAGTCATTTTCAAATCGTATAGAAAGCAAAATTTACTGATACAAATATCTAATGGATAACAATGATATACACATAACCATACAAATTAATAAATCTGCAATTCAGTTAATGCAATGTACTAAGATAAAAGTATATTAAAAGTAAAAAATAAATAAATAACTCTGCTAAATTTTTAAAAAGGAATTTATTGTGGTACTTAGTGAAAACATGGTAAGCAATTGTCTGAATCAATGATTCTACTAACTACTTTTGAAGTGACAGATTGTTTAAAAGCAGCTTTAGTAGAAACGTGCTTAAAATGTTGGAAGTATGACATACCATACTTCTCAATCAATGCAGCTTTCAAAAATTTACGTATGTGCTTAAATCCACTCTCTGGACCATTCAGCATAATAAACACATGCATATCAGATGTGTCAATATCCTCTATAAAACCATCATCACCTCTAGGTCTTTTTAGCATCACACTAGCAATTATAGAGCCCCAACTCTCACATATGGCCTCTGACACAGGGATGGAAATAGCAAACATGAAAAGCTTTAAAATAAGGGGAAACTTTTTCTTTAGTTGTAACATAGTTACTTTATAAAGCTTTCGCAAGTCACAGAGTAAGCCTTCATCTCGACTTTCAGCTATTTTATTCTCCATCCAAGAACGTAATTCTTTATACTCAAAAAGAAGAGTGTCCTTTTCAACATCTGCAATGATGCAAGGAAAATCACTTACATAATCAAAGAAGGTCTCGGAGGTAAATTCTGCTAATGAATTTTCTGCAGAAACATCTGACCGTGGAAATATAAGATGCTCAAAACTAAAAAGACATTCAGACTTTTTCACAACTTCATCTATACCTTGATTTTTTCCTTTAGTATAATGATCAAATTTATCCATAATGCATCTGATAAATTTGCTAAAATCGGTTATATCATTTTTATAATTTGCTGTCAGCTGATTTTCTTTCTCTTCATTATAGGTGGCAGAAGCAAATGGTCTTAATATTTTTGAACTTACCGGTTTGTCCGGAATTGGCACATCTTGGTAGGTGGAAAATTTGAACATTTCTACAGCAGTTTTGGAATGTGAGAAAAAAATATCTGGAATTTTTTTCCAAAAATTCGCATAGATCAACATTTGTTTTGATGTGGGACATGGCATCAATGTAACTCAAAAATAACTCCAAATGTGAATGGAAGTTATTAGCATATCTCAAATAATCCCAAGGAAGGATTTGAGCTGATTGAACAGATTTCGAAAATGATGATATAATATGATACAAGTCTGTTAGTAAAAGTATGTGAAATATAGTTGTCTTATTTAACAGTTTGTCTCTTAAGGTAAGTCCATATCTTTTTCACAAGCACATACAAACAATTTATAATCTTGTATAAAACTGGTAAAAACGTCCATCGAGTAAGCAGCAAATTTCATAGTTTTGAAAAGTTTTGGTTTGTACAAAAATTGTTCAAAATCTGTTGAAATGTTCACGAGATTCTCATACTTTAGTCCATAATTGAATTCTTTCATACATTCTAGTATAAGATTGTGTGCTTTATTTAAGGTTTGGCATCTCGGAATTTTTCTCCATTAATTCAATACGATGCATCATGTCCCAAGATGCCAGGACATTTTTCAAGTTCAATTCATTTTTTATGTGATCAGCAACACCTAGCTTTATATATTGCCCATCTACAGCTAAACCAGCTAAATGCTGCCTCACATATTGAGCATCCAAACCAAATTTGTTAAGAGTATTAAGGATGCTTGATGATAAACCTTTACCTGTAAAATCATTTACAAAGTTGTGTTCCAGATAAATAGAATGAAACAAATTTTTCGCATTAATATCGAAAATTGGTATTCTCAGGCCAACAATATGTCTGCTGCGGTGATTAACTGTTATTTTATCAGCAACAATTCCCACAGGCAGATCACCACTTGTAATGAAAGTTGAGATTTCCTTTAGCAGCACAGAATGGACAAATGGCAAATATAAACGGGGAAATTCTTTTGAGTGATTTTTTGTTCCAACATCACAGCCACTGCTATGCATGACACACACCAAACCTTGATAAGATTCATAGGACAAATTTTTTTATAGATGAAATAGGCAGCATTTGCACAGTTTAGTGCATTTAATTTACCTGCCTTTTCTATTTCTTCTGATTCTTTCTTTTCATGAAAATAGATTTGCGAATTGGTGATATGCTTGTTTGATTGCATGTGTCTTTTAACATCGGTCTTTAAATTCCAAAATGATCTTGGCATCACATCTTTTTCTGCAAAAATTTCGCCATTTTTGAAATAGTAAAACACACTGCTTCCACAATATAGACATTGAAGCCCATCATTTACTTTTACAAAACATCTTGCCTATTTAAGAGGCCTATCAATGGAATGAGAATTAGTCAAAAGCTCTATTCGTTCTTCATCTGTTAAGTCATCTGAAGTTTCTGTTTCTATATCAGTGGAACCTTTTGAAGTAGTGGCAACTTCTTTATGTTGTGTCTGTAGATCTAAAAAAGTGAAAACAAAATAATTTAAGTTCAGTAATTTTTCAAAAGACTAATATGAAAATATTAATTTTACAGAACAAGGACAGATTTCACTCTATTCTAAAAATAAGACACCTAAAGATGTCTGCATAATTTTTTCTTTTTTCCTCACCTATAACTGATATTATTGATAAACCATACAAACAATACACAATTTTGGTTAATATATTTCTATATGAAGTGGACCGATACATTATGAATCTGATATTTTGTGTATATCATAAATATATATTAGAGAATGAGAAGGAAAAGGTTAATTTTCAAAATAGCAGCCTAACTTTTTTCTTTAAGGGGGCCCAGGGCCCAAAAATCTTCAAATTTTTGATTTTTTTTTTTTTATTTTATTAAAAAATACTCTGGTTATTTCTGCATAAAATGCCGTTTGAATTATGTTTCTATCTTAATTAGAACCGAAGATATAGTAGTTCTTGTTAAGTACTGTTTTGCAAATTCAGCTGATTCACTGCGATGGATGTGGTTTATCGCCATAGCGCCTGCGCGGTTGCTATGGAGCTTCTTTGGTTTCGTAAACAAATAATCCGTAAAATGTAAACAAGCATTTTAAAATTAAATTTATTTATTTTGTGAATCAAATTTTAAATTATTTATCTTGATTTATTCATTGATTCATTCATTCACATAAACTTCTACTTCTATGAGATGTAAAGGAGGGAGAAATGTAAACAATATTTTCTGTTCCGCAGTTCCGCATGCTTTTCATTTTTCATGTGTTGTTTGAACGGAAATTAATTGGAATATTGTCAAGATTTTTAAATGATTTATATTGGATGTTAAGAAATATACTTGTAGCATAAGATAATAAGTATAAATAGTTTATTATAAAGACTGAATCAACGCCAAAAAAGGAAGCAAATTGCTAATGTTAACTTCCTCATGGTAACTTTTATTACGCTGACTCTGGTGACTTGCATCTTATCGTGTTTGTTTTTTAAATTATTTTAAAATGCAGATGTTTTAATTTTATAAATATGTCAATACATTCCTAGAAATTATAGGAGAAATATATTGTAAATATGGAATGAATATAAGACTTTGATAACTGAAATTATGCCTGAAATAATGACATTGTTTATGTGTTGATTACAGAAGCAAACTTTCATATGTTTTCATAAAATTGAACATTTTTATTCATTTCTTAGAAAATTTAAAACAATATTTATAGCAATGGGTAGAAAATGAAAATCTACTGCTCAGAAATCTGAAGCTATGCAAAAAAAGAGAAATAAATCAGTTTGTTTTAATGCAGAACCTGCAATGACTGTAGTAAAGCGGTTAGATGAGAGAAAAATGCCATCGCCTACAAAAAAAAACTATATTGAAGCCCAAGAAGAAAATTATATCATTATAAAACAAACTGTTTTACAATCTATTATATCAAATGTTAGTTGTAAAGAATGCTCAGAATCATCTTTAGAAGTTGAATTTAGTAAACCTAATGGGTTTGCACAAAACATTAAAGTTATTTGTAACAATTGTAGATTTAGATTTACAAATAGCACCTCAAATAAAGTATCAGATAAAGAAAATGCTTTCGATATTAATCGAAAAGCTGTAGTTGCAATAACAGAAATCGGTAAAGGTCATGCAGCATTGGAAAAGTTTTCATACAATATGAATTTGAATTGCATGGATTCGAAAGTTTTTACACGACATTTAAAACTGGTTCATTCTTCATGTGTAAAGAGTACATGTGAGCTCTTAGAAAATGTTCGCACTAAAGTAAAACAATCTCACTTTGTTTCGAGTGAAGCTGTTGCAGATATTGCAGTGAGTTACGATGCAAGCTGGCATAAGAGAGGACATACTTCAAACTATTCGGTTGGTTGCATAATAGACGTTCTAACTGGATTTGTGATAGATTACGAAGTGTTATCAAAAATCTGCTATAACTGCACACAAACTGCAAATGCTCTTGGAAAAGATTCTGCAGAATTTATGGCATGGTACGAAGGTCATGCTCCATATTGTGATAAAAACTATGAAGGAACATCTGGTGGAATGGAAAGCGAAATGGCAGTGAGATTGTGGCGTCGTTCAGAGAATCTTGGTTTTCGTTATACAGAAATCGTTTCAGATGGAGATGCAAAAGCATTTCATGATCTTCAAGCTTTAAAAGTTTACGGCGAGGAAACTATTCTAACAAAAACAGAGTGCATCAATCATGTTGGAAAAAGAATGGGGACTGCATTACGGAAACTTGTAGAGACGGAAAAATCGAGAGGTGTTACACTCGGAGGAAAAAAACATGGAAGCCTTTCAGAAGCAACAATTAAAAAAGTTACTCGATACTATAGAAATGCAATAATACGTAATAGGGGAAATATTTCCGATATGAAAAAAGATATATATGCAATTTTGCAGCACTGTAGCTCAACCGATAAAAAACCAAAACACTCAAAGTGTCCTCTAGCAGAAGATTCATGGTGTTTCTATAATCGTGCAATTTTTCTAAATCAAAAGCCTCCTGCTCATAAAATTTCTATTAGAACACCTCTACGAGAAGATGTTGTAGCTAAAATGATGCCGATTTTCCAAAGATTAGCTTCAGACGCTTTATTAGAAAAGTGTACAAAAGGTCAAACACAAAACCGTAATGAATCTTTGCACAATGTGATTTTGGGACGTTGCCCCAAAGTTTCTAATGCATCAAAAATGCGAGTAGATATTGCTGCAGCTAGAGGCATATCTGATTTTAATCATGGTGTTAGGGTATCATCTGTAAACGCACTGCAAACATTCTTTCTATCACCTGCTAATACTTCGTTAATTGCACTGAAGCGCATAAGAACTCGACATGTGAGAAAAGCATTGTTTAAATCTACAGAAGCATTTAAAAACTACAGAAAAAAAGTAGAACTTGCTAAAATTAAAATAAATCAAAAATACAAAGTAAAACAAGGTGTTAGTTATGCACCTGGATACTTCTAGCAGGTATATGCACTTTTTGTAAACATTGTTTATTATTCATGTTTTTTTTTTTTTTTTTATTTTTTCTGTATTTTAAGGGTTAAAATTGATATAACAACTAAAAACTAATAATTATAGAGAATTTAAAGCATAAACATAATATTTTCAAATATTGTAGTACTTTGTCTATGCAAATTGTGAAAGAATATGGAAAAACTTTGTTTATTCTTCACTGACGGCTTGTCATCTCCAAAAAGTATTACGTCCACAGAGGCTTTCAAATGCTTTAAAAATAAATGTAAATTTGCTAAAATTCTATTAAATCAAAAGTGTAAAGTGAGATAATAAATCAGTCATGCATCTGAAAGCTTCTGAGAGGTATTTGAACATTTTATAAACAGTAATTCTTTCTTTTCACCTTTAAACGCATTTTTCTCCATGATGTGTTTTTTGACGATTTGTCATCTTCAAATTGATATAACTCAAAAACCAATGAAGATAGAGATTTGAAATTTCAAACGTGATATTTTCAAACATTTTACTTTAATTTGTCTTCGGCAAATTTAAAAAAAATGAATATTTTTTAAAATATGAAAATTTAAAAAAAAATTACATTGAAAAAATGTTAATTTTCACTATAAAAATTTTTATTTATTTTTTTAAATAATTATTTTTTTAAACGCCGAAGACAAATTAAAAGAAATATAATTCTGTTTAATTAGGTGAAAAAATTTTGAAATTCCATCAGTAATATTTTGAGTTATATCAATTTTAAACTACTCCACTTTTTTTAAAAAAAATTTTTAATTTAAATTTTTTTTAAATTTTAGAAAATTTTTATGATGTGTTTTGGTGTACTCAGTACATGCCTGATTTCCAAAAGAAATTTCAAATTCCTACCTTCAATAGCAAAAAAAAAATTTTTTTGGGCCCCGGACCCCCTTAAATTAATTTAAGCGTTTTGATTAAATGACTAGAATTTATTTTGCTTTAATGGTTTTTATTTTTTTTTTTTAAAGCATTCAGTTCTGGTTTTGATTTCGACAAATGAATCAGATTAAACTAGTGTTATAAAAGTAGGTTTTATACAGCTGAGAGCTAAAGCTAAGAAAATTTATGGAAAAGAAATATATATATATACAGTATACTCCCTCAAATCTGCAAAGCTTGGGACCAAGGGTTGTGCGGATTTTAGAATTTTGCGGATTTCTGGTCATTGATTTGTTTACATCTTTGAAACATTAATTTGATTGGTAGTTAAGCATTGTAAATTGCATTGGATCATATATTATAATCATATCAATAAGCATTGTATCATAAATTGAAACATTAAAATAATTAAGTAAATAAATAGTTAAAAAGCAAGTTATTAAAAAAATTAAGTAAAATAAAATTTTAGAAAAATATTAAAATAAAGTAAATAACTAAGATGCAATATGTAAATTTAAAATGATATAACTTTGTTTTTTATTTGTATTTATAATATTTTTTTTTCAGTTGACAGATGCTATTATAATTGAGGAGAAGTGTCGACTGTGGAATAAAAAATTTAAAACAGATGAAATTTCATTTAGAGCTCGCATCGACATGGAACGCATTCCTGTAAGCCTTATAGAGCAACCAATCATTGCCGCTGTAGAAGCTATACGTCAACTTTTTGTTTCTATATTAGAACGCTGTTCTTCGAATTTAGTGCCTAACGATTTAATAAGAATTGTTATACAAAGTGACAGTCTGGACAAACCAATATCTACGACCCTTATGAAGGTTTCAGAAATGACAAAGAAAATTTTATCCATTTTGATGAAGTGTCTGCAGTCTAAAGACGGAATCAAGATAGATGCAGGATTTTTATTGACATTATAACAATTCAGCAGGATTGCGGCAGTGCTAGATACAAGATATCCAACATCTCTTTAGATAGAATAAACGAAAATCAGTCTTATCAATTCCCTTCGATGATTTAGGCTTGTGTTGCGCAAAAGCCATATTGTTTATTAAAGCTTACAGGGAAAATGATCAAACAGCGATAAATGCCCTAAAAGATAAACTTCGACCAGCCATGATAAAGAGAGCTAAAACTTCACGGAGACGCCGAAGTTCCGATCGGACCATGTACATATGCAGAAATTGCAAAATTTGAAGATTTTTTGAACTTACAAATAGCTGTTGTTGCAGCAACAGAAAGTCAAAACAAGGCGAGTTTTGTGTGTGTGGTTGTAAAGTTTAAACGTTTATTGTTTAATGTGATAATTACTTTTATTTAAACGCATCTGTATGTTTTATTTTTCTGAAAGGTTGTTTATAAGGGTTGTGACAGAAAGGACAAAGATGGCACTTTAAGACGGATCAATCTGTGGTATCATGAGAATAATTTCAATGGCATTACAAATATGAAAGCATTCTACGGAAGTGACCACTACTGCAACTTTTGCGATAAAGTATATGCTCGTCCAGAGGATCATCGATGTGAGAATGCATGTTACATATGCCTTGATCAACTTTGTAATGTGGATGAACCAGTTCAGTGCGTGGATTGTGACCGGCTTTGTCGGTCTGAAAACTGCTTTAAACGACACAAACATACTGAAGGCAGACAAAAACTCTATATGTGATAGTGTAAGTTCACTTTATCATCTGTTTTATGTGTTTTAAATTATGTAGAATTTGATATTATATTTATTTATTTGTTGTTCAGTTATACCAATGCAGAAAATGCACGAAAGTAAATAAATGAAGAGATTGCCCAAAAGAAAAGCATAGGTGTGGTACCACAAGATGTCCATCGTGCCACGAATTTGTGGATGCTATTGAACATCGGTGTTATTTAGGTTTAGAACCTCCAAAAGATGCCTCTGAGCATCTATTTTTTTTCGATTTTGAAACCGATTAGTCCTCTGGAGAACATCATGTAAATTTTGCAATTGCATGATACGCTGATGGGGGTGAAGCAATTTTCAAAGGTTATAATGCCTACAACGAATTTTGCTCATGGCCTTTTTCATCCAAACATAAAGGATTTACAGCTATCGCACATAACATGAAAGGGTAAATATAAGTTTAATATCTAATTAACTGTTTCGAAAAATATTAAATATTATATGTTTGTGTGTTTTATCTACATTTATTTGTCAATTACTTATAGGTTTGATGGGCAAAATTTCGAAGTACAATGTAATAGAAAAATAAGGTACAATGTAATAGAAAAATGGGAGGATGAATTTGTATTGGATAAAAAACAAAACGGTGAGCTTTGACAATTTCTTCTCACACATGATATCGAAGATCAGCTTGATTCTAGGGAAGCCTTTTTTGGTGGTAGAACAAACACGCTTAAGTTACAGCATCAAGGCTAAGTATGTGGATTTCACATCACTATATCCATGGGTAAGATTTTTTTTCCTTTTTAACTGTTTTATATTTATTAATAAAAAACAGTCTTATTAACGTATTATTATTCGGTAAACAAATATTGCCTATATCCAGTTGGTCATCCAGATATAGTCACAGACAATTTTTCTGATAAAGAAATTGTTTTTGGAATTATCAGATATATATTTACAGACTTATATTTACCTGTACAGGGTGTCTATAAAAAAACTCTGGGGTTTTAAAAATTCATATCTCACTAACTATAAAAGATAGCAAAATTTAGTCGATTTCTCTGAAAAGAGTAGCTCAAAAAGTTTTACTCATACGAATTGGGAATGTTTGCATCAACTGTTGGCAGCGTTGCAGGGCATTGACCTTGAAATGATGGCGACTTCGCAACAAAAGGCTCAATGTGTTATTTGGCTCATAGAAACGAAGTCTGTAGTTACCGTACAAAGAAACTTTCGACGTAACTATGATGTTACCCACCTTCTGACAAAACCATTCGTCAATGGTTCAGTGCATTTAAAGAAACAGGAAGTGTTTTGAAGCAAAAGTCGCCGGGTAGGCCGAGTGTGTCTCAAGAGAAAGTGGACAGAATCCAATCTTCATGCCTTCGAAGCCCTAAGAAATCGTTGAGAAGACGTAGCCTGGAGTTGGGGTTACCAAGATCAACTGTCGGTAAGGTACTTCATAAGACTACGTTTAACTGCTTACAAGATTCAACTTCTGCACCACATCAAATCAGCAAACAAGGACTTTGCTGTTTCAGTGCTAGATAAAATTGATGACAATAATGGTTTTTTAAAAAGTGTAATTTTTAGTGACGAAGCTTCTTTTCATGTGAATGGTCACGTAGACCGGCATAATTGCAGAATTTGAGGTTCTGAGCCGCCCCATGAGTTTGTCGAGTACGAACGTGACACGCCCAAAGTAAATGTTTGGTGTGCGCTTATGCATGACAGAATCATAGGTCCGTTTATTTTTATTGAAATATCAATGGTGATGTCGATTGTGATACGTTGGAGGAGAGTATTTATCCTCAGTTAGATGACATTGAGGCAGAAAAGAGTTTAGTTTACTTTCAACAAGATGGGGTCCCGCCACACTTCAGTTTAGTGTGCATGAGGCATTGGACGCTCGGCTCGGCAACAGGTGGATCGGAAGGAAGAGACCTATTCCATGGCCTCCAAGGAGCCCTGATCTGACTCCGTTTGATTTTTTCTTCTGGCCCATATGGTCACAAGACAACCCTATGTCAGTCTCCACCCTTAACGAGATGATTAGTAGTTGCTCAATCACTTGATCCCTAAAGCCAATGACAAAAGTCAGCTGATCAGCCGATTGATGCATACGGGACCAAATGCACCTCCCGTCTACCTGAAGCAGAGGCCAAAGAAGTGAGTTGGTTGCCCTCAACTGCCAGGATTCCCCTTTCCAGGGACATGGGTCGCCATGCACGGTCAACACGTGGGTGGTTTACAATTCTCCATGAGTCGATATGCAGGATGGCATCAGCTCATACAGTATTGCCCTCACCTCCGAAGAGGAAACCACAATGAGAGTGAAACAAAGATGATAAGAGGAAAAGGAAAGGAGAAAGATCACTCAGGTGCCCCGGGGTTGTGAAGCCCGTGAATACCTAAAGAAGTTATCCCCTTGGGGGTATTCTAGATGGTGATTTATATCGTTCAATTGGTGACTTATGTGATACAAGTAATTCATAATTTCAATGTGAATGGATTACCACTCTATAGAAAAAGTAAATATGATATTAGCCCATTCAAGTCAATAATGAACTAGAATCTATTGAAAGAAAAAAATTATATATGTAATTTGTGGTTTGGCATAAATTTATTATGAATGAATTTTTTGTACCATTTGTTGAAGAACTTTGAATATACAAGACATGGGAATGCCACATTTAAAACTAGAAAATTTTTTCATTAATATGTACTAGTGATGTACTAGTACATTGCGCTATGCTAAATTTCAAACAGTTTAATGGAAAATCTGGATGTGGATTTTGTGAACAAGAAGGTGAAAGAGTGACAAAAGGGAAAGGAATTATCAGGTTTGATGGATTATCAGCTGTAAAACGAACATTTGAAAGTTGTGTTGAAAATGCAGAAGCAGCACTATCTATTTGCAAACCAGTTAAAGGTGTAAAGGGATCATCTATTTAAAAGGATATTAAAGGAATTATACCCAAGTTTTAACCTGATGGATGGTTTAAGGGGGCAGATCACGTTGAAATGAAAAAAAAATCGATTTTTTGAAAAATTCAGTGTGGATTCCTTGAAATGTTACAAATCCATTGCAAAAAAAATTTTTAAAAAATTCGAATTAGAACGTGAGTTATCGCTAAAAACGTCTGACAACGCAACAGAAAAAATTGGGGATTCCCCTTTAACTCAGAACAGCTGTTCCGCGCCTCCGCGCTGTTCATTTGTTTACATCTTGCTCGCTCGCATTGCGCTATCTCTTTCCTCTGCTAACGACATTTTATAAAGGTATTCTTACCGTGAAAGATTTCTACACACATTGTTTTGACTCCATGTATCTGTTTTAGTTCCGATGGTTTGATTTTCAAGAATATAAAAGAAACTAAACTCTCCGAGAGTGTTTGTTTTGATTGAAACTTTGTATTTGCACGAGGCAGAGATCTTTCATTTGCGCTGTTATTTATTAATACGATTATTTTTTCTTTTATATAATTTGTCAATTCAAATTAAATATGGATAAGAGTACTCGAAAATCAGGTGTAAGGCCAAGTAAGAGAAAGTTCAAAGGCAATCAGCATACGATTCCAAAAGTTCAGAAGCTAAGTGCTTCTGGTAACAAGCTGAATTTTAATTCAAAATTGCAGGCATCAGAATTTGATGGATTCGCCTTTATTGACAAAAAAATTGTTTTCTCTGCAATGGAAAATTGTATGTGCTGCATAAAATGTCATTCATCGTTAAAAATCGAATCTGAAGTTGTGTTTGGCCTCTCAGAAAAAATCAATATTGTGTGTTCTGGCTGTGATTTAATTTCATCTTTCAGAAATTCTGCAATGCTTGGAAGGTCACAGAAATGTGCAGAGATTAATAAGAGATTTATTTATGCTATGAGATGCCTTGGACAAGGATTAGCTGGAGCACAGACATTTTGTGGCATAATGGATATGCCTCCTCCCATCTCTAAAAATGCCTACAATGATGAAGTGAAAAATCTTAAAAAAGCTTCAACTAAATGTGCAGAAGAAAGCATGCATAATGCTGCATTATTGGAGTTAGACCTAACAGAGGATGCTGGAATTAATAATAATATCACAGTGAGTGGGGATGGCACTTGGAAAACGCGTGGCCATTCCTCACGTATTGGTGCATGTACTCTTATTGGTGCTGAAAGTGGCAAAATTATAGACACAGAAGTTTTGTCGACACGATGCAAAGGATGTGAAAATTGGAAAGGAGTACGCAAAGGGGTTAAGTATGAAAAATGGTTAGAGGAACATTCTAAAATTTGTGAGAAGGATCACATTGGTTCTGCTGGCATGATGGAGGTTAGTGGGATGAACAGAATTTTCAAGCGATCCGTATCCAAGCATAAAGTTCGCTACTCAAAATACATAAGTGATGGCGACTCAAAAACATTCACTTCTCTGCAAAAAGCTGCGCCTTATGGAGCTGAATTCAAGATTGAGAAAATTGAATGTGTGGTTGGTTGGTTGGTTGAATGGGGTTTAACGGCGCAAAATCCCTTTAGGGACATGCTGCGCCAAGACCAAGTCAAAATAGAAAAAAGTTAAGAGCAAGTGAAAATATGCCAAATTAAAACCAATTAAAAGTCTACAGTCCTTTGTTAAAAATGCATAAAAATACAGAACCATGTTAAATTTTAGACGATGCACAATAATCATATAAACATAATTTTAAAGAACACAAAACTTAAAAAAGTAAGAGGTAAAAACAACACGGCAAGTGTTAAACACAAGGTGAAATTAAAAAGTAAAAATAATGCAGTTTTTTTAAAAAAAAAGCAAATGAGATGATGCACAAGTCAGAATTTTAAAAATGTGAAGTTAATTCGGAATGAATTCGTCAAAAACAATAGAGATGATATTATTCATAATTACGAGAGTTAAATATAAGTATCTATGTCATTTTGATCAGAGACAGTAGACATGCTACTGTCTCCGTCGTCCAGTATTTCATCCGGTTCTGGATGAAGGTCCACAGCATCGTCATCCTCCATTCTTTGATTTTTTTTGTCTTTTTCCTGTGAATTTGTCTGACGTTTTGAGATTTTGTTCTTTTTTGGTGGGGGTATTGCAGATATAGTAGATTTAGTTTTTGAAATATTTTGCTTTAAAGAAGTTTTAGTTGTAATTTGTGCATTCCTGTTATGAGATGGTATTTTGGAAGTATTAGAATGTAATGATCTTGGAGAGGCAGTTTGTGAAGAATTGGCAGAAGTGGATTGTTGTGTATCTAAGTTATCAGGCACAAATTCTTCAAATACAGTATTTTCGTCAACATCCGAGTCATTGCTATAGGGTTCGGATTCCATAGCCTCGTCTGCGTACTGCTGGAGCTGTTTCGGTTGGTTGGTTGGTTGGTTGTTTAGGGTTTTGTGGCACAAAATCCCTTGAGGGACATGCTGCGCCAAGACAAAGACAAAAGGAACAATATCAGGGTGTCTGGATGGGGTACCCCATCCAGATATAGCTAGGCAAGTATAAAAGTTTAAAAGATCCAACTATATAGAGATCCAGATAACTAGGTCCAAGTTATAGGAATAAAAGTAGTGAAAAAAAAAATCAAATTTCAAAATAAAATCCTGCATGCTTTAAAAAGGCAAAAAGTGCCCCATGAGGTATTTCCCCAATGAGGTTTGTCAAAATAGGTGATGATGAGTTAAAATATATTCTGTACAAGTGCCGGATGCCCGGACAGTCAGTTAAAAGATGATGTATGGTTAGGCAATCAAAATGACAATGAGGACACATGGGTGCATCATCCCGGGATAGTTGGTTGGTTGGTTGGTTGATTTGGGTTTAATGGCACAAAATCCCTTAAGGGACATGCTGCGCCAAACCAAAGACTAAAAGTACAAATGTGAAAAAGAGAAAATGTCAAAATATCTGGATGGGGTTTCCCATCCAGATATAGTTAAGCAAATAGGTTAAGAAAATAAAATACTTAAAATATTACAATGCAGCTAATCTGAATGTCATTAAAGGGCTTCCAAACCAAGATAGAGAAAAGATTATATATGAAAATAAAAACCTGCATGTTTTAAAAAGTTAAAGAGTGCCCCATGAGGTGTTTCCCCAATGAGGTTTGTCAAGATTGCATCCCGGGATAGAAGATGTTTATGAGTTAACCTAGTGTGTCCAATTCTCAGACGAGTCAGTAGAACATCAGTTTTCCGTGGGTAATTTGGAGGCCAGCTAATGATCGTTTGTTTGATATGGTGCAGTTTATTATTAATTTGTGTATCCCAACTTTCTTGCCAGTTATGATGGATAAAGTGTTTTATAATTAGTTTAACGTCTGAGAATGGCATCTTATGATCTAAAGGGTTAAGAGCAAGTTTTGCCGCTTGATCTGCATTTTCATTTCCAGGAATACCCATGTGTCCAGGTACCCAGCAACATAAAATTTTACAGCCACGGTTTGTTAATTTATCATAAAAATTCAGGATGGATGAGACATAAGGATGTTTGTTAGATGATTTAATTGCGTCAATAGCACTATTTGAGTCCGTATAAATGATGAATGAAGTGTTATGATGATGTGAAATGTGTAACATGGCTCTCTCTATCGCGATCAACTCTGCCGTAAACACAGAAACTGAAGGGTGAAGCCGGTAACTAAAATTGGTATTATCACAGAAAATCCCACAGCCAACAACATTGCTACTCTTTGATCCATCTGTGTATATATCGGTATAATTCCTGAATTTTGAGCGATGGGCTGCAAATAACTGTTGAAATATGACAGGTGCAGTGTTCTTTTTGTCATAGTCTTTAAAAGGATGGAGTGTGGTAATATTAAGAGTTTTCCAAGGAGGAAACTCATGCAATGAACATGAGCTCACCTTGATATTGCTTAGTTGACTATTGTTAATAATGTTCCTCATTCTGGCTCCAAATGAAGGAATGCATGATGGTCGATGTTGATAGAGAGTGTCGTTGTCTGTATTTAAAATGTAATTACGAAGAGGATGGCCACGGTGAGAGAGAATATGATAGTACAAATCCAATGAAAGCTTTTCACGAATACAGTGTAGTGCTGGTTCATTACACTCGACATATAGGCTTAAAACCGGTGATGTTCTAAAAGCACCAGAGCAAAAGCGAAGTGCACTATGGTGCACAGTGTCGATTTTTTTAAGAATGGAATTACGTGCTGAACCATAGACCTGGCAGGCATAGTCAATTTTAGAGCGGTTGGTTGGTTGGTTGTATAGGGTTTAATGGCGCAAAATCCCTTTAGGGAGATGCTGCGCCAAACAAAGACATAAATATAAAAAACATGGGGTTAAACAACCGAAATAGAAAAGGCTATCTGGATGAGATATCCCATCAAGATATAGTCGAAAAACTATAAAAAAACATTTAAAAAATTAAAGACAAGTATTTTGTAAAGGTGCTAGTATCAAGAAAGGCATCTGGATGGGGTTTCCATCCAGATTGCCAAAAAAGGAATGTCAAAGTTAAAGTTTAAAGAGGTCTTAAATCATAAAATAAAAGCCCACATGTTTTAAAAAAGCAAAGAGTGCCCCATGGGGTGTTTCCCCAATGAGGTTTGTCAATAGTGGTGATGAAGTTTTAAAATAGAGTCTATAAAGGTGCCGGAGACCCGGACAGTCCGTCAAAATATGATGAATGGTAAGATAATCAAAATGACAGTGTGGACACATGGGTGCATCCTCCCTCAATAAAAGATGTTTATGGGTCATCCTAGAGTGTCCAATTCTCAGACGAGTCAGAAGAACATCTGTTTTTCTTGGATAGTTTGGAGGCCAGGTCAAGATAATTGGTTTGATATAATGTAGTTTATTATTGATTTCTAAATTCCAACTTTCTTGCCAGTTATTATGAATAAAGTGATTTATAATTAGTTTAGTGTCTGAGAATGGTACTTTATGGTGTAAAGGGTTAAGAGCAAGCCTTGCTGCCTCATCTGCTTTTTCATTACCAGGAATACCCATGTGTCCAGGTATCCAACAAAATAAAATATTATAACCTCGTCTAGTCAATTTAATATAAAAATCCAGGATGGTAGTGACATAAGCATGTCTTTTAAAAGATTTAAGTGCATCAATAGAACTATTTGAGTCAGTATATATGATGAAGGATGTGTTATTATGATTAGATATGTGAACCATGGCTCTCTCTATTGCAATTAATTCAGCTGTAAATATAGAAACAGAAGGATGAAGCTGATAACTTAAAGAAATATTATTACAAAAAACGCCACAGCCAACACCATTTCCACTCTTTGAGCCATCTGTATAAATGTCGATAAAATTTTTATAATCTGCACGGTGTGCAGCAAATAATTGTTGAAAAGCAGCAGCAGGTAAATTCTTTTTATCGTAATTTTTAAAAGGATGAAGGGTTTTAATATCAGGTGGGTGCCAAGGAGGATAAATATGCAGTGGACAAGTACTCACCTCAATGTTACTCAGAGGGCTATTGCTGATTATGGTTCTCATTCTGACTCCAAAAGACGGGACGCAAGATGGACGATTTTGATAAAGAATATCATTGTCAGAGTTTAAAATGTATGTATGAAGTGGATGACTAGGATGTGAAAGGAGACGGTAAAACAACCCCAAAGAAAGTTTTTCACGGGTATAATGTAATGAAGGTTCATTACAGTCAACATATAAGCTTAAAACAGGTGATGTACGAAATGCACCAGAGCAAACACGAAGTGCGCTATGGTGCACTGTGTCAAGTTTTTCAAGAACAGATTTCCTAGCTGAGCCATAGACCTGGCAGGCATAGTCGATCTTTGACCGGATCACAGCCCTGTATATTTTAATAAGAGAAGTACGGTCTGCTCCCCAGGAAGTGTTAGAAAGTACTTTAAGTATATTCAGTGATTTTTCACATTTCGTCCGTAAGTTTAAAATATGAGGTAAAAAAGTAAGTTTCTTGTCAAAAATTAAACCCAAATAGCGAACACTGTCCGCAACAGGTATTTGGGTTGAACCAATAAAAATTTCAGGATCTGGATGTAGATCCCTACGTCTACAAAAATGCACACAAGAAGTTTTGTCATGAGATATTGTCAGCCATTTTTCTTCCTTAACACTCTGAAAATACATAATTCTAATTATATATATATTGTAATATTGTAAAATGGCATGGCTTACTATCTTATGTTTTTGTTCCAACTTCCATTTTTTCTTCTTTACCGGCATTCGGCATTTTTCCAATCTTCCGATCTTTTGTTTACTTGTTCAAATCAATCGCTTATCTTTTCCGATCGTCGCTGATGGGTACGTTCATCCTGGTCTTATCGTTCCGTCCGGTCGCAATTCGCAAGCATCGCGAATCGCAACTCGCAAGTGGCTGTCTTGCATTTCTCCCATCGCAAGTCAGGAACGCGTTTGCTCAACTCGGAGGGGCGTATCCAGTTTCGGATTGCCGCTGCTATTTAAACCGGGAGAGATAGATTGTGCGGTGGATTTTGAAGTGATGTTATGTTTCAAGATAGTTGATGTTACCGTCAATATGATATAGTTTCAGAAATGTGTTTTTAACTCATCCAGTCTTAAAGTTTTAAAGTTAACATCTAGTTGCTTGCCGTGTCTCATTTTACCAGCAGTCGTAACCCATTTGTGTTTTAATCAAGTCTTCATGTTCATGTGTGGATATTATTAGCTTCAGTTAAAAACTCTACGTTTTCTAAAAACTTTTCATCGAAATAGTTGATGTGCCATACCATGGGAATTTGTTTTTCAATACGTTGATAGAAGCCGTCCATAAGTGAGTCTGTTTTGTTTTTTTCATTGCTATCCTAGTATTGTTATATGCCATGCCATGCCATTCAATAAGTAATATTATTTCATTACATAGAATGTTTTTAATTTAAATACAGATTTGAACTTATTCTCTATTTACATTTTGCCAGTTATATCTTCCATCTAAGTTTACACATATTTTTATTTAAACTTGAATATTATAATTTTTCAACTGAACTTGTTTCTGTTCACGTTATGTCTGTTATATTTTTCACCTGGATTTATACATGCTTTTATTTAAACTTGCACTTATTTTTCATTAATAAACGTTAGTTTTTTTTACTGAAAAACAGTTTCTTTAATGTCTTACACTACACTGTCACACTGTCACCAATACTTACTCTCTTAGGTCACCGTAGTTGCACTGTTGTAAGCTGCTAAATTTTATGTTGTTTTAGACGGTTCTTGTTACAGAACCGATCACGGGTTATGGGCCCGGAAGCGAATACGCTTTTAAACCCTTTACGGCGGCCATAACCTAATTGGTGACATTTCAAAAATTTTTTGACAGTTGTTTGTAGTATGCGGCCATTGGACCTCCGAGTCATTTTAGAGAGGGGGGCCGCAATATAAAATTTTTTTTTGAAGGCTATATGATTTTTTTTTTTTCCTTTCCTATTGATATGAAATACAAAAAAAAAAGGTTTTTTTTCTGGATCACTCATAATAGAAATTTTTGTTGATGTACTATCTGATTACTAAGTACGTTATTTAAAAAACTAGTACTAGGTACGTTATTTTCTTTTTTTTTTTCATGTAATATCTTCTGTTTAATGCATGGCCATGGCTAACATACAGGTGTGCATAACAAAACTGAATTCTCACAATTATGGAACTTGGGCAGCTGACGTAAAGTATCTACTATTAGATAAGAATGCGTGGAGCATAGTTAATGGCACTGAAAAGGCTCCTGATGAAAGTGACTCTGTAGCGACAAAGGAATATAAATCCAGAGTCAGGTCTGCACTATCAATTGTATATTTAAATGTCGAAAATGAATTCCGGAGAATCATCGAAAATATCGACGACCCTCATGAAGCCTGGACTAAACTTAAATTGCATTTTCAGCCTGATAACCGGGCACGCCATATGCAATTATTTGGCGAAATTCTTTCCTGTAAGATACAACCTGAAGAGCCCGTTGATATGTTTGCAGCTCGCCTCCAAAGGCTTGCTGACCAACTTGCTGCAATAAATGAGCCAATCAAAGAAACTTACCTTACATTTCAATTGCTTAGATGGCTCCCGAAGAAATTCGACAACATGGTGCAAGGGATTCTGCGATGGCCAGACGAACAGTTTACGTTCAAAAGTGTTCTTACAGAATTAGTCGAAGAGGAGTCCCGTATCAAACTACGAGAGGACGACAGAGTGGATGCCGTGCAATCTCATTTCTCCAGAGCCCGTTCCTCAAAGAAGTGTTCCTTTAAGCCTAAGTTCAAAGGTCGGTGTCACAAATGTGGACGCAGAGGACATTTACAGAGCCAGTGTAGAGTGCCTGATGTCACCCGCCAGGAATCCTGTCTTAGCTCTAGTTCCAGAAGTTCCATGATGCCTAGAGACTCCTCCAATTCCGGTTCCGTGGTATACAGAGACTCTTCCAGTTCCAGAAATTCCTCTTTGTCCAGAGGTTCCTCCTTTTCCAGAAATTCATCGAAAGATTCTTCCGTATCCAGTCCTGTCCGTGCTCAGTCTGATGGTCATAGATCCAGAAAAGATGTGCCTCGCAACCGACGTCAACGTAAGACAACAGGCCAGGTAAACTACCTCATACAATCTAATCTAAGTAACATAAAATGTGGGGGAGACGCCTGGGTCTTTGACACGGGTGCCTCCCACCATTTCTGTAAAGATAAAAGTTTATATGTTAAGTTCAAACCTTTAAAAAATGAGGAATTGGCTGTTGCAGTTGACGGTGCTACTTTCCCTATCGAGGGCACCGGTTTAGTGGATTTAAAAATAAATGGGGAAATGGTTCGCTTCGGCGACGTCATGTATTGTCCTAGTCTTAGACATAATTTAATTTCAGGTCCCAGACTTGATAAAATGGGTGCCAAGTTCAAAGGAGGTGAAGGAAGGGTCAAGGCATATCGGGATTCTGGCACACTTTTTCGTGCTTTTCTTAAAGATGGCATTTACTGCCTCTATCCAGATCCTAACCATAATAATAGAAATAAAGACCCGAAAATTAACCGTAATCAAAATCCTAAAAAGGTACGTTTCCAAGCCTCAACCGTTCAAAAAGATGATTTTAAACTCTGGCATAGACGCCTTGGGCACATCAGTTCCACATTAATTGAACATACTCTAAAATGTAATGGCGTTAGGGGCTTACCACCCATTAAATGTAAAGACTTTGAATGTGAAACATGTAAAATTAATAAACACAGACGAACATCATTCCGCCCAATAAACCAAATAAGATCTAAACGACCTTTAGAACTGCTACACACTGATCTGTGGGGTCCGACACAAATAACAGGGCGAAACGGGGAGAAGTATTTCCTAACTATAACAGACGACTTCTCTCGCAAAGTGTCAGTATACCCCTTATGCAGTAAAACACAGGTGTTTAAGGTATTTTCTAACCACGTAAAAAGAGCAGAAAGGTTTTTGGGCACCAAAGTAAAAGAAGTTCGTAGCGACAATGGGCGGGAATTCGATAATGAAGCATTCACTAAATTCTTTGAGGACAATGGCATAAAACACGAATTTACCAATGTGTATTCTCCGGAGCAAAATGGAGTTTCAGAACGTTTAAATCAAACAATAATGGACGGGGCTCGCTCAATACTCAATGAAAGTAAACTCAGTCTCAAATTCTGGCCAGAAGCTGTCTTATACATCGCATACACTCTTAACCGAATATGTCACAAAACTCAGAAAAAAACTCCTTTCGAATATTATTGTGGTAATAAACCGTCCATAAGACATTTACGACCTTTTGGTACGGTGGCATATGTGGGGGTACCTAAACAACTAAGAAATTCCAAATTCGATCCAAAGGCTAAAAAAAGTGTTTTAGTGGGTTACGCAATGTCTACAAAAGGCTACAGGGTATGGATTCCCGAAACCAATAAAATAATAGAGACAATAAATGTTAGATTTGGTGACGAATCTGCATCCAGAAGTATCCACAAACACAGTGAACAAGGTCCAAGCTATTCAATAGGCACAAACCCATTTACAACTTCGGAGCAGCGCAACGGAAGCGATCTGGGACCCTCTTACATCCTAAGTTCCGAACCACCTGAAATAGACCCTTTGACTGACCTTCAACCTGACAGATTTACTTCAGAAGCACCACCCACTCAAAGTATTAGACCGAGTACCTCTAAATCTTCCGACTCTGCCTCCTCACACCCATTTGAGGGTGACAGTGACGAGGATGGCGAGGAGTTTACTAGAACTCTCAGGGAAGCTGTCTGGTTCCGTAAGCCTGTAACTAGGCCTGACAAATCGAGAACCGACGTCTACTATTACGAGTTGGGTGAGACACAACGTCTAAGATCACTGAAGGAAGTAAGAGACTACTGTCATTCTAATGGTATAAAATTTGATCCGTCACTGTTCAGTTTTAAAGGAAGCAATAAGTACGAAGGCATTGTAAAGTCCACTCCTAGTCCTAGCTCAAGTCCTAGTTACACACCTCCACACACCTCTTTCTCTGAAACTCATAAAACCAGTTCCTGACTAGAAGACTCCATACCTACCACATATAAACAGGCGTTAAAATCACCTCAGTGGGAACTCTGGAGACAGGCAATGAAGGAAGAGATGGATGTTATAAATAAAAGACAAGTATGGGTATTAACACCTCTACCACCCAACACCGAACCACTAGGCTGCAGATGGGTATTCACCATCAAACGAGACGACAAGGGACGGGTTGCAAGATATAAAGCGAGACTTGTAGCACAAGGCTACAAACAAGTCAGGGGTGAAACGTACGATGAGACGTTTTCGCCCGTAGTCAATTTCAGTCTAATTCGCTTTTTCTTTGCAGCCCTTGTCTCATGTCTCGGATGGATCCACACTCAGTGTGATGTAAAAGGTGCCTATCTGTATGCCCCTCTTTCTGATAACATCTACATGAAACAACCATCAGGGTTCGAGGTAAAAGGTAAAGAGCATTTAGTCTGCAAACTCCAGAGGGCCCTTTATGGCCTCCACCAGAGTGGACGAGTATGGTTTTATGAATTACATAAGATTTTAATTTCTCTTGGTTTTAAAAAGTTAGAGTGGTGTAATTGCGTCTATTCGTTTTCCAATTATGTTGTTTTATTACTATATGTGGATGACTTTGTAATATTAAGTAACCATCAAAAACATATTAATGAAGTTTTAACCCTTTTAACAAAACATTTTGACATAAAAATCCTGGGGAGAACACGCAAACTACTTGGCGTTGAGTTTGAGGAGGATGAGAATGGCACTGTTTCAATTCATCAAAGGCAATATATTGATGATATTTGTACAAGATTTAAAGAATTCAACTTTCCCATTACATCACTCCCTATAACTAAAGGTACTGTTTACTCCAAGTCACAATGTCCTCAAACCGAAGTAGAAACCCAGGAAATGTTACAATATCCATACAGAAGTGTTTTGGGCTGCCTTTCATTTTTAACAAGCAGGACACGTCCTGATATTTCGTACGCTGTAAATATCTTCAGCCAATTCCAGAGCAATCCTGGGATTGTTCACTGGAATGGTCTCCTGAAGCTTTTAGGGTATGTCCAAAGCACAAAACACTATAAACTGAGGTTACCTTGCAACCACATAAACCTAATAACTTACACCGACGCGGATTTCGCCGCTAATAGGGATGACAGGACATCAATGGGGGGACAACTACTAATGTTAGACAAAGCTCCTATCATGTGGAGAGCCTTTAAACAAAAATCTGTCTGTTTGTCTACTATGGAATCAGAATTTGTGGCTTTAACAGAAGCAACTAAAGAGCTTCTATGGTTTAGTAGGATCATAACTGAATGTTATGACAAACATATTTTTACAGATCCACAAGTTAAACCAACACGTTTAGTAGACAACATGGCCTCCATTGATTTTCTTAAATCTCCCATTGAAAATTACAGAACGAAACACATTGACGTAAAATTATTTTTTGTTAGAGACCTTTTAAACCAAGAGATTTTTAATGTTAAACACGTAGCCAGTAAATCTAATCTCTCAGACATTTTCACTAAACCTTTAACAAGGTTTGATCTTAAAAAATTTATTGATGTAATTTTTAGTTATAAGTAATTTATATATATACATGATATTTAAATGCTATGAAAAAAAAAAAGGAAACTCCTCCTCCTTTGAACTTGTGTCAAGCATTAAGATGCTTGTTTACCTTCTTATGTTAAACCTTGAAGTTTAGCATTTTTTTTAAAACTGAAATTTTTGTATATTTCAGTACTTTTCTTTGAAAAAAATGTTTGAATATGTAATTATACTCTTGTTATTTCATATTTATTTCATGTGCATACGTTTCATAATATCTTTTCATAGGTTTTGATATACCCTCATTTCCAACATCGCGGACAATTTAACTCCCGCTGGAATGTGGTCAGACCTCAGGATCGTTCATCCTCCGGGATCCGAGCAGCCTCGAAAAACGTCTCGTGAGGTGCCCTTGTAAATAGCCAGAGTGGTCTGCAGGGGGTAGCGGCGTTCTTGAGTGTTCTGATCACAGGAAGGCCTGTCGCGGGCATCGTTCTTTTTAAGTCTGTAAGTCCCTGTTTTTGTATAATGGAAATGTCACATAGGTCCCGTCCGTGGTGTTGAAAATCGAGTTGTATTCTGTTTTTATTGCATATGTAAATATGAAAATTTTCTTCTCGTTTTAAGAGTATATATAACAAGTTTTTTTCCATATTTAAATTGGCCAAATCATTTGCAAATGTATATCGTTTCAAAAGCTTAAGCATATTTTTTATTGTGTTGTCTTTCACGTGAGCGCTCACAGTCATTTAACTATGTCATTAACATAATCATAATTCATAATCGTTATCATGATCATGATCGTTGTTGTTCTCATTATTGAAATTTTCTCATTTGCATAACATGGATCTTTCATATATTATCAAAGTATTTTCATATTGTAATTCATGTATATTTATTCTTTATATTATCCTGAATTTGCGTTTATGTGATAATCATTCTCTTTCAGAATAAATATGCAAATGTATAATTGTTTAAAATTCATTCGAATATTGTTACAAGTCAAGACCAAAGGAAAAATCATCATATTAAATTCTTATGTAAAGGTAACTCGTAGTCACTTGCATGTGACGAGGTAATTGTAATTATCTTTCACGGTTTTTTTTTCAGGAAAATGTTATCTTTATAGACTTTTGCTATTGAACTTTTCCGACGTGAAAAAAAAAACTTTTCGTTAGAGTTACAATTGTAACTGAACTCTCATGAAATGAAAAAAAAAGATTGTTAATCGAGTTGTTATATATAATTGTTAAAATTGTTATTGTTATTAAATATTGTTATTAACATTGTTGAAAATTGATGTTTTAGATTAACACTGTTGAAGTTATTGAATTTGTTGCATTTATACTTATTAATGTTAAGTTTCTGTTTTACTGGTAACTATCGAAGTGTGATAGTTTATGTTCTAATGTTTTACATTGTTCTATATATATATATAATTTACAATATCTGTCGATTATCCATTTTATTTTTTAAGTACGAGTGTTAAGGGGGGGGGCGATTGTCAGCCATTTTTCTTCCTTAACACTCTGAAAATACATAATTCTAATTATATATATATTGTAATATTGTAAAATGGCATGGCTTACTATCTTATGTTTTTGTTCCAACTTCCATTTTTTCTTCTTTACCGGCATTCGGCATTTTTCCAATCTTCCGATCTTTTGTTTACTTGTTCAAATCAATCGCTTATCTTTTCCGATCGTCGCTGATGGGTACGTTCATCCTGGTCTTATCGTTCCGTCCGGTCGCAATTCGCAAGCATCGCGAATCGCAACTCGCAAGTGGCTGTCTTGCATTTCTCCCATCGCAAGTCAGGAACGCGTTTGCTCAACTCGGAGGGGCGTATCCAGTTTCGGATTGCCGCTGCTATTTAAACCGGGAGAGATAGATTGTGCGGTGGATTTTGAAGTGATGTTATGTTTCAAGATAGTTGATGTTACCGTCAATATGATATAGTTTCAGAAATGTGTTTTTAACTCATCCAGTTTTAAAGTTTTAAAGTTAACATCTAGTTGCTTGCCGTGTCTCATTTTACCAGCAGTCGTAACCCATTTGTGTTTTAATCAAGTCTTCATGTTCATGTGTGGATATTATTAGCTTCAGTTAAAAACTCTACGTTTTCTAAAAACTTTTCATCGAAATAGTTGATGTGCCATACCATGGGAATTTGTTTTTCAATACGTTGATAGAAGCCGTCCATAAGTGAGTCTGTTTTGTTTTTTTCATTGCTATCCTAGTATTGTTATATGCCATGCCATGCCATTCAATAAGTAATATTATTTCATTACATAGAATGTTTTTAATTTAAATACAGATTTGAACTTATTCTCTATTTACATTTTGCCAGTTATATCTTCCATCTAAGTTTACACATATTTTTATTTAAACTTGAATATTATAATTTTTCAACTGAACTTGTTTCTGTTCACGTTATGTCTGTTATATTTTTCACCTGGATTTATACATGCTTTTATTTAAACTTGCACTTATTTTTCATTAATAAACGTTAGTTTTTTTTACTGAAAAACAGTTTCTTTAATGTCTTACACTACACTGTCACACTGTCACCAATACTTACTCTCTTAGGTCACCGTAGTTGCACTGTTGTAAGCTGCTAAATTTTATGTTGTTTTAGACGGTTCTTGTTACAGAACCGATCAGATATAATAAAACCATTTTTATTAGTCCAATTAATAATATGAGTGATTGCAATTTGCAACTGTCTTTCAATAAAACGGATATCCTGTCCCATACACATGATACGGAAGTCATCTAAATATAAATCTCCTTTCACTGAGGGAAGAAGCTGCTTAAGGATGTCATTTATTTTAATAGCAAAGAGGGTGACACTCAGGACACTTCCCTGGGGTACACCCTCCTCTTGTTCATAAAAGCTAGACAAAGTGCCCCCAATTCGGACTTGAAAAAGTCGAATGGCAAGAAAATTTTTGATAAAAATTGGCAGGTTCCCGCGGAAGTGCATGTTAAAAAGATCTCTGAGAATTCCGTATCGCCAAGTTCTGTCATAGGCTTTCGCCATGTCAAAGAAAACTGACACCAAATGGTTGCGTTTGAGAAAGGCTGTTCGAATATAGTGTTCAAGATGGAGTAAGTTATCGATAGTTGACCTACCACGTCGGAAACCACTGTGAAAAGCAGTTAGCATATGGTTAGTCTCTAAAACATACACGAGGCAGCAATTGACCATTTTTTCAAGTAATTTACAAAGGTTGCTAGAGAATGCGATAGGCCTATAATTACTTGGATTGGAAGCATCTTTTCCAGGTTTAGGAAAAGGAATCACAATAGCTCTACACCACGCTCGAGGAAAAATCTGTTCCATCCAAATTCTATTATAAAAAGAAAGCAGAGCTTCAAGAGAAGGTGCAGACAAATGCTTGATCATGATATAGGTGATGCCATCGTGACCTGGGGCAGATAAGCGACTATCTTGCAAACATTTTAAAAGTTCTGACATAGTAAATGGTACATTATATGAAAAAGAGTTATGAGAATTAAAATCAATCCTGGTCTTTTCAGTTCGTCTTTTGTATGATAAAAAAGGTTCTGGATATGCGTTTGATTTTGAAATAGAAGCTAGGGTAGACCCTATAGTCTCGGCTATGTTCTTAAGAGAGGTGATAGTTTGACCATTATGTTTTAAAATAGAAATGTGATTTTCAGAGTAAATGCCCATACATTTTTTCACTTTAGACCACAGTTCTTTACTGGAGGTATTTGAGTTTATGCTTGATACATAGTTAACCCATGATTCACGTTGGCTTTTACGTCGCACTCTTCTAGCTTCAGCTTTTGCTTTTTTATATAATATGTAGTTATTGTTATTTGGGTACCTCCGATAAAGACCCCAAGCTTTTTGTTGTTTCTTTTTTGCCGCCTGGCAGTCACTATTCCACCATGATTTTCTGTGTTTATTAAAGGAAGAAGTTTTTGGAATGCTAGCATCAGCAGCACTGATAATACATTGAGTTATGTTATCAAGTGCTTTGTCAATATCATCAGCTATCATGTTATCAGTAATATTTGCAAGAGCAGTAAAAGTTTGCCAATTAGCTCTGTCATATACATATCTTTTTGGATAGTCACTAGAATCTCCATCAGGATAAGTCAATGTAGTAAAAATAGGGAAGTGGTCACTGCCGTGCAAGTCGTCTGAAACCCAGAAGTTCCATAATGGATAAAGTGATGGGGAGCAAATGGAAAGGTCTATGGCATGGAAAGTACGGCTCGGTTCATGAAAATAAGTATAATCACCATTATTAAGTAGGCATAAGCCATTGTCAGAAATTAATTTCTCTATTATATCTCCACGTCGGTTATTATCAGAGTTACCCCACAGATGGCTATGGGCATTAAAATCTCCTACCATAATTAAAGGCATGGGGAGTTGGAGAAGAAGAGAATCCAGATCTGCTGGTTGAATATATTGATTTGGAGGTAAATAAATGGTGCATATTGTTATGAGTTGTTTAATATGGACACGGACTGCGACAGTTTGAAGGTTAGTATTTAAAGAAATAGGAGAATGGGGTAAATTATTGGTAATAAAAAGAGCCACACCACCAATGGCCTTTCCATTAGCTGTCATATCTTTCCGGTAGGTTGTATAGCTGCGTAATTTTGCTTTGTCAGTGGGCTTTAGATGAGTTTCCTGTAAGGCTAAGATTAATGGTTGATGGTCCGAGAGAATATAACGGATTTCGTCGTATTTATTGTGATATCCACGGCAGTTCCACGATATAATATTAGTCATAAAAAGGAAAGTTAGATAAATGTATCTATGTCATTTTGTTCGGAGGTAGTAGACATACTATCTCCATCGTCCAATTCAGCATCCGGTTCAGGATGAATTTCCATAGTGTATTCATCCTCCACAATTATTTGATTTATTTTATTATCTTTGCCTAGATTTGTTTCATTTTTTTCTATTTTATTCTTTTTTGCAGGAGTTTCAGATACTGTAGTGGATTTAATAGTTTGAAGATTATGTTTTGCAGAATCTGATCTACAACTTTGTTTTAAAGATTAATTTTTGATAGCAATTTTTGTGTTCTTTTTATCTAGTGGAATTTGGGGAAGTTTAGAGTGTACAGATTTTGGAGAGACAGTTTGGTCAGGCACAGATTCTTCAAATACAATATTTTCATCAGCATCCGAGTCACTGCAGTATAACTCGTCATCCATAACCTCATCCGCATAACGCTTCAGTTGTTTTGGATCTTTAATGTTTTTAATTACTGAACTGATGACAGATTTTTGCTTCCCCTTCCCCACAGTCTTCCACTGTAGAGAAACTGGAGTTGAGGTTTTCTGTTTAGTCGTTTGTAGAGCGGGTTTTTTTTGGTTCTGTTTTCTGGGGATATCAGGTTTCTGTGGTATTATGGTATTCGTGGCAGCTTTTGTTTTATTTTGGGGTTGAGGTGACTTATTGGATAGAGCTGTAATTTTCTGCTGTTTCTTCCCCAAGTCAGTTATTTTTACTGGTTCAAAGGATGTGGTGTTAGTAAATTGTGTTACGGTTGATTCATCTTGCGGATATGCTACATCAGTTTGTGTAGCCGTGTGTCTTACGGCTGTTGATTGTTTCTTGAGTAAGCTGGAGTAGGTAATTCCAACAGATGGGGTTCTATTTTCAACAAGTTTGCGGGCTTCAGGATAAGATAAGTTTTGAGTAATTTTTATGGTAACTATTTCTTTTTCACGGTTCCAGTTAGGGCACTTGCGGCAATATGCTGTATGATTTCCTTTGCAGTTAGCGCAGCGTTCGGATTTTTCACATAAATTATTGTCATGGCCCACTTCTGCACAACGTGCACAGGTAAGGGATCCACGACAATTTGTTTTAGTATGACCGAAACGCTGGCATTTAAAACAGCGGGTAGGGTTTGGTATATAGGGTCTGACTTTACAGTTTAGATATCCTGCTTTAATTCTAGGTGGTAAAGTAGTGCTATTGAAGGTCAGAATAATATGTTTAGTGGGAATTACCTGCTCATTTTTACGGATGGTGATACGGCGTACATCTATGATATTTTGGTCTTTTAAATTTTCTAAAAGTTCATCTTTGGTGGAGTATAAAAGATCTGGTTCAGATATTACTCCGCGGCTTGTATTTAAAGTTTTATGTGCTTGTACAGAAACAGAAAATGTGCCTATTGTACTGCAGTTTGAGAGAAATTGTGATTGTTTGGTTGTAGAAACCTCAACCAGCAAATCACCTGATTGTAGTTTTTTGAGAGTGTGACCATCTCCTAAAACAGACTGGAAAGTTTTTGCTATGAGAAATGGTGAAGTTTTTTTAAACGAGCAATCAGAATCGCTATCGGTACGTTTCACAATGAAAAAGCTAGTATTCTTCGAAGACAGTACAGTTTGTTGCTCTCCGCTAGGGAGAGAAGTAGAAGGAAAAGAAGTGTTTCCATCCATATTTTAAAAAAATAGAATTCAGACCCCGGCCGCACCACCCTCTCCCGAGCCCTACAAGGGGATGCACATTCGTGCACCAGTGCTAACCAGGGCCCATACGGTCACAAGACAACCCTATGTCAGTCTCCACCCTTAACGAGATGACTAGTAATTGCTCGCTCGCTTGATCCCTAAAGCCAGTGACAGAAGTCAGCTGACCAGCCGATTGATGCATACGGGACCAATATGCACCTCCCGTATACCTGAAGCAGAGGCCAAAGTAGTGTGTTGGTTTCCCTCAACTACCAGGATCCCCCTTTCCAGGGACACGGGTCGCCACGCACGGCCAACATGTGGGTGGTTTACAATTCTCCATGAGTCGATATACAGGATGTATCGGCCCATGCAGAATTGCCCTCACCTCCGAAGAGGAAACCACAACAAGAGTGAAACAAAGAGGAAAGGAAGACCAGAGGAGTAAGAGGAAAAGGAAAGGAGAAAGATCACTCAGGTGCCCCGGGGTTGTGAAGCCCGTGAATACTTAAAGAAGGTATCCCCCTGGGGGTCAATTTTAGAGCGGATAATCGAACGGTAAATTTTCAGGAGAGAACTACGGTCTGCTCCCCAAGATGTGTTGGAAAGCACCTTGATTAAATTGAGAGAGTGCTCGCATTTTTTTCGTAGCTGCAAAACATGAGGCAAGAAAGTGAGTTTTTTGTCAAAATATAAGCCCAAAAAGCGGACATTGTCAACAATAGCAATTTGATAAGTTCCGATGAAAATTTCAGGATCCGGATGCAAATCCCTTCGTCTACAGAAATGCACACATGAGGTTTTGTCTTGGGAAATAATAAAGCCATTTTTGTTTGTCCATTGAATAATACGGTTGATAGTGATTTGTAGTTGTCTCTCGATAAAATGCATATCTTGTCCTTTACATAAAATATTAAAATCATCAACATATAGTGTACCTTGAACGCTTGGTGGCAACTGGTTCAAGATGTCATTAATCTTGATAGCAAAGAGGGTGACACTCAGAACACTGCCCTGTGGTACACCCTCTTCTTGTACATAGAAACTTGAAAGAAACCCCCCAATTCGAACTTGAAAAATTCGAACTGCGAGGAAGTTCTTAATAAAAATTGGTAGGTTACCTCTAAAGTTCAGATTAAAAAGATCACGTAGTATGCCATACCTCCAAGTTTTATCATAGGCTTTCATCATGTCAAAAAAGATAGTCACCAGATGATTGCGTTTTAAAAAAGCATTTCGAATATGAGTTTCTAAAAGAATGAGGTTATCAATAGTGGACCTACCACGACGAAATCCGCTTTGGAATGAAGCAAGAGAATTATTAGATTCCAAAACATGCACTAGGCGGCAATTAACCATTTTTTCTAAAAGTTTACAAAGGCTACTAGAGAGTGCGATTGGCCTGTAGTTGTTTGGGTCACTGGGATCTTTACCTGGTTTCGGGAATGGAATGACAATAGCTTTACACCAGGCTTTAGGAAAAGAATGTTCAATCCAGATTCTATTGTAAAAGATGAGAAGGTTATTGAGAGAGGTGGTAGAAAGATATTTTAGCATGGTATAAGTGATGCCATCGTGTCCTGGAGCTGATAAACGACTATTTTGCAGACATCGCAGAAGTTCAGGTTTTGTGAAAGGTAGATTATACTCATAGGAATGGCGAGAATTAAAATTTATGTTGGTAGATTCTGCTTGTCTTTTATATGATAAGAAAGGTTCTGGATAAGAGTCTGATTTAGAATTAGATGCCAGTGTATTTGCTATTGTTTCAGCAATATTTTGGGGTGATGCTATTGTTTGTCCATTGTAATTTAAGATAGAGATGCGGTTTTCTGAATACAATCCCATACAGTTTTTCACTTTCTTCCAAAGTTCTTTGCTTGATGTACTGGCGTTGATGTTGGAGATGTACTGAATCCAAGATTCACGTTAGCTTTGACGGCGCACTCTTCTAGCTTGAGCCTTTGCTTTTTTGAAAGCGAGATAGTTATTATTATTAGGGTAGCGTCGGAAAATGCCCCAAGCTTTCTGTTGCTTTTTCTTTGCTTTTCGGCATTCATCATTCCACCATGGTTTCCTGTGCCGCGGTATAGAATGTGATTTTGGAATACTAATATCTGCAGCATTGATAATACACTGAGTGATATTATCAAGTGCATCGTCAATGTCACCTGCTATTATATCACTTGTTATTTTAGCATTGTCTGTGAATGTTGACCAATTAGCTCTGTCATATACATAGCGTTTAAAACAATTATTAGAATCCATGTGAGGAGTAGTCAGCGAGATAAAAGTAGGGAAATGATCACTGCCATGAAGGTCATTAGAAACCCAGAAGTTCCAATAAGGATAAATGGATGGGGAGTAGATAGCGAGATCTATGGCATGAAAGGTGCGGGTAGGTTCGTGGAAGTAAGTATGATCACCGTTATTGAGTAGGCATAAGCCATTGTCAGAAATAAGTTTTTCTATAATATCACCACGATTATTATTATCAGAGTTACCCCACAGTTGACTGTGAGCGTTAAAATCACCAAGAATGACAAAAGGAATGGGTAGTTGGAGAATAAGATTATCCAGATGTGTAGACTGAATAGGCTGATTAGGTGGTAAGTAAATAGTACATATTATTATAAGTTTGTTTATATGGACACGGACTGCTACTGCTTGCAAGCCAGTATTTAAATTGATATGACTGTGAGGTAATTTATTAGAGATAAAAAGAGCCACTCCACCAGTAGCCCTATCAGAACCTAAAAAATCTTTTCTATAAGAAGTATAGGTGCGCAATTTTGCTTTGTCTTTTAATTTGAGGTGAGTTTCTTGTAAAGCTAAACATAAAGGTTGATTGTCATAAAGAATGTTACGGATTTCGTCATATTTATTATAAAAACCTCGACAGTTCCATGAAATATTAGTCATGAAAGAGGTGATTTTATAGAGTTAGTTAGGTACAAATTCTTCAAATACAGTGTTATCATCGGCATCCGAGTCATTACTATAGGACTCATCCATAGCCTCGTCCACATACTGTTGTAATTGTTTAGGATCCTTAATGTTTTTTATAGTTGAGCTGATGCCAGAATTTTGTTTCCCCTCCCCACAGTCTTCCGTTGTAGAGAGACTGGAGTTGAGGTTTTCTTTTTAGTCGTTTGTACTGGGGGGTTTTTTAGATTCTGTTTTCTGGGGATATTAGGTTTCTGTGGTATGGTGGTATTCGTGGTGGTATATTTGTTTTTGTTTGGGATTGAGATAACTTATTAGATAGAGCTGTTAATATCTGAAGATTCTTTATGTCATTTATTTTTGCTGGTTCAGAGGAAGGTGTGCTGGTCGATTGTGTTACGGTAAATTTATCGCGTGGATAAGAAACATCAGTTTTTGTAGCCATGTGTCTTACGGATGTTAATTGCTTCTTGAGTAAGCTGGAGTAAGTAATTCCGACAGATGGGGTTCTATTTTCAACAAGTTTACGGGCATCAGGATAGGACAAATTCTGAGTGATTTTTATGGTAACTATTTCTTTTTCACGGTTCCAGTTAGGGCACTTGCGGGAATATGCTGTATGATTTCCTTTACAATTAACGCAGCATTCGGATTTTTCACATGAGGTATTGTCATGGCCGACCTCTGCACAACGTGCACAGGTGAGAGATCCACGACAGTTAGTTTTAGTATGCCCGTAACGCTGGCATTTAAAACAGCGGTTAGGGTTTGGTATATAGGGTCTGACTTTACAGTTTAGATATCCTGCTTTAATTCTAGGTGGTAAAGTAGTGCTATTGAAGGTCAGAATAATATGTTTAGTGGGAATTATCTGCTCATTTTTACGGATGGTGATACGGCGTACATCTATGATATTTTGGTCTTTTAAATTTTCTAAAAGTTCGTCTTTGGTGGAATATAAAAGATCAGGTTCAGATATTACTCCGCGGCTTGTATTTAAAGTTCTATGTACTTGTACGGAAACAGAAAAGGTGCCTATTGTAGTGCAATTTGAGAGAAATTGTGATTGTTTTGTTGTAGAAACCTCAACCAGCAAATCGCCAGATTGTAATTTTTTCAGAGAATGACCATCTCCCAAAACAGACTGGAAAGTTTTTGCTATCAGAAATGGGGAAGTTTTCTTAAACGAGCAATCAGCAGACATGCTACAGGCTCAGCAAGAAAAAAGCTGAACTTCCACGGCCTCACAGACTTTTGGCGAAATCTGCGTTTTTCTGCAATTTTTTAACGAAATTAGCGTTTTTTGCGACCAATTGACGAAAATTGCACTTTTTCTCCCACAGCCTTTTTAATGAAGTTTGCATTTCTCCAAAATCCTTTAGCGAAATTCGCGCTTTTCCGTCAAAATTTGCGAATTTTCCGCGATCTTACGTCAAAATTTGCATATTTTCCGCTATCTTTCGTCAACATATGCATATTTTCCGCGATCTTTCGTAAAATATGCGTATTTTGCGCGATCTTTCGTCAAAATTTGCGTATTTTCCGCGATTTTTCATTAAAATTTGCGTATTTTCCGCGATCTTTCGTCAAAATTTGCGTATTTTTCGTGATCTTTCGTCAAAATTTATGTTTTCTGCGATCTTTTGTCAACATATGTGTATTTTCTGCGATCTTTCGTTAAAATTTCCGTATTTTCTTCGAACTTTCGTCAAAATTTGCGTATTTTCCGCGAAATTGCGTCAAAATTTGCGTATTTCCCGCGAGTAGTTGCTCGATCACTTGATCCCTAAAGCCAGTGACAAAAGCCAGCTGACCAGCCGATTGATGCATACGGGACCAAATGCACCTCCCGTCTACCTGAAGCAGAGGCCAAAGCAGTGTGTTGGTTTCCCTCAACTGCCAGGATCCCCCTTTCCAGGGACACGGGTCGCCACGCACGGCCAACACGTGGGTGGTTTACAATTCTCCATGAGTCGATATACAGGATGTATCGGCTCATGCAGAAATGCCCTCACCTCCGAAGAGGAAACCACAAGGAGAGTGAAACAAAGGGGAAAGGAAGACCAGAGGAGTAAGAGGAAAAGGAAAGGAGAAAGATCACTCAGGTGCCCCGGGGTTGTGAAGCCCGTGAATACCTAAAGAAGGTATCCCCCTGGGGGCTGGAGCTGTTTCGGATCTTTAATGTTTCTTATGATTGAGCTGATGCCAGAATTTCGCTTCCCCTTACCAGCAGTCTTCCATTGTGGAGAGACTGGAGTTGAGGTTTTCTTTTTAAAAATTTGTATAGGCGGTTTTTTTAAATTATGTTTTCTGGGAGCATCAGGTTTCTGTGGAATATTGGTATTCATGGCAGGTTTTGTCTTAGTTTGGGGTTGAGATGACTTATTGGATAGAGCTGTCGGTTTCTGTTGTTTCTTCTCTATGTCAATTTTTACCGGTTCAGAGGATGGGGTGTTGGTCGATTCTTTACCATGAGTACTGGTTGATTGTGTTACAGTTGATTTACTGGATGGAAATTGGGAATCAGTTTGTGTACTTATGTGTCTTACGGCTGTTGATTGCTTCTTGAGTAAGCTAGAGTAGGTTATTCCGACAGATGGGGTTCTATTTTCAACTAGTTTACGGGCATCAGGATAAGACAAATTTTGAATAATTTTTATAGTAATTATTTCCTTTTCACGGTTCCAGTTAGGGCACTTGCGGGAATATGCTGTATTATCGCCATTACAGTTTGCACAACGTACAGAATTTTCACATGTTTTATTGTCGTGACCGACTTCCGCGCAACGTGCGCAGGTAAGAGAGCCACGACATTGGCCATTGGTATTAGTTGGTTGGTTGTATGGGATTTAATGGCACAAAATCCCTTTAGGGACATGCTGCGCCAAACAAAGACTAAAAAAGCAAAAGTATAAAATATCTGGATGGGTTATCCCATCCAGATATAATCAGGTAAAGACAGTAAAAATTATTTGCATAAAATTAGGATATGGAATAAAAAGTATATAAATAGAAAGTGTAATCTAAGAACCCAGAGTATAAAATGAAAAGTAATAAGCAATATAAAATCATATTTCAAAATAAAATCCTGCGTTTTTTAAAAAAGCAAAGAGTGCCCCATGAGGTGTTTCCCCAATGAGGTTTGTCAGAATAGGCGATGAAGTATTAAAGTAAGTCCTGTACAAGTGCCGGAGGCCCGGACAGTCAGTTAGAATATGATGGATAGTCAAGTGATCAAAATAGCAGTGTGGACACATGGGTGCATCCTCTCTAAGTAGCAGATGTTTGTGAGTAATCCTGGAATGTCCGATTCTAAGACGAGTCAGAAGAACGTCAATTTTCCTAGGGTAATAAGTGGGCCAAACTATAATTGTGGGTTTAATATGATGTAGTTTATTATTTATTTCAGAGTTCCAACTTTCTTGCCATTTATTGTAGATATAACTATTGATGCTATGTTTAATGTCAGTTAAAGGAATCCGATGATATAAAATATTGCGAGCCTGTTTTGCTGCCTTGTCTGCTATCTCATTACCATGAATACCCATGTGTCCGGGCACCCAACAGAATAGCATATTATATTCGTCCCTGATAAGTTGTTTAAAACGACTCAAAATAGAATAAATAATGGGATGGTATGTAGTGGAGTTAATTGCATCTATAGAACTTTTAGAGTCTGTATAAATGATAAAAGAGGTACAATGATGATGATGTGATATAAAGGATATAGCTTTATCTATTGCGATTAATTCGGCGGTAAACACAGAGACAGATGAGTGTAGTCGATAACTAAATACATTATCACCAAAAACAATTCCACAGCCAACAACATCTCCACATTTAGATCCATCTGTATATATATCTTTAAAATTTTTGTACTGTGCCCGATGATCTGCAAAAAGCTGTTGAAATACAACAGGAGCCAAACTATTTTTGTCAAAAGTATTAAAAGGATGAAGGGAGATGATATTATGAGAGTCCCAAGGGGGGAAAAGGTGCTTTGAACATGGATATGTTTCAATGTTGCTAAGAAAGCTATTGTCAATAATCTGTCTCATTCTAATACCAAAATGTGGAATGCATGAAGGGCGGTGCTGATAAAGAAGTTCATTGTCAGTATCTAGTAAATAGGAATGTAAAGGATGATTGAGATGTGAAAGGATTCGATAGTATAAATCGAGGGAAAGCCTTTCACGGGTGTGATGTAGTGCAGGTTCGTTACATTCAACATAGAGGCTAAGCACAGGGGAAGTACGGAATGCACCAGAACAAATACGAAGTGCACTGTGGTGCACAGTGTCCAATTTTTTAAGAACAGATTTACATGAGGAACCATAGACCTGGCAGGCATAGTCAATTTTGGAACGAATCGTAGACCGATATATTTTAAGGAGTGAACCACGATCCGCTCCCCAAAAAGTATTCAAGAGCACCTTGACTAGATTAAGCGAGCGTTCGCACTTTTTACGTAATTGTAGCACATGTGGCAAGAAAGTAAGCTTACTGTCAAAATATAATCCTAAAAAGCGAACAGAGTCAACAACAGAAATTTGTGATGCTTCAATAAAAATTTCAGGATCTGGATGCAGATCCCTTCGTCTACAAAAATGCACACAAGAAGATTTGTCCTGAGAAATAATAAAACCATTACTGTTTGTCCAATGGATAATACGGTTGATAGCAATTTGTAGTTGTCGTTCGATAAAGCGCATATCTTGTCCTTTACAAAATATTTTAACGTCGTCTACATATAAAGTACCATGCACATATGGTGGCAATTGGTTAAGTATATCGTTAATTTTGATAGCAAAAAGAGTCACACTCAGGACACTGCCCTGATGTACTCCTTCGTCTTGAGTATAAAAGTCACACAAAACCCCACCAATCCGAACTTGAAACAGACGGATGGCAAGGAAGTTCTTAATAAAAATCGAGAGGTTTCCGCGAAAGTTATAATTAAAAAGATCATAAAGAATACCATACCTCCAAGTCTTATCATATGCTTTCATCATGTCAAAAAAAACTGCAACCAGATGGTTACGTTTTAAAAAAGCATTCCGTATAGGAGTTTCTAAAAGAATGAGGTTATCAGTAGTAGACCTACCACGTCGGAAACCACTTTGAAAGGCAGCAAGACAATTTTTTTCTTCAAGAACATGTACTAGTCGGCAGTTAATCATTTTTTCAAAAAGTTTGCAGAGACTACTAGTGAGTGCGATTGGTCTGTAATTATTTGGATCACTGGGGTCCTTCCCAGGTTTAGGAAAGGGGATAACAATGGCTTTACACCAGGCTTTAGGAAATGTGTGTTCTGTCCAAATTCTGTTGTAGTAAGCAAGAAGGTTATTAAGAGAGGTAGTGCTGAGATGTTTTAGCATGGTATATGTAATGCCATCGTGACCTAGAGCTGAGTTGCGGCTTTTTTGTAAACATTTTAAAAGTTCTGAGGTAGTAAAATGGAGATTATAATCATAAGAGGAGGAGTATTAAAATTAATGCGGGTAGTTTCCATCCGTCTTTTGTATGATAGAAAGGGTTCTGGGTAAGAGTCAGAACTGGACTTAGAAGCGAGTGTATTAGCTATTGTTTCCGCTATATTGTTGGGTGAAGCTATAGTTTGACCATTATGTTTTAATATAGAGACATTATTTTCAGAGTAGAGACCCATACAATTTTTAACTTTTTTCCAAAGGGTTTTACTTGAAGTGTTATTGTCAATGCTAGATACATAGTTGATCCAGGATTCACGTTGGCTTTTGCGTCGCACTCTCCTAGCGTCAGCCTTTGCTTTTTTGAAAGCAATATAATTATCATCATTGGGGTACCTCCGAAAAATACCCCAAGCTCTTTGTTGTCTTTTTTTCGCTTGTTGGCAGTCATCATTCCACCAAGGCTTTCTGTGCCGCGTTGTAGAGGATGTTCTGGGAATGCTGATATTCGCAGCACTGATAATAGAATGGATAATATTATCAAGTGCATTGTCAGTGTGACCTTTAATCATATCACTTGTGATTTTGGCAAGGTCGGTAAAAGTTTGCCAATTGGCTCTGTCATATATATAATGGTTTGAACAGTTATTTGAATTTCTATTAGGAGTAGTCTGTGTAATAAAGGTGGGAAAATGGTCACTGCCGTGAAGATCATCGGAAACCCAGAAGTTCCAATATGGATAAATAGATGGTGAGCAGATAGTAAGGTCTATTGCATGAAATGTGCGGGATGGCTCATGAAAATAAGTGTGATCTCCATTATTCAGCAGGCATAAGCCATTGTCTGATATAATTTTCTCAATCATATCTCCACGTTGATTAGTGTCATGATTACCCCACAGTTGACTGTGGGCATTAAAGTCTCCCACAATGATGTAAGGAGTGGGTAGTTGCAGAAGGAGATTGTCAAGATTTGCTGCCTGAATAGATGTATTGGGTGGTAGGTAAATAGAGCAGATGGTAATAAGCCTGTTTATATGAGCACTGATTGCAATGGCTTGCAAGTTGGTATTTAAGTTAATTTGTGAATGGGGTAGATTGCGAGAAATAAAGAGGGCCACCCCACCAGTGGCCCTGTCACTACCTGTAAAGTCTTTCCTGTAGGTTGCATAGTTGCGTAATTTCGCTTTGTCATTAGGTTTTAGATGGGTTTCCTGGAGAGCAAGGCAGAGTGGTTGATGGTCAGAGAGAATATTACGGATTTCGTCACGTTTATTATGATAACCACGGCAGTTCCACGAGATGATATTAGACATAAAAAGAGTGTCAGATATGTATATCTATGTCATTTTGTTCAGAGGTAGTAGACATGCTACTATCCTCATCGTCCAATACTTCATCCCTTTCAGGATGAAGTTTTAAGGCATCATCATCCATACTTGTTTCTTCTTTTTCATTCTGTTGTTGATGGGTTTGATTTCTAGTTGTTTTATTTTTTTTCTTTTTGGATGGGTTTTCAGTAGATGCAGCTGATTTAATACGTAGGGTATGTTTTCAATATCAGATCTAAGATTTGACTTTAGAGATGGTGTTTTAGTTATATTTTGAGAACTTTTGTTTTTGAGTGGGGGTTTAGGAGAAAGAGATTGCAGTGATTTTGATGTATTTTGTGGCATTTTAGGAGGAGCAGGATTTACATATCCAGAAGAGGGAAACTGAGTCGATTTAGTAGTTGTATCAGAAAGGCTGTTTTCTCTTTGTTTTCTTTTGGAATTATTTTCAGTAGGGAAATCGGTTTGAGTTGAAGTAGTTTGATATGTTTTCTGGACTGTTTTAGATAAAGCGGCTGCGTATGAAACTCCAACTTTTGGTGTCCTGGATTCAACTATTTTCCTGGCTTCGGGATATGGTATATTATCTTTAGTGCGTATTGTTTGTATTTCTTTTTCGATTTTCCATTTTTCGCAGGATTTTGAATATGATGGATGGTCTTTTTTACAGTTAACACAGCGTGGGGTAGCATTACATTGAGTACTATCGTGGTCGGGATCACTGCACCGACCACAGACAAGTTTACCTCGGCAATTGGTTTTTGAGTGCCCAAAGCGTTGGCATTTGAAGCAACGCAGTGGATTTGGGATAAAAGGTCTTACAGAGCATGAGAGATACCCAGCTTTTATATATTTGGGAAGGTTTGGTGAGTTGAAAGTAAGAATTATGTGTTTAGTTGGAATCTGAATTCGACTGGTTGGTATTTTTTCGTCTGTACGGTAGATTTTTATTCGCCTAGCTTCTATGACATTCTGCTCTTTCAAATTTTCTACTATTTCCTCATCAGCAACATGCAAAATATCTGATTCAGATATTACCCCACGAGATGTGTTCAAGGTACTATGGAGACTTATTGAGACAGGGATATTTGCAAAATGTGTACATTTCTTTAAATTTAGAGCTTGAGTGCTATTGTATACCTCAATTAATAGTTCACCAGATCGTATTTTTTTTATTGTTTTTGGCTCACCAATCAATCCTTGAATGGATTTGTGAATCAAAAATGGGGATGTTTTGTCAAATGTGCCTTCTTGTCTTTTGACAACAAAAAATCTTTCGGAACATGAATCATCTGATCTATCGGCCCAAGAATTGATTTGGCCGTCATTTAAGTCTACTGGCAGGCTTGAGCTTAAAGCAATGAGGGGTTGTGGGGCTACCACATTGCATGTCTTATTTCCTTGATTTGTCGCCATATTAGATAGAGAATTTATAAAACGCAAGGCATCGGGCCTGGTCACCGACCCCCCTTCTTACCGTTACGTCTGGTGCAGGTCTCAAAAGGGCGAAAACTATTTTCAACAGACCCCCACGTTTTTCGAACATTGGGTTAAACTCGATAGCATCTCCGAAGCTCCGGTTCTTTTCCAAGGGAAATGGGTAGCCGTAGGTAAGCCTTTACAGCTCTGTCCAACCTACAGCCGGCCCTTACATCGAAAGGCACCAGTCTTCTGGTGTTACTCCTAACAATCACCATGCAAGCATGGCGCCCCCCGTACTTGGAACCAGAGCTCAGAGATGCCCTGCACCCTGGGACTTGATATCAACCTAAAAAGGAAGAAACAAGTCGATGAGGTTAAAAGAAACCTCAACACCCAGGGTGTCTCACGTGTATAAAAAAAACCACTATTGTATAAAAAGTAATTTAAGAGGGAGCTTAAAAAATGGTGTTTTTTTTGTCTTTAAACATTTAAAATTTTTTTTTCTTTTTTTTTTTCTTTTTTTCAAAACAAAAGAATGATAACAAAGTTAGTATAACAAAGAACAATGAAAACAAAATAATTAGTATAAATATCAAACATGAACAAGAACAAAGAGGGATAACAAACTGAAAAGAGAAGATTAAAAAGTGTGAAACAAAGAAAAAAGGATAGACAACTAAAAAAGAGAAGAAAAAAGGAAAGGAGAAAGATCGCTCGGGAACCCGGGATCGCGAAACCCGCAAATACCTAAAGAAGGTATTCCCCTGGGGGAGCCATTGGTATTAGTATGGCCATAACGCTGGCATTTGAAAACATCTGATAGGGTTTGGTATGTATGGTCGAACTGGACAGCTTAGATAGCCAGCTTTAATTCTAGCTGGTAAATTGGGACTATTGAAAGTTAAAATAATATGTTTAGTAGGTAGTATTTCTTCATTGCGACGGATAGTGATACGACGTACATCTATGACATTTTGGTCTTTTAAATTTTCTAAAAGTTCAGTTTTAGTGGAGAATAACAGATCAGGTTCAGATATAACACCACGACTTGAATTTAGAGTTTTATGTATTTGTACAGAAACGGAAAAGGTGCCTATTGTAGAGCAATTAGAAAGAATTTGTGACTGTTTAGCTGTAGAAACCTCAACCAGTAGATCCCCAGATTGCAGCTTTTTGATAGAATGGCCATCCCCCGGCACTGACTGGAACGTTTTTGCAACGAGAAATGGTGAAGTCTTTTTAAATGAATTATCAGATAGGCTATCTGTACGTTTAATGATGAAAAAACGAGTGAATGATAGAGTCTGTGCAGTTTGTTGCTCTCCACTAGGGAGAGAAGTAGAAGGAAAAGAAATGATTCCATCCATAATTAAAGATAAGATTCAGACCCCGGCCGCCCCACCCTCTCTCGAGCCCTACAAGGGGATGCACATTCGTGCACCAGTGCTAACCAGGGCCCATACGGTCACAAGACAACCCTATGTCAGTCTCCACCCTTAACGAGATGACTAGTAGTTGCTCGATCACTTGATCCCTAGAGCCAGTGACGAAAGTCAGCTGACCAGCCGATTGATGCATACGGGACCAAATGCACCTCCCGTCTACCTGAAGCAGAGGCCAAAGTAGTGTGTTGGTTTCCCTCAACTACCAGGATCCCCCTTTCCAGGGACACGGGTCGCCACGCACGGCCAACACGTGGGTGGTTTACAATTTTCTATAAATCGATATGCAGGATGACATCGGTTCATACAGAATTGCCCTCACCTCCGAAGAGGAAACCACAACGAGAGTGAAACAAAGAGGAAAGGAAGACCAGAGGAGTAAGAGGAAAAAGTAAGGAGAAAGATCACTCAGGTGCCCCGGGTTTGTGAAGCCCGTGAATACCTAAAGAAGGTATCCCCCTGGGGGGAAAATTGAATGTGTAGGACATATTCAAAAAAGAATGGGCACACGACTCCGAAGAAGAAAGGCTGAGCTAAAAGGCAAAAAACTGAGCGATGGAAAAGTGATCTCTGGAAAAGGTCGTCTTACTGATGACGTTATTGACAAACTCACAGTATATTATTTAAATGCAATTTGAGGTAACAATATGTCAGTGAAAGACATGCAAAAAGCCTTCTGGGCCATATTTTACCACAAAAGGTCTACCGATAAAGAACCTCTGCATGACTTTTGCCCCCAGGGTGAAAATTCGTGGTGTCCTTATCAAAAGGCAAAAGTTTCTGAAGATGTTTACCGCCATTCAAACACTATTCCAGCTGCTGTTCTGGACAGCATAAAAGACATATTTAAAGACTTGTCCATGTCAAGTTTGTTAAAAAAATGTGTTGGGGGGCATACTCAAAATGCAAATGAGAGCCTAAATGCTCTCATATGGAAGTTTTGTCCTAAGACATCTGGCTCGGGGAAAAAAATTGTTCAGATTGCAATAAATGAAGCAGTCATGTGTTTTAATGAAGGGCAGTGTGGACGTATTAATGTTATGAGGGAAATGGGCTTGCAAATTGGCAAAAATTGTACGTTGTATGCTAGTGAAGCTGATGAAAAGCGAATTGATGCAGCTGAAAAGAGGGCATTAGCGTGTACACTTGAAGCCCGCAGAGCCAAAAGAAGGGCAAAAAAAGCTGCGGATGAGGCTCTGAAACTTCAAGAAGGATGCGTTTATGCCGCTGGTGGATTTTAGCATAGTAAGCAATCAAGCCGTTTTACTCAAAACTATATTTTTAGCATTGCCCGTAATCTTTTTTATTTATTTATTTTTACTTATTTATTTATTTATTTTTTGCTAAATTTAATGAATATGGTACATGCATATTATCCAGGCCAGGTCAGCTAGAACCGAGCCAATTATACTAATTACAGTAACCCTCATTTATTTTTTTCAACTGTCAATGGTAAACAAGATTGGCATTTGACAATCATTTTTGGCGATAAATATCCTAGCCCGGATAATACGTAAGTATAATGAATATTATAAAGCCATTAATTATGCAAATGAATTTAAATATACTTTAAAATTTTGCTTCAGTGTAAGATATAGCAATATAAGTGCAATATTAAATATATATATGCAGTATAATTTTTAAAATCTTGCGTTTCAAAATGCATATTTAAAAATTCCTATTTTTGTCGTTAGCGCCATAAAATGTCAATTTTGTCGTTAAAATTTAAATAATTAATATTGCTAAATATATATATTTAAATGTTTTTCTTCTTAAACCATAAGTATTTATGAAAGTATAGAAAATATTGTTTTATTACATTAATTGGTTTTGAAACTACAGAGTTTTTAGTAGTGGTCAAATTATTGTCACTTTCCGGTTGCTCCGAAAGCGATCACTAGTGTGTACACTTAAAGCTTGTAGAGCCAAAAGAATGACCAAAAAAGCTGCGGCTGAGGTTCTTCAACTTAAAGAAGGATGTGTTTATACCCCTTCTGAATTTTAGCATCATAAACAATCTTCATTCTTATAAAACTTGCAGTTAATTTATAAAATTAACTTTGAAGACGTTTTTCTCAAAACTGTATTTTTTGGCATTGCGTGCGCTCTCATTTAAAAACTAATTATCGTAGAGTCATGAAATTTTGCATTTTACTAATTTTCATGCGTATATTTAAGCTGAACCTCAATTTAGCCAGATTTTTGTCATAGAAAAATTTTTATTGAATAAATAAGTGTAATTTTTTTGCTAAATTTTATAACTATGATTATTGAAGCCATTAATTATGCAAATGAATTTAAATATACTTTTAAATTGAGGTTCAGAGTAAAATATACTAGTATAAGTAAATGTTGCTGCAATATTAAATATATATCTGCAATAGAATTTTTAAAATCTTGCGCGCAAGATGCATATTTAAAAATTCAGATTTTTAAAATGTCAATTTTGTCATTAAAATTTAACTAATTAATATTGTTAAATATATATAATTGAATGCTTTTTTTTAAACAAAAGTATTTATGAAAGTATAAAAAAAAAAATTGTTGTATTCCATTAATTGGTTTTGAAATTACAGAGTTTTTCGTAATTGTCAAATTATTGTCATTTTCCGGTTGCTCAACGTGATCTCCCCCCTTAATTCCACATTATATGCACTGCATAATGCTTGGTGCAACTCACTAACTCATGTCTTTTAGTAGAGAATTCTGGGTCTCTTTATTCTTTGAATGCCTAGGACATTCGAAGACTAGACATGCATATACAGGATCTGAAGTTCCCGCATGAAGCCACCCGTAAACTGCACATCTCCAAGGATATATTTCCTTCTGGAAAGCTTCTGAATGGCAAATTTTCTTGTTAACGTCATCAGCACTTCTAAAAAACATTTTGAATCGTTACGTATATAAACATTGGCTTCTCTTTATTCATGGCATAACATTATCCTTCGGCAGAAATATTACAGCAGATGATATTACAAAAGTAGACAACTCTTTAAAATGATTTGTTTCAGGTGTTAAAGACATCTATAAAATATCAGAGTAATCATGCAACATTCATTTGTTGCATCTGCCTAGTATTGTAAGGACTTGGGATCCTCTATGGGGAAATTCATGTTTTAAATTTGAAGATGCTATTGGCAATTGAAAATGCTGCATCATGGTACAAAATCAATACCTATGCAGATTACTTCAACTTATGCTACTTCAACTACTATGCTACTATGCAACTATGCTACTTCATGCTACTTCAACTTATGTTAAATCTTTACTTGAAGTTCTGTCAACTAAACAAGAGATAAGAAGTGATCAGATTTTAAAATCTCTTGAGGAGATGACAACAAATCATGCTGTAACAATAAAAGCTACTGCCATGAATGAATGCATCTTATATGGCAAATCGAAACATTGTAGTTTGCTCAGAACACAAGAAAGAGCAGTTAAAAAGCTATTGGACGATGAATTAATACTGTTCAGTTTTATAAAAGAATGATCAACTCAGGCCATATTTTTAGTTGTAAAACTTATTCTTCTAAACTTGTTCATGGTGATTATGATGTATCATTATCCAACAAGAAATATGCTGAAAGCCATCATATTGTAGTTTTAAATGCCGACATATATTTTCTAGAGGAGGACATTCCTGTGACTAAGTTTTTGATATGTTCTCCTCATGTTGGATGGGGTATCCCATCCAGATATAGTCAAGCAAATAGGTTTAGAAAAATAAAATATTTAAAATACTACAATAGAGCTCATTCGAATGTCATTAAAGGGTATCCAAATTAAGATAGAGAAAAGATTATATATGAAAATAAAAATCTGCATGTTTTAAAAAGTTAAAGAGTGCCCAATGAGGTGTTTTCCCAGTGAGGTTTGTCAAGATTGGTGATGATGAGTTAAAATACATTCTGTACATGACCTATAGCAATTTAAATTTCGTCCAAAAACAGGCAGAACTGTTAGGATCTCATTTAAATAACTAAATAAATAAAATTCATGGATGATAAAATATTGTGTGGCATGAGGAATTGTGTAATAATAACTGATATAAAAAGTGTTTTTATATCAGTTATACCCCCACCTAAATGTAAGAAACAACAAGTGCAATGTGGGTTATGTAATTCCATTTTTGATTACAAGAGCACATAATAAAGAGACACAGAGATTTAAAAAAAAGTCCAACAGCATCACCAGCAAGGCTACGCATCCAGGTAAGTAATTGAGAAAGGCGCTGATCACCTAATTTTTACCCTTGCAGCAATGTTCTAATTTTGTAGGCTTGACTTTCGGAATGCAATTCGACTAAATGAGATTTCAGTGTCACATATTTATCATTTTCAGGTGGCTGTAAAGTTATTTTTCTCACAGAATTTAATATGTTTGAATCCACAGCTGAAACCACGTGATTGATTAAATTTAGTCTCATCCGTAGTAACACCGGCAAGAGAAAATTGCGCTTCCAGCCGAACAACCCCCCCCCCCCCCCCCACACACAGGGTTACTTTCTTTAGGTATTCACAACCCCAGGCACTTAAATGATCTTTCTCCTTTCCTTTTCCTCTTACTCCTCTGGTCTTCCTTTCCTCTTTGTTTCACTCTCGTTGTGGTTTCCTCTTCGGAGGTGAGGGCAATTCCGCATGGGTTAATATCATCCTGGGTGTCCACTCATGGGGAATTGTAAACCACCCACCTGTTGGCCGTGCATGGCACCCGTGTCCTTGGAAAGGGGGATCCTGACAGTTGAGGTATACCAACACACTGCTTTGGCCTCTGATTCAGGGAGACAGGAAGCATATCGGTCCCATATGCATCAATTGGTCGGTCAGCTGACTTTTGTCACTGGCTAAGGGATCAAGTGATCGAGCAACTACTAGTCACCTTGTTAAGGGTGGAGACTGACATAGGGTTCTCTTATGACCATATGGGACCTGGTTAGCACTGTTGCACGAATGTGCATCTTCTTGTTGGGCTCGATAGTGGGTGGTGCGGCCTTGGTCTGAATTATATTTTTATTATGGATGGAAAAACTTAATTTCCTTTTCTCTCTCTAGTGGAGAGCAACAAAGTGTACAAACGCCTTCTTTCACTTGCTTTTTTATGGTTAAACATACTGATAGCCACTCTCGATTGCTCCTTTAAAAAGAATGAAACTTTCCCGAAATGATCGATTGGTATTATGGTCATCATACACTGAAACAGTTTATAAAATCTAAACCTATTAGATTTGTGTATAAACTCTGAGCTTTGTGTGACAATAATGGTTATTATTATACTTTTACACTGTATTGTGGAAAAGAATCAAATTCTTCTGAATCTGACAAGCTATCTTTAGATACAAAAGTAGCGTTAAATTTGTTATCTATTGTTCAAAATCCATGTGTTTATTTTAATAACTTCTTCATTAGCCATATGTTACGAAAAAAAACTGAAAGAAATGCAATTCAGAGCTAGTAGAAAATACGAGAAAATTGTACTGAAAAATACCCTATAATGGATGATAAAAAAATGAGTGAAAAAGAGAGAGGGTTTTTCAATAGTAAATTTGACAAAACAAATGAAATTTTTGTTGCTATGTGGAAGGACAATAAGTGTTTTCCTTCAGCCACTAATTTTGATACAATATACAAAGATGGAGTATAGAAAAAAAAAAATAAGAAAGGGTGAATGTGAATCAGCCTCATGCTATAAGTTCCTATATCTCATTCATGAGGGTTATCAACCTGCATGATTGGCTTCTTGAGAAACATCCTACAGCTTATATGAGGAAAGAACAGGTATTTTTACCTTTTACTAGGCTAATAGAAATGACTGTAGTAAATAACTGTGCCATTTATAAAAAGATTCATGGTTCCAAGTCGGTCACAATGAAAGATTTGAGAAGGTATATTGCATTAACTTATTTAAAAAAAGGAGCTGATTCAAAAGTAATTCTGGGAAGGCCAGTACTAAGGCAAATAACATTCAGATCCAATGTGCTTTCAGACATACACTCTGTAAAAAAAGTAGAAGGACACTCGAATTTTTTAATTAACTTAATTGTGATTTATATTTACGGTCTGATTTTTTTAAGGGCATAATTTTATATACATTCTTTTGTTGTGAAATGAAAAATTAATTGCTAACACAATTAATTTATAGAAAAATGAACTTATCTAAAAATTTCACTGTAAAAAATGTAGAAGGACAGCTGTGGAAAATTGAATTTTTTGGACCCTTCTGCTATAGATAATGTAAGTAAGCATTATTATTTTATTGTTTTCATCAAAGAAAAAAATATATCTCCATTTTTAGGTTGATTTTTTTTGTTTGTTTGTTTTTTTAGAATGCCGAAAGGAATACCTTTAAATAATTTTCAAAAAGGTTAAGCCATAGCATTTAGAAAAGAGGGTTGGTTGGTTGTATAGGGTTTAGTGGCACAAAATCCCTTGAGGGACATGCTGCGCCAAAACAACGACAAAAAAAAAAACAAAATCTAAGAGGAACAAGATCAGGATGTCTGGTTGGGGCACCCAATCCAGATATAGTGTAAAAAAATTTTAATTTAAAATAATATTACAGCATAAAATAAAAGGTAAAGTTAAAACAGTAAGAATACTCATTTGGATAGGGTTCCTATCCAAATGTCGTTAACACTTCAAAGTCACAGAAACAAGGTTGAAGTCATAGGAACAGAAATAGCGATAAAAAAGTTCATATTTCAAAATAAAATCCTGCATGTTTTAAAAAAGCAAAAAGTGCCCCATGAGGTATTTCCCCAATGAGGTTTGTCAAAATAGGTGATGATGAGTTAAAATATTTTCTATACAAGTGCCGGAGGCCCGGACAGTCAGTTAAAAGATGATGGATAGTTAGGCAATCAAAATGACAATGAGGACATATGGGTGCATCATCCCTAAATAACAAATGCTTATGAGTGATCCTAGAATGTCCAATTCTCAGACGGGTCAGAAGAACATCTGTTTTTCTTGGAAAGTTAGGAGGCCAGGTTATGATCGTTGGTTTGATGTGGTGCAGTTTATTATTGTATTCTAAATTCCAATTTTCCTGCCATTTATTATGAATACTGTTTTATAATTAGTTTAACGTCTGAGAGTGGAATCTTATGATTTAAAGGGCTAAGGGCAAGTTTTGCTGCCTTGTCCGCTTTTTCATTTCCAAAGATACCCACGTGTCCAGGTACCCAGCAAAATAAGATACTATAACCTCGATTTGTCAAATTATTATAAAGTTCCAAGATTGCTGAAACATAAGGATGTTTATTAGATGATTTTATTGCGTCAATAGCACTATTTGAGTCTGTATAAATGATGAATGAAGTCTTATGATGGTGAGATATGTGCAACATGGCTCTCTCGATCGCAATCAACTCGGCAGTAAATACCGAAGTTGAAGGATGAAGCCGGTAGCTGAAACTGGTGTTATCAAAGAAAACACCACATCCAACAACACTACTACTCTTAGAACCATCAGTGTAAATATCTGTATGATTTCTGAAACTGGAACGATGTGCAGCAAACAAATTTTAAAAGATAACAGGTGCAAGATTCTTTTTGTCATACCCTTTAAAGGGATGGAGGGTGGTAATGCTAGAAATTATCCAAGGAGGGAACTTGTGTAATGAACATGAGCTTACCTCAATATTGTTTAAATGGCTATTTCTAACAGTGCTCCTTATTCTGACACCAAATGAAGGGATGCAAGATGGACGATGTTGATAAAGAATATCATTGTCAGAATTTAAAATATACGCATGAAGTGGATGGCCATGATGTGAAAGAATACGATAGTACAGGTCCAATGAAAACTTTTCGCGAATATGGTGTAGTGCTGGTTCATTGCACTCAACATATAGGCTTAAAACTGGAGATGTACGAAATGCACCAGAACAAAAGCGGAGTGCACTATGGTGCACAGTGTCTAATTTTTTAAGAACAGAATTACGTGCAGAACCATAGATCTGACAGGCATAGTCAATTTTTGAGCGGATTATGGATCGATATATTTTCAGGAGAGAGGTACGGTCTGCTCCCCAAGATGTGTTTGAGAGTACCCTTTTTGTGTAACTGCAAAACATGAGGCAGGAAAGTGAGTTTTTTGTCAAAATGAAGGCCCAAAAAGCGGACACTGTCAACAATAGCTATTTGATAAGTTCCAATAAAAATCTCAGGATCAGGATGCAGATCCCTGCGTCTACAGAAGTGCACACAACAGGTTTTGTCTTGGGATATAATAAAGCCATTTCTGCTTGTTCATTGGATAATACGGTTGATAGCAATTTGTAATTGTCTCTCGATAAAACGCATATCTTGTTTTTTACATGAAATTTTAAAATCTTCAACATAAAGTGTACCCTGAACACTTGGGGGCAATTGGTTCAGAATGTCATTAATCTTGATAGCGAAGAGGGTGACACTCAGGACACTGCCCTGTGGTACACCCTCTTCTTGTACATAAAAGCTGGAGAGAATCCCCCCAATTCGAACTTGAAATATTCGAACCGCAAGGAAATTCTTAATAAAAATGGGTAGATTACCACGAAAGTCCAAGTTAAAAAGATCACGAAGGATGCCATACCTCCAGGTTTTATCATAAGCTTTCATCATATCGAAAAATACTGTCACCAGATGGTTGCGTTTTAGAAAAGCAGTTCGTATATGAGTTTCTAAAAGAATGAGGTAATCAATAGTAGATCTACCCTGACGAAATCCGCTTTGAAATGCAGCAAGGCAATTATTTGATTCAAGAACATGAACCAGGCGGCAATTAACCATTTTTTCCAAGAGTTTACAAATGCTGCTAGAGAGAGCGATAGGCCTGTAGTTATTTGAGTCACTGGAATCTTTACCTGGTTTCCGGAAAGGAATGATAATAGCTTTACTCCAAGCATTAGGGAAAGTATGCTCAGTCCAGATTCTATTGTAGAAAGTTAGTAAATTATTGAGAGAAGTAGTAGAAAGGTATTTTATCATGGTGTAAGTAATGCCATCGTGTCCTGGAGCAGATAAACGGCTATTTTGCAAACATCTTAAAAGCTCTGGTTTAGTGAATGGTAAATTATAGTCATACGACTGTTGTGAATTAAAATTTATGCTGGTAGATTCCATTTGTCTTTTGTAAGATAAGGGTTCAGGGTATGAGTCTGAGTTAGAGTTGGATGCCAGTGTACTCGCTATTGTTTCAGCAATATTTTTAGGAGATGCTATAGTTTGTCCATTTGTATTTAGGATTGGGATATGGTTTTCTGTATACAGTCCCATACAGTTTTTCACTTTTTTCCAAAGCACTTTACTTGATGTATTGGAGTCAATTTTGGAGACATATTGCATCCAGGATTCACGCTGGCTCTTACGTCGCACCCTTCTAGCATCCGCCCTAGCTTTTTTGAAAGCAATATAATTATTGTTGGTAGGGTAACATCTGAAAATGCCCCAAGCTTTCTGTTGATTTTTCTTTGCCTTTTTGCATTCATCATTCCACCATGGTTTCCTGTGTCGTGGTATAGAGTGATTTTGGAATACTCATGTCTGCAGCATTGATAATACACTGGGTGATATTATCAAGCACATCGTCAATGTCACCATCTATCATATCATTTGTTATTTTAGCAAGGTCCGTGAAAGTTGGCCAGTTGGCTCTGTCATAAATATAACGTTTAAAGTAATTATTAGAGTCCATGTTAGGAGTAGTCTGTGTGATGAAAGTAGGAAAATGGTCACTGCCGTGCAAAGTGTTTGATACCCAAAAATTCGAATGAGGGTAGATAGATGGGGAGCAGATTATAAGGTCAATAGCATGGAAAGTGCGGGTAGGTTCATGAAAATAAGTATGGTCGCCATTATTGAGCAGGCATAGAAAAGAGGGTAAAAGCATCAGAGAGATTGCTAAGTTGCTTAATGTTAGTAAAACTGCAATATCCAACTATCTTAGAAATCCAGAGCATCACGGTACTAAAAAAAAGACAGGAAGACCTAAAACACTGATGCCTCGTGATGAAAGAAACATTATCCGAGAGTTGAAAAAAAAAATATTCCACAATTTCAAAGGTCCGAATATAAGCAAATCTAGCGCATGTGTCACGCCAAACTGTATATAACTATATAAAAAAGTCTAAAGTCTTTATTTTCAAGAAGAGACAACATCATCCAAAATGGACAAAAATGCATACAGCCAATCGCTTATCTTGGGCGAGAAACTACATGTCTTGGACTACGGAATGGACTTCTGTCATTTTCTCAGATGAGAAGTTCAATTTGGATGGTCCTGATGGATATCAATACTATTGGCATTGTATCAAGAATGAGGAAGAATTGTATTCCACTCGACATATGGGAGGGGGGAGTTTGATGGTCTGGCTAGCAGTTGGATATGGTGGAAGAACGAGTCTAGTCATTTTGCATGGTAAACAGAACCATGAAGATTACATCCAGTTGTTGGAATCTGAACTTCTTCCTTATGGTTCAGAATTAGGTGGAGAAGATTGGATTTTTCAACAAGATGGAGCAGTGATTCACACCGCTACTGGCATTAAAAATTGGTTCCACACAAATAATATCCGCGTTTTGCCATGGCCAGCTAAAAGCCCTGACCTTAACATTGTTGAAAATATATGGGCGATATTAGTTCGTCGCGTATACAGTGGAGGAAAACAATACGAATCTGTTGTCCAGCTTCAGAATGCACTTAACGAAGTTTGGGACAATTTTTGCCAAAGTGAAATACAAGCACTGTACAATTCAATGCCAAACAGAGTCTTTCAAGTGATAAAGGCCAATGGAAAGAAAACTTCTTATTAATATTTTAATTTTCATATAAAATACTTATGTGTCCTTTTACTTTTTTTACAGAGTTTCATGTAAGCAACAGAAACTATATTATGAAAAACAAATTATCTTCTTAATTTATTTTGGATTATTATGAATTTATACTCATTTAGTTATAAATTGTTAGGCAAATAAAGGTATTTGCGGTAACTTAATCAGTTGTGCTTTTATTAGTAAAAAGTCTAGTGTCCTTCTACTTTTTTTACGCAGTGTAAAATTTAACAAAATACAGCATGTTATTGGCAAAAGGGAGAAACAGAGGCATTTGCCAATATGATAAATGTTCTTCAAAGCCAAAACCTCACTGTATGATATGCAAGGTAACATTATGTCTGCAATATTTCCCTTTTTTCACACGAAGAGTTTTCTGACTATCTAAAACAAATTTTGACTTTAAACATTATTTTATTCATTAGTTTGCTTATATATTTTTAAAAAAGTCTTTTTAAGAAAATTTTAGATTTTCTTCATACAAACGCTCATTGCTATCAAATGAAAACAGATTGAAAATTTGGGTTGCAGTTTTTTTTTTTTTTTTTTTTCCAAAATGCTTTTAAAATATCCTTAATTTATGCATTTCTCCCCATATGCATAAATTCCAAAGAAAATTTTCAAAAATTTATAATTTGGGCATTAATGAATTTATGTTCTTGACACAGCATGTCTCTAAAAGGACCTTGTGCCATAAAAGTCGATATAACCAACCAACCTGTCAAATTCAGATGATGCGCTTATGCACAGCTCTTATGTATGAAGACAGAGAACCTAAAGAAAGTTTTCTGGAGTAGAAGTGATGAATTTTCATTACATAATGACACTTTTATCAGAAAATTTATATTGTCGAAGACGGTAGTAAGATATATATGTGAACAATTATGTGACGATTTATAGCGACTTTCCAGTGTAACCACTGCATTATCTGTCGAAAACCAAGTAAGTGCAAGTAAGTGCAGATGCCAAGTAAGTGCTATTTATTAGAAATAGTTTTACCTCAATTTAATTGTGAGTGAGTAAAATATTTATAAATGAAATCGGAAGCAAAATTTTCAATATTTTGATTGATACATTTTTTAGAGTTGATATGCTAGTCATGTACACCTTTAAAGAATGTCTATAAAAGTTGTAAATTAATAGTTACAATTATTAGATTCCAGTTCTTCAATATTATATTAATCTAACAACAATATTTAACCCTTCTCATCCCCCCAGGGGGGATACCTTCTTTAGGTATTCACTGGCTTCACAACCCCGGGCACCAGAGTGATCTTTCTCTTTTCCTTTTCCTCTTACTCTTCTTGTCTTCCTTTCATCTTTGTTTCACACTCGTTGTGGTTACCTCTTCGGAGGTGAGGGCAATTCTGTATGAGCCAAGTTTAACAGGTTTTTTAACAGTCCTGCCGTAACGGGTTTTTACACCACTATTAGTTTGGCACATTTTTTATTATTAAATGCACTGACAGCTTTTCCAATAATTCTTTCGAGAAAACTTCATTTCTTATTGCTAAAACTTTCTAATCTTTTTTTTTGGTGATGGTCACTATCAAAAAATTACAGTCTGGGGATTTATTGGTTGAAGTTTTTCAGCCAGCCAATCGCAACTTCTATCGAATTGCAATACAATAGGCACTTTTTCCGTTTCTGTTACAGCACACAAAACTCTCAATACCTGCCGAGGTGTAATATCTAAACCAGACCTTTTATTTTCCACCAAAGAAGAACTTCTGTCTAAATTAAAGGATCAAAATGTCATAGATGTACGCCGTATCACAATTCGTCGAAATGAGCAAATATTTCCTACAAAACACATTATATTAACTTTCAATAGCGATAGTTTACCTACTAGAGTCAAAGCTGGATATCTAAATTTTCCAGTCCGCCCTTATATTTCAAATCCCCTCCGCTGTTTCAAATGCTAGCGTTTTGGTCATATTAACTGTCGTGGCAATGTTACCTGTTCCCGCTGTGCAGAAGTCAGCCAGGAGGTTGAATCTTGTGAAAAACCTGAATGCTGTGCAAACTGTAAAGGTGATCATACACCATATTCTCGCTGCTGTGCCATTTGGATCCATGAAAAAGAAATTCTCACCATCAAAATAACTCAAAAACTTTCTTATGCCGAAGCTCGCAAAATTGTTGAGTCAAGAACCCTGTCAGTTGGTGTCTCCTATTCAAGCTTACTTAAACAGCAAACAAAATCGTAAGGCACATTAGCACTTAAACAGACTCTTCTATACTATCCAATACACAGCAGAAACAAACCCATAATGTGAGTCTTGCAACTAAAGGCATTTTACCACCAAAATTAGAACGTTGGTTACCATCCTCAGAACCTGTTACTATAGTATACAAAACTAGTCAATCACAAAAATCTTCAATTCAATTCAAAAAAACAAACGATCTCCAGAATACACCAAAGACAAGTAAATCTAATAAAAATAACCCTGCTCCCTCTACAATTAATTTGCATAAATTTAATATTAATAAAACTGAGAAACCAAGTGAAAAAACAAAACGGAAAAAGACTGTTCAGGGCTTTCATCAGTGGAAAACTGTAACAAAGAAACAACGAAAATCTCATCAGGGACAATCTCATCTGTTACAAATCTAAAAGATCCCAAACAGCTTCCTAATTACATAGAAGAGGCTATGGAGTCAGACTCATATGACTCGACTGATGATGAGAATACTGTATATAATGAATTTGTGCTTGATTGATCTTGAGCATTGTTTTTTATATCTACATGATTATAAAAGTTGATTTTATGTAGTTGTATGTATATCTCGCACTTAGTTTATATTTCAACAGCTATTGCTTTGTAACATTTTAATGCATGAAATTATATATCGCTTGTTTTTAACCATCATCATTTGACGCTTTTAACTGTTTTTATTTATACATGTCATCATTGATTTCATCTGATTTTATATATTTATATAACTTTTCATCTTGTTTAATGTTGGTTTCCTTCTTTTGATTTAGTTTTGACTGTATCTTGGCGCAGCATGTCCCTTAAGGGACTTTATGCTATTAAACCCCAATCAACCAACCTTAACCATTCTCATAGTTTCATTTTCTACTGTGAATCAAAATTTAATTGTAAATAACTGAAGTATATCAAGACACTAAAAACTCCAGTAATGGACACAACTCGAAAGTAATAAATATTATCGTTTTTATGATTGTATAGAAAGAAAACGTAATGAAAGCATACTAATAAAACAAAGCAGTTACTTTCAAATAAATTTAACAATTATGATACTGACAATTAACAAGGTGCCTGTTATTTTTTAAAACCTATATACTGTTTATATAAACATTATATCATTCTCCTATATGAATCTAACAAATGACTCTAATTAATGGTTACTGGATAAAGTTTCTGTAAACTTCTGCAAGTTACAAAACTTTTAATTTGTATATATTTTTGTTAATTTCAAAGTACTACATTTATCATATTTATCACAAAATTATATTTATTATGCATTGCAAATTTTTAACTTACAAAAGCATGATCCATCGTTGTTGACCATTTTTACTTCATTTTGAATCATTCAGGCTTTTGTCTATAAGTTTAAAATATTATTTTATTAAGTTTTATTTGCCAGATATTTATTCCTGAAAGTTAAAGTTTTATGAGAATGCCTCATATGAGGAGCCTAGAAGCCAAGGGGTTTAAGTGACAAAATTGAAAAAATTGAGTTAAGTGCACAGGCTATCTGTAAATAAGTCTATTTATTTGTAGGCAAAGAGTTATGATTTTTTAATTATGTACTGCGTTTTAGGGGTCAGTTACTTAACCTCTTTCCCAAAACTGTGAAACGCGTGGAGGCCAAGGGATATAAGTGAAGTTGTATCCGTTAACGTCTATATAGCAGAAGCGAGATCAGCGACATGCAAGGCCATTTGCTTTTTTATACATCAAATAAATGCATTTTAATTGTTAACAAGTAAGAAAAATCATGTGTTAAGCATAGATTATGAAAAACTTTCCAACACTTCCTGAAATCTTTTAAAATATTTGCTATTTAGGGTGGGCCATTTTCACCATTCGCTTACACTTCAGAATTTTATTTTTATTTTTCAAACTTAATAATTTTTTTTTAAAATGGAGACAGGTGTTAAAGTAAATGTTTAAGGTACATGAAAAAAAAATTGGTTGTGCATTTTTCCCTATGATATAATATGTAAATGCTATTTAAAGTTGGCTTGTAAGGCAAATTTTCAAGTTCGTTACCATTCAAAATTACTGAAAATACTCAGCTTTAAATTTATTAAATTTTCTAATATCAACTTACTTTAAAGTGATTTATGTCCCTAAATTTCAAAACACAATATTTATCAATAATACTTAAATTAAATTGAGATGAGAGACAGTTTTAGCCACGAGATTTAGATCACACAGATATTATACAACAATTTTTTCTAATAATTACAATATATATTAATGTAAATTATTAAATTTTAAGGAAATTGCATATTTGTTTCTTAGTTCAATAAGAAATATAGGTAGAATGGTGAAAAAAATGATAATCATTAAAAAACCGTGAGGTAACAGATTTGACATTTCGATACCTGAGAATAATAAGGTTCTATCTGTGTTTTTGAAAAAATTGACTTACCGATATAGAAAGGCTCTACTGTATCTATGAAGGCATTTCTGGATTACAATAATGTCATATTATGATTGTAAGGTTATATGTAAAGTATATATAACATCATTTTGATGCAGAAATGCCTTCATAGATGCAAATAGAACCTACATATATCGATAAGTCATTTTTTTTCAAAAACACAGGTAGAACTTTATTATCCTCAGGGAACGATTTGGTAACGGACTTGACACTATGTTAAAAATGGCCGGGGTAATAAAGTGTTACTGTCCATAGCCAAATATGTATTCTAATATTTTTAAACAGCCTTATGCTTTATTTATCAGTTGATATATACTGTTTAATCGGAAATTTTAGTTTAGCAAGAAAACGCTTAACAGCTTGAAATTTCTCTTTCAGCAGTTTATACTAATAGATGGAAACATACTTGTATACTTTCGTTCATTCTGTAATATACCTTGAACCTTTATTATACGCCAGTATTTAGCTAAAATTTAGTGGAAACTTATGACCCTGTTTTATCTATATTTTACAAACATTTCTTAGTAAGCTGAATGCAGTTCAGCATGGAAATGCATGACTTTTTTTTAAAGCAATCTTTAAGTAAATTGCGTTCATATTCAGTAAACTTTGTGCAATCTTTTGTGTAGCCCTGTATATGAACTATAGCATTTATACATGCCATATAATATGTATAAATTTAGTTAAACTTAAAAGCGCAAATCATAATTAAAAAGGCATTTCGTCCATCAATCAATCATCATTGATAATATGCACCCCAAAGCAGAATACTTTGTGATTTTCTGCAATGCAAATGTATTTGACCAAAATTGTTCTGCAAGATAGATTCATACATTTTCAATTTACCTTCCGAATCTTACCAAAATAAAATTACTTAAATATGTGTACATTGCAATGCAATTTAGAAATTAATGAAATACAATCAAATTTTAAATCAGAAAAGGATATATTTCAATAATTTTATATTCAAATACAGTTGAGTCTCTCTATAACGAAACTCCATACATCGAATTTCTCTATATAACGAATTTTTAGTAGGAACAGTCCTCTTTTCGCATGATTACATTAAAATCAGTCTCTATATAGCGAAATATCTATTTCCATATAACTGATTTTTTTCATAAAGTGGTCTTAATTTATTGTTTTAAAAAAGCTTCGAAATCATATAGAATCAATTTTCCATCACTTATTTTTGATTTATCGTTCAGTGCTGAGGTTTTTTCTTTTAATATTACTTCTCTTCTTATTAAAAAATCCAACGAGTTCATCCCACCTCCCACACACCTTTCAACATCCTTCTCAAAACAGTGTCAATTGGATTGTTACACATATAAGACAGTAATCAATGAGAGGAACATAAGAGAGGCCTTTAAATGGAGGAAAATGTGAACTACAATTTTTCATTCTTTGCTAAAATTTGAGAATTTTTTAAAGAGCATATTTAAAATCAAAACAACAAAAAATTACAGACTTGTTCATCTGAAATTAATGTAAGTTTTCCTCATTTGATTTTCATTAAGCTTTCAAATAAATGTCTGTTCTTTTTTTTGAAACTGGTTAAACAATTAAGAAATAAAATGTTAGGTTTACTTTTAAACATTTCAGAAAGCTCCCAGAAAGGATTTCTGCATTCCCCGGGATCGCTATTTTTCGAGCCCTGATTCACAGTTTTATGGATAAGTTTAGATGAAAAACATTTTGACATATTCCCTATATGCATAAAATGTTTGTTAAAAACATCGGAGAGCTCCGAGATCGTCCGACATAGTGTTGTTCAAAACATCTTACGACACGGCACGGCGTTTTCTTCGTTCTCAGAAAATGCGCGGTTATTCCGAAGATTTTTTTCCCCCACTAACAGAATTGTTCTGCAGCTCAGGCATCTGTTCTGCGACAGACGTTGCAAATTTTGTAGTATTCTGCTTTCGGGAATATGGAATACTTCGGATATAATATACTATTTGAAATCTTTTTGTGTCCCTGTAAATACTGAGTACTGCGTATTATGTGCAAAATAACTTAGCCTCAGGATGTATAGCAATTTTTATTTTTCATGAAAATTGTAATATAATTAAAATATGTCACAACAATTCTCTCTTTATCATTAGGTAATGAGAATCTTTTGTGTGGCCCTGTAACTAAATAATAACTATTCTTTTCACGTCTTATTTTACAGAATATTTATTTTAGTGCAATTCGTAAATGCATATAAATTTTAATGTGTGAAAAGGTGTAACATCTTTAAAATTCATTTGAAACGATTTTTCCTAAAACCTCTAATGTAACGGAAAACTTTTTATTGTCCCTGTAAATAAACTAATCGTGGTAGAAACTTCATTTGCAATAGGCTTGTGGTGAGGAAAACGTGAATAATTCCCAAAAATTTCAGGACAATCAGAATATATTTACGAGAGTTAGGATGCAGACAGACAGACTGAAAAAGCAAAATCATTTTCATTTTCAACTTTGTTGGAAAGTGTTAAAAAATATAAAATTCCAATGTTTCAAAACTTACAATAAAATTTTAAATCTTATATTAGAACAAAATTTTTTTCTTTCATTCATTTATATCAACATTGTTCTTAATTTTTCATAAATACTATTTTCTATTTCATAATTTTTCAATTAATTTGTTCTTTTGGCACTTGTACCCTGTAGCTTCCAAGCAGTTTTCATTACCGCTTGGAAGCCAAGGGTTACAAGTGCCGAGTGATGATAAACATTGCTTAGTTATAAATAAAAAAAAAAATTATTCCACTTTTTTTTAGAAAACAGTTATTGAAATAAGAGTTCAGAGATCATTAAGAAGTAAGCAAAAGTTTCATATCTCAATTCATTCAATTACAATTGATGTTTAACTTTGAATTCAATTTACTCGAAATCTAAATTTTGTCACTTGTACCCCTGGGCTTCTGGGTTCCTCATATGTCTCATGGTCTTTAAACAATTAATTATTAAAGATATAATTGCTCTTTACCCAAAAGATAAATTGTGATGGTTAAAGATTTTTTTTAATTTACTATCAATGTGCCCACTGCTTTAGCTTTCAAACTTGTTCTGTGAGAAACTGTTTGACATATTTTGAATAATTGCTTTAGAAACTTAAATGTTGATTTTTGACATATATTTTAATATATTATAGCTTGATGAGATCACAGGCTTTTGTGGCTGTGAAAACTCCAACCGAAATAGCTGAATTACAAGAACAACTGGTAAGGTAGATGTGCCAGTAATCGACCCCCTTAAGGAATTTCTCTGAAAAATAATTTTTTATTAATAGTTGTAATTATTGTATTCCAATTTTTTTCATATTATATTAATCTTTCAACAATATTTAACTAATCCCATAGTTACATTTCCCAATAGAAATAAAAATTTAATTTTAAATGATAGAAATATGTCTAAACACCCAAAAGCCCAGTAATGGACCACCTATGTTCCAGTAATGGACCGCCTATGTTCCAGTAATGGACCGCCTATGTTCCAGTAATGGGCCACCCTATAAAAAATAACAGATAATTGATTTTTCAATTCTATTTTGCTCCAGAACTTAATGAAAGCATACTAAAAAAACAAAATATCAAAATTTAAGTTAGAAACTCATTACATTAAAGAATTTATATTGAAAAAACATAAAACAAAATATTTAAATTTAAGTTATGAATTTATTATAATCAAGGATTTATAATGTGGATATAAAGCAAAATATTAATATTATTAACTGTTTATTACATTAAAGGATTTATATTGTAAAGATATAAAACAAAGTATTTAAATTTAAAGGATTTATATGATAAAGACAATGTTTTACTGAAATCAAGTTTAGGCATTAAAAAAAAGTCTCGAATCTTCATTCATATCATTATCTAAATGATGTGCTGTGAGTCTCGAAAAAAAGTCGATCGAATCTTCATTCATATCATTATCTAAATGATGTGCTGTGGAAATATCAAATATAAATAACAAATCTTCAATTTTATCATCCCTTTCTGATAGTCCAAACTATTCAGTATGGAATTTTAGAATGCATTTAAAATGATAAATGTTCTTGCACTATCCAACCATTTTCAGATAATCATATAGTCAATCATTTTAGCACAGATTGATTCCACAATTTCCCTTCAGAGATGCTTATATGGATATATTATCATCAATGGAACAATCTCACTATTTGCTGAAAAACATCCCATAACAGTGATTTGTTCTATTTCGTTATTCGGTACTACTTAATACACATCTTTAAACGATTTTGGTCTCAAAATTTTCCCCTGTTTTAAGAGCACAAAAGAAATCCATTTTTAAAGCCATTGAAAATTCTCTCTGTATGCTTTAGAATTCGGAAGAAAATATTAATAATATCATCTTCCTAATATGATTTTACATTCCAACCAACATATATAAACAATTATAAACCAACTTAAAACAACCTCTTTTGTAACGGCACATCTAGATTTTGTCAAATTTTCTGCTTGTTTTTTGTACCAACGTTTGATGTTTTAAAAACAACTATTTATAAAGACATTGCCTTTATTAAATTATAATAGGTAAAATTTAAGTATTAAATTTGATTATTTAGCTTTTCAGTTAAATCAAAATATTTTATCTCTACTGAAATTACACTTTTTGTATTGGTCACTTGGGTGGTCCATTACTGGAAAATCACGAAATAAGCAATCCAGTAATGGACCACCCCTCCTAAAATCCTTAAAATAAATAAAATTTTGTAAATGGCCACTGGTATATTAAATTCAATATTTTATATTGCTAACCAAACAAAAACATTCAATTTTTACGGAAAAATAAAAAAGATATAAACTAAGTAAGTAAAGTCAGTTCTTAGCATGTTCATTAAGATTTTCATTGAAAAACAGAAAAACTGTGAAACTTTATTATCTGCTTCCTAATTGTTTTGACGAAAAGTGTAAAAAATTAATCCAGCTTATAAAGCATGCAAAGTGGAGTTCAGAAAAAAATAATAAAAGCTTAACTATTATTTATTATTTTTTTTATAAACCAAAAAGTGCGAGGTCACCCATTACTGGAAGGTGGTCCATTACTGGCACATCTACCCTAGATAAGTTGAGAAAACCGAAACCTGAAAAGACCCAGTTAACCTTTTCAGGTCAGTTTTAGCACAGGAGTCTGCATTTGAAAAAATAATCTTGTACCCTTGCTTCACATCAGCTGACTATGTAAATTTTTCTCAATTGGTGGTGCTTTAAATCTGTTTAATCCTTTACGGCACACTGTGCCCAGTCCGGGATCCCTAATTGTAATTCCAATCTTGCAAACAGCACCAATAATATTTTAATAAAATTTTGCTTTTACAGGGTGGCTACAGAAATGATGAAAAAAAGTTCCCTGATTTTTCCCTGATTATCTTTATCGGATTTCCCTGATTTTTATTATTAAAGAAAATCTATATGGTATTTTTTTAATGTATGCTGCTTTTCGTATAATGCACTTATCCAACTAGCAAATATCTCTTTTGGGAGAAAAAAAAAAAAAAAAAAAATTGCACAGTATTTAATTAGCAGAGGTGCCAAGTATTACGATTTACCCTTCATTATTATGGATACGAAACAGAAGTTATGGTGGTACAAGCATCGGATAAAAAAAAATTGCTCATTTCATAAATGAATCGCTTGAAGTAATGCAAATTTCGACATAGGATCGCGAAAAAAAGAACAAATTTAGTCAAAAGATTGCAGAAAAGCATGAAATTTGTCCTAAAGATCGTGTAAAAATTGCAAATTTCGTGAAAGGTTCGCATAAGCAAGAATTTAGTCAAAAGATTGTGAAAAATGTGCAAATTTCATCTGAAGATTAAAAAATAAAAACACGCAAATTTTAACTAAAGATTGGTAAACACATGCAAATTTCACCTTAATGTCATGAAAAACGTGCAAATCTCGTCTAAAGAACATTAAAAACGCATAAGATGCACTAAAAAGACATGTAAAAAACATGCAAATTTTCTCAAAAGATAGCAAAAAATATGCAAATTTAGTCAAAAGATTGCAAAAAAATTGCAAAAAATGCACTAGTTTCACACACAAAAAAAGAGGTGCCGATTTTGTCAAAAACTTGCAAATTTTGTCAAGAACTCTCGAAAAAGTGTACATTTCATCAAGAAATCGTGAAAAACATGCAATTTTCATCAAAAGATTGCCAAAATTGACGAATTTCTTAACAAGATCGTGAATGAACTAACTTGTGAAAATTTTGGTTGGTTGGTTGATTGAGGTTTACTGGCGCAAAGTCACACTGGGGACATGCTGCACCAAGAACAGGATGAAGTAAAAACTGAAAAGTTTTTAAAATTGTTAAAAATATGTAAAAATATAAGTGGATAAAAGCAAAGTTAAAAGATGAAAGCGTTAAGTGATGAATGTAAATAAAATAAGTACAAAAGATTAAAACACATTCAGGATAAAATAAGAGTTAAACCAGTCAAATCAATAAGATAATAAGTCAACAATATAATAATGGTATACGATAAAAGTTAATATCTTTTAAAGAATTATGAAACTTGTGCAAAACAAACAAACAGTGACATAAATGCAAAAACGGTACAATATTTAAAGAATAGCAAGGTTTTGTTAATGAGTTATACAACCAAAAAATAGTTCAAAAGAATAAATATTTAAATTAAAAATAGTAAAATTTCTTAAAAAATGTCTGTATTAAATTGAAACATAAAATGTTAAAATACAGCTTAAAACAGATTAATCAATCATTTTTTTTTTTCTTTTTGCAATTTAAGAAGTAGGCACATATTCTTCATAAACCGTATTTGTTTCATCATCATCAAATTCATAACTCGATGAGTCCATAGCCTCTTCAGCATAGTTAAGCAACTGTTTTGGATCTTTTATGTTTTTAATTGCAGAGCTGAGGCAAGATTTTTTGCCCTTTCTCTTCACAGTTTTCCACTGTGAAGAGACTTGAGTTGAAGGTTTATTCCTATTCTTGTGTGTGCTAGATTTTATGTTTGTTTTTTTAATTGGTATACATTAGGGTTCAACGGCTTGTTTTTATCTGATTCTGAAATAGCTTGTGTCTCATGTTTGGTAGGTTTTGAAGTTTCAGCTAATGAATTTTGTGTTCGTTTATAAAGGTATTCTATTTTCACAGGTTCTGATGATGGTGGCCAGAGCTCTAATTTTGGCATCAGTCGTGGAGTAACGTTACAGTATACATTACGGGTTTTTTTCGTTACATTGCTAGATGAGGATGAGTCAAACGGAATGGCAGAATCAGTCTGAGTGCTTATGTGCCTCACAGAGTTTGCTTGACGTTTGAGTAGGCTAGAATAAAAGACGCCAACTGATGGTGTTCGGGATTCAGCAATTTTGCGGGCTTCTGGATAAGAAAGTTTTTGGGTGATTTTAATTGCCATGATTTCTTTTTCAAGAATCCAGTTTGGACAAGAGCGGGAGTAAGCTGGATGGTCACCTTTGCAGTTGACGCAACGTTCAGCGTTTTCACATGTTTTATCGTCATGGTCAACTTTTGCACAACGTGCACAAGTTTTAGTGCCACGACAATTAGTATTTGTATGTCCATAGTGCTGGCATTTAAAACATCGAAGCGGGTTGGGAATATATGGTCGGACGGGACAGCTTAGGTAAGCAGCTTTAATTCTAGTAGGTAGATTCAGGCTATTGAAAGTCAGAATGATGTGCTTTGTGGGAATCACTTTTTCATTCCGACGAATTGTTATACGTCTTACATCTATGACATCTTGATGTTTTAAGTTTTCCATAAGTTCTTCTTTAGTAGAAAATAAAAGCTCTGGCTCAGATATTACGCTAAGACTTGTATTTAGAGTCTTATGTGCTTGAACAGAAACAGAAAAAGGACCAATTTTAGAGCTATTTGAAAGAAGTTCTGACTGTTTATATGATGAGATCTCAACAAGTAAATTCCCAGATTGTAATTTCTTGAGCGAATGACCATCCCCCAAAACAGACTGAAATGTTTTAGCAATAACAAATGGTGAAGTTTTTTTGAAAGAATGATCAGATTGGTTATCAAGGCGCTTAATGACAAAAAAACGCGAAAAAGCAGGTTTCTGTCCTGTTTGTTGCTCTCCACTTGGGAGAGAGTTAGAAGGAAATAGAGATTTTCCATCCATAATTGAAAAAAAGTAATTCAGACCCCGGCCGCACCACCCACTACCGAGCTCAACAAGGGGATGCACATTCGTGCACCAGTGCTAACCAAGGCCCATACGATCACAAGACAAACCTATGTCAGTCTCCACCCTTAACGAGATGACTAGTATTTGCTCGCTCACTTGATCCCTAAAGCCAGTGACAAAAGCCAGCTGACCAGCCGATTGATGCATACGGGACCAATATGCACCTCCTGTCTACCTGAAGCAGAGGCCAAAGCAGTGTGTTGGTCTCCCTCAACTGCCAGGATCCTTCTTTCCAGGGACACGGGTCGCCACGCACGGCCAACACGTGGGTGATTTTCAATTCTCCATGAGTCGATATACAGGATGACATCGACCCATACAGAATTGCCCTCACCTCCGGAGAGGAAACCACAATGAGAGTGAAACAAAGATGAAAGGAAGATCAGAGGAGTAAGAGGAAAAGGAAAGGAGAAAGATCACTCAGGTGCCCCGGGGTTGTGAAGCCCGTGAATACCTAAAGAAGGTATCCCCGTGGGGGGGGGGGGGGTGAAAATTTGGGTTTATGGGACAATTCAACTTTCATGCAGGCAGATATCGCTTGGCAGCAGTACGGCTTTAACTCTCTTTATCACATATTATTGGTAAAAATGTAGCTTGTTTGGCGAATCATGTTGTTGGTAAGATGAAAACAGAAATGTTTTCCAGAGAGAAAATTTTCCCTAATTTTTGAGTATTTTTTATGGAGTTCCCTGATTTTTCACTGATTCCATGATTTCCAGAATCTGTAGCCACCCTGTTTTACAATGAAATCTATAAAATGATATATCAATGAAATTACTAAAAAAGTCGTTTGTGAATTCCGGTGACAGTTGATAATTTCTCTTTTTATTAACAGAATTTGCCCATGCCAGAAAGGGTTAAAAACTGTTTGCAGAGTTGGGATAGTACAAGGAAACTTGGGTTATATGACACTTTTTTTTTTTTTTTTTTTTTCATTCCAGAAACAGTCGTTCCAAATTCAAAATACTTGAAATTGTTAGAAACTCCTCGACAAAAGCAGCCAGATTTGTGAATATATATATTGTTTAAAGAATGTGAAGAATGCGATAAATCTTTGTGTAAAACTCATTCACTCATATGCTTGAATTGTTTTACAAAAAAGAATAACAGTTATTTGGATGAATAATAAAAAAATATTTTGTGCATAATCAAGAAATATAAATAAATATACCATTGCATTTGAATGCTGAATAGTGAATCTTTAAACCTTTACTCAAAATTTTCAAATACAAATGTGATACAAAATATTGCTTGTAATGCTATTTAAACATATTTTTTCAAGAAAAAAAATCATTAAAATTATGCAAGCGTTAGAAAATGAATGAATGCTGAAAAAAAAATACAAAATTAAAAATAAGTTTTTTTTTTTTTTTTTTTGGCTTTGAAATTTGATTTTTAAACCAAATAATATATCTTGTTACTTTAAAAATGATTCAAATAGTACTTTAGACTTTATTTTATTTATAATGTCCATATTTTACCAAAAAGTTCACGAAAAATATAGGGTCATATTGACCCAGTGCATGTGGTTAAATTCATAGAAATGGATGCGTGTGCTGAAGGGTTAAGTGCAGTTTTCAGTTTGATATGTGAAATATTAAACATAAAGTACACCATACCACAAAATTTTATCAGTTTCAGGTGGTTATTAATTTATGATGTAGAACAAGAACAGTCTAGGCTCTTCAATGCTTTGATTATATATATATATTTTTTTTTATCTTCTTCCAAAAGAATAGAATTTTTACAAGTAATAATAAAAGTTTTCAAACAGCATGAGGTAAGCAAAGAATGCAAAAACAAAATCAGAATCTTTAAGATCAAGCTTCTTTTCAAAAAAATTTTATGACTGATGAAGGGAAAGAGAAGGATATTTCGAACTGCATCTAAGTTGTTTGAAAATTAGTTAGAAACCAAACTTAATTTAAGTCTGTTTCTTTCTGTATGTCTTGCCACTCTTTCAAGAGTATGTTAAACTGTTCCAAATTGCATCTCTCTCAATCCACCTCACTCATTATGATAAACAAAAAACACTATTAAAGAATTTTATGGAATGTTTTATAAAGCCAGAAGTTTTGACAGTTCTTGACTATTCGTCAAAAAAACTGCATGTTGATCAATCAAACAATCATCTGTCCAAACAGTGTATTTTTATAGGGGATTTGGCAAAGAAATTAATTTTAATTGCTCTCAAGTCATCTGGAACTGTAGTAAAAGAGTTTTAAAAATACATTGAAAGCTTGTATGCCTTGTGTTACAGTTCTGCAGAGCAAAATGACAATAACAAATAGATTTTTGAAAGCTTTTAACCATTGATCCTGCATTAAGACTGTTAATAATTTTCGTAATATTTAGATGAAATTATAATATTTTGTACGATAAATATAACTTCTTCTATAAATACAGAAAACATTTATTAGACGTTCACATCACAGGACATATATAGAAAACATACATATCGAAAACCAAAAAAAAATAATAATAACATATCAGCATCATCTCACATTCATCGTCTGAAATAAAAAACCTAATACATGGAGTCATGAAATAATGTCTATTGTCTAAAGTTCTTTTAACCCTTAACTGGTGAGGTGGGGTGTTTTTCACCCCAGACAAATTTAAATTCTAAAATATTGCCATTTTACATTACTAGACACTTTAGATACGTGAATTTATATGTATATGTATGTACACTTACAGAACTTTTTTTGTTGTTTTTATATAATTAAATAATGCAAAATTCACAGGAAATTTTTTTATTTTAATTCGCCAAATTTTGTGGAGTGTGTAGGAAGTCAAACTTTGGGGTGTCATACACCCCATCTCACCACTTATGTTATAAAAAACCACCTCACCACTTAAGGGTTAAACAAAAAACAATTTAATTATTGCCATGCGATTTCACTTACAAAGACAGCATTCATATTCTTTGCAATTGTTGAAAGAATTGCCAAATCATGTAAAAAATGTAAATACTTCTGGTGAAAGACAGCCATATGAGCTTGAAGTGCAGAAATATCACATGGACTCTATTCGTCGGCCATGTGAAGGTTGGTTGGTTGTATCAATTTTAGTGGCACAAAATCTCTTGAGGGGGACATGCTGTGCCAAAACAAAGAGTATTAATACAAAATCAAGCCTGTCTGGATGGAGTATCCCATCCAGATATAGTCAGGCAAAAAGTAAAAACATAAAAAACCTAAATACTACTTTTCCAGATGTTTAAAAAAGTAAAACAAGTCGAGTTATAAAACTGATCGGGAGTAAAATTTATATATCAAAATATAATCCAGTATGTTTTAAGAAAGTGAAGAGTGCCCCATGAGGTGTTTCCCTAATGAGGTTTATCAAGGTTGGTGATGAAGAATTAAAATACAGTCTGTACAAGTGCAGGAAGCCAGGACAGTCAGTTAAAAGATGATGAATGGTCAGGTAATCAAAATGACAATGTCGACACATGGGTGTATCTTCCCAGAATAAAAGATGTTTATGAGTTATTCTAGATAGACCAATTCTCAGACGAGTCAGAAGGACATCTTTCTTTCTTGGATAATTAGGAGGCCAAGTGGTAATTATTGGTTTGATATGGTGCAATTTATTGTTATATTCCAAATCCCAACCTTGTTGCCAAGTTGTATAAATAAAAAATTTTATGAGTAGTTTAATGTCAGATAATGGAATTTATGATTTAAGGTATTAGGAGCCAGTTTTGCTGCCTCATCTGCTTTTTCATTTCCAGGGTTGGTTGGTTGGTTGTATAAGTTTTAATTGCGCAAAATCCCTTGTGGGACATGCTGCGCCAAACCAAAGACAAAAATGCAAAAGTAAAGAAGAAAAAGCACCAAAATATCTGGATGGGGGTTTCCCATCCAGATACAGTCAAGCAAATATATAAAAGTAGAAATTAAATAGCTAAAACATTAGATATGGATGTAAAAGTAGGCAAATAGAAAATGCACTCTGAATGGAGTCCCATCCAGATGTTGTTCAGGGTTTCAAAGTCATAGAAATTAAAAAATTATATTTCAAAGTAAAATCCGGCATGTTTAAGAAAGGTAAAGAGTGCCCTATGAGGTGTTTCCCCAATGAGGTTTGTCAAAAGTGGTGATGATGAATTAAAATAAGTTCTATAAAGGTGCCGGAGGCCCGGACATTCAGTTAAGATATGGTATATGGTAAGTTGATCAAAATGACAATGTGGACACATGGGTGCATCCTCCCTTAGTAATAGATGTTTATGTGTGACTTTCATTTTCAGGGATACCCATGTGTCCAGGTACCCAGCAGAAAAATATTTTATAGCCACGTCTTGTTAAATTATTGTAAATCTCCAGGATAGCAGAAACATAAGGGCGATTTTGTAAAGTTTTGATAGCATCAAACCTTTACAGAACATTTTGCAGAACTTTTTGAGTCAATAATAAATAATGAAGTCTGTGCCAGGATGATGAGATATTAACTGCATAGCTTTCTCAATCGCCATCAATTCAGATGTAAAGATAGAGGTTGAAGAATGCAGCCGATAACTCCAGCTAGTGTCATTACAGATTACTCCATGTCCCACAATATTCCCACTCTTAGAACCATCTATATATACGTCTGTATAATTATTAAAATTAGCACAATGTGCAGCAAACAGCTGTTGAGAGACAACAGGTGCCAAATTCTTTTTTTCATAACCTTTAAAAGGGTGGAGAATGGCAGTTTTTGGTGGTTTCCAAGGTGGGAGTAGATGCAATGGATTTGAACTTACCTCGATATAACTCATAGGGCTATTGTCAATAAGATTTCGCAATCTTATTCCAAACGATGGTATGCAAGAGGGTCAGTGCTGATAAAGAATATCATAGTCTGTATTTAAAATGTAAGTGTGAAGTGGATGATCAAGATGTGACAAAACAAGGTAATACAATTCTAATGAAACTTTATCTCAAGTATAGTGTTTTTTTTTTTTTTTTTGAGTAGATGAGTAAGAATATTTTATTCTTTTCATAGTGGTGAAAAAGTTGCAGTAGCAATGGGTGAGAGTGGAGAAACTAAACAATATATTAGTATAGTCATTTTTTTATACTTTTTTTCACTTGCTGTTAGTAAATATTTCTGTTTAAGTTCCCATTTAGTTTCCCTATGATTTGATTTATTTTCTTTTATATTTTATGTTACTTAATATAGTTAATTTTTTTGATAGTATATAGTATAATAATATATTTTGAAAATGAATTCAAAAAAGCCAACTGAAATTTGGATTTTTTCTCAAACTGAGAATGAAATTGCTTGTTGCAATATTTACAAAACATCTATTTCGTGTAAATAAACAATTAGCAATTTAAAAAAACACCTGGAACGAAATCATGTTTGTTTTTCGCTATGATTTCTACTTAGAGTAGTAAAAGACCAGCTTCGAATCCAGAGCCTGAATTAATTCCAGAAAAGACAGTGGATATTATCGATGCCTCTCAAGATGACCCCGTTCCAACATCATCTTCCTCAGTACTTCCAATTTCTGCAGAAACAACACACAGTCAGAAAAAAAAAATCAAAGACCGTTGAGTTCATATATATCTGAAAAAGTAACACCAAGCAAAAAAAAAAAAAAAAAAAAAGAAATTGACAGAAATCTGTTGAATCTTTTAATAAAAGATTACCAACCATTTCATATTGTTGAAGATGTAGGCTTCTAAAAATATGCTAAATGGATTCTTTGATATGAGCTACCCAACCAAAAAAAATTTCAAGTTCTATGATTGCAGCTCTTTACCATGGAAGTTACAACAATATTAAAGAAATAGTGTTTTCTGAAGCAGAAACTGTCAACATTAGGACAAATTGTTGGACTTCATCTCTTTCAGAGAGTTACATATCAATTACTGCGCATTACATTACGAAAGAGTTCGAGCTCAAATCCATTCTTCTGAAATATGCAAATCTTCCAGGATGCCATACAGGAGCTCATTTGGCCCAGGAAATTTTAGATGCAACAAAGGAATGGGATTTGTATCAGAAAGTGAATTTTGCGGCATCAGACAATGCAAGTAACATTACCAGTGCATTTGAAGATACCTTGAAATGAAAACACTATGGATGCTATGTGCATACATTGAATTTAACTGTCAAAAGCTATCTGGATTCAATGCAGCCAACAATTGATAAAATAAAACAAATTGTTGGACACTTCAAATGAAGCAATACAGCCTCTGAGAAATTTTTGAAATACCAAATCACAAATGGCATTTCGCAACCGAAACGGCTTATACAAGATGTAGCGACATGCTGGAACTCCACTTATCTCACATTTTGTAGACATGGAAGAAACAGTTCGAGCTACTGTTGCTCTTTTGAATAAACATTAACCTATATTAACAAACGAAGAATCCAAGCTTGCAAGTATGTTTGTGAAATTTTGAAGCCTTTTGACGAAATGAGAAATAGTATGAGTGGAGAAAACTACCTCAGAGCTCTGTCATAGTCATCACAAGATGCCTCAAAGAAACTTGTGACATACTTTAGAAAAAACATACTACAGCAGGAGCAGGAATTCTCTGTGCCATAAAACAATTCAAAAAGGGCTTAAATTAAAGGTTCAAAAACCATGAAAAGATCACAATTTTTGCAATGTGCACACTGCTGGATCCTCGTTACAAAAACCATGTATTTGAGGACAAATCAGCATTACAAGCAATAAAAAAAAAAAAAAAAAATACAGAACATAATAGCTGAAGAAATTCAGAAACAGAATAATACTATTCACTTTGCAGCCTCGACATCTGCAGCCGTTGCAGAAATGGACAAAGACATCAGTCCTTGGAACATTACATCATAGCAACCATGCAACCTGTGTCCATCCCTGATAACAAAAGCTATAAAAGAAGTAAACACATTTCTATCAGACGACAATCTTCCCCAGTTGGACTATCAAAAAATAGAACAATTGTCCCCTTGTGTGGTGTAAGAAACATCAACATGTGTATCCAAATTTGGCAAAAATCGCCAGAACACGATATAATATAGTTGCCACTTCTGTACCTTGCAAACAAGTTTTTTTCCAAAGCAGGACTGATTATAAGCGATTGCAAGGCAACTTTCAAAACAGACAGTGGAAATGCTCATGTCTTTAAATGCTAACATGAATAATTCATAAAATACAACTACATAGTAATTTGAATCAAATAGCAGACCAGACATTTCATTACTGGAAGCATGTTTTAATCAGACTTTCTGAACATGAAAATTCCCTTTCACATAGGAGTTAGCTTGAGAAAATGGCACAAAGGCTTAAAGTTTCTGAGAAAATAGACTCTGTCATTGTTTTGGAATTTGAAACGAGTTATTGGAAAAAAGTTTTAAAATGAGTATTTGAGACTGTAAAGATTTTATCAGCTAGGGCAAAGCCTTTGGTGATAATGAAACAATCAGATCTATTCACAACAGTAATTTTTTAGAATGCCTTGAACCGATTTCAAAATCTGACCCTTTGCTTTCTGCATATCTAACAAAATATGGTAATCCTGGAATAGGAAATATATACTGTATGCCTTCCACTAGTGTTGATGAATTTGTTTGATTAACCCATTAAACGTCAATGTTCCCATTGCCGGAACATCTATATTTTTTTCAACATTTTTTTTACTATTTAAGAAAAAAAAATAATTATAAAAAAGTTAATAGTATGAAGTCTAAAATATATGTTTGACAATATAATTCAAGATTTTTTAAAACAGAGAATTTTTGGATTTTCGACTATCTCAAGTAAAACTAGTTAAGAAAAAAAAAAAATCATTCATTCTTCTCATATTTTAAACCCAACATTTCAAGTAACACCATATTTAAAAATTGGAGAAAATAGTTTTATTTAAAGTAACAATAGAGAGGTGTTTGCAGATTTTTCCACAATGGGAGACTTGGCCCTTTGTAGTAGCATATTTTTCTCCTTTGTCTGAGAGCGCACTTTCAGAAAGAAAATATTGCACTCCTTGGAAGAAAGGTACAAAAATAAATGCATAAGAAAATTTTAAGTACCTGGCTTCAGAGAAACAACAGTATGGTGAAATGCATTTGTATTTAACTGCCTTTTAGTTTGTTATTTTGAAAAACATAGTGTGTTTGAATTGTTTGGTAGTTGATAGGCAATGTTTAGATATAGATTATTTGATATCTGTTAGTATATGGGGGATGTAGATCTCCTAGATTGATTTTTAAGCACTTATTAAGCACTACCTTTGTAGCCTCGTAACAAAGATAGAAAGTGGTGGTGGTCTTTTTTTACAAACACTTTAAACATGGCTGTAGTTGCAACGTGGAAAATTCCTAAAGAGAATGAAAATTTATGAAAACAGAAATTCATAAGAATACTAATCCCTGTACAGGACCTTATGGACCAGTAAACAGTAGTGTATGATTTGATGGAATAAATCATTTTATTGTTAATGCGGACAAACAATTTAGATGTAAAATATGTAAAAAAAATTACTCTAATAAAGTGTCGAAAATGCAATGCAATGCTGCACCAAAGTTGTCACCTGTATTTTCATACGAAATTGTAAAAGAAAACCTTTCTATGTTAAAATGTATTTCTTAATAGTATTTTTCTTCTTTAAATTCAAATTAAACCAATGATTTTTAAATTCAGTACTAAATACTTCCTTTATACTTGCATATATTATAAATTACCAGTTTTAAATATTTTTTTACTGAATGTTAAAAAAGAATTTATTTCTTACTAGCTGACCTGCCCGGGCCTGTGATGTTATTCAGTTTTCAAATGTATTATTTGTTTTCAAAATGTTATTTGTTTCTCTAAAATTAAACTCAAATTTCTATGATTTTATATCTTTAAGACCATTTTGTCAAAATTTATATCTTTAAATGGAAAAATCGCAAAAAGATATTGAATTGAAAACAGATGTTGTTTGGTATTTTATTTTCTATGTAATTTGATTTTTTGGGAAATTATGCACATGGAAAGTGAACGAAACCGCGACGAAACACTCAGATTTTTACTGAATTCATAAAAATTTGCAACATTTTGTAAAAAAATATTTCTTTCCAAATGAAAATTCCAAACTTTTTGTAAGTAATGTAAATCTGGTTTATTGAAAGGCTCTAAAAACATTCTGCTAAAATACGGACATTTTGTTACTTTTAGCGTAGCAAAAGGTATTGATGAAACTGGATGCAATTTATGTTTGTTGGTGTATTTGAACGAGTTAAATATAATATTTTTTTTAAAAACAAATTGCACTATAGATTATAAGTTTTAGCTTTAAGAAAATATTTTTAGTTTGTCAGGACATATAGAACTGTGCCCTGCAAAGGCAAAACCGCAATGAAACTACCTGGTTTTTATTCATCAACAAATTTTTCGCACTTTTTATTTTGTAAAAAAAATATTTCTACTCGTCTGAACATTAAAATAATTATTTAGAAGGTGTAAATTGGGTCTATTGAGATGGTTTTAAAAGATAGCGCTGAAATGTGTACGCTTAGATATTTTTAGCGAAGAAAAAAGTCCAGCCATGAATTGCAAAATGATCTTTTGCCAGTGCATTTGAAAGGGATAAATATTATATTTTAAAAACCGATTGCATCATAGATAAAATTTTTAAGCTTTAAGAATACAGTGGCTCACAAAAGTGTTCGTACACTTAGGAATTTCAATGAAAAAGGGCTCTATCTATTAATTAAAATTAATATTTTAGAATGAGTATTTAAGAGTAAGATCTATGACTCATTATTAACAAAACTACATACAATATTTTTAAAACATAGCGAAACTTTATTTTGAAAAAATCACTAATCAAAAAATAACAAAAAATTTACCTCACTGTCTTCGTACTGTCTACGTTTACTGTCTTCGTACACTTTAAAAAAATCGCTGTATATTTGTAAATATTGTAATACTTCGCTAAATTTGTACTTAATAGGATATTATTTAGCACCACAAAAGTTTTTTAAACACCTGGGAATAGATTTAATTAGTGTTTTTGTAATTTCTGCATGAATGTTGATGCCTTCATCGAACATTGCTGTTTTTACTTCGCTTTTTGTTTAAATGCTGTGTTTTCGTGTTCTAACTTCCAGTTATCTCCAAATATGTTTTACTAGGTTTAAATTCAGCAACTGAGGTGATGTTTTCAGAACTTGTGAACAATTATAAAGACACTAGAGGCAAACGTTGAGAGCCATGTGCCTTGTATCATTAACCTGATAAAAAACAAAGTTGCATCTGTTATCCATATATTGGCCTGATAATTTTAAATTGCCTTTTAAAATATTGGAACAAAGATCGTGATTTATTATGCTATCAATAAGTACCAAATTACCTAATCCTGATGCTGATATGTACCCTTACACAAGGACAACTCCACTGACATGCTTAACTGTTCCAACAAAATTCTTTGAATTAAATTCTTAATTTTTTTTCTCCATACTATTATGCACTCATTGGACCAAGAATGGCATACTAGATTTCATCTGTAAATAAAACATTATTTTAATACGATTCGGGTTTATTTATCATTGATTTTGCTAAAGAAAGCCTAAGCTTTCAGTTTTTCGCCCTAACAAAAATTTTCCTACGGGGGCAGAATAGGCAGAATACCTATATAATGCAGCTTGGCTTACCACTCGTCGAACAGTTTCAGGTGAAAATGAACTAGAAACTGTTTTATTAAATTCTGTAGTAACTTTTATAGAACTTAAACGGGGATTTTTTAAGACTTTTCTAATTGTAAGTATTTGATCCCATTGCGTTAACTTAGATTGACGACCTTTTCATACCTAGTTTTCAATCCATTTTTTTTTTCAATAAAGCCTTTTATCGCATACTTCACCACAGAATGGAATAAATTAACTAATTTTGCAATATTTCGAATTGATTTACTACTATTATGAAGAAAATAACTAACTTCAAACGCTATTAGTCGTGACATTACGATTACAAGCCACTTTTAATTAATAAATAGAATATTATGGACCAATTCTGCAAAATATAAAGTCCAGCGATTTTTTAAATGTCAATATAATGCAAAAATAAAAATTAAACGACAAACAATATTTTTAATAAGGAAATTATCCGAAAATGTTTCTGTGTACGAAGACTTTTGTGGCGTCTTCTTTCTGTGGCATCTTCCGTTTTCATTTTCAGATTTAAAGAAAAACCCCTTAATGTTAAACAAAAAGGTTGTGTGTCATTTAGAATAACTTGGAGATAATGTAAAAAATTTCTCGACTTCATAAACGAATTTAATTTCAGGGAAATTTCTTTTTAGTACAAATTTTTAAAGTTTACGAACACTTTTGTGAGCCACTGTATGTTTTTTGTTTACAGGTACCTATAGGACTGCGTTTTGCTAAGTCAAAACCGCAATGAAAATGATCTGTTTTTTATTGATTTCAAATTTTTCGCACATTTTGTAAAAAATATTTCTATCCGTCCGAACATGTCGAATTTTTTGTAGGGAGTATTATAAATTTGGTCTATTGAGAAGATTTTAAAAGATTGAGTCGAAAATATGCACATTAAGATCATTTTAGCATGAAAAAACATCCTCTCTGCGAGTCGCAAAATGACCTTTTGCCAGTGTTTTTGAAAGGGTTAACATCCAAATATTTTAAAACCAATTACATTATCGGTTAGAAGAAAGTATCATCTTTAAGATCTTCTATTTTATTTGTTTACATCTTAAAAATTACGCCCTGGAAGAGCATTGACAAAAAGGAGAAAAATGGTTTTGGAAAAAACGACTCTTTTTGAATATTTCTTTTTAAAGGGTTAACTGCAACATTATTTAGAATTAACTATAGCATTTAAGATCTAAAAGTACGATCTTTCGAAACATGTCTGTTAAATTTAACTGCATCAAGCAGTTTGGTTGATTTGGATTTAAACAAAATGATCCAAAAACAGTAATATACGCCGAAAAATGCTTCTTTCATTTAGGTGAGTTTCTGCGCATGTGCAAATGTTTTCTTTCCCCGAATATTAAAAAAATAGACTTTTTGATGAAAGGGAATTCCACTTCGTAATTAATATATCTGCAGAGGTGCCAAGTTTCAATAAAAGTTATCAGTAACCAAAGTTCAGAGAAGAGTTGGGGGGGGGGGGCAAATTTTCAAAAATTCTTTCTTTTTTCCGCAATCTTTTGGGGGAAACTTGCAATGTTTGCACGGAATTTTCACATCTTTCGCGATTTTTGGACGAAATGTGCGCGTTTTTCGCGATTTTTGGACGAAATGTGCGCGTTTTTCGCGATCTTTTGACAAAATTTGCGCGTTTTTCGCGATCTTTAGACGAAATGAGCGCGTTTTCCGCGATTTTTTGACAAAATGTGCGCGTTTTCCACGATCTTTTGTCAAAATGTGCGCGTTTTTCGCGATCTTTTCACGAAATGAACGCGTTTTCCGCGATCTTTTGACGAAATAATCGCGTTTTAAGCGATTTTTTGACGAAATGAGCGCGTTTTCCGCGATCTTTTGGCGACATAAGCCTGTTTTGAGCGATTTTTGACGGAATGAGCGCATTATTCGAGATCTTATGATAAAATGAGCACGTTTTCCGCGATCGTTTGACGAAATTAGCCAGTTTTAAGCGATTTTTTGACGAAATTAGCGCGTTTTAAGCGATTTTTAGACGAACTGAACGCATTTTCCGCGATCTTTTGACAAAATGTGCGCGTTTTCCATGATCTGTTGACAAAATGTGCGCGTTTTTTGCGATCTTTTGACGAAATGAACGCGTTTTCCGCGATCTTTTGACGAAATGAGCGCGTTTTTCAAGAACTTATGATGAAATGAGCGCGTTTTCCGCGATCGTTTGACGAAATTAGCCCGTTTTAAGCGATTTTTTGACGAAATTGGCGCGTTTTAAGCGATTTTTTGACGAAATGAGTCCGTTTTTTTTTATATCTTTTGACAAAATTTGCACGTTTTTCGCGACATTTTGACGAAATGCGCTTACTTTTACGCAATCTTTTCTTTTTTCCCGAGATCTTATATTGAAATTTGCGTTTTTTCAAGCGATCCTTTGATGAAATTCGCGATTTTTTTATCCGTAATTTCTATCCGATGCCCGTAACGCCGTAACTTTTGTTGCATATCCGTAATAATTACGGACAAATCGTAATACTTGGCACCTCTGTATCTGAAATTAATCAAAATATTAAAATTTTGAGTTTCAGATGCATCAGAAGAGATATTGGGCAATTCTCGTAAAAATTTTGAACCTTGTACGTCTTATAGATTTTGCTAGCCCTCACAGACAGACAGAGCGATTTGTTATTTTATTAGTATAGATAAAATAATTTAAAATAAAAGTTTTAAATAGCAGAAAAATTAACTGTAACTGAAATCTACCTAGGAAAAGTTTTCCCCCCATTAAGTAACAAAGGTCCCACTACAGGAACATGCTGAATTTTCTAAACGGTTAGTTTTTGAAAAAAATTAGACAGTTTTATAATAGAGACATATGTGCATTAAAAAAATGTTATATTTATTTAACATTGCTTATATAGTGGCGTTTAATGGGTTAATGGCCAAAAAGATATTGGAATGTATTGTAGTATTCAAAAGTGTGAAGTTTTTTCCATAATCATTGATTTGCCTTCGAATGTAATGCATTTGGATACTTTTTTTTAAGGTATGTTGATAAGCAGCATAGTCCTGTAGAAAGATACATAAATTTATGTCAATCTATGGACATGGAGCAGAATATGTATATCTGACTGAAACTGTGCTTTCCACCTTAAAAGATTTAGGTCTTGATATAAGTTTATGTAGAGGGGAAAAGCTATGATAATGCATATGATACGGCAGGTGAACATTCTGGGCTGCAAGCAGAATAAAAAATAAAATAAACCCTCTAGCAAAGTTTATATTTTGCAGTGCACATTCCCTGAACCTCATAGGAGTTCATGCTGTAGAATCATGCACCATTGTTCTGATTTTTTTTTTTTCTTCTCTTTTCCAAGAATTGTATAATTGTTTTTCCATTTCTACCTATCTCTGGCACCTTTTACTTGAAACATTAACTCACACTATAAAGAGCTGTTCGTCAACAAGATGGTGTGCTAATGCTGAGGCAATTAAAACGATCAGAAATTTTTTTTTCTAAAATCATTAATATTTCGCAGGATCTAACAACGATTGGCACCAGAAGGCAAGCACCAAATTTGAGGCTGTCTCTCTACACTAAAGGTTTTGAATGTCATCCACAAAACCAGCAAGCTTCCACAAACATTGGTCTGTTTAATTCATTATTCTATTTGTTAATTGAATTTGTAAGAATTGTTGGAATTTTTTTTTGATTTATATAATTGGTTGGTTGGGGTTTTATGGCACAAGACAAAGTGTCCTTTGTATGTCTCCATGATATTTTGCATACATCTGTTTGAAAATCTAAATGACTCTAAAATTACAAGTTTTTCAGAATAAAGTTTGGATAAAATTCTCTACCACAATCTAAATTGATTAAATTATATGGGGAAGAAAAAGAAATGCAGCTGAAAACCGTAATAAGTTTGAATTAAAAATTTCATCAAATGTTAGTTACCATAGACACTGTTACATGTGCTTTACTGATAGAACTAAAATTCAAAAAGCCAAAAAAACCACAGAAATCAAAAGATGCAATGAATATAGTTCACAAAATCAAGTCTATTAAAACACCATTTAGGATTTCAAAAATCAGGAAATACTGGTGTACTTCTTGACATGTGTAATATGTAAGGAAGAACAATATGTGACCGAAAAATATAGTCTTAAATGCAAAAAAGAGAAACTTTTGCAGTGTTTAACTGAAAATGCAAGTGTGAAAAAAACTAATAAAGTTTTCCAGGGTGCTCTTCATCATTTATATAAAACCAATAAAATGTTTTGTAATATTGTAATTGAATGCAAAATTATTAACTGTGGAGAAATATTAAATATGAATAAATTATTGAAAAATTCCAAAAATATTATGGAAAAAAATGAAGAAAATACAGATATTGATAACCATCAGTTAAAATGTTGGCTTCTTCGAGATTATCCTCAAATTATATTCGTGAAGCTTAAGCAGCGTAATATGTCAGAGCTTGTTCTGTGTCAATAGAGCAATAAAGAAGCTATAATTTTTCAGGAAGCAGTAGAATCAACTAATTAACAGACCGAAGGAGTAGAATTACTTTCTTCAAAAATTGATAATTATATGCAAAAAATGCTTGAAATTTATAATTCGGCTAAGCATATAAAAAAATTAATTGAAGAGTCACCATCATTAAACTGCCCATGGCCTTTTACTGCAGAAACATTTTCTCAAATGGGAAAATAAAGAAGAAATTGCAAACTTTTTAATTAAGAAATGGGCAGAATATGAATCTGATAAATTTCAAGGTGTAAAATTATTTATTTAACATGGAAAATTTTGCTATAAAATCACCCAGACTAACATGGAAAGGTTGCAACAGAAGAAATCACTGATTTAAATTATGATCATGAAGAAGCAAATACAAAAATATTGCTCCATATTGCTTTTGTATCAACACCAAATAATAGTGTGATTGTCAAGTGTTGTGATACAGATGTATTTGTTTTGATTTTCACAATGTATTAGCATTTTCAAGGAAAAGTGTTCATTCTGCCCAATTTAACAACTTATTCAAAAATAATTGATGTGTCTCATATATGTAATAACAATCAATTAGAAAAGATATCTCTGATTCTTTGATCGGACTGCCTTGTTTCACAGGATATGATAGTTACAGTACACACAAACTGAAAGCTTTAAATCTAATGAAAAGCTCAGTGAGTTACATAAATGCATTTCAGCAACTTGGTATTGATTAGGACAAATTCAGAACTTGTCTCCACTTTAAAAAAATTTATGTTCTTTATACGGTGAAGAAACTTGTGAACAATGTGCGATGTGCAATATTCAAATTAAAGTTTAGAACTGATATGGTATTGCCACCAAATTGTGAGTTGATTTGATACCATAAAAAGCGTGCAAATTACTAAGCTTATATTGATAAAAATTGCTTGCAAACTAATGTAGTTGCTCCTAGTTCATATGGTTATAGTTGGTTTAGAAATGACAATAAGCTATAAACAATGGTATAATCAACCCTGTACTTCAGAAACACTATTCAAAAAATTATCAAGCAGCAGCAAAAAAGCAAGCCTGTCAAATAAATGTTCCTGTAAAAGACTGTATACTGTGTTCAGAATGGTGTTCTTGTGCAGAAAACTGTGAAAGCAAAGAAAGAAATGGTGTTTCAATATATGAAACTATACATTATACAGTTGGCAAACAAATTATTTGTACACTTCATTTTTTTTAAATTATAATGAAATTAAATAAAAGATTTAAGCAAAAAGTACTGTACATTAATGCATTTTAATAATATAAAAGCAAAATAAAACGAATTGATTTTTTACATTATAATAAACAAATATACAAAAATATAATGCAAAAAAAAGTATTTGTACACTACATTAATGTATTGCAATTAATGGAAATTTAGTTACAATACAAAATAATATTTTGTATGAATTCTTTTAGCGTTTATGACTACTTCTAGATGGTGTGACATAGATTCCACCAACTTTTTTGTAGCGGTCTGGTTTATTTTATTCCATGACTCAATAAGAGCTTCTTTAGAACTGTTTTTCACTGATACATATTTTTTTGGATTTTTGCATCCAATAGCATCTACAAATTTTCTATTGGATTCAAGTGTAGAGATTGCAGAGGAGTTACTAGTCGCCTTCAAGCATTATAGAGTAACCATTGATCACAGCAGTATGCTTTGGTTGTTATCCTGCAGACAGTGAAAAGCTTCCTCTACATGTAATTTCTTAGCACTGCTTAATAAATTATACCGCGACACATAAATGTATGTTAAAGCGTCATTCCAAAGTCAATAAATTCCAAATGTCCTGCTCCATTAGAAGTTATACACCCAACCATAATATTCCCCCCACCATACTTGATAGTTTGAAGTATACGTTTTGGATCTAGAACAGTTTTATTTTTACGGCAAATTTTTCGAATGCTTGGTGGTAAGAAAATTCTGAATTTTTATTATTAGCATTAAAAGTATTTATTAGAAACATTTAAAAGTACAAAGTAAATGTTTTGATATAAAGATGCTGATTGTATCCTCAATTTAAAACAACTATACCAATATGAAAATATAATTTATTTTGTTAATTTTAACATATACTTTGTATTTTAACAACTTACAAATTAATAAATATAGGTACAGTCGAACTCCGTTATAACAAACTTCAATAAACCAAAGATTTTGTTCACTATATCCGAACCATTCAAAAAGGTGTTAAGAGTTCTCAAAATATGTATATCATTAGCTGTTACCTGTATTTTTATTAATGATGTATTAAGAAAAATGCATAAAAACTATTAAATCTGATCATTAATGAATTAAAATCGATTACATTAAACTGGGAAAATACTAAAACTAAAAAATGAAAACAAATAGAAATACAGTATAGCATCTACTATCCAAACAATTCTTGACTGACTCTAATTTGGATAAATAAGACAATTTAAGGAATGTTATTCTGACTATGCTAAACCTTTATACCTTATCCAGGCTAATGATTATTAACACCAGTTATTGCTGGCTTTTTTAAAAATTGTTTAATTTTAATTTGTTTTGTTTGTTTACTTTTTATCAATGACAAGTCAAAAACTAGAAGAAGTACATATCCAGCATTGTATGGTGTTTGAAACTTGTAAGGGTAGTAGAGCAACAGTGTTGCTACCAAATACATTTGTAATGTTTATCCAGGTGCATTAGGCATTCGCAAATGCCAAAGATTGTTTGCTAAATTCAGATCCTGTTATTTTGATCTTTCTCATTCGCATCGATCAGGAAGACCAATAACTTTAGATAATGATGTGTTAAGAGCAGAGGTGGAGGCAAATCCAAGTCAATCGAGGAACTGTCAAACACACTTAACCAACCTTGGTCAACCATACAAGAACATTTGCAACAGATTGGTAAAGTAAACACAGCAGGTGTTTGGGTAGCACATATGTTGTCAGAAGAAAACAAAGTTAATTGTTCCAGAACATGCAACTTATTGCTTCAATCGCACAATGCAGAACTGTTTTTTGATCGGTTGATCACTGGAGATGAAAAATGGGTCTTTTATGATAATCCAACAAGCAAAAGGCAGTGGCTCTTTATGAATGCTCTTTATTATTATTAATTGCCACGAAGTCATGACCACACAGGTTTGCATCTGAAAAAAAGCACATTTATGTGTTTCGTGGAGTATTCACAGAATTATTCATTTTAAAGTGTTGAAACATAGACAAACTGTGAATGCAGATTTTTATTGTTAACAGCAACTGGGTCAAGTAAATCAATCTTTAATGGAAAAGTGGCTAGCAGTTGTCAATATAAAAGGTGTTATTCTGCAACTTGATAATGTCAGACCGCATTGCGCAAGACGAACCCTGGAAAAAGTTAATGAATTTGGATGGGAGATACTGCCTCACCTACCATACTCATTAGACATTCCTTTTGTTACAATAATTTTTTTTTGGATTTGATTCATTTTTGGCTGTTTTATTCTTTTTCTTTTTAGTTTGATTTTTAGATGACTGAGCGGATTTATTTATTGGTAGGTTTTATTTTCCACATCAGTTTCATGGGTTTGTTTCAATAGTGAAGCTTTATTGGTATTTTGGGGAGTTTTCCCTATGAAGTGGACGTTTATGAAACAGGGGATGTGTTGACTTTGAAGAGACAGTTTTTGATATTTTTCAGGAGTGTATTGTGTTGATTTGGATGTTTGATCAGAGTTAGTGGGAATGATAATTTCTTTCTGTTGAGTTTGGTAATTTCTAACTGTTAGGGGCTTTGGTTGGTTGGTTGATTAGGGTTTAATGGCGCAAGGTCCCTTTTGGGACATGCTGCGCCAAGACCAAGTCAGATTGAGTAAAAAATAACAAAAAGAATGCAATTAAATACACTAATAGTATAAATATAATAAAAATTAATTTAAAAGACCAAAGTTAAAAAACTAAAAGATTATTAAAAAGCAAAAATCTAAAATTTGTTAAAACTCAGTGAAAAGGATGATCTATTAGTGCTATAAAAACACAGGTCTAAAAATCAATAATAAAATCTGATGACACAAATGTAGATGAAAACCAGTCAGTGAGAGTAAAATGTAAAAAGTTTGAAACTGTAATACAATTATAGCCAGTCAATAAGATAGGATAAAATTAAATAGAAAGCATAAAAAAGATAGTTACAATCATACGAACAGTAAAGTAGTGATACATGACAAGAAATAGTAAAACGTAAAAACAATGACATCAACATTTAAAAAACACAGAAATTAAAAATAAAAAGAAGCACAAAATATATAAGAACAATTTAAAAGGGTAAAATCATTGAGGTCTATATTCTTCAAAAGTAACATTTTCATCATCATCACTCGAGTCGTAAGATGCCGACTCCATAGCCTCCTCCACATACTGATTCATCTGCCTTGGATCTTTGAGATTAGCTGTAGATGGGCTATGACATGATTTTCTCTGTTTATTCTTCACAGTTTGCCACTGTGAAGAACCCCGAATAGTTTTATTCTCTTTTGTTTTCTGGGTAGGTTTTACAGTTACACTAGTTTTGGGTTTGTGGGAATTTGATGCAGATGAATCTGGTGTTTTTCCATTCTCAGGTTTGGTTATATTTTTTGATTGGCTTGGTTTCTGTGCTTGACTAGTCCAATATTCAATTTTCACAGGTTCTGATGACGGTTTCCAAAGCACTAATTTTGGCAACACTCTGGTAACAGCAGTAGCGTGGGCATCACGGGTCTTTTTCTTTATAGGACTAGATGTTTTTTCAGGAGAACTGTTCTTAAAAGGAGCTTCAGTCTGGGTACTAATGTGTCTTACAGGTTTTGTTTGTTGCTTAAGTAAGCTAGAGTAAGAAACTCCAACAGATGGGGTTCTCGATTCTACAATTTTACGGGCTTCAGGGTAAGGAAGGTTTTGGGTTATTTTTATAGTAATGATCTCTTTTTCACGGTTCCAAATAGGACAGGAGCGAGAATATGATGTATGATCACCTTTGCAATTTGGGCAGCGTTCCTGTTTTTCACAAGTTTTACTGTCGTGGCCAACTTCTGCACAATGTGCACAGGTAACAGTGCCATGACATTGGCCATTAGTATTGGTATGGCCATAACGCTGGCATTTAAAACAACGGATCGGATTAGGAATGTAAGGTCGGACTGAACAATTTAAATAGCCTGCTTTAATTCTAGTAGGTAAAATATGGCTATTGAAGGTTAATATTATATGTTTAGTAGGAATTATCTGACCATTTCTACGGATAGTGATACGGCGGACATCTACGACATTTTGATCCTTTAAGTTAGTTAGAAGTTCTTTTTTTGTGGAAAATAATAGATCTGGTTCAGATATTACACCACGACAAGAATTTAAAGTTGGATGTGCTTCAACAGATACAGAAAAGGTGCCTATTGTATTACTTTTGGACAAAAATTTTGACTGGTTGGCTGTAGAAACTTCAATCAGTAAATCCCCAGACTGTAATTTTTTGAGGGAATGGCCATCACCAAGAACACATTGAAAGGTTTTAGCAATAAGAAATGGTGAAGTTTTTTTGAAAGAGCTATCAGAGAGGCTATTATTGCGTTTAATTACGAAAAATCGAGTAAAAGAGGAATTCTTTGACATTTGTTGCTCTCCACATGGGAGAGAGATAGATGAAAGAGAAGTTTTTCCATCCATATTAAGTGAAAAAGGAATTCGGACCCCGGCTGCACCACCCACTCTCGAGCCCAACAAGGGGATGCACATTCGTGCACCAGTGCTAACCAGGGTCTATACGGTCACAAGACAATTCTATGTCAGTCTCCACCCTTAACGAGATGACTAGTAATTGCTCGCTCGCTTGATCCCTAAAGCCAGTGACAGAAGTCAGCTGACCAGCCGATTGATGCATACGGGACCAATATGCACCTCCCGTCTACCTGAAGCAGAGGCCAAAGCAGTGTGTTGGTTTCCCTCAACTACCAGGATCCCCCTTTCCAGGGACACGGGTCGCCACGCACGGCCAACACGTGGGTGGTTTACAATTCTCCATGAGTCAATATACAGGATGATATCGGCTCATACAGAATTGCCCTCACCTCCGAAAAGGAAACCACAATGAGAGTGAAATAAAGAGAAAAGGAAGACCAGAGGAGTAAGAGGAAAAGGAAAGGAGAAAGATCACTCAGGTGCCCCGGGGTTGTGAAGCCCGTGAATACCTAAAGAAGGTATCCCCCTGGGGGGGTTAGGGGCTTTGTTTGGGTTGCTATTGTTTGGTATGTTTTACGGATTGTATTTGAGGCGGCTAAAGCGCAAGATACACCAACTTTGGGTGTTCAGGATTTAACCATTTTCTTAGCATCTGGACATGATATATTTTCTTTTGTACAAATCATCTGTATTTCTTTTTCTTTTTTCCATTGTTCACAGGATTTTGAGTAGGAAAGATGGTCTCTTTTACAATTCCTGCAAAAGGCAGGAGCATTGCAATGTACACTTTCATGACATACTGCAATACATTTCTCACAGGTGATATTATTAAGTATCATTGTTATGGATTGGTAACTATGGTAACAGTCACGTGACTGATTGATTCTGCTTCTATTTGTCCACACCATTTGAGAGATACAGTTGATCAGTATTACTCCTCCTTTGTTCGATTATGTTGCTTTCTTTCTTTCACTTTCTCTACTTTTTGCTTTCTTTTAATTATGACAACCAGTTCTGATATTAGAAAACAGTGAAAGAAGGTTATTTATAATGTACACAGCTATTTTAAAGTGCCTGTTGCTTCCAATCCTGATGCAAAAATCAAAGATATGTGTATGCAAACAAAAGAAGCTATTTCTAAAGCATGTGGTGTATCTCTTCACACAGTTGAAAGGATCTACGCTGAAGCTATTTCTAATGCAAACTTCAGCTTAGAAAATCTGTCATTTTCATCATCTAAAAGAAAGTTCCACATGTAAAACATGACAGGAGTGGGTAATTTTAATGAAGTCGTATGTTGCACGGTTAAAGAATATTATGATAGCAGAAGTTATCCAACTTGCGAAAATTTAAAAGAAGTTTTGGAGCAAAAAATAAATTTTTCTGCATCTGCAAGGTCTGTGTGGAATAAGAAAGGGGCAATGATGACAGGAAAATTTTCATGGAGAGAAGTGATATAGTAGCTTCACATATAAAATTTCTCAGAAAAATGCACAATATCAGAAGAGTCTCCACTGCATCCAATTATATATTTAGATGAAACTTGGGTGAATCAAAATCACTCAATGAGTTATGTTTGGCAAGATTTAAAAAAATTCTGGGAGTCTTAAAGTACTGACAGGGAAAGGGTCGCGGCTGATTATCTGCCACGATGGATCAGCTCAGCATGGCTTTATCGAAGCAGATTTGATTTTTTATTTGAGCTCTACAAAAGACTACCACCATGAAATGAATGCTGACGCATTTAGAGAATGGTTTCTAAATTTACTGAGAGGATTTGAAGAACCCAGTGTCATTATAATGGACAATGTCAGCCACAATTCCAATCATTTAGAGAAAATTTCATTCACAAAAACGCAAAAAATAGATATAGCTTAGTTGGAAAGGAAAGGCATTATGCATGATCCAAACACTACTATTCCTGAATTGTTGAATATTGTCAAACTACATAAAGAAAAATATAAAATGTATGAACTGATTTTCTGCATCTGAAATGGGGTATGAAGTTGTGCAATTTCCACCTTATCACTGCCAGTACAATGTATTGAGTTAATATGGGCTCAGGAGAAGTTGCAAAGAAGAAATACCTTTAAAATAAAGGATGTAAAGCAACTCCACTTGGAGGCTCTTTCTCATGTTACTGTTGAAAACTGGAAAAGTTGTGTTAAGCCTGTTGAAGAGTTGCAGGAAAAATATTTTGCCAAATTGGAAATATCTGACAGATTATGTCAGTTATGCCAGTTTTGCTAGAATGAGGCTCAGAAATGTAAAAATTATGGGCTCAAAAGACCTTATCACATGCATGTGTGAATATTGTGCAAATGTCCTATAAAAATTAAGACGCTTTACTAATTTCCCACAAAACAAAGGCCCAAATTTTCCAAAAGTTCCAACAACTGTGTTTGAGTTCAATGAACTTACCATGGACAATTATAAAATACTACTTTGTGCTGTGCAAATGTGAAAAATATAGAAACCGAATTGTTTAAAAAAATTGAGGAATGTTGTGGTATTGATAAAATAAAATGGATTCGCTATGAAAAAACTGAGCTTAAAGTAGCGAAACCAGATTTGGATGGTGTAGTAGAAGAAATAAAATAAAAGATTGTTTCAAAAAGTGGAAAAATAAGTGAAATGATAAAATGTGTGTAAATTCTGTGAGGAACTCAAAACATTTGGCATGCACTTGTTTAATGCGATGTGGTAATTAGAGAAATTTAATTCTTTAATTAATAATTTATAAGAAGGTTGTTTGGTGACTGTTGAAGATTTTTCTGAAAATTTTCATGTGAAATATCAGTCCCCAGTCCTCTTATTGAAACATGCAAAGTTTCCAAACATTCCAACAGTTTGCTTCTGTGGTGATCCTAATATGTCCGAAATTATTAGAAAAGGTGCGACTTTGGTAATACCAGTCATGATTACTTCACTGCAGCTGTTTTTCGAAGACCTACTATAAATCACACCTTGCAAGAAAGACGCAAAGATAAAACAACACTTTAGGCCATTCATATGATTGTTCAAGCCAGTATAAATGTAGTGGATCTTTTTTGAACTACTCTTTATATCACCAAGTATTTTCTCATTCTAACAATTTTTTTTTTTTTTTAATCCAGTCATGCAGGTGTGGTAGTCAAAATTTGGGTTGACAAACAAATTGCATATGGAGCTAGTTAAATATGCCAAAGATTTTGTTAAAATTTGCCAGACGATGCCACCACCAAAGTGTAATCTCCACAAGAAATTTAAAGCTAAACAAGCAGCAATTCTTGTGAAACAAACAGAAATTGATCAATATAGGAATGCTTAGAAACAGCAAGTGAAACTTATTAAAGGAATTAGAAAAAATCATTCTATATTTCCACAGTAGAAACAGCTGGAACCCTTATTGTAAGAAGCATGTCGTTTCTGCACTTGCTGCTAAATGATTGAAGACTGAAAGAATAAAGATGTAGGAGAAAAAATTGTCTTGTAACAACACACTCAAAAGCACAACACCAAATTTAATAATGGTGATTGATGCTTTGTCATTTACAATGAAAACCTATGGCAGGTGTTATAGAAAACATCATTTCTGAAAATAGTCAAATGTTCTCCATTAGTTTTTTGACATCACATGGGGATGTTAGTTGCAATAGATTTGGGTTGGTTGGTTGGTTGTATAAGTTTTAATGGCGCAAAATCCCTTGTGGGACATGCTGCGCCAAACCAAAGACAAAAGAGTAAAAACGAAAAAGCACCAAAATATCTGGATGGGGGTTTCCCATCCAGATACAGTCAAGCAAATATATAAAAGTAGAAATTAAATAGCTAAAACATTAGATATGGATGTAAAAGTAGGCAAACAGAAAATGCACTCTGAATGGAGTCCCATCCAGATGTTGTTCAGGGTTTCAATGTCATAGAAATTAAAAAATTATATTTCAAAGTAAAATCCAGCATGTTTAAGAAAGGTAAAGAGTGCCCCATGAGGTGTTTCCCCAATGAGGTTTGTCAAAAGTGGTGATGATGAATTAAAATAAGTTCTATAAAGGTGCCGGAGGCCCGGACAGTCAGTTAAGATATGGTATATGGTAAGTTGATCAAAATGACAATGTGGACACATGGGTGCATCCTCCCTAAGTAATAGATGTCTATGTGTGACCCTCGAGTGTCCAATTCTCAGACGAGTCAATATAACATCAGACTTTCTAGGATATGTCGATAACCAGGTCTTGATAGTAGGTTTAATATGATGTAATTTATTATTGTGTTCTATATCCCAACTTTTTTGCCATTTATCATGAATAAAATAGTTAATGTGTAGTTTTATGTCTGAGAATGGAATTTTTACTCGTAATGGAAGAAGAGCACGTTTGGCTGCCTCATCGGCCTTATCGTTGCCAGGAATACCCATGTGTCCAGGTATATAGCAAAATAAAATATTGTAACCACGTCTTGTCAATTTATTATAAAGATCTAAGATGGACATGACATAGGGATGTTATTTTAATGATTTAATTGCATCAATAGAGCTATTTGAGTCAGTGTAAATGATGAATGATGAACTATGATGATTAGAGATGTGGAACATTGCTCTTTCTATTGCAATCAGTTCAGCTGAAAAAACGGAAATAGAGGAGTGAAGACGATAACTTAATGATGTGTTTTCGCAGAAAACCCCACAACCTACAGTGTTTCCATTCTTGGAGCCATCTGTGTAGATGTCTGTATAGTTATTAAAATTTGAGCGGTGTGCAGCAAACAGCTGTTGAAAAGCAGCAGGAGCCAAGTTCTTTTTATCATACCCTTTAAAGGGATGCAGAGTGGTAATAGAAGGAGGTTTCCAGGGAGGAAACATGTGCAATTTGCATGGTCTCACCTCGATGTTACTCAAGGGGCCATTGTCAATAATGTTCCTTACTCTGAGACCAAAAGATGGAATACAAGATGGGCGATGTTGATAATGAGTATCATTGTCAGTATTTAAAATAAAAGCATGAAGGGGATGTTCAGGATGTGACAGGATACAGTAATACAATTCCAATGAACTCTTTTCACGAATATAGTTCAATGAGGGTTCATTACAATCAACATAAAGGCTTAGGACTGGAGAAGTACGAAAAGCACCAGAGCACACACGAGGTGCACTATGGTGCACAGTGTCGAGTTTTTTGAGTACAGAAATACGGGCTGAACCATAGACCTGGCAGGCATAGTCAATTTTAGAACGGATCACAGAGCGATAAATTTTAAGAAGAGAAGTACGGTCAGCACCCCATGAAGTGTTTGATAAAACTTTTAATAGATTTAGTGACTTTTCACATTTTGTCCGTAAATGTAAGATGTGCGGTAAAAAAGTTAGTTTTTTGTCAAAATAGAGGCCGAGGTAACGAACACTATCCACAACAGGTATGTGGGTTGAACCGATAAAAATATCAGGATCTGAATGCAGATCCCTTCGTCTACAGAAATGCACACAAGAGGTTTTGTCACGAGAAATAGTAAAACCATTTTTGTTAGTCCAATTAAGAATACGGGTGATTGCAATTTGCAATTGTCTCTCAATAAAGCGCATATCCTGTCCCATACACATAATTCGAAAGTCATCTACATACAGGTCCCCTTTGACAGAAGGGGGTAGCTGGCCAAGGATGTTATTTATTTTGATAGCAAAGAAGGTGACACTCAGGACACTACCCTGAGGCACACCCTCTTCTTGTACATGAAAGTTTGATAAAATTCCTCCAATTCGAACTTGAAAAAGACGAATGGCGAGGAAATTTTTAATAAAAATGGGGAGGTTCCCTCGAATGTTAAGGTTAAACAGGTCCTTAAGTATCCCATAACGCCAGGTTGTGTCATAGGCTTTCGCCATGTCAAAAAATACTGACACCAAATGGTTGCGTTTAAGAAAAGCAGTCCGTATGTAATTTTCAAGATGCATGAGATTATCAATAGTTGACCTACCACGTCGAAAACCACTTTGAAACAAGGCTAGGCAATTATTAGATTCTAAAACATGCACAAGGCGAAGGTTGACCATTTTTTCTAAAAGTTTGCAAAGGCTGCTAGAGAGTGCAATAGGTCAGTAATTATTAGGGTCAGTGGGATCCTTTCCCAGTTTAGGGAAAGGAATGATGATAGCTTTATACCAGGCCTGAGGAAAAACATGTTCGATCCAAATTCTATTATAGAAAGCAAGTAATTAATTGAGTGAAACTGTGGAGAGATGTTTAAGCATAGTGTATGTAATCCCATCGTGACCAGGAGCAGATAAACGGCTGCTTTGAAGACATTTTTCTAGTTCTGCAATAGTAAAAGGTACATTATATGCGTGAGACTGGCGCGAATTAAAATTAATGCGGATAGTTTCCATTTGTCGTTTATATGATAAAAAAGGTTCGTGGTATGAGTCAGAGCTAGAATTAGATGCAAGTGTATTTGCTATTGTTTCTGCAATATTTTTGGGTGAAGCTATAGTTTGGCCATTGTGATTTAAGATTGAGATATGATTTTCAGAGTACAGACCCATACAATTTTTTACTTTTTTCCAGAGAACTTTGCTTGAAGTATTAGAACTGATGTTTGATACATATTGCTTCCAGGAGTCACGCTGGCTTTTGCGACGCACTCTTCTAGCTTCTGCCTTTGCTTTTTTGAAGGCGATATAGTTCGTATTACTGGGATACCTCCGGAAGATGTTCCAGGCCTTCTGTTGATTTTTCTTAGTGGTTTGACATTGACTGTTCCACCATGGCTTCTTGTGCGTAGGAGAAGCAGTAGATATAGGAATGCTATTATCTGCAGCATTGATAATACACTGGGTGATATTATCAAGTGCATCGTCAATATCACAGTCAAGCATGTCATTAGTAATGTTAGCTTCAATAGTGAAAGTTGGCCAATTGGCTCTGTCATAAATATAACGTTTAAAATAATTTTTAGAATCCCTGTTAGAAGTGGTCTGTGTGATAAAGGTAGGAAAATGGCACTGCCGTGCAAATCATTAGAGACCCAGAAGTTCCAATATGGATAGACAGAAGGGGAGCAAATAGCGAGATCTATAGCATGAAAAGTGAGAGTTGGTTCATGAAAATAAGTATGATCACCATTGTTGAGCAGGCATAAGCCATTGTCAGAAATAAGGTTTTCTATAACATCACCACGAGCATTATTGTCAGAATTACCCCAGAGTTGGCTATGAGCGTTAAAATCTCCAACGATGATGAATGGAGTCGGGAGTTGGAGAATGAGATTATCTAGATGTGCTGATTGTATAGACTGATTTGGTGGTAGGTATATTGTACAAATAGTTATTAGCCTGTTAATATGAACACGGGTTGCAACTGCTTGTAAATTAGTATTTAAACTGATATAGGAATGGGGTAAATTGCGGGAGATGAAGAGGGCCACTCCTCCGGTGGCCCTATCACTACCAGTGAAGTCTTTCCTGTAAGCAGCATAATTGCGTAATTTCGCTTTGTCATTTGGTTTTAGGTGAGTTTCCTGTAGAGCTAAGCAGAGTGGTTGATGGTCAGAAAGAATGTCACGGATTTCGTCATGTTTATTAAGATAGCCACGGCAGTTCCATGATATGATGTTATTCATAAATAGGAGAGTTAGATATGAGTATCTATGTCATTTTGATCAGAGACAGTAGACATACTACTCTCTCCGTCGTCCAGTATTTCATCCGGTTCGGGATGAAGGTCCATAGCATCGTCATCCTCCATACTTTGATTTTTTTTGTTTTTTTCCTGTGAATTTGTCTGACTTTTTGAGATTTTGTTCTTTTTTGGTGGGGGTATTTCAGATACAGTAGATTTAGTTTTTGAAATATTTTGCTTTAAAGAAGTTTTAGTTTTAATTTGTGTGTTCCTGTTATGAGATGGTATTTTGGAAGTATTAGAATGTACTGATCTTGGAGAGGCAGTTTGTGATGAATTGGCAGAAGTGGATTGTGTTGATTTGGATATCAGATGCGATTTAGTTGAATTTATATTTTCTTTTGGTTGATTTTGACGAATTGTTTGTGCGAGGGGCTCAGTCTGTGTTGCAATAGTCTTATATATTTTTTGAGGTACTTTGGATACAGCATTAGCATATGATAAACCAACTTTAGGTGTCCTGGATTCAATAATTTTCCTTGCTTCCGGATATGGTATATTGTCTTTAGTACGTATTGTTTGTATTTCTTTTTCCATTTTCCACTTTTCACAGGATTTTGAGTAAGATGGGTGATCTTTTTTACAGTTTACACAGTGTGGGGTAGCATTACAGTCAGTACTTTCATGGTCAGCAACACCGCACCGACCACAAGTGAGTTTACCTCGGCAATTTGTTTTTGAATGCCCAAAGCGTTGGCATTTAAAGCAACGCAGTGGGTTCGGGATATAAGGTCTGACAGAGCATGAGAGATACCCAGCTTTTATATGTTTGGGAAGGTTGGGTGAGTTAAAAGTGAGGATTATGTGTTTAGTAGGTATCTGAATTTGATTGGCTGGTATTTGATCGTCTCGCCGGTAGATTTTTATTCGTCTTGCTTGAATTACATTTTGTTCTTTTAAATTTTCAAAAATTTCATCATCTGTAACATGTAAGAGGTCTGTTTCAGAAATCACCCCTCTACATGTATTGAGGGTTCTATGTGGACTAATGGAAATAGGTATATTAGCAAAATGTGTACATTTCTTTAGATTTGTAGCCTGAGTGCTATTGTTTACTTCTATAAGAAGATCGCCAGATTTTATTTTTTTTATGGTTTTTGGCTCCCCAATGAGCCCCTGCTTAGATTTGTGTATCAAGAAAGGAGATACCCTATCAAAACTGCCCTCTAATCTTTTGACAACAAAGAATCTTTCAGCATATGCTTCTTCTACTCTATCTGCCCAAGATTTAGTGTGATTCTGATTATCATTTGGTTGCAGACCTGAGCTTGATGCAATAGATTGTGAGCTTGAAGTATGCAGAGACATTATAGTCTCGGGTTTAGATTTAAGTGAGATAGTGGGTTGTGGGGCTTCCACATCGCATGTCTTATTTCCTATAATTGTAACCATATTGAGAGAGAGAATGATAAAACGCCAGGCATCGGGCCTGGTCACCGACCCTTCTTCTTACCGTTACGTCTGGAGGAGGTCTCAAAAGGGTGAAAACTATTTTCAACAGACCCCCACGTTTTTCGAACATTGGGTTAAACTCGATAGCATCTCCGAAGCTCTAGTTCTTTTCCAGGGAGAATGGGTAGCCGTAGGTAAGCCTTTACAGCTCTGTCCAACCTACAGCCGGCCCTTACATCGAAAGGTACCAGTCTTCCGGTGTTACTCCTAACAATCACCATGCAAGCATGGCGCCCCCCGTACTTGGAACCGAAGCTCGGAGATGCCCTGCACCCTGGGACTCGATATCATCCTAAAGAGGATGAAACAAGTCGATGAGGTTAAAAGAAACCTCAACACCCAGGGTGTCTCACGTGTGTAAAAAAAACCACTATTGTAAAAAAAGTAATATATGAGGGAGCTTAAAAAAAATGGTGTCTTTTTTGTCTTTTAAACATTTTAAAAATTTTTTCTTATTTTTTTTTTTTCAAACAAAAGAGCAATAACAGTGTTAGTAGAACAAAGAACCAAATTAACAAAAAAGTTAGTATAAATATCAAACATGAACAAGAACAGAGAGGGATAACAACTGAAAAGAGAAGATTAAAAAGTGTGAAACAAAGAGAAAAGGATAGACAACTAAAAAGAGAAGAAAAAAGGAAAAGAGAAAGATCGCTCGGGAGCCCGGGGTCGCGAAACCCGTAAATACCTAAAGTAGGTATTCCCCTGGGGGAGCAATAGATTTGGGTATCCGGCAAATAAATATACAGCACTGCACTAATACGAGGGAAAATTGAAAAATAAGTTTCCCCTGTCGACTGTGGTCCGAGTTGTGTATGAAAGTCAAAAAATAAAATGAGACATTAAAGATATGACATACCTTTTTCCACATAGGTACCAAGTGCATTGAGACATTTGTCATATCGCTTAATAAGCTTTAAAAAGCCCTCCATGAAAAAATCAGGGCTTTGCATATGGAAGATGTGTTGAACAGCTTGTTTCACTTTAGTATTGCTTCCAAAGCGCCTTCCACAACGGTAAAAATATGATAATAATTGGGTATGGAACCAATGTGATAAGTCTTGAGGGGTATATTTCGTTTGGGAATTTGGTTTAGTAGACCTTGCATATAATTTCATTTTGCATGTTGGTAGGAATCATTAGAAGTTCTTTGTCTTTTTCATATTAGTATACGATATTGTTTCTTATAACATATTCTGAACTTTCATTTTTTTTAATCAATTTTTTTATTGCTTGTATGTGTTCGTCTTCTTGTTGGGCATTCTTTATTTTTAATGTTAATTCATCATGCAATCGGGTGACTATTAGTACTGTATTTCTACTCAATGCGTCTACATGTTTCATTTAGGATCCTGATTGGTTGGTTGGTTGTATAGATTTTTTGGGCACAAGGTCCCTTTAGGGACATGCTGCGCCAAGAACAAGGTAAAGAGGAAAATAAAAATAAATATAAATGTAATGTGAGCTTTAAAAGGTGCAAAAAGAAGTCACTTTAAAACGTAACATAGACATAGTAAAAAGGTAAAAGCAAAAAGATGATATATAAAATTGTAATACAAAAATAACCAGTCAATAAGATAAAATAAAAAGCTTAAAAAATTAGTTAAAATCACACTAACAGTAAAGTAGTGATACGTAAAAAGAATTAATAAAATGGTAAAAACAATGATACTTTTGACAATATTTAAAAATACATAAATTAAAAGGTAAATGGTAAGATCAAGTAGGCACATATTCTTCAAAAACAGTGTCCCCTTCATCTTCACTTGAGTCATACGACTCTTCCATAGCCTCTTCCACATAATTGTTAAGCTTTTTGGGATCTTTCAAGAAAGCAAGAGATGGGTCATGATTTGATTTACGTTGTTTTTTTATGACTGTTTGCCATTGGTGAGAACCTCGAATGGTCTTATTTTCGATTGTCTTTTGATTTGGTTTCATGGCTTGAGCAGAATTGGTCTTTTGGAGGTTAGAAGTAGAAAGATTAACGGTTTTTTTATTGGATGTAACTGCTTTAGGCTTTTGACCAGTATTAGGTTTCTGGCAATTTGATGCAGAGAGATTAGGATTTTTTTTAGATGTAGATACAGGTATTAATTCTTGTCTGGGGTTCAGTAGACTTTTTCGGTAAACATTTGTTTGGAAGACAGATATCACGGGATTCTTTGATTGGGGTGTTTGTTGATTGTGTTTTGGTCAAATTATTTGGTGACATAGACACGTCAGTCTGGGTGCTGATGTGTCTTAGATTTTTAAGGTTGTTTGATTGAACTTGAGTAGGAAACTCCAACTGATGGTGTTCGGGATTCAACAATTTTGCGGGCTTCCGGATATGAGAATTTTTGGGTGATTTTAACTGCCATGATTTCTTTTTCACGAATCCAGTTTGGACAAGAGCGGGAGTAAGCTGTATGGTCACCTTTGCAGTTAGCGCAGCGTTCAGCGTTTTCACATGTTTTATCGTCATGGTCTACTTCTGAACATCGTGCACAAATTTTAGTGCCACGACAGTTAGTATTTGTATGTCCATAGCGCTGACATTTAAAACAACGGATGGTATTAGGAATATAGGGACGGACTGGAAAGTTCAGATAACCAGCTTTAATTCTAGCAGGTAAAATATGACTATGAAGGTTAATATAATGTGTTTTGTAGAAGTTATCTGCCCATTTCTACGGATTGTTATATGGCGTACATCTATTATATTTTGATCCTTTAAATTAGTTAGAAGTTCATCTTTTGTGGAAAACAACAGATCTGGTTCAGATATTACACCACGGCAAATATTTAGAGTTTGATGTGCTTGAACAGAAACATAAAATGTACCTATTGTATTACAGTTTGACAGAAGTTTTGACTGAATGGCTGAAGAAACTTCAACCAGAAGATCCCCAGACTGTAATTTTTTTAGAAAGTGGCCATCCCCTAAAACAAATTGAAATGTTTTTGCTATAAGAAATGGTGAGGTTTTTTTGAAAGAATTATCTGAGAGGCTATTAGTGCATTTAATTATGAAAAATCGAATGAATGAAGAATTCTGCACAGTTTGTTGCTCTCCAGGAAGGAGAGAAGTGGAAGAAGTTAAGTTTTTCCATCCTTGTTAGAAAAAAGACAATTCAGACCCCGGCTGCACCACCCACTACCGAGCCCAACAAGGAAATGCACATTCGTGCATCAGTGCTAACCAGGGCCTATACGGTCACAAAACAACCCTATGTCAGTCTCCACCCTTAACGAGATGACTAGTAGTTGCTTGCTCGCTCGCTTGATTCCTATAGCCAGTGACAAAAGTCAACTGACCAGCCGATTGATACATACAGGACCAATATGCACCTCCCGTCTACCTGAAGCAGAGGCCAAAGCAGTGTGTTGGTTTCCCTCAACTGCCAGGATCCCCCTTTCCAGGGACACGGGTCGCCACGCACGGCCAACACATGGGTGGTTTACAATTCTGCATGAGTCGATATGCAAGATGACATCGGCTCATGCAGAATTGCCCTCACCTCTGAAGAGGAAACCACAACGAGAGTGAAACAAAGAGGAAAGGAAGACCAGAGGAGTAAGAGGAAAAGGAAAGGAGAAAGATCACTCGGGTGTCCTGGGGTTGTGAAGCCCGTGAATACCTAAAGAAGGTATCTCCCTGGGGGGGGGGGGGATCCTGATTGGTAGGCAATTTCATAATCAAATTCTTGTAAGAACAGAGCCCATCTAGCTATTTTTGGCATAATGTCTTTTTTGTCCATTGTCTTTTGGTACGCGGAATAATCTGTCACAATTTTAAATTTAAGTTTTGGAATTTCTTAACTGATTCTATTACCGCGAGTGTCTCCAATTTGTAACTTGAGTAGGGGTAGTTTTACGGCTCATGTAAATAGGATGTAAGCTTTTGTTCTCATCTTCTTGTAACAGGACACTGCCAAAACCTATGGCGCTTGCATCGGTATGCAATTCTAGCGTAGCACCTCGCCAGAATGTATGCAATACTGGGGGGGTTCACTGGTGTTTCTTTAAGCGTCTCAAAAACTTGTTTTTCAATAATTCCAAATTTAAATATATTTCCTGCTTTTAATAAATCCCTTAAAGGTCTAGCTTTAGTTGCATAATGTGGGATGTATTTTCTGAAATAAGAAGTTAGACACAGAAAACTGTAATTGTTGAAGGGTGTGGGGGTTCAGGAAATTTCTTTACTGCCAAAGTTTTGGCTTCCTAGGGCCTAGTAGTTCTGTTCTCGATAATATAACTTAAAAACTCAATTTTCTGATTAAGGAATTGACATTTTGCAAAATTAAATTCTAGTCTGTAATCCGATGCAACTTCTAGGACGCGTTTCAATTTTAGAAGGGCCTCTTCCTCAGTCTCCGCGAGTACAATGACATCGTCTAGGTAAACTAACATTATTTTTTCTTTAATTAACTCTTAAAAAACAGCTTGTATGCATCTTTGAAACTGTTGAAACCCAAGTGAGAGTCCGAAGGGAGTTTCAGGTACTCGTACTGAGAGTTGTGTGATAAATGCTGTGTATTTCCTGCTGTCCTCCGCTATGTCTATGTGGAAAAAGCCATTTTTCAAATCCAAAGTAGAGCAATTCCATCTCAGCTCAGGCAGGGCATGTCAATTCACCATCACAGATTTTTTTCAAAAAAATTCAGTAGTTAGAACTAAGTGATTTATAAAATTTCCTAAAAGGATTTTTCCCTAAAAAATTTATTTCTCTGATTACAGCACTTTAAAATTCATGATAAAATTGACAGTTTTCAGAAAAACTGAAAAACGCTTCATTTTGAAATGGACACAATACCAAACATATTCAACATATTCAGTCAATTTATTTTTTATAAACAGTTATTAAACTGAATTTTACTTTGGTATAGTTTTAAAAAATATAGTGACATTTTTAATTAATTAAAAAAATTAGATTTTAAGTACAAAAAATATTATTATTAGTGAATTTAAGATTTTTTTTCAGAATGAAAAAAAATATTTTAAAGCTAAACATTGATGGCAATCCAAAGACCTTTAATAAGAGTTTTACAGCAAATTTTATTTTAACTCTAAGGTGCTTACAACTTTTGTAATTCAGTTTTAAATTATGCAAAATTTTGTAAAATCACTACTTTTGAAATGCAATTTCTCAAAAACACCATTTTTTAAAAATCTGATAATAAGCTCAATTGATACCTTATTAGTCTCTAATAAATACCTTACAAGCAAATCGTGTGTTTTTGCTTAGAAAATTTTATATGATTTTTTGAAAATAACATGTTGTGTATTTTTCAACAGACTACAAAATCAAGCTCTTCTTTATATAACCGAACTTGTAATGTAATTAATATTTCAAACTAAAAAATACATCACTAGTACATAATTATTACTGTTAAATTATAGCTAATCATTTGCTTAAGTTTAAAATTGTGTAAAATACAGTCAATAATAAAATTAAAATTGATCATACGTCATTTCATTCCATACTCATAAATGTGTTAAATTCATCTACAGTGTGTTAAATATTTTGTTATATAGTATGGATATAATATATCAATATGCAAATACATACATTACAGCTGAATTAGATTTTTTTTTCTTTCAGAAAACCAGAAGATCAAGCTTTTTCTTATTTCTCTGAATTTATAATATTATTTTTTAATGAAAAAATAATAATATTCACATTATTATGGCAGATAAATATAAGCTAATCTTCAAAAATTCCTATTCATAAAATTAAATAAGCCAAACCCCTTAAAAAGAATCGGCGCTTGTGATGCATTTTGACTTTGCTGAAAATTAGTCACTAATACTGCCAAATGAAGTACAAAGCTACCACTGGCAGAATACTCAGATATCGTTATTTACCTGCACAGCATATTTTAGAGAAGAAATAAAGAGTTTTATCATAATTTCTGATGATTAACTCATGATACAGCTCATGCTGTTTGTGACATAGAAAAAGTAAAAAAAAGAATTATTTAATTTGTACCAATTACAAACACTGGAATCACCTGTGTATATATAAGATGGAGCTGGAGCACATTTTAAAAACAAGTATCAGTTTTATGAATTGCACAAAAATAAAATTATACTGAAGTAGTGGATATTTTCAGGTACTGGCCATGTTAAAAGTGCATGTGATGCTATTGGGGAGTGAGACAAGCACTATGCAACAAAATTTAATCTCCAAAAGGAGCCAAAAAAAGCTATCCAAGATTATGTCTCATTTGTTGCTGAACTATCTTCTCTGCTAAAAAATATCATTCTAGTCCATCCAGACAGAAATATTATTCAATCCTGCAGAACTAATAATGAGCAAGAATATGCTAATGCAAAATCTATTGTTGGTATTAGATCTAAACATTATAGGGTGATTGTAAATAATGAAGGTTATATGGAACGAGCAAGTAAAAATGAATTGACAAAAGTTGAAACCTTCAGCCAAATGAAAAGACAATATTCAATACGTAGTTTCCAAATCGGTGATTTCATTGGATGCATTTATGAAAATAATTGGTGGATAGGACAAATCAATGATATATCAATCACAAGAACTAAATGACATTAAAGTATCATTCATGTACCCAACATGGTCCATAGCTAAAGCATTAAAGTGGTCAAAAGAATCTGGAAAGAAAAAATATGAATGTGCATTTCCATTGGAAAATGTGCTTCTAGAAACAGAAAAACCAGTTACAATAGAACAATCTGATCGGCTTCATACCTTCAACGATAAGGAGTTGAAGTTAATTTAAGAAACCTTCACTACCTAATTCTTCTATTATGTATGTATTTGCATATTAATATATTATATCCATACTATATAACAAAATATTTTACACACTGTAGATGAATTTAACACATTTATGAGTATGGAATGAAATGACATATGATCAATACTATTTTTATTATTGGCTGTATTTTACGCACTTCTAAACTTAAGCCAATGATTAGCTATAATTTAACAGTAATAATTATGTACTAGTGATGTATTTTTTAGTTTGAAATATTAATTACATTACAAGTTCGGTTAAATAAAGAAGAGCTTGACTTTGTGGTCTGTTGAAAAATACACACAACATGTTACTTTAAAAAAATCATATAAAATTTTCTAAGCAAAAACACACGATTTGCTTGTAAGGTATTTATTAGAGACTAATAAGATATCAATTGAGCATATTATCAGATTTTTAAAAAATGGTGTTTTTGAGAAATTGCATTTCAAAAGTAGTGATTTTACAAAATTTTGCATAATTTAAAATTGAATTACAAAAGTTGTAAGCACCTGAGAGTTAAAATAAAATTTGCTGTAAAACTCCCATTAAAGGTCTTTGGATTGCCATCAATGTTTAGCTTTAAAATATTTTTTTTCATTCTAAAAAAAATCTTAATTTCACTAATAATTATATTTTTTGTATTTAAAAACTAATTTTTTTAGTTAAGTAAAAATGTCACTATATTTTTTAAAACTATACTAAAGTAAAATTCAGTTTAATAACTGTTTATAAAAAATAAATTGACTGAATATGTTGAATATGTTTGGTATTGTGTTCATTTCAAAATGAAGCGTTTTTCAGTTTTTCTGAAAACTGTCAATTTTATCATGAACTTTAAAGTACTGTAATCAGAGAAATAAATTTTTTAGGGAAAAATCCTTTTAGGAAATTTTATATATCACTTAGTTCTAACTACTGAATTTTTTTGAAAAAAATCTGTGATGGTGAATTGACGCATATCAGTACTGTCTGCCTGAATTGAGATGGAATAGCTCAGTAGTAAAAACTTTCGCGTTCTCAACGCTATCTAACACATCTTCTATCCTCGGTAAGGGAAAATTATCTTTAATTGTTTTTTTATTTAGGAGTCTATAATTGACGCAAAGTCTCTAAGAGTCATCTTTCTTTCTCACTAATACGATAGGAGATGCATAATTAGAGTTACTTTCCGTTATGATTCTCATTTCCAACCATTCCTGTATCTGTTTGTCCACAAATTGCTATTCTAGAAATGCTAATCTACGCGGTCATTGTGCAATCAGAACACTATCTGTTAATATTATGTTTACTTTCAATTCTGTATCCTTAATTTTATTTGGTTTATAATTAGAGATTCATTCCGTTAACTCTTTTTTGATGGTGTTGTTTGAAATGTTATTTACTTCAATTTCTTGAAAATCAATGGAATCGGCTGTTTCAGCTAAATAAATATCTGTATTTTTAGTTAAGTCTAAGCATGGTTCACTTTCTAAGAATTCATTTTCATGAATGCTTGATTGCATGTTTACCCTTTCACTACAGTTTAAAGCTGTCTCATTCTGTTTAGTTTGCTCCTCTCCCACCCATTCAGCTGTTGAAGCAATTTTTTCTATTGTGAGACTGTTTTGATTTTATGACAGCAACATCATAAGAAATCTGAATGTAATATAGCTGACACACTTGATTGTTGCCATGACTTGTTCTAGTGGGAATGCAGTGACGTAATTTACTCTAAATTCCTTCAACTTCTGTTTCCTCGTAATTTGCAGTCTCTTTTCTGTAATATTGAAATTTAACTGTTTTAAAAAATTATTCCCCCAAATTATAGAGTGATTCAAATTTTTCACGTAGTATAAATCTGCATTCACTGAATAGCCATCTATTTCCATATTTACTGCTATGAATCCTAGGGGAGTAATTTGGTTACTGCCAATTCCTGATAACACTAAGTCATTGTTGTGTAATTTAGGGCATCCCAAAGCTATAAAGCTACACATGTTCACATCAGAGCCTTTTCGTCAAGGACTTTCTATATTTTTACCTAGAATTCTTACATTTTTTATTATTTTATCTAATGAATTTGAGATATTGCTTACGACTGCATTTGCATTTTTTGTGGAATTATATGTACATTGGTCAGATCTGTGAGTAGGTGTTATGCACTTCCAGCAAATCGGCACTTCTTTTCTTTGGATTCAATATATGAGATAATTCATTACAATTGAAACAGTGAATTTTTCTACGCACTTATGAAATTTTTCTCATGTAATACACAACTCATATCATTTCGGTGAAACACTATTATTTTCGATAATCTGACTTAGACATTTCTTAAATTCCGTCTTTGGATGTTTAGTTTCATCTTTCCGTAAGTTAAAACGAACAGTTTCAAAATCATCCAACTTACCCATAAAGTCCTCTAAATTTGTAATTTTAGGTAATTCATCGCAAAAATGTTGTTTCATTTCAGATGACAACTTTCTCCTAATTTGTTCAATAATTAGAAAATTTTTTAACTCCTCAAATGTCGATATCTCGAAGGTGCTTATTCAGCAGTGCAGAGTTCAACTCATGTTGCTGGTTGCCTTGTGGATAGATCCCACATATATAACAGTTAGCAACTTCTTGGATAGTTAAATTATAATACTTCTATGTATTGATAAGCTTTTAGAAGAGATGTTTAGAAGCATTTAAGTTAGAACTCTGTTTTTTTAAAGGGAAAAATGTTGAAAGGAATACTCCTGTATCGAAGGGAATTCCATTCCAAGAGAAAATGAGTATAGAACAATAACAAAACCTTTATTGTTGAGGTTTTTTGTTGTATATCACAGGGAAAATGACCATTGCCCACTTTTATTTCTCTCTAACTTAAAGATGATACACAAGATGATATGGTGTATATTTTAAATCTTTCATATGCTGTCAGCAATAATACTTTTTAATAACTTCTTAGATTACCCAAAGATGTAATCAGAAGGAAACTATGGATTGATGATGTGAGAAAAGAAAAATAATACATACTTATGTAGCACTCATTTTGAAACTGTATGTTTCTTTCAGACAAATGGAAAGAAGCTCCATAAACCAGATGCTTTTCAAAACATTTTTAACTTTCCGGATCATCTGCAAAAATAGCAAACTACAACCAGAGTATCAAAGAAAAGTTCTATGGGCGATGCTGAGAGTTCATCAGCCAACATAACTAAAAAACAAAGGGTCTCAAATCCTACACAAATTTTTAGTGAGCATAATTATGCTTCAGTAGATCCACAAAGAAAAGAACCAGAAATCTGAAAACCTAACAAAGCGTAAGAAATGCACGACAAGCTGCGAGTAGAAAAGAACTTTCTCTTCAAGAGAAAGATAAAGTTATTTTAGAATTACAGAATCAACTTGGAGAAATAGTAATAGAAAGAGGTGAAATTAATTCTTCTTTCAGCCGTATTTTGAAAGAACTTAACAAAAAATAATTACTCAGATGAAGCTAAAAGAATTTGCTTTGATGTTGAATTTTTATTCGTTTTCAGCCTATGATTCTTTGAGAAAATATATTTATTTATTGCACCCAAGATCCTTAAGACACTGAGCTGAAAAAATAGATTTCGGCCCTGGATACACAAAATGTTCTCTGAAAAGAATTGAAAGTATAGCGAAAGAGGCAGAGCTCTTGCCTGACAGTGATTGAGATGTCACTGAAAAAACAAGTAGATTGGGATGAGAAAACTCGGATACTATGATCTTGGATTAATTGATAATGACTCTGTGGATATTGCAACATCTGCTTTAGTATTTATGGTAACTGCCATAATGGATCATGGAAAATTCCAGTTGGATACTGCTTTATTAATGGTCTTTCTGCCAGTGTAAGGGCCAACTTAGCATCCCAATATATTTTAGAAATCGGAAAAAATGGTGCAAAATGCACAGCGCTCACTTGCAATTTTTGTGCATCTAATATTAGTATGCTAGAACAAATATTCAGGGTGAAAACCCAAAACATTTTTCAATATACCTGGTGTAGATCATCCTATTTACATTATCCATCACATATGCTAAAATTAACAAGGAATTTGTTACCAAAAAAAAACTATTTTATCAGTTCTAATGCAATAAAATGGCAACACATTGTTGATTTGCAGAATGTGCAAGAAAAAGAAACTGTTCATGCTGGCAATGTCATTAGAAAGAGGCACATTGAATGGTGGAATCAGAAAATGAAGGCGAACATTGCTGCCCAAACACTACTACGTTAATCTGTGTCAGATGCTCTTAAGTATTATTATTTCAATGATATTAAGGGATTTGAAAATTGTGAAGCCACCACTGAATTCACTCATAATATAAATAAAATGTTTGACTTTCTAGATTTTTCTGATCTCTTGGCAAAGGAAGCAAATCTTCAAAAAAGGGAACAAAATAAATACTAGAATTTAAAGATAAAGCCGAAGAACTGGTATCTTGGCATTCATAATTGATGTCCTAGGTGTTACAGATATTACCAAAGAGTATGTCTGGAAAAAAGATGACGAACATTCTCCAATGATGAAGTTTCTTCTAACAAACAAACTTAGACAGGATCACTAAGAATTATTTCTTTGTACAATAAGAAATAAAGGTGGCCATAATAATAATCCCTTACCTTTGCACTTCAAGGCTACTTATAAAAAAACCTTAATGGCACAAGTCGACAGAAAGGAAGCGTCTGGCATTTGTGAAGCAAATGACACAATGTTGGACCTAGTACCACCCACAGTACCTAATAGTGATGTAAATTGTATAGAATTCACAGTTATGTAAGCCAATATGAACTTCTTCCCAAGCTTTCTTCCAATATTATTGACTGCATTTCTGGAAATGTTGTGAAGGCAACACTAAAGCAAGTGAAATGCAGTGATTGTAAAACTGTACTTCTGATTGATGATAACAGCAATCCTAAAAGCTTGATATCAATTAAAGATAGAGGTGGCCTAAAGAATCCCCACCAGGATATCAAAAACTTGGGAAGATTGCAGAAAAGGTAGGCACATTTTTGGAAATAAGCCAAAACCTGGAAAAAGTTTCTGTCCAAGATTTCGTAAGCAGAGTTTACATATGGCATATGATGCCAGCATTTTTAAAGATCTTGAGCACTAAGTTATCAGTACAGATGCTCCTGATGAGTCTCATTGGTCAAAACTTGTGAAGTTGCTGTTGCCAAAATATTTAAAAAATTAGAATTCACCATGTCTTCAGATCAAAATCAATAAAAACTCAGGGCCCTACAGTATGACAAAAATTTACAAAGCTTATTCTGTTTAAAAAAAGCCCTCCAAAGGCATTTGGATACCTTTAAAAGTACCCGAAATTTAGAAAAATAAAGCTCTAAAAGAAATCCGATGTTTTTACCCCAATTTTAACGTGTGTATTGTTAAAAATTAATTATTAATTGATGTTTAATTCATAAAAATCTTTAAAATGTAAACAATGTTTATTTGTAATCCACCGTAATGTAAAGACATCCAGCTTTTCAACAACTTTCTGTTCTGCGTTTACCATGGCTGCTAACACAGGTGTTCAAATTTCTTCAAACATGGCGACCACATGCACAAAGCACTCTATTATATCTATCTCGTTGTCTGAAATCATGGAAGAACAAATAGAGAAATAATGAAATGTATTAGCACATAAATCCAAATATAAGGTGCGCTGTAAATTTTCAGTGTTCAAGAAAACAAAACAACTCTACCTTATAGTGCTACTAGAAACTGCATGTTTTTAGAAGATATTTGTTAATTTATCATGGCAAAAAATTTAAATTTACTGAAAGTAATTAGTTATGCCAATATAACACCAAATTCGAGGAGCTTAAAGGAGGCTGAAAGACTTTTGAACCCTGATTTTATCATAACATTCAGAGCTACTAAAACAACTGAAAACAAGCTCTATATATTAGTGATGTGTTTGAGGATAAGCTGCATAAGAGACACGCCACATACAATAAAAGGAATTCTTTTAAAAAATGACGCTGAATATAATATTGGAGATTTTCACTATACTTGTAAAGCTGGAGCTGCAGCTTGCAAGCATATAAGACTGCAGTACTGCCCCCTTTTGTGTTACAGGTAAATAAACAGGAATATTTTTACTAGAATTCATCAAATTATGAGAGTGTTAAAATATTTTTTCTCCATTTACTATTGATAGCTTTACAATTGTATGTAAATCATGACTACATTATAGTTAAGCTTTCCTTTAATAGGCATTGTTACAGAATTCTTGTTACTATTAGTAATACAAAAGAGACTTATCGGTGGAAAATAACATTTTAAGATTATCTCAGTTCATTTTATGGAAATAAGCTTGTAATGATTATTTAATTCATTAATATTTCATAAATTTGAAATTTAGAGAAGAAATGTCTTTATGGAGAACATAGGTGATGAGATATCAATTAGCAAATGTCTATGTTTGGTAATGTATATCTTATTTTGTCAGTTAGTATTTCAGTTAATATTTGGGCAATTCCACGGGTAACTGACTGACATTCACAAAGCAAAGCAATAAGTATTTTGTAACATACCACACAAAATATACAGTTTTAAAATTATTTTTTCTCTGATTTATTGCCTCTTTTTAAGCTAAATCCAATGTTATAACTGAATTTCCAAAATAATTTTCTATTAATTGTAAAAAAAATAGATAAAAGCATGGTAACTGACTGACATTAATGCAACCTACATGAAAAGTAATACAGATTCAATTAGAGATTCTTCTAAAATTATAATGAATTTTAAAAAAAGTTACATTGGGGATCACAGAACAGCTAATAAGCTTTAAGCTTATGGCATTTGAGTTTAAAAAAAATGCTAAAATAAAGAATGACAGCAATTTACAACAAATTGGTAACTGACTGACAGCCTGGTAACTGACTGACATTTCTAAATATCCTTAAGCAAATCCTTAAGTAAAATGTAATAAAGTTTATACAAAAGACAAGCAATTAAAGATTATTATTAGTTTTATTCAATCAACAACTTTTGTTTACAAAGGATTTTTTTATTTTGTTATAAGCTTTGATGATATTTTTCTCCTCGATAACTTGAAATGGACCAGATCCTTGCAAAGTTATAGGGCCAAAAAAAAAATAAACTGCTTTTCTATTTCTTCTACATCATCCGATCTTGGCCACTCATATGTCTGTCCAAGTCCTTTTTTCAAGAACTTTACTTTGACCATTTCCTCATTATCATCTATCACTCTTCCAATATAATATTGTAGATCATAATAAACTGCATAGTAGTTTTCTTTAATAACAGTCACTTCACACAGTTTTGAATTTATTTCTTTCTGAAAGTAGTGAGTTTGAAAATTTGTGCTTTTGCTAATTCCAAGTGTGACAGACATGACATTGGACAGCTTTCCAGTCCATTAATTCATATTAAATTTTATTTTATTGGAACAAAATTTAATGAAATGACATATATGGATCTAAACTATAAATATACACACAAAAAAATATTAAATACTTTTTTTTATTAATATTTTGAGGGCAAAAACTAACCGTGACAGACATGACATAAAATGGACACAATTTTGCAGTGAACTTGGATCAACTCTCAAAAGCTCTGAAACTTATCACAATATAAATACATAAAAAAATTATATAATAAAAATAACTATTAGCTTTTATTAAATCAAAAGAAAAATATAAATTTAAAAAATAATTAATATTTATAAAATATTTTATAACGTGACAGACATGACATGCCTGAAAAAAAATTCTCTATTGTTCAATAGATAGAATTTTGATTTCTATTATTCTTAATTCTAGTTTGTGATCAACTTTTTATGCAGTTATAAAGTAATTATTCAGAGTTTATTTGTTCTCAATCCTGTAAAAGTCATGAGAATTTGTCTAATGTGGGAGCTTCAGTATGGGCTAATATTGTGTCACTTTTGTACCATACAGCTTGATTGTCCGATTCAAATTTATACAGCTGTTTAGTAGTGATGGACTCTAGGCATTTTATGTGATAACTGTCCTTCCACTATTTCAAGCATAAGTCCAAGGAACTGAAGGTTGTCATGTTTTACTGTCACCAATTGGCCACACTTCCATTGTACAATTGACCTTATAGTCGCAGATGGTGAAAGTTTTTGCTCAATGCATTTCCTAGTTTTGAAATTCAATTCCAAACCTTTTTCACATACAAATGTTAGACTGCTGAAAATTATTCCAGGAAAGCAAGAAATAAAACAATCAGCATTTTGTGTTCCGGGAATTGATCTTATTTCTTCACCTTCTACCCAAGCTTTTGTCAAGCTTGCTTTTAACTGCTTGAATATTCTGTTCTGAAGTGTAAAGTATGTTGATGTTTAAACTAATGGTCTTTGCAGCTTCTGCAAATTCAGCAGAGGTTCTTGGATCTGTAAGTCTGGCATGGCGGTGGCTAGCTTCCCTGACTCGACACTTTATGGTGCCACCTAAACCCTCAACACAGCCTTTCCCATGAGATGTTGCTGAGAAATGCCAAGCTGTTGGAAGTTTGTTCAATGTCATAAAATATAATGTGTACTTCTATTTAAAATGTTGGGAAGTTGCATCAAATTGGAATTCTATTCCTTGCACTTTAAACTCCTTATGATTTTCCAAGAAACTCTCCAATATTAAATTGTTGAATATTTTATATTATAGCATATTTATCGTGAGGTTGAGGTTAGCATTAATACTAATATTACAGGGAGTTGGCACTGTAAATAATATTATTTAACCTTATTAGTTAATTGTGACCAGGCATGAATCAGTCCTTACTCCTTGTGACAGACATGACAAATGTGACAGACATGACAGTTTTTGAACTTTTATTTAATTACTAAAATGGAATTTTTTTTAAACGAATTTTGCATGAAGCATTGACTTGTAGTATAACAAAAGAGAAAATGATCACTTATTTCTTTTGTGCCAGTAGATTTTATACAAAAAAAAAAAATTTCATGTTTTTATGTGACAGACATGACAAGCATACCCGAGTTGCATTTATGAGAATACAGAATTTTTAAAAAAATAAACTGATAATTTTTATGTCTGTATGAAAAAAAAAAGTTGTTAATATATGGTGCAAAAAAAAAAAAAAAAAAAAATGAATACTTACAGGATCACCAAACTTGGAGTGAAAATTAATGTTTTTTAGATTTGTAAGTGAAGCTGATAAAATTAACTGTAAAATGACAATTTATATCAAATAATAATAATAATTGGCATATTTCCATGAGATTTGAATATTTTTCTATCAATTGGTACCAAAGAAAGTAAATTCCATTAAAATTTAAAAATCAGTTCTCAGGTTGACCTTTGCGTGGAATTAGCCTATATTGACTGTAGAAAATAATGTTTTCCTCTATTGTTTTGAAATGATGCATTTTTTGTATATTAGGAATGGGCAAAACATCACGAAATCTCTCGTCTAATTCATTTTTTAAGGCACTTATATCTTCTCCTTTAACAAGAACAACGTGTATTTTTATATCTTTGTCTTTAACTGCATTGTAGAAGGTTAAAGCACTGCATTAATGATTGATTTTTCACTAAGCACTTGCATCCACGCTAAACGCTTTATTTGCCCACCGATTCCATCCACAGCTCCCTTGCCATGAGAGGTGGCAAAAAAATGCCACTCAACATCCTTGATTTCGAACTCCTTGCAAAAATAAGTTAAGTTGCATAGGTTATAGTGTTGTTTGAATTGACTTGCCCCTCCATCAGAAAAAATGTGTAATGATGAAAAGCTTGTAATCAATTTCAAATCCTTTATTATTTCCCTAAGGAAAGCATTCACTGCATATTTATCGTGTTCAAGATAATCTGATACAACAGCATATGATTTTGTTTTCTTCTCACCATCTTCTAAAAACCAAGAAGCAGCTGTGAATATAGTTACTTGTCCCTGATTCCAGTGAGCTGCCTGGATTTCATTCTGTTCTTTGCAGGAGAAATTTTCGGCAAAATCAATTTGCAGTATTAGCTGTTCAGAATTTAAATCATCCCGTTTTGTTTTAAACTCTTGCGATTGCTTTCTTTTAACAAAAACATGCTGAAGGAATGAAGGTAATTTAGAATTTAAGTCCTGTATGCAGTCTTGAGTAGTACCTTCATCTGTTATCAATTGACATTGAGGTGTGTTTATCCATTTCTTCCAAGTGCATGGTTCATGAAGTAAATCATCATTTGTAAAAATTCCATTTAACATAGGACAGCTGTTACATTCACCATTCATACATATTTCATTTTCTTCATCACAGACTACAGTCTTTATAAAATCTTTCAGTCTGGTCTCTAAATTGAATCCTTTATCTTTCAAGGCTTCTAAAAGAAATCTTCAAGGCTTCTAAAAAAAGAAAATTTTCATGTTTTTGGCAAAGACATACATTATGTGGAATATCTCTTCTTAGTAATATATGACTTGGGCGAAAACTGCTAAACTTTGACAGACCAATCTTAACATCTGGGTTTTCTTCACAAAAAAAGTGCATAGGTCTCTTTTAATGTAAGATATAAGAAGCGCTTTTGCATACGCACCTTATTTCCATTTGTTCTGCAAATAATGAAATCTTTTAAGCCCGATGTTTGGGATGATATTCTATCATCAGCATAAAAATCTTTAACTTTTTGTGATAAAGCACCTGATGTGGATGAGGACAAACTGGAAATTGGAGAACTAGTAGTGTTGGTTAAAATGCCTTCTTTCTTTGCTAAATCAAATACCAGTGCTTTCCTTTTATTTGGAGAGTTTGGTAGGGCAGAAGTTGCACGCTTTTTTGCTTTTCCATAGGTCTGGCCTGAAGCAAATGCTTCAGAAGGTGAAAGAATGTTCTCTGAAATAGAAGCAGCAGTTGAGGATTTAATATCTGATTTTCTACTACTTTCATTCCTTTTATAAATCTTGTTCTTTTCCTTTAGTTTTTTTTCTTTCAGATTTGCTCATATTTTTGTCTTTCTTGTTTGGAGTTTATTTTTTGCTTGATATTTTTCATATTCTCCTTTCTCTTTCAATCTTTCTCTATATCTTTTCTGTTTTTCAGCTGCAGTTAAAGGCATTTTTTGTTTAGGAACGGTATTAATTAATGGAACTCTGAATTATTTGAGATATGGAATCAAGAACATGAAATAGAACAAAGAAGTCTTTGTTTATATTCTTAAAAATTAAAGTTGAGTTGTTTTGAGTTAACAAAGAGTTGAGTTGTTTTAAGCTAACAAAAAGTTGAGTTGTTTTATATTTAAAAAGTAAAACTAACTTTATTAGGAGTATTCAGAGTGTATTTTGAATGTAAAATAAAATGTCAGTCAGTTACCATCCCAATGTCAGTCAGTTACCTAGGAATTTTTTGTGTTCCAGATCCAAACTTCCAATTCTATTTATTCAGTATTTAAGTACTAATAATGTAAACAGAGAATAAACATTTTGAAAAGTTTCTAATAAAAAGTTTCATGCTGAGTGAGAAAAGTTAATATTTTCCGGTAACTGACTGACATTAATGAACTGAATTTAAAATTTCTTCTAAATGAAATACCATAAGGATATTTCGAGAGATAAGCTTACAATATGAAACTCTGTAATGTATATGACAAAATACACTGACCATTTATTTTAAAATTAAAAAACGTTTTAGAAAAAATTTTGATTACTGTATACCAAATTTTCAAACAAAATTTCTGAAAGGAGATAGGCATCTATTATAGCTTTTTTAAAAATAAAACAATGATATAATTTAATATTTAACTCTGTACTATTAAAGTAGATACTTCAAGCTTTAAAACAATATACAATACTCAGTATTTCATTGAAATTGAAATTTTGATGCTCAGGTTGACATTTTCATGGAATTGCCCATTTAAGTCTGGAACTTTCAGTCTTCATTAGTTAATATATTATTTTTTTTTAATTTGGGTTTTTGGATCACAAAGAATGCCTTTTTTGCTTAAATTATTGATGCAAACATTCATATTTTAAATTTTTGCACTCAAAAAAGTTTTTAATTACTAATATGAAAAAAAAATTCAACTTGTACTTCAATAGAGTCATCCAGGGTAATTCCTGATCAAAAATCAATATCCAGTCATTATAAATACTATTAAAAGTATTATTCCATTTTTTTATTGTGAAATAAATCCCCTATGATGTCTATATACAGTAGACTCCCTCAAATTCGCACAGCTTGGGACCAGAGGTTTTGCAGATTTCTGAACATTGCTTTGTTTACATTTTTTTTTAAAGTAATTTGAATGTAATTAATAATGAAATCAAAAGGATAATGAATGCTTACAATATGCTAAAATATTAAAATAAGGAGTAAACTAAAATAATAAAAATTTAGATAGTTTTTAAAATGATAAAAATACTAAAAGCAAAGGTCAAATTAATAATCAATAAAGTACAATTAAATATTCATTATAAATGTGTTTTTCATAAATTATTCAATGGAACTTGCCTTATAAAGGTGCATTACTAATTCACATCAGGATCATAAAATAAAGAAGCTTTATTTCTGGTTTAGACAGACTTAATAACTAAAAAAGCTTGATTAATACATAAACATATTTAATAAGATTCTGATTACCAGTGATATCAGCAATATCTTGATTTTATCAGAAATAAATTATTCTTTCTTCATGGAAAAACACGAATTCAATAACCTTAACAAAAATTACAAATAAAAAAATATATGGAATTGATAAAAAACTAAAAAAGTCAAATTTTGCACCTACATCTGAACTGAATGTTTCATTGTTTACATCCGTAAAATATGTGCGGATTTTAGAGAGTTGCGTATTTTAGGAGTGCGGATTTGAGGGAGTCTACTGTAATAAAATTCTTGAATAAATATGCACTTACAATTGAAGTAGTGAAAAATTTTGAGTAATTATCAATCAGTATCCTTTTTGATGTAAATAATTTAGTAATTTTTTTAAGAATGAGTATTAAAGTAAGAAGAATCAATCTATAAAAAGTTTTGTTCATATTACAATCATGGAAAATAAACCATAGATCTTGTTTTTGAATTATGTGTAAAAAATCCAAAGTTAATTGATGTTCAAAAAACTTGTACATTTTACAAAACAGTAACTAGTCAAAAAATTTTACAGCATTTATGAGCAGTATTTATTACTTCTTTATCCACTGTGAGTGGAATAATTAATACCTTACAAATTTATTGGTCCATATAATATAAAACAATGTTTTTGTTTTATCTGGCTTGGGTCAATTGAAATTTCCAGCTCCTTTTTCCAGAAATTTTATCCTAACTTCAATATGGATCTTTATTATAATACACAGCATAATAATTAGGCTCCTCCATTGAATTATGTATATTTTTAAGTTCGACTTAGGCATTTTCTGAAACTCAATGACCAAAATTCCCCCCATTGGCCCTATTTTCTTAAAAAAGACAATTAACTAAAGTCTGGTTACAGTTAACTTTACAATTTATTCTCAAAGGGTTAAACAATTACAAGCACTAAATATGACAGTAAAAAAAGATGAAATGAGATAAACATTGACCAGGAATTAAAACGCTGACCAAGATTTACCCAGATACACAGAGCAATAGTTGATAAACTTCTGTAGATTATTTAAAATAGTATAAGAAATTTTAAAGCTATTTTTTAATTGTCACAACAGTATATAAGTGAACCATAAAGAGAAAAAATATCAGTTGCAACAAAGATCTTTTGTAAAAATGTACCATAACTAAGATCAGTGTTATTTTTCAAAAACTTCCTAAGCAGTTTGAAAACATTTTTCCCCCAAACAAAATAATTGTACAGTTAAATAACAAATTCTAAAGAAGATAGTTTAGAGTATATCTGATTATTTTTTCATTTTGATGAGGATATTTTTAAACACTGAAACGTACTACGACCAAAAATTTCCCCTGGAAAGTTGTTGATCAGGTATTGCCCCGATTAACTTTAATTTACATTACACAAAAGCTAACAGTATTTTGTTTTTACATTTCAACTTCTTTTACCATCGATATGTATCATTTTGGTGTATATATAAAGGTTATGTTTGCTTGTTTTCTCATAATTCCTCAATATTGTGTACAAAAGTTTATTTTATAATGTAGAAAAGTTTTCCAAGCTACACATTAGACGAAAATTAACATAATTATTTATCATTACTTTATCTGATATAATTTCTGTTTATTCCGGGAATGATTTTAAAGAAATGAACATGCTTTAAATCAGGCACTAGCCTGTAGAGGCCACCGCGTTCCGCGTACTTGAGCATTTTCATTGGATCGTACGTTGGGAGCCGAAACTCGGAGTTAGCCAATCAGCGTACACCGTACAAAGGCCTTTGAAATGGGTTCTTGACTGTCTGAAACTGCGCGCGCAGACTATAAACTTTCATTTCGTAAGGTTGTAAAAAATAAACAAAAACACCTTGAAAATAAGATTAAAAAGAAAATGATTTTGAAGCAATTATACATTACATATTACACTCTTTTAGCTTGTTTTAAAGGTGTTATAATTCAGAAAAATTATATATTTTCATATGTCATTAAGCTAGTAAATTTGCATTGTATAGAGGATATTATACAATTCGTTTTTTAATGTTTGAAATGAGAAAACAGCAAAATTTCTTGTTAATGTAGTGAATAATCATTAGCTGATATTAAAATATTGAATTTTGTGATTAAAAAAAAAAGGAAATTACTTTTTTCTTCCATATTTCATGCTATTTCTGTGTTCAATTATATGTTTGTGGAACGGCAATGTTTCGTAATAGCTTTTAAAACTAAATGTATTTGAGTTTAACGTAAAACTTCTTTTGTCATTCACTTTGTGACTTAGACTCATAGCTTTAATAGAATAATGTTATTAAAATTACTTTTGCAATACTCGTAACACTTTTCTTTTTTTTTTTTTTTCAAATTTCTGGTCATTTATTTGTTTACACTTTAAAAATTTAATTTGAATGTTATAATGCAATGAAAATTATAATGAATATTTACAATATAATATAGAATATTAAAACGTATAAGTAATAAAAATTATTATCAGTAATGTATAATTAAATATGCACCATAAATGTATATTTTTCTTGATTTTTTTTTTTAAATGAAACTTTTCTCAAAAAGGTACCTTTAATTCACATAGGCCTAGATGTGTTCCTATAAATTTGAAAAAATTCCTTTTTTTCCTATATTTTTCAGCACGCTATGACTATCTTTTATTTCGGCTGTGACATTCTGCAATCCAAATGTGATTTTTCTTTGAATGTTTATATAGCCAATCACTTATATGTAAAGAATCATGAATTTTGTTAATCACTCTTAACTGTGTACAGAATCACTAATTTTGTAAGTCCTATGAAAAAAAAAAAGAAATTACAAATTTCTTTTATTTGTCGCAGTATTGGAAACTTTGCCATTCAAGTGCGAAAAATTATTTTTGTCTATACATCTCCAAAGAAAAATTATAGATTATGTTTGTCAGTCATTGGGAAAAAATTACATATTTTGTTAATAGATCACCAATAGAAATCGTCTGTAAAGTATACTGTTTGAAAAAGAAAATTCTTCAGTCAGTCATTACAAAAAAAACACAAATTCCTTTAGTACTATGAATTAATAAATCTTTGTTTCACCAATTGCTCATTGTAATATATCACGAAATGTGCAGATCTGCCATTGATAAATATGGCATTTACTCATATAAAACTGTAGTACATTTCATTAATCAGTAAAAGCATTTAAAAAAAAAAAAAAAAAAAAAAAAAAGAATCAGCCAAAGCAAAATATTTCAGATTTTGACAATTGGTTGTTGAAATAGATCAAGAGATTTCTCGATCATTCATTTATTAGGATGAGCGAAGCGAATCCTCTACTAGACTAACAAATTACATTTTGTCGTACACTTTACAAAAAAAACTATTCAATATTTTGACTTGAAATTATACATAAAAATAAATTATGATCTGTAGATTTGCACAATATTATTTTTTTAAAGAAAAACCTTAAAAATTGTTATTTTAATTAATTCATTTTACATATTTTTCCATAACAGACGCATTTTAGCAAACAAAAAATTAAACATGTATATTTTCAGAAGAGAAAATAAATTGTGGATTTAGTAATTACAGATAGAATCATGATTAAATAAATAAAAAAAATATATTTTAATTGAATACTTGACTGACAAGTACTCAAATTAGCTTCCTCTCTGTGAAGAATGCTAGACTGCTGCTCATCTTTAGTGATAGGATATTTGCGATAATAGTAAGGTGTGATGGAATGATAGTTTAACATGGGGAAACATAGAGGTCTGCACGGGCCGAAATTTCTAGGCCCGAGCCCGGCCCGAAAGTTAAAATTTCGGCCCGGGCCCGGCCCGGCCCGAACGAAAGAAATGTTGGCCCGACCCGGCCCAGCCCGAAAGTTAAAATTTCGGCCCGAGCTCGGCCCGGTCCTAAAAAAAGTTTAAAATTCGGCCCGAACCCGGCCCGGCTCGAGTGAATTTCTACAGAACATTGATCTTTAATCTTATAGAAGAGTTCTGACCAAAAAAAATTATATTAGTCTTTTTCTCCATGTTTATAATCTCTATTTATGCAGAAGTGCCGTAGGCTGCGTTATTTATTCTTTTAAATGAATCTTTGTTTGTTGTATGTAAATGTTTCAGTTATCACTAGTATTACTAATCCATATTCCCTGTAATGGAGACAAAAAATCGAAAAAGCGGTATATGGTAAAATTTCCAAAGACTAAATCGCTTTGGAACGAAAAAAAATGCATTCCCTTCTTAACAGATGTAAATGTTTAATGTATTTTTTTCTCCCGTATTGTTGTATTCATTTTGCATGGATGAACATTTTAAAAGAAACTTTCAGTTTTCAGTTAAAAAAAAAAAAAAAAAAATCCGTCATAATCATGTTTTTTTTTTTGTGTGTGTGTGTGTTTAATTTTATTTTAAAACGCCTAGTAATCTACGATTCTTTAAAAGGAATAAATTCTAATGTTTAATTGTAGAATAATGACGGCTTAAAAGTATATGCTTTTTATGCAGAAATTTTTGGACAAAGCCAAATACAGTAGAAGATCTTTATAACGCAATTCCATATAACGCAATTCTCCATATAACGCACAACCTTTCAGATGTAAACAATGAATTTTGCCATGAAGGAGCACCTGAATTTTAAGATTGTAAAAAACTGCTACTGTCTGAAAACTAAATTTAATGCATTAGTACAATTTTACCTCCTTAATTTAGAACTTTTAAAGGAAAAAAATTATTATTACAATAAATGTTTTTGAAAATGAGCAATATAATGAATAAATTGGGTCCAGGTGTATCTGGACCATTTTTAAAACGTATGTTTAACAAAATGTTGAATGATCGCAATAATAGAAAAATTTATAATCTGGATAAGGAATGCAGTATAAAGGTAATTCTAATGTATTTTGATGTGTTTCAGACATATTTGTCTATATTTATGAGGTAAATTTGATGACGCGTGATATGTGATCCATATAACGCAAAATTCTATATAACGCACAACCTTGCGTTTTTAGGTTTGTGTTATATAGATCTTCTACTGTATTACTGATTTATAAAAAGTTGAGAAAAGGATTTACATATGGAAAGATTCAATAGGAACTGATTATTTTGGTCCATGAAAACTAGGAAGAATGGAATCAGTCTCGGCTTCGTACGGAAAAAAAATGTTAGGCCCGGCCCGATACTCCAGCAAAAAAATTAAGGCCCGAGCTCAGCCCGGCCCGAAAAGATTAGTGACTAGGCCCGGCCCGGCCCGAAAGGATTAGTGACTAGGCCCGGCCCGAGTCTTCAGAAGTAAGGCCCGAGCCCGGTCCGAATGCCATTATTGGAAATCGGCCCGTGCAAACCTCTAGGGAAACATATAATTGATTGAGTAGACTACATAATTATAGTAAAAAAAAATATTTTTAAAATTTTTTGTAAGGTACCAATTAAGAACTTTATTTTGGTTAGGGTGTTTTTAATTATTTTTATTTCTGAATGGAAAAAGTCAGGCAGTAAAGTATAGTAGTATGGGTTGGGGGGAGGTGAGGGAATGATATTTGCATGATATATCTTACATTTTTAAATATTAAATTTGCTTATTTTTAAATTTTACGCCCTGCCCCTAATAAACAAACTCAGTGGTGCAGCCAGAATTCGGTTCTAAGGAGGGTTTTGAGCTTCTGATAAAGGTTATTTGAATCGCCGGTTAATAGAATCAGTACTAATTAGAATATTTACTGTATAATACTTAAACTCAAAGAGCGTGTGTGTGGCCGGAAATCTTTTTTTTTTTTTTTTTTTTTTTTTTTTTAGCATGAAGCATCTAAGAAAAGTAATTTAGTTCAAATAACCAATTTTTACTTAACTGATTCATGTTATATGCACTTTCACAATTTTAAGTAGAATTTTCGCCATTTAATTGAATCACTTTATTAAATGAAATCTGATTCAATAAAGTGGCGGATTCTGAAATGCACCAAAACATTTAAATATTAAGTTTGGATTTCATTCATATAAGCAGCAATTATAGCGATCTTTCTCAGCTCTGGGAGGGGTTTTAACCCTAAAACTACCCCCTTGGCTGCGCCACTGAACAAACTTTAGACCTTCTAATAAAAGTATAAATAAATAAAAATAAAATGAAATTTAGAGCATTTATATGGCTGGGAAACACTTTTTGCACTATTGCAGAGAATAATCCGAATACACAATTTATTCTTATTATATGAATCATTATTTTATTTACGCAGACGATACTTAGCGCATTTTATAAGAATTATATTATGATTATTTTTTTGTAAAGTGGCGACAAAAGAATTGTAAAAGGATAGAATTAATTGTTAAATTCATTATACAAAGTATTATTCTAATTTTAAGATTGAAAATTGAACCAAATGAAACATATTTACTGTTAAGAAGTAATTACTATTAGTATTTTTTTTAATATGCTTGCAGTTTAAAAACAATTTATGGAATTGGGCTGAATTTACATTTTAAAGTATGGCAAAATATAAAATAAAGTTTTTGCTTAATAAAGATTCAAAAAAATTGTAAAAATATTTTTACTTTCAAATATTTATCTTAGGAAATAATCCTTCGCAAATCCAAACACAGCGTCGCTTTGCTAATAAAAATTGTAAATTCCATTAATCACTCACTGAACCCCCCCCCCCCCCCACACACACACACACACACAGAAAATTTGAAATTTTGCGTATTCAATGGATAAAAATTACAATTCCCCCACCCCGGAGTCACTGAAACCCAAGAAAAGAAGTGTCTGAATTCAACACTGAAGAAAAAGAAGTCTGGCCCAACCTAAATCGGCAGGTTTGGTTTGATTTGGTTTTCGTTTATTTTTGTCGGCCGATTATCTACGCTAGAGATATAGGCCGAGGCGCGGGGGGGGGGGGTGCTCTTTGTGATGGGTCTTTCTAAGGGAACCTAACCTGTATTTACGCAAGGTTCGAAGAAAACCACAAAAACTCCGAACAGTTATGCCGACAGTCACGATTGGGTTCGAACCCAGCGGTCAGAACCTCTCAGCCACTGGTGGGGCCCCAAATCGGCAGAAAAATAAATATCAGGATACGGCCCGGCTCTAAAAATCAGAAGACCTGACCCAGCCCGACCCTAGGGTGGGCGATCGCCCCTTTGCTATTGCCTGATTCATGAATTGATGTTCAGATTGTTGCCGCGCTGCGCCAAACTTGAGCTTCAGTCCAAGTCCTATTCCATGAAGGTTTCTCATGTTAGTTTGAAAACCTTTATGGGCCCAAGGCTGGGGGGCGATCGCCCCCCCCCCCCCCCTTAGATCAGCCATTGCTTTGTGGCGAGTCACCAAGTAACTTTACAATGTTGTTTCATTGAAACTCTCGTGTGACCTCTCATCTGGAGACTCAATTTCAAAGTCATTGTGAACGTTGCAGTATGAAAAATTATTAAATGTTATTTTCACCATTTTTCACAGTAGGGTCTCGGTCACCATTTGACAAAGTCTTGTGACAGAAAGGTTTGTTTCGCCGTGGTGACTGTTGGGGATGTACCGGATATCCGGCTGATTTTTCAATATCTGAAATATCATCGGATATCCGGATAACAATCACCGGATATCCGACTTCTCTATCGGATATCTGGCAGAATGCAGCAAAGCAAATATGGATGAATAACAGTAATCATTTGATCGCAAACAATGCCGAAAAACTTTTGTTTATAATGCAAAAGATGAAATAATAAGTTCTGTATCAAGGAATAAAAGGTAATTCTCAAAAGTTAAAAAAATTGCCAGCTTTCCTTACTATTTATATTTAAACTCTGTAATAAATTCAAGAATTTACGTTTATATCTTTTAGAAAATTGTATCTTAGATTGTAAAACAAAATTTGAAGTGAAAATAGCAAATAAAGCCTTTTTGTAAAAATGTATAAAGATACAAAATCAACATTTAGAAATGTTCAAATAATGCATGAAAAGGTAGAAAACAGCCGTTTCGAATCTGTTATCAAGATTCTTCATCAGTGCAAGACTCTGCATGTAGAAAAAGCTAAGCTGAGCAAAGCGACAGAGAAGTGCAGGCTTATATACCAATTATAGGAGCGAATGGTAGTAGATTCGAAACGGCTGTATGCTACCTTTACATGCATTATTTATGCATGCCTAAATATTGATTTTCTGTCTTTAGTCTTTATAAAATTTGAAATTGTTTAATAAACTATGATTTTATTAATTTTCTTTTTTTCGCTTAATTTAAATAATGGATTAATTGGTTTTTGAGTTAAACAACTAAACAAACATTTTTTATTTTCTTCTATGCTTGCTAGAAGAAAGTAATATAACCAATTTTTTTCGACGAATTTATATGTTTTAAGGATCCAATATCCCCAAAAATATGTTTATTCAAAATCTGTCTGTCCCATTGTCGCCATCATATCATCAAAAAGGTGTATGAAGTTATACATATAGTGAACCAAATATTTATGCATGTTTTTGGCTGTAGCCAGCAGGTCCATCTTCAATATGGAAACATTTTACTGTAAGGCGGTGCTGTAATCACAATTTTTGTGTCATTTAGATTATTCTACATCAAACACTGTATGAAGTTATGCATAGAATTAAACCAAATTTCTTTGGATACGTTTCTGGGAATGCCTGTCAGCTCTTTCTTCAATTTGAAAATATTTCGCCACAAGATGGTACTGTAATAATGATTTTTAACTCGCAGGCTATCGAAGCCTGAAAGCTTATGTGCCCGCCCATTCTATATGTATGTACATGTGTAATGCCATAGCTCCTGATAAAAATATGCAAATCACTTGAAATTATGGGTACAGATATATTCTGATAAGGCACTTCCTGATTAGTTTTGAAGGTTCAATCGATAAATATAAGCAGGGGAATGGGGGCTAATACTTCTCCCCTTAATTTATATCAATGGGTTTTTCATCCAGAATTATCAGTTTTCGCTCAAAATTTAGACATAGGATCATTCTGATGAAGCACCTCTGTGATTAGTATTAGGTGCTCATTGAATAATTATAAAGAGGCGAAACGACGGGCAGATTCCCCACCCTTAACTTCAATAATTGGGTTTTTCATGCATATTTATCAGATTTCATTCAAATTTTAGATATAGGATCATTCTGATGAGCGAACCACCATAATTAGTTTTGGAAGTTCATTGGATAAGTATAAAGAGGAAGAACGGGGGGCTAATGCCCCACCTTCAATTTAGACAGGGTTCAATTTAAGCGGTATCGCATCGCAATTTACGATTTAAATTTAACTAAAATGTGATCCAAGAAATGCATTAAATCGCAATTGCGATGCATATTTCCCACACCCTTTATGTCATGAACACTTAAAAGTTAAAGTTTAAAGATGTTTTTACACGACATACGTTGTGTTTTCACTCTCCCCAAGTGTTTATTTACAATGGAAGTACAGCAAGATGCCATTGCTGGGTGCAGTTTTCCTAGTAAACACATGTTTTGTTCCCACCCTGACGCTGTGGCTGATTACTGAATCATGGTTACTCGCTAATCACGGCGTTTGCTTATAGAAGTTTGACGTGCGTGTTGCAATCCTTTTACTTTATTTATGCATCGAAACAGACAGTGCTTTCATTTATGCTTTTAGTTAAATATTGCTTTTTAAAAAAAAATTGTAAATTTTCAAGATTTAAAAGTTACGTTAGCTATTTTTTACTTGCTATACAAAAGTGTCTAACTGCTATTCAAAACTGACTTTGTATAGCAGTTCATGCTATGCAACTTTCTTTTTCTAAATTAACCCCTGAATTTAGATAAATGGATTTTTCATGAAAAATTATCAGATTTCACTCAAGTTTTAAACATAAGATCATTCTGATGAGGACACCTCCATGATCAATTTTGCGAGTTCATCGGATAAATCTAAGAGGGGGAAATGGGAGTTAACTCTTCCCCCCCTTTAGTTTAGTTTAATGGGTTTTTCACACAAAATTTACCGATTTGCTACAAAATTTCGATATAGGTTCATTCTGATAAAGCACTTCCCTGATTTGTTTTGGGATTTCATTTGATAAGTATAAATGGGGGATCGGAGGGACTACCCCAATTAATTTAGGCAAATGATTTTTCTTGCAGAATTAACCAATTTGCTTTAATATTTGGATACAGGTTCATATTGATAAGATGCTTCCCTGATTAGCTGTGTTTTTTTTTTTTTTTTTGGTTAAGATTAAAAGGAATAAGGGTAATTACCTCAAACCCCCTTAAATTTGATGAGTTTTTATGCAGAATTATTCTATTTGCTTTAAATGGATGAACATTCTTTTTGATAAGACGAATCTCTGAGTAGTTTTGGAAGTTTAATGGTTAAGCATAAAGAAGGGGGATAACTCTTTTTAAATTATGTAAATGGGTTTTTTATGGAGAATTATTCGATTTGCTATGAATTATGGATATACGCTTTTTTTTTTATGTGAAAAAGCATATCCTTGATTGGTTTAGGGGATTCAATGATGTATAAAAATGGGGGTATCTATTTCTCCCCTTAATTTTTTGCGAAAGGTGTTGTGTTAGTTATCACTTTTTAGAAGTGAAAAAAAAAAATTTCCATTTTTCAGCACATAAATATTAATTTCTGTAAATTTAATTTTTTCACAAAAATGCATAGCAGCTAACTATTCCTTTTTTGTAATAACACTATTGCAGAATCAATTCTTATAAGAACAGATGGAATCTTACATAAATATTACTTCATGTGGGTCTCGAATTTTACAATTAAACTTAAAATATAGTATTGTGTCCATGTGGCCTAAGTCATTCTGCGGTTCTTTATTTCAGAACCTTGTTAAAACAAACTTTATTGAAATAGCACATAAAATACATTACAAATACAATAATTAAAAACTTTATTTACAAACAAACAGCATGGCTAATACATTCTACCCCCAGAGTCCTGGGGGGTGGTCCTAGTATGTTCAAAGATGTCCTGAGAAATAGTCTCGCTCACTATAATTCGCCTCATTATTTTGTCATATCTCTCAGAACAAATTCTTTTCACTATAAAGAATATAAAACTATAAAGTACAATTTTTGTAAACATTGTCATATTGTAGGCTTACTTCTATGAAAGGAATGCACTTCAGAACACAGGCGATTCTTTAGGTTGTATAACAGTCTCCTTAGGTAATAAATTAATTTTTTTCGGATGGGAACAAAGTCTTTGAAACAATGTTTATTTGTTTCTCTTGAACTTCCATTTGAGCACTTTCTTTGTGCCGACGCACGTGGCTTGGACGTGTAAATCCTTTTTTGCATATATCACACGGATATTTCTTTTCAGGAGCATTTTTTTCTTCAACAGCAACTTTATGCTCATCTATTTTATGCCTAATTACATGCGAAGGCCGCGAAAATACTTTTCGGCAGATATTGCACTCGTGCGATCTCATTTTCGAAGGCAATGTTTTTGAAAACAAGCAAGAGCACCACGCGACGTAACAATAATAACGATAGAAGATAACAAAAGATGTATATGGCTCTGAAAAGGGCCTTTGGTAATAAAGGTAAACGTAACAATAAAGATTAAGCAATAAAAATAAGAGAGTATCAAAAACTCGCTAATGGATAACACGGAAGCAAAGTAACATGTGCTTGTGCTGTTTGTTTATACGTCGCCGGCTCACGTGATCAGAAGCCGTGACGTCATTGATCCTTCACTCAGTTTCTAAACACTGCTATTGCATCTTTGTACGGTGTACGCTGATTGGCTAACTCCGAGTTTCGGCTCCCAACGTACGATCCAATGAAAATGCTCAAGTACGCGGAACGCGGTGGCCTCTACAGGCTAGTAAATCAGGCAGGCCCACTGATGCCATCTAACCTATGAAAATAAAATTTAGTAAGTTGTTCGTGTCATAGTAACGGAAAGGAGACTAGCGTATGGAGTGGCTATAATCTGAACTTGAAAGTTAAATGTAAGGCTCCTATATAGGAGCCCTAGTTAAATGTTGAAGTTATGACGTCATCAACATAGCGCTGGGCATAAACAGGTTGAAGTGCCCATTCACCTAACGTAGGAGTGTAAATTTAAAAAAAAAATTTCAAGTGTTAATTATAATCTTTTAAGCCACAGGAAACATTTTTCTGCATAGTTCAAGGTATGATTTTTTATTAACACGTTATCAAACTTTTAATTTACTGCGCGGCAGCCTGCCTTTTTCTTTATTCTCGAAACTGTGCTATGTATCTTGTCTCTCTTAGCGGAGTAAGACAGCTATATAGAAATGTAAAGCTGCTCACCGGGCCAATATTTTGGTCAATACAACAACAACATCTTGTCTCTCTATCTTTTATTGAAACATTTTGCAGCATTTTGAAACTTAAGGGATCTCGGGTCTTAATGGATACCGAAAACACATGCAAACAGAGTTCTCGCTTCGAGTCCATATAAAAACAAAACTATTCAATGTAACTAATTTAAACTTTCTGGTATGTTTAAGGTACATTTTTAGTCTTATAAAATTATAAAATGCAGTACTTCAATATAATAAAATAAAAATAAATCAAAATTTATACAACTCAATTTTTGAAAAAAAAATGGAGCATAACATTGTTCGAAAAATATCTTAATGACATACTAACTTAATTTTTGCTTTAAAATGATAAGAAAACTTTACTCAGGGGTCGCAGCGTCCATAAAATTTTCGCACTTTTCTACCAGTATTTTAAATAAATATTCGTGTAATATTCCTTTAACTTCTACAATGATTTTTACAATAAATATTATGGTAAAATTGTGGTAGGAAAGTGTGAAAATTTTAGCGACGCTGCGACCCCTGTTTACTCTGTAGAATAAGTTAAGGATATAACTTCACTCAAAGAAAACTTTATTTAAAAACTCTCAAATTAAAAAATTTAAAAAAAAATCATTAAAAATCCTCAAAATATTAAACTATCTAAAATATATTAATTCATTTTATGGATAATCATGTTATATGCATGCAAAAAAAAGGGTCATTCCATGAATAGTTATTTTTTTTTATGTTACATATAGTCGTCAAAATAAAGTTATGAGAAAACACGATTTAAAATTATTTGGATGCAGCTTTGAAAGCGATTGTTACATAAATTCTTATAACTCTGTTCAAAATGAAAATATTTTTATGTGGTTTTTTTACATTGTGTTCGGAATTAATTGAATAAATCAAAATAGATAAAAAAATGATTTTGTGAAAAGTTTTTAGAAAACGACACTTAAAGTTGAAATTATAGGAGTGCAGCTTTCAAAGTGATTGTTACACAAATGCTTATAACTCCGTTTAAAATGCAAATATTTTTATGTGGTTTTTTGTTCTGTGTTCAGAATTAATTGAATAATCAAAATAGATCATAAAAAATCAATTGTTGTAAAGTTTTCAAGCCTTGATCCCAAGATAAATAGAATAGTGTTTTTCGTATGGTTACTTTGATAGTACATATGCATATTCTATATTTTAAAAAGTAATGTTTGAAATACATGCATATTTTATTTATCAATATACAAACTCTATTTCTTTTAAGTTTCTATAAAAATAGATTTTTTACAATCTTTCACAAAGTATGTGTTTTAAAAAAGTGTTTTGAATTATTATTATTCATTTTATTTATTTTTTGCTTTTTAAAAACAGCCAATATTGCATTATACTAAATTATTAATACGCAAATACAAAATATAGCATCTAACCTCTCCATTTCTTTCCGGTCAAATAAATATATATTGAACCAGAAGCTACCCAACAAACACATAACTAACGGGCCGCCTATGGGTTCGATAGCCTTGGCCCCAAGTGTCTGATTGAGGCCCACTAACATTGGCCGTAACGGCTTCGTAAAAAATGTGTCACGGCGACCGCATTATGACCACATACTAATTGGACTTAAGTAAAGGAAGATGCCCACAATCACGCCACAAATTTTTACCATAAATGGTGTATAGCCTCAAACTGGCCACATCCACTCTTTTAAAGGCCATTAAAAAATAAAGGCCTGACGGAAGTTCGCCATCTCCCTGCCAGTCGTGTTTCCCAAGTATTAATTTAGACCACAGCTGCCCATAAAAATGCCTTTTAAGGTTATTTAATGATGTAAAGCTAGCCACTAAATTGCCCTAAAGATTATTTAGGCATAATTCAAAATTTATTCTAAAAAAATATTAGAAGGTTAATTAAATGATAAAATGTTTTTATATTAAAAAAAATTCTTAGGTACATTTAAAAATAAATAAATAAAATTTATAAATCCACTCATTATGAACTTTATAAAAAAAATATTCGAAACATAATATCTGACATAATGAATTATTTTTTTAATTATGTATTTTTAAAATTCATATGCAATGTCCTTTTAAATATTTGCATGTCGTGCAAATTTTAAAAGTACATTATTGAAAAAATAAACAAATTTATTTTCACTATATCATGTACTGTGTTTTTGAAAATTTTTATAAAGTTTAATATAAATAAACTTATAGTTTTAATGAAAAGTGTATGTAAATGAGCATTAATACTTTTTTTCCACATAAAGCACTTTGTATTTTTGATAACCTTTTTTTACAGAAAAAATTTTGAATTTTTACTCAAATTATGCATTTAATCTTAATATGATCTAATATATAAAATGTATATTATAACTTAAAATGTGTTTGTGTTATACTGTTGTTTATTGATTTTTATACATTTATTTGCAAGTCTTTTCCAGTATTTTAGGCTTATTCATTAAAGAATTATTTATTTATTTTATTATAATTCATTTCATACGTATATTGGTTTTATTTTGTAAGAAATTTTTAAACGCTTTTATTTTGGCAAATGTAAGATAATATTTACTTTATATTGCGTGATGCACCTATATTGTAACACATTAAATTTCTATTTAACTTAGAAAATAATTAAAGTTTTTGTTCTCTTTTTTTTAATATATAAATTTTCAGAGCACAGTTTATCAAAGATGAAAAATATATACAAATTATTTTAACTTTTCCTAAATACACTTTTTTTTTTAATGGTAATTTTAAATTTTACTAATATTTTAATCAGTTTTTTAAATTTTATTCAAAATCTATTTAAATTTTATTCAAAATCTATTTAAATTTTATTTTGATTTTCTAAACTTTATCAATTTTTATTCAATTACTTTAATCAAATTTTATTATCAAATTTCTTACTTAGAAAAAGAAAAAAAAAGTTTTTTCTCAAGCTTTCTCTCTTTCTCTTTAATTAAAAAAAAATCCACTGAAGCAAATTATTTTAAAGAATCTCAAATGATACATATACATATAATATTTCAAAACAATGTAGGCATTCATCAGCAAAAAGAAAATAAATCATCAAACAATTATCTATTGAATTAAATTTTACAATATTTGAATTAAATTTTACAGTATTTGAAGAAATAGAAAGGGAAAATAAAGTATTTTTCCCCTATAAGAATAAACCTTATTTAAATTAATCTGCCCAAGCTTTCGCTATGTAATCAATTACTTTGTAAAAAGCATCAGTATTTACTAACTTAAACAAAATTTTAATGTAACATAGCATCAGTAAATCCTGTTAGTTAAGATAAATATTATTTTACATTTGCCGAAATGAAAATGTTAAAAAATACTGTTTAATCTAATATAAAAATTCCCTAAATTATACAAAATAAAATCAAAATGTATAAAAAACGCAGATTAAATTAAATTTACGATTCTTTAATGAATAAGCAAAAATTAATAAGACTTACAAATAATTTACTAGCACACATATATGCTATATGAGTTACTTGTACAATCTTAGAACTTTTATAAATAGCCACCCATTCCCTCCTCACTGCAGTGCAATGCCAAATGAATGAAGATGCGTATGCGTGACTCTGCAAAATAGAAGGGAAGGGAAGGGGAGGGGTGAATATGGGGGTCAGAGTTCTTTTCCGAGAAATTTTCCTGCACCTCCTATGACCTGGGTCACTGTCCGCTCTGTAAGGAGGCAATGGCGAGAGATTTCCTTTCGAAAAAATATTTCTTGGGAAATTTTTATTAAAGAAGTTATAACATATATAAGTTCTTTGGTTTTTTTTTAATTATGAAAACAATTATTTTTATACGTTCTAATAAATGTGATGAACCATTAAATGAAAGTTTTAAACAATTGTTTAAAATGTTTATCCAATGATTCATCATGTTTATCACTTATAACCAATGCACCAAACATATTATATTTGCACTTTTCTTCCTATTTAATAAACTTACATTCCGGAAATCAATAATATTCATTTTTATTCCAAAGTGCTCACAAAAATATATTTATTTAAAATATTATTGCACACTTCAAAAACAAATCATTAAGCGTTTTATGATTATTTTTTTTTCATAAAAAAATCTTTTAAATTAAAAAAGGGAATTTTTATTTATATATTAAACATATTATATATTTATATAGCAAAATATTAATGTTTTCAAACAAATCCAAGTTTTTGCTTTTTTAAAGCCAGGTATATGACATCTGTGTTTTTTAATAATAATTTAATAATATTAATAATAAAACAAATAAATATACATAAATTGTAAGAAATTTGATAAAAACATTTTTATTTATTTTTTATTTTACACTGAATTCAGAACATTAAATTCCTTTTCAAAGAATTTTATTTTACATGAAAATATATTTCAAATGATATTAAAAAATTGTGTTATAGAAACAGTTTATTTTCCACTTTTTCTACTCTCTTATATTCAACAACATGTGCTTGTTGAAACAAAGAAAGCAATATTTTTTTTCACTCGTTCATAGCAAATATTTTTTTCATGAAACTTGGGGGGGGGGGGGGGGGAATCACGCTTATCATTAAATTTCAAGTAGATATTTTGTACAATATAAAAGTTCAATAAATGAATGCATCTTATTGTAATTAAATATTTTGTGTTGTTCCGAGTGTTTTGTGCTTCCTATGAATTCGTATTTTGTTTATTTCAGCTATTAAAATCAAAGAGAAATTGAAAATTAATACATTCATTGTTTCTAGCATGACCATAAAAATATAGCCATGCAAAGATATCGAAGTATAGTTTGGAAATATTTTACATTTCTTAAATGTAAATGTTTGTTACATTTTTATAGACATATATATTCCTTAAATAGTTTTAAACTGAAAAAAAAATCTAATTTACTGTCTTAAATATAAATCTCATAATGTATCTACATTTTTAATAAATGCCATATTTATAATAATTAAGCTTACTTTAAAAGAAATAAAGAAAAAAATACATTTCCTTGCGTTAATTTAATATTCGGGTCGGATAATATTGGGCCTGTACTTTTTAAATGATGAGGGGACATTTCAAGCTTGCCCGAAACTGCCCCTCAATGATGACGGGTAAAAAAAACGCAACCGTTTTCTCGCTGCCGAAACGCATGCGGTTCGGCGGTAACAGCCACAATTAGCAGCGCCTCAATTACGGTACGCTATTGTTTGGTTACAAATGGCCTTAACTGAGTATGGCCGCAACGAATATGGCTTGAGGCCATAAGTCATGTGTTTGTTGTGTATACTTAGGTGAAATTAAATAAGAACAAGATATGTCTTGCAATTTTTTCTGTGTTTAAGTTTATAAACTATGTGCAAAACAAAATCTAGTTATATGTATCTTACAATAAAGCCCTGATTATACACAATGTAAATCATCCGCGACGCATTTTTTTTCCATGCCAGCTAGAGATGGGAAATATAGTTATTTTTGGTTAACAAGTTGCATCATTCCACTGTAGCAACAGGTTCCAACATCCTGTTATTTTTGTAACGTCATATTCTCCTAAACGACGTTTTAAAATAATAGTTCAAATATAAAGCTTTAAAATAATTTCCCCATTTGTTTCTGTTAAAAAGAATGCCTTGTAATTAAAAAATACAGTAGGCTTCCTCAAATCCGCATAGCTTGGGATCAGAGGTTGTGTGAATTTTAGAATTTTGCGGATTTTTGGTCATTGCTTTGCATATATATTTTTTAAGTGATTCGAATGCAATTAATAATGAAATCAAAAATATACTGAATGTTTACAATGTACTAAACTATTAAAATTAATAATAAGTTAAAATAATAAAAATTTAGATAATTTTCAAAATGATTAAAATATTAAAAACAAAGGTCAAGTTAATAATCAATAATAGACAATTAAATATTCATTATAAAGATGAAATGTGTTTTTCCTAAACTATTCAATGAAACTTGCCTGATTAAGGTACATTACTAATTCACATCAGGATGATAAAATAATGAATCTTTGTTTCAGGTTTAGCCAGACTTAATAACTAAAAAAGCTTGATGAATACATAAATATATTTGGTAAGATTGTGATTACCAATGATACCAGCAATATCTTGATTTTTTCAGAAATAAATTATTCTTTCTTCATGAAAAATATGAATTCAATAACCTTAACATAAATTTAAAGAATAAAAAAGGTATGGAATTTATATAACACTAAAAAAGTCAAATTTTGCACATACATCTAAGCTGGATGTTTCATTGTTTACATCTGTAAATTATGCGCGGATTTTAGAGAGTCGCGGATTTGAGGGAGTCTACTGTGTATTTACAAAACATTGTTAAAAGATATTGCAACAAGAATTGTATAATAATCTGGGATGGAGAATTTTCAGAAATATTTACCAGCCAGAGATTTATTTTACTAGCAGTGGCGTAGCTAGAATAGGTGACACCCCCGCCCTCCCCCCGTTTATCTGTCAATTACAATTCTATATTATTACAGCAAATGACCACACCATTCTTTATTTAACTTTTGTTCTCCTGCATAATAAAAACCACAGGAAAGTCTCATCACTCAACCCATAATTCGCATAAATCATGCGTTGTCTATGTGTAGAAGGTAAGTCTTTCTTTTAAAGTTTGCTTTCGCTATCCCTTCGTTGGATAGGTTGGTTTTTGTTCTCTGGTGCATATCTTATTTAGAAAATTTTCCCATTCTCAGAGAAAAGAGAATTAACTCTCTTGCGTCGAGCTCTAGAATTTTCATTTTATTTCAGAATTCTTTTCCAAAATCTATATAATATATGTATAGATATGCAAAAAGAGACTGGGTGTCAGCCCTTAGAGGATGACACCCGGGGCGGACCGTCCACGCTTGCTACGCCATTTTTTACGCGCCAGTAAGCTAAACAAATTAATAACAAAATGCACACGACTGCAGAAATAATTAATCGCTATCACCGCAATGCATTTTCATACTTTTTGTAAAATGTAGAAATATATACAACAGAGGAAAGCTTAATATAGGACATAAATTAGGGCCATGTTTACATGGCAGTAATTTGAAATTTTACCAAATATAGATAGTAGGGAGAATTATGAAGTTTTGGTATGTCTTCTAGATAGTGCAGTTTTCCAAAGATTCATAAAAAATCATTAGACTTTGTCACAAAATCTACTACTCAGCGGCGAAGCACTGGTGTGCCCATGGTGTTACTATTCCGCAAGCCGACATAAAATTCAATTTTGTTTTCAGCATCTTCTATAGTAGAATTTTTCGACAGTTGATCAGGCCTTGCTTTTTTATTTAGATCCATGTTTAAATTAAAAAAAAATACTTATTTCGGCAAAAATTTCTAAATTTTTCTTTTTAATTATAGCTCACTGCAAAATATATACCTCCCTGTTTGAATAGATTCAACTATAAAACATGAAATTGACGTATAAAGCACTTTTTCTTTAGAAAAGAAATCCACAAATTTAGATCAGACTTTTCGATTATTAAAAACAGACGAAATCATTTCTTATTTCACCCCAAGGGCGGATCCAGCCCAACCTCCAGGGGGGGGGGGTCACAACTTTTGACAGATGATTTAATGAAGCAAATTTAAAATACAGTAAATCTTGTGAAAACGGAATTACGATAAAAAATAGCAAATTTCGCCGATCGGGCATGAAAAAAATCGCGAATTTTGTCGATTATGCACGGAAAAATCACGAATTTTGTCGATCGGACGCGAAAAATCTCAGATTTCGTTTATCGGGCAAGAAAAAAAAAAGTCTAAATTTTTTTTTATAATACTTGGAAAAATTGCAAATTTTGTTCATAGGTTGCAGAAAAGTCGCCTGTTTTGTCTGTTTACCGAGCGAAAAAAACGCGAATTTCGTTGACGGAGCGCGGAAAAATCGAATATCGTCAACTGTACATTGGAAAATCGCGAGTTTTGTCTATCGGCTTTCGAAAAATCTTGAATTCTGTCTGTATGTCTCAGAAAAATCGCGAATTTTGTCGATCTAGAACGAAAAAATCGCAAATTTCTTTAATAAGGCACGGAAAAAAATCCCAATCTTGTCGATCGGCTTCGTAAAAAGCGCGAATTTATTCGATCGGAAACGAAAAAATCGCCATGGTTCGTACGGGTCCTTAAAAATTTTATGAACAGGAAATTCTTTGGCACCAGTATTTTCTTATAGAAAATCCTTAATTAAATAAAACGAAAGTTCACTCTTTTGAACGATATGTATTTTTCTGTAAAGAAATGCTGGTATTTCACCTGGAAAATAACGGTACCCGTACGAACCATGATCGCGAATTTTGTTGATTGGGAATAAAAAATCGCGAATTTCGAGTTGATATGGAATGCAAAAAATTGCCAATTTCTTGAATCGGGAAAGAAATTATCGCGAATGTAGTGGATTGTCTTCGTAAAAAGAGCGATACGGGCGATTGGGTACGAAAAACTCGCGAATTTTGTCGAATCGGTACGAAAAAATCGCTAATTTCGTTGATAGGATATAGAAAAATCGTAGATTTTGTCGATGATGCGCGGAAAAATCGAAAAAATTTTTGAGCGGCTGCAGAACTATAGCGAGTTTTATCAGTTTATCGCGAGAAAAAAATTACAGATTTCATGAATTTACGGCAGGAAAAAAATGCAGATTTCATCAGTCAGTTAAGAATCGCGAATTTTATTGTTCGGTGCGGTATTTCAGGGACGAAGAACGGATAAAGGTGCGAATCTCATCAATTGGGCACGGAAAAATCCCGAATATGGTCGATCGCTTTCGTAAAAAGCCCGAATTTATTCGATCAGGAACAACAAAATCGTTTTTGGTAGGGCACGGAAAAATTGCGAATTTCGTCGATCGGGAACGAAAAAGTCGCAAATGTGGTCGATCAGTTTCATAAAAAGCACAAACTCAGTCTATCGGGAATGAAAAAAATCGAGAATTACGTTGATATGGCGAACAAAAATTGACAATTCCATCGATCGGGAAAGAAATTATCGCGAATATGGTCGATCGGCTTCGTAAAAAGCACAGAATCGGGCGATCGAGTACAAAAAACTCGCGAATTTTGTCGATTCGAGACGAAAAAATCGCTAATTTTGTCGATGATGCGCGGAAAAATTAAAAAAATCTTTGAGCGGTTGAAGAAATTTCATCGAACAAGAACGGAAAAATGTGCTAGTTTCGTGGATTGGGCACGGAAAACGTGAATTTTGTCAATCAAGAGAAGAAAAATCGCATACTTCGCAGACCATTCGTGGAAAAATTTCAAATTTCGTCGATCACACCCAAAAAATCGTGAATTTCGTCGATTAGGCATGGAAAAATTGTGAATTTCGTGGATCGGCTTCGCAAAAATCGCGAATTTCACCGATCGAGTGCGAAAAAATCGTGAATTTTGCTAATCAAGTGAAGAAAAATCGCAAATTTCGCAGACCATTCGTGGAAAATTTTCAAATTTCGTCGATCACACCCAAAAAATTTTGCATTCCTGTTTTAGCACTTTTTACTTACACTGTACATTCCTCTTTGAAGAGCTCCAGGGGGGGGGGTCATGAACCCCATGACCCCCCCCCTTGGATCCGCCACTGTTTCACCCCTCCTTATAAATAACGGTGAATAGAAACCACTCTCTAATTCAACCTTTCCGATATTTAAAAAATGACGAAATCCTTTCCTATATCTCTCCTCTTCTCATAAATAACCTTGAATAAAATCATCTCTTTCATTCCTTCCCAAAACCATGAACCGAAAATTTTTAATCAAATGTGCACTCAAACGAAAAAAGTCATTAGATTATATTTATTGCTAAGCGCTTGTTCTTAAAACGCTGTTGTAACAAAAAAATTTAAATACACGATAGTTAAACCGCAGAAAAATTAAACAGATAAATAATTGCAAAGATGTGCAATTATCTATTTTTCATGAAAACTTGACAGACGATAAAGTGTGTTCTTTTTGTAATTTAAAAACCGCATTTAACTATAATGCATATGACATAAATGAATGTGTATTGAATGAATTAAGGGAATCTGTGGTTAGTTTCCAATCGTTGCTTTGAAATGCTGAACGTTTTAAATGCACTAATCAATTTAAAAAAAAAAATCTAAAAATTCAGTCATTTTTTGAATGGGGCGAAGTATTGTTTTGTTAGTTTTAAAATAGAATTTCTAATCTAAAATAGAGAAATGGAGTTTTAAAGAAATAAATGCATTTTATTTAAATGTTGCAACAGGCGCTTTTTAAAATCGAATGATTCACCTTGATTGAAACCTTGATTTTGCTATAATTTTGGGAGAGATGGGGGTTGAAATAATTGCCTTTCTCATTTACCTAACGTAAATGACAAATATATTAACAAAATTCAGGAATCATATACGCTAAACTATGCAGCATTTAAAGATTTTTTTTTTAGGATAAAATTTAATTAATTTAAAATGCATTTATAATATAACTTAATTTGAAGTGTAATACAAATAGCCCAGTCATTTTAGCAAAAATAGGGGGAAAAATTAGAACAAAGCTGGATTTTTGCATAGGTGTTAGTTAGGTTATGTAGTTAAACATATTAAAAGTCCCAATCGATCCGATGTGAGCTTTCGCCACCAGGGGGCGCTAAAGAGCTTGAAAATCAGTTTTTTGTGAATATCTCACGAATAATGGCATTTAGAGAAAAAGGGTGAATTACAAAGTGGTAGATAATTTAATTTTCTATAAAAAGTGTCTTTAACATTTGTTTGTCACATTAACCCTTCCCTGTCACATTAACCCTTCCCTGTCAAAAATGTAAAAATGTGACCATATTTGAAAGTAAAATTATAAAAATTCAAAAAATCTGCTGCTACTTAAAAAAAAAAATTGTAAACAGATCAATAGTTCTCACCTTTGAATGGGGAAAGTGAATATATAATATACATTTATGCTTATTTCCACACCCCCTTGAAGTAAAACACTTAGTGAGTTTTTTGTGGTTTCCTCCGTAGGCATATTCCACTTATAGTGACTGGCTTAATCCAATTTAAGCCTTTTAACTGCTTTAGTAGTTCTTTGCACAGCTTCAATTTCTACACTCGATTCAGATTCATAATTATCTGTATTTATTTCTTTCGTTGCTGTACTGCTTTCAGTATTTTTTGCTTGCCTTTCGATATCATCACTGAATACAGAAGTAACGCTTCCCTCCTCCCTTGCAGTAGGCAGGATACTGTCAATATTTTCCTCGTCTTCAAATTCAATTTTACTTGCATTATGAAATGAAACTCCGCAGCAATTTATGAAATATCAGAACATTTCAATCCAATTTTTCGGCATCCACATGCTTTTCCACATCCTTTGGAGCAAGTGTAAAAAATAGATTCAATAATATCTTTTGGTGCGGGCGGTAAGGTAGCAAGAATTGGAAACAAATTATGTGCATTTTGCCAGCCCCAGTTCTCAGGAAGTAGTTTATTGCTCAATCAGTATTGTACTTGATCATAAATACGTAAACTGTACAATCTAGCTGCATCTTCGGCAGGCGGCAACGATAAAAGCTTTTTTTTTTTTTTTTTTTTTTTTTTTTTTACCAACAACAACTCTTTTCTTGAAACATACATAACGGTACTTTTTCAGAGAAATTTCTGCTTTACTACCGTATAAAGCAAGAAAAATAGTTTTTCCAGCCTCGGAAACTTCAAATTAAGATATTGATCACTTTTAAAAATGCTGGCAGCTTGTATGTTATGATCTTCTTCCTTCTTCAAAAATTTTGCTAACGACATTTTACCTTTCCCAAACATTGCTGATGTCGAGTCAGAACCTGAAAAAGCGTGAAGGAATAATATACAGGGTGTCCGAAAAGTCTGGAAACGGTCGAATAACTCGAGAAATACATATGAGATTGAAAAACGTAAATATACGTGTTAAATATTTTTAAATAAGCTACTCAGTGATACCAAATTTGACCTTCGTAACCGACCCCCTGGGGGTCAGAGGGGGTCCAACTTTGAAATCTTAAATTATAACCCCCATTTTTTATTGCAGATTCGGATTCTACGGACAAAAATACGCAACTTTTGTATTTGATGTTTATTTCGAATCCTCGTTTATCACGGTGTATTCGAGCATATTAAATCGATACATTTTTCGGCTTTTCCAACGGAATTTTCCTAATCGAAACTAATTGGGGAGAATTTATGACATCAAATTCCTCGTCTTTTGCAAGAATAGCGTTTCCTGAAAATCACCCATGCCGATTATTTCGATAGTACTACACACAGTTAAAAATTTGACCCATTTGCTGTAGCGTCACTCCACAGCTTTTATAGAATATCTGTTTCATGACCAATGAGAATGTTCCATAACACAGTAAAGTACACTGTAAAAAATTGACACTTTTGCTGCATCGTCACTCCACCACTTTTATAGAAAACGATTACTTTACTGTGTTATGGAGCACTCTCATTGGTCACAAAAGAGATATTCTATAATAGCTGTGGAGTGACGCTGCAGCAAATGGGTCAGATTTTTAACAGTGTAGCACTATTGAAATAATCGCCACGGGTGATTTTCAGGAAACGCTATTTCTGCAAAAGACGGAGAATTTGACGTCAAAAATTCTGTCCAATCAGTTTCGATTAGGGAAAATCCCGTTGGAAAAGCCGAAATATGTATCGATTTAATATGCTCGAATACACCGTGATAAACGAGGATTTGAAATAAACATCAAATACAAAAGTTACGTATTTTTGTCCGTAGAATCCGAATCTGCAATAAAAAATGGGGGTTATAATTTAAGATTTCAAAGTTGGACCCCCTCTGACCCCCAGGGGGTCGGTTGCGAAGGTCAAATTTGGTATCACTGAGTAGCTTATTTAAAAATATTTAACACGTATATTTACGTTTTTCAATCTCATATGTATTTCTCGAATTATTCGGCCGTTTCCAGACTTTTCGGACACCCTGTATGATCTTTCAGAACAGCATCATTGTTAAAACTGTGCGATGAATACAGGGTGGTAACAATTCGTCTTCTTCCAGACTTAATAAAAAATATCTCTATCTCTGGAGGTGCTAAAACTGTCAACAATACGATCAAGTCAACATCATCGCCAACAACAGCAGTAAGCGCACCAGACTTTGCTACTTCAATAACTGTGTTAACAATTAGTGTGTATGCATCATCTTCTACTTGTTTCGCTTCGAAACCATTCTCCATAAATTTCTTCATAAAGCATAGCTATGAGACGTGTCTTATTTCAATGATTAGATTAAAAAAATTCTTTTATCATAAATCTGCTTTTTATGCTGATTTTCGTATCATTTTTTAATTTTATTTTGTCTATTTGATGGGAATTTTTTATATATATACTATTATTTTTTACTACGGATTGTAATTTTAATCCGTAGTAATTAAATTATTCGGATTTTATTTTTTTTACACATGCTATTACTTTTCATACTTTTTACTACGGATATTAATTTTAATCAGTGGTAATTAAATTATTCGGTTTTTAATTTAAACCCGAAATATCAATCCGTTCGTAGAACGGGTTAAACAGCTAGTTTTAAGATATTAAATGTTAAAAATGGTCTTTTTTCTTTTCATTTTTCCCATTAAGGGAGTCCAGGACACAAAAATCTTCAAATTTTCTAAAAAAATGTTATTACATTAAAATTTTCTCTCTCTCTTGTTTTAATATTTAAAATGACGTTTAAATTATTTTTCTACCTTAATTAGAAAGGGAAATATTATTTTTTTTTTTCGTTTTGGTTTGTTTTCAAAATTTAGCTTTTAAACAATGGTTGTCATGGAAATGGTTTCTTGAAAAAATGCGTTTTTCATTATGATGGTTCTTTTCATAAATTCTCGGATTTAAATTGTTATAACTCGAGTGGTTAAAGATAAAAGTTTAAAATTTGGAACGTGTCTTTTTTTATTGTTTACTTTAATTTTGATCTAGCAAATTAAAAAAAAAAGTTTTAAAAATATGATTTAAAAAAAAATCACTTTTTTTTAAATTTTAAACTTTTTTTAAATTAATATTTTTAAGAATGCCGAATCAAAGTTATAATTGACACATTTCTGTTTATTTAAATGTAAAAAATAAGGGGGGGGGGAATCACAAATAGTATTTTGAGTTATAACGATTTTAAAATTAAACTTTATTAAAAATAAAGTTTAATTTTTTTTTAATTATAAGATGTTTTACTATGTGATTTTGTTTACGAATAAAATGGTTGACCATAAAAAAAAAAAATCAAAATTATAACTCAACAAATAAAATTTGTTTTTAAATGTGCCCCTCCTTCCCCCCTTTACAGGGATGAGATTGACCAAAAAGCAAAAAAGCTGAAAACTGCGCGAACGACTTTTGAGCAATGACAGGAATGTCAATCGCAACAAATATAATTGTATTAATATATAACATGCAATTTAGCTTTTGGTAAATTAAATTAAAAGAAAATTATTAAACGTGAATTGCAGAAATCATTTATACTTACTCTAATGAAAATTTAGTTTATTAAGATACAGTACATTAATAAAACCCTGTTATTGGCATGAATATTTTTTTTATTGAAATTTTCTAACAGTAAGAAATTTTGGTTAAGTATTAGGGAAAAGAAAATAGAAATTTTCTTTGTTTTTTATTTTTGCTCTTGCACAAGGTAAATTTCTTTCTCCTGCTTTTTTCTTGGATATTACACATTAAAGATATCTAGTGATGTCGCTGGACTTTAAAAATTTTGGGTCTCCAGGACCCAGAACTTAAATTCTGGGTCTCTTTTTTACAAAAGTGGGTCCTCACTGATTTTTAGATGCAAAACTTGAACTTGTTCATTTGGAAAAGAAAACTGAAATGCAATAATTTTTGTTTTAACAATAATTAATGAATAATTAAAATCAATAGTATTTTTTAAAACTATTGAGAAAAATTTCATTTGTTTTAAAAAAAATAAATGTGCAAGATACAAATTTAATTATAAATTAATGCTTATTTGAGTGTAGAAGATAACATGTATCACTATTGTTTGCATTTCTTTTTAAAAAGGGCAAGACTGATTTATTGAAAAAATATTTTTGTTAAAAAAGGATACTTTTGTTGAATATAAGGGTATTTTTTGTTCAATAAATGGGTGCTTTCAGAAGTCACATTCATTCAGAAAGATTTAGAGGTGTCAAAAAATGTATTTTGGAGCAGGAAAGTCTATTTGGAGTGGCAAAAAAATAATTTTGAAAATTAATTTTTGGGTTAGTTTTTTTTCAGAGTCCCTTTGATGAAATATTTAGTTTTAACACTATCTCTTCATGAAATCTGTCATTTGTTGGAATCTTTTGGCAAAATTGAAAGTTTTTTTTTTTTTTCAAAAATTTGCCATTTTTTGCGAATATTTTGACGAAATCTGCCGTTTTTTCGCGATCGTTTGACGAAATAAACCGGTTTATTGCGATCATTTGACGATATCTACCGATTTATTCTGATTTTTTGACGAAAGTTGTGATTTTTTGCAAAACATTTGCCGAAATTCGCCGTTTTATCGCGATTTTTGGATGAAAATTGTTTTATCGCGATTTTTGACAAAATCTGCCGTTTTTTCGGTATTTTGTGACTAAATTAACCATCCTTTCGAGAATCTTTTGACAAAATTGGCCGGAAATTTGTCGTTTTTTGGCGATCTTTTAAGGAAATTTGTCGTTTTTTCGCGATTTTTTGATGAAATTACGCGTTCTGTATTTTTTTGGTAAATCAGAAAATTTGAAATTTGGAAATAACAAAAAAGCTGAAAACCGCGGATCCGCGGAAGAATCTCATCCCTGCCCTTTAACTCTTAAAGAAACGTTTCATTATCTTCCATATTATTTTTTGGACTCCGGTCACTATTCTGACTTGGAAGCACGTACAACAGTTTGTTCCAAAAGTTTTTTTCTTCCCATGTCAGATAGGTTGTGCTGTTGAGGTAAATTTTAATTGCAGGATCGATTTCTTTCGGCAAATCACCAACTTTGATCAGAATTAGACGGTGTACCTTATCCTCCATAGCTTGAGCATGGGCAGTTTTGAATTCTAAAAGGCACCATTCACTTTCAAGGAAATTCCTAAAAAAGAAATAAGGGAAATTATTTAGAATGATTATGCCAGTTTTAGACATGATTGTTTTGATCTGTTTTTGCTTTGGTTTTAGTTGAACCCGAAAGCTATTATTTCACATTTTAGTATAGTTTTGTTCATAATTAATGTATTTTCCTCTATTAACCATTTAAGTCTCTAGTTATGAAGTTCATAAAAGTTTCATCAGGCCTGGACTGGCCAGGTCGGCTGGTCGGCGATCGCCGAGGGCCCCCGACCCAAAGGGGCCCGGTGGTGTACCCCAAAAAAGGAATATACGATTTTATAATTAATATTTACATAAGAAAAATAATTGACTATTTCCAGTGTATATGCGTTTACAATAAATTTTAAGCAATTGACAGTTTTTTCATGGTAACATATAGTTCCATCGTGTCATGTCGTTGTGCAGACGGAATAGGACTGCTGACTGATACATCGTCCTTTGTGCAGTGCTCATAGAGTCAGAGTGCATCGCGATGCTTATTCCATCTCATACAGTATGGTTGTAACTAGTGCAATGTTACAGTTGTGTCAACATGAAGCATGTATGACAAAGTGACGGTACGAAAAAGAAAGAAAAAAAATGAGAAAATTTTTAAATGTTGAAAAATGTTTAAATGTTGAAAAATGTTTAAAAAGTTTTAATACTTGGTTAAGTAGTTCCAATATTCTTATCAGTCGCACTGGAAGATATGTTGTTCAATGGTTCATTGATGTAGTTTTGTTTATTGGAAAACAAATCATTGCTTACAGATGAGATAAAGCAAAAGGAGATTATACACTTGATACTGTAGATAACTATAATATTTTTCTGGAACTGATCATTTTGGTTGTAAATTGTGATATGTTTTCACAAAAGCATGTCAAAAAGTGAATTGAAGACAGCAAAAAAGAGGAGAATTAAAATAGTAAAAAAAAAAAAAGCCATAGGAAAGTTAATTAAAGCTGGACGAGTTTTTTTGTCGAAATTTTTGTTGAAAATCTTTATGAACAAGTTAGAAGTCTGCACGGGCCGAAATGTCCATGACTGGGGATCGTCTAGGCTCGTTTGTACTTTCACAGTTCACGTCCAAGGCCCGTACAAAAATCAGTTAAAAAACGACTCAATTTCCACAGAAAACAACAACAACAACAACAACAACAAAAATCAGTTTTTCTTAACATACAATTAAGATCTTTTTTAAAGAATACGACATACACATTTATGAAATATTTTATATTCTAAAATTATACTTTTAAATCACGATGTTTTCCCGACACAGAAAATACACAATAGTAACATTAATGATTAGTTAAAATCCTAGATTTTTGAACATTCAAATAAAGATTCATTATAAAATTAACGTAGTTTAGACTTAAAGAAAAAAAAAGAGGGTAAAACATGATTAATTTTTGAAGATGTATTATAAAATAATATATTAGTGAAAATATTTCTCTATCATTTATTAGAGTTTCTTTCAAATCCAAAGGAATTAGTTCCAGACACATTTCTAAATTCATCTTCTTCGAAAATGCATAAATTTTGCTGTTTTTTCTTATTTAGAACATATGTAATCAAATGATGTCTTCTATTTTTTTTATAAAGACATTATATCATTTAGAAATACTGTAAAAGTTAGCGTTTTGAATTGAATTTTTGGAAATGATATCATTGATAAGGGGGAAAACCTGCTGTCAGGGGCGTGCAAAGAAAAAATTGCGTCCGGGGCAAAGTGTCAATTTGGCGCCTCCCCTTCCCCCAACTTTTACTTGTAACAGCCCAAAAATGACGTTGGTAGTATAAATTTCCGCGACCGCTCCCCTTCGAACTCCCTTTCGCACGGCGCTGTCTGCAGTCACATGACAGAAATCTCTTACATTTTGATAATTAACTTATAGTTATTGAGAAGTGAATTGAAAATTAACTTAAGTTATACTTCCAGATAGTTTGTTAACAGAAGTTTATTATCGCTATTAATACTTTTTAAAAACATAGTAACCGCCCTACACATTTTGAGAACATTTAAGGCCAGTTCTGGCCCGACTCTACTATGCAGAAAAAAAATGCATACCTGATCGCACTCCTGATATCTATTTGGCAAGCTCTCTAATTTTATTTTATTATTATTTTTTTAATTGGCTTAGCAGTCTTGCTAAACTTATTTGCCTGGAAACGGACCCTGAGCCAGTGCAGACCTCTACAACAAATAATAAGTTCAATGTTCTGTAATATTATTTTAAAAGACCCGTATGATAGCATAATATTCAGCATGATGGTAGGTAGTACTCAAGATGTAGCTGTTATGAGTTGGCAATTTGCGTCAGCTACAAAACTGCATATATTTCAAGCGTTCCAACTCCTATGGAAGAGCTGTCCGCAAGATTAAAGGCGGGGTCAAGGCATATACCATCTAGCGGCAGGGGTGCATAACTAGAGAATTATTAAGTAGAGGATTATGGCAGTTTCTTTTGTGTGAATGGCAACAAAACTTTTTTGTTTCTATAAAATGTTACTTCAAAATATTTCGTAGAATAAGTTTTAGGTTTGAAATATTGTAAATAAATATAGAATAAATAAGTGTAGTACGACTAAATATTAACATAAAATATACTAAGATGAAATATCATTTAACTATGCGATACAAATATCGCTGATTAAAATATGTTCGATTTTAATTACGCTTTTAATGTAATGAAAGATGACTTATTAAATTTTGTAAGTACTTATTATATAAATGCAGAATTTTGAAATAGTGTCACATTTTAGTAATTTTTTGATGAGCTAAATTATAAAAAATGATATACACCGTAGTATTTCATATGATAATATAAATATCAATATTTAGAAATGTATAGAATTTAATACTAAATAAAATATTCAACTTTTATTTACAACAAGCTGCATTTTTTATTTACCAATTTCAGACGATAAAAATCCAATGTTTTCTTGGTCGTATCGACTTTTATTATTTAACTTGCAAACTTTTCATTCTTTTAATTTAAAAACCTATTTTATTATATGTATATTCGGAATAACTTTAATTTTAAATGTATGTATTAAATGTTGTTTTGTTAAACAAAGAAATATTGTTAATTTATTTGTTTAAATATTTAACGTTCTAGACAATAATTTTCCTAAAATCGTTGCTGAGACTTTTTTTTTTTTTTTTTTTTTTTTTTTTTTTTAAACAGACAAAGCCATTTTGAGAGTTCATATTAAAAATTCATTCATAAATTTCAAGCTATGCTCTCAATCATGACAGATTAATCAAGTCTACGAGGTTTATTGCAAAATATTTTTGCTATAGTTTGTTTCGGTAAAGTCATGTACATTTAAAAAAATAGTCACAATATCATTTTAATTTTGGGAGAAAAAGTACTAACTTAGTAGTCATAAGTACCATATAATGCTACGAAAAATATTGACTTTTACCCTAAAATTAAAATGACAATGAGACTTTTTTTAAAAACACAGATCTTTTTAATTAAAAATATGTGTATTTAAAAAAAGTCTCATTATTATTTTAATTTTAGGGTAAAAGTCAATATTTTTCGTAGCATGATATGTTACTTATGAGTACTAATTAGTACTTTTTCTCCCAAAATAAAATTAAAATGATATTGTGACTATTTTTTTAAATGTACATGACTTTATCGAAACAAACTATAACAAAAATGTTTTTCAATAAACCTCGTAGACTTGATTAATTTGTCATGACTGAGAGAAAATTCAGAAAATATGCGCAAAAGACATGGAGATAATAAACATCTGCGCATATATGACGTCAAACCCACGTCATCCTCTAGTCATGCACCCCTGCCGCTAGATGGCATATGCCTTGACCCCGCCTTTTGCTTACGACAGATTCCAGCATTAAGGCCCTACATCAGTAACGCTCCGAGATAGAACGGCTAATGTTATTTCAATGGAAGAAATTTATCGCTTTCATTCCTTTGCATTTTGTTCAAATTTAATAATTTTTGTTTTTTTGAAAACCTGTAGGTTTAAACTATGCACGTCATTCTGAAATTTTATTTCTTTTTTTAATTTTAAGGCGATACAAGTGCGTTATTTTATAGTCTTTAAAATTCACCTTTAATGTCTTATTACGAAAAATCTGTTTGACATTTTAAAATTTAGTAAAACAGCATGCAGAGTTTAATTATTTAACTTTCAGAAAATGTTTTTTATTTTGATTTTTACAAAAATTTAATCTATGCTATTTGTATAAAAAGTTGAAACACTTTGATTTAAAACAGTCGAAAATGGTGTTTAACTCCGCCTTTAAAAGGGAGACGCCTTAAAAGTAATTAGGGTGAAAGACGATATGGGTTTACCTCCAGGGAGTCTTACAGGGACGAAGGTGTAAAATCTTGCCTGTGGCTATTAGTAAAATGTTGTTTGCTGCTTTAGGATAAAAAAATAAAAACTTCCTTTCCTGAATGCATGATATTTCAAGCAAGAAGTTCGATCAGAAATGAATTTCAGAAATGATGTAAATACATGTTGATTTCAAAAAGTTTGTTTAACTAGGCATGCAATCTAAAATGTACTTTAAAAGCATTATTGATTTCAAATAAAAACACATTTAACATTTTTATTATTTTTCTTCCATATATTTGAAGTTTAATTTTTAAAAAAGATTCTTTAATTGCGGACAACATCAAAATGAAATATTCGTTAATTTATAAAAAATAATAGAATTAACTTTTTGTCGTCTGCAGACGACAAAGGGAAAAGAAGAAAGGGCAGAAAGAAAATAACAATGGTTCTGACATTAAAAATGAATATATATTCGCGAATAAATACATTTGTATTAAATTTTTCTTATCATTCTTTTAGACAATTCTTAATGAATTAGTTTAAATGTTCCTTTTCATAAATATTTCTATTTTAATCAATAAAAGTTTGCAGTATACCCACTCTAAAATATAAAGTAATTATTATGCAATTCATGTTTAAATTGGATAACACTAATTTAAAAGATAGAATTATATTTATTTTGACACTTCTATCGAAAATTATGACTAATTTACAATACTTTAGAAAATATATTCTGTTGCGGTAAAATTCACATCCGTAAATGATATATTTATGCTTTATTGTACATAAATTGTCTTTCCTTTCTTTTTCCCTTTCAGAAAGATAAACGAATGATTTTTAAAGTTCTTATACTATTTTAACTAAATAATACGCATATATTCCAAAGCCTGTCATGGTCTAACTGATCTAAGTTTTAGAATAGCGGTTTTTTCAGTCACGCAAAAAGACAAACTCAATTATACTAAACCTACGGAAGATTTTTTTAAAAATACCATATTTTCATTCCAATATTTAATTATTTTTTTTCTACATAGTATAGCTGACGATGGTTTGTATAGAAGCTTTTTCGAATCTGATTGTAGATTTTAAATACGAGGATAATACCACTTTTGAAAACGGTTCCGAAAATGAAACTGTCCTGTAAAGAAAATTAAAAAAGTGGAAAAAGGCCTTTGAAGAGATCGCTCTGAGCTATTAAAGAGGAAAAATATTAAAATGCAGACGAGACTTATTTATAAATTTCGACCGTTGGATTATCGTCGAAAGAATTATCATAAGCTAGTAAATTGTTTCGTTTGATGAAAGTTTTTTTTTTTTTTTTTTTTTTTTTTTTTTAATACCCGTAAAATAAATCGAAAAAATAGAAAATGGCCTCTGTGCAAATCGATATCAACTAGGCAAAGTTAAAAAAAAAAAAAAAAAAAAAAAAAAAAAAAAAAAAAATTAAAGCTATTAAAACACAGACGATAAACTTTTATAAATTTCTTTCATAGCATTAGTTTTAAAGCGAAGGCGTTGTTTCGTTTAACTGCAGTAGCCTCTTTAAAATAAATGAAATCGTAAAAGCTATTCAATGTAAGAAAAAAAAAAAGAATTAAATATAGGCGAGATATCTTTATAAATTTCTACAATGGGATTTCGCTTGACTAAAGTAAGTCACTTTAAAATACCTGTATCAAAATCAAAAATTGTAATACGGCCTTTGTACAGAAAGATCTCAGCTATTCAATATAAAAAAGATTATTAAAATATAGACGAGATATTTCTATAAATTTCTGTGATAGGATTTCGCTTCATTGAAGTAAACCCCTTTAAAATACCCGTAAAAAATCGAAAAAAATATAAAGCGGTATTTGTACAGAAATATCTCAGAAATTCAATGCTAAAAAATCATTTAAAAAATTAAAATGTTGACGAGATATCTTTATAAATTTCTATAATGGGACTTCTCTCTATTCAAGTAAGCCACTTTAAAATACCCGTAAAAAATCGAAAAAATGTAAAAAGGTGCTTGTACAGAGAAATCTCCGATATCTAATGCCCCCACCCCCCTGAAAAAAAGTTAAAAAGACAATTAAAATACAAACGAGATATCTTTAAAAATTTCTAAAATGTGATTTAGAACTATTGAAGTAAGTCACTTTAAAATACCCGTAACAAAACGAAAAGATATAAAACGTTCTTTGTAAAGAAAGAAAAAAAAATTACAAGTACTAAAATGATCTTTAGAAATGACTTTTAAATGATCTTAAAGATATCTTTATAAATTTCTACCATGGGATTTTACTTGATTGAGGTAATCATCAGTTTATATTTACTTGTAAACGAGATATCTTTATAAATTTCTAACATTCAATGCTAAAAAAGTCATTTGAAAATATTAAAATGTAAAAGAGAAAAATATATATTTATATGAACTTCAAAACTTCATAGGATTTCGCTTGATTGAAGTAAGCCCCTTTAAAACTCCCATAAAAAAATCGAAAAAAATATAAAACGGTCTTTGTACCGAAAGATCTCAGATATCCAATGCCAAAAAATATTTAAAAATATTTAAATGTAGAAAAGATATATTTATAAATTTCTACTAAAGGATTTCGCTTGACTGAAGTAGCCTCTTTGAACACCTGTAAACAAAACCAAAAAAGTACAAAACGGTCTTCACACCGAAAGATCTCAGCTATCCAATGACAAAAAAATCATTTAAAAATATTAAAATGTAGAAGAGATATTTTTATAAATTTCTACCATTGGAATTCACTTGACTGAAGTAGCCTCATTAAAACACCTGTAAACAAAATCAAAAAAGTACAAAACGGTCTTTGTGCCGAAAAATTTCAGCTATTCAATGCCAAAAAATCATTTAAAAATATTAAAATGTAGAAGAGATATTTTTATAAATTTCTACAATTGTATTTCACTTGACTGAAATAGCTTTTTTAAAATTCTCCTAAACAAAGACGAAAAAGTACAAAACGGTCTTTGTACCGAAAGATCTGAGATATCGAATGCCAAAAAATAACTTAAAAATATTAAAATGTAGAAGAGATATTTTTATAAATTTCTACCATTGGAATTCACTTGACTGAAGTAGCCTCACTAAAACACCTGTAAACAAAATCAAAAAAGTACAAAACGGTCTTTGTAACGAAAGATCTCAGCTATCCAATGACAAAAAAATCATTTAAAAATATTAAAATGTAGAAGAGATATTTTTATAAATTTCTACCAATGGATTTCACTTGACCGAAATAGCTTTTTTAAAATTCCCCTAAACAAAGTCGAAAAAGTACAAAACGGTCTCATTGGATTTCACTTGACTGAAGCAGCTTTTTTAAAATTCCCTTAAACAAAGTCGAAAAAGTACAAAACAGTCTTTGTGCCGAAAGATCTGAGATATCCAATGCAAAAAAAAAAAAAAAACAACATTTAAAAACATTAAAATGTAAAAGATTTTGTTATTATTACCATTTGATTTCACTTGACTGAAGTAGCTTTTTTAAAAATTATCCTAAACAAAGTCGAAAAAGTACAAAGCGGTCTTTGTACCGAAAGATCTGAGATATCAAATGCCAAAAAATCATTTAAAAATCTTTAAAAATAAAAAGACATATTTATAAAATTCTACTATAAGATTTTGCTTGAATGAAGTAGCTTCTTTAAAACACCTCTAAACAAAATCAAAAAAGTACAAAACAGTCTTAGCACCGAAAGATCACAGCTATGAAATGCCAAAAAAATCATTTAAAAATATTAAAATGTAGAAGAGATATTTTTATAAATTTCTACCATTGAATTTCACTTGACTGAAGTAGATTTTATAAAATTCCACTAAACAAAGTCAAAAAAGTACAAAACGGTCTTTGTACAAAAAGATCTAAGCCATCCAATGACAAAAAAATCATTTAAAAATATTAAAATGTAGAAGAGATATTTTTATAAATTTCTACCATTGGATTTCACTTGACTGAAACAGCTTTTATAAAATTCCCTTAAACAGAGTCGAAAAAGTACAAAACGGTCTTTGCACCGAAAGATCTGAGATATCGAATGCCAAATAATAATTAACAGATATTAAAATGTAGAAGAGATATTTTTCTAAATTTTTACCATTGGATTTCACTTCACTGAAGAAGCTTTTTTAAAATTCCCATAAAGAAAGTCGAAAAAGTACAAAACGGTCTTTGTACCAAAAGATCTGAGATATCGAATGCCAAATAATAATTTACAAATATTAAAATGTAGAAGAAATATTTTTATAAATTTCTACCATTGGATTTCAATTCACTGAAGTAGCTTTTTTAAAATTTCCTTAAACAGAGTCGAAAAAGTACAAAACGGCCTTTGCACAGAAAGATCTCAGCCATCCCATGACAAAAAAATCATTTAAAAATATTAAAATGTAGAAGAGATATTTTTATAAATTCCTACCATTAGATTTCATTTGACTGAAGTAGCTTTTTAAAAATTCCCCTAACAAAGTCGAAAAAGTACAAAACGGTCTTTGTACACAAAGATCTAAGCTATCCAATGACAAAAAAATCATTTAAAAATATTAAAATGTAGAAGAGAAATTTCTATAAATTTCTACCATTGGATTTCATTTGACTGAAGTAGCCTCTTTAAAACACCTGTAAACAAAATCAAAAAAGTACAAAACAAGCTTTTTCCCAAAGATCTCAGCTATCCAATGACAAAAAATCATTTAAAAATATTAAAATGTAGAAGAGATATTTTTATAAATTTCTACCAATGGATTTCACTTGACTGAAGTAGCCTCTTTAAAACAACTGTAAACAAAACCAAAAAAGTACAAAACGGTCTTTGTACCAAAAGATCTGAGATATCGAATGCCAAAAAATGATTTACAAATATTAAGATGTAGAAGAGATATTTTTATTGGATTTCACTTCACTGAAGTAGCTTTTTTAAAATTCTCCTAAACAGAGTCGAAAAAGTACAAAACGGTCTTTGTACCGAAAGATCTGAGCTATCCCATGACAAAAAAATCATTTAAAAATATTAAAATGTAGAAGAGATATTTTTAGAAATTTCTAGCATTGGATTTCACTTGACTGAAGTAGCTTTTTAAAAATTCCCCTAGAGAAAGTCGAAAATGTAAAAAACGGTCTTTGTACAAAAAGATCTCAGCCATCCCATGACATAAAAATCATTTAAAAATATTAAAATGTAGAAGATATATTTTTATAAATTACTACCATTGGATTTCACTTGACTGAAGTAGCTTTTTAAAAATTCCCCTAAACAAAGTCGAAAAAGTACAAATCGGTCTTTGTACCGATAGATCTGAGATATCGAATGCCAAAAGATAATTTAAAAATATTAAAATGTAGAAGAGATATTTTTATAAATTCCTACCATTCGATTTCACTTGACTGAAGTATCTTTTTAAAAACATCTGTAAACAAAATTAAAAAAGTACAAAACGGTATTTGTACCGAAAGATCTCATCTATCCCATGACAAAAAAATCATTTAAAAATATTAAAATGTAGAAGAGATATTTTTATAAATTTCCACCATTGGATTTCATTTGATTGAAGTAAGCTTTTTAAAAATTCCCCTAAACAAAGTCGAAAAAGTACAAAACGGACTTTGTACCGAAAGAACTAAGCTATCCAATGACAAAAAAACATTTAAAAATATTAAAATGTAGAAAAGATATTTTTATAAATTTCTTCCATTGGATTTCACTTGACTGAAGTAGCTTTTTTAAAATTCCCCTAAACAAAGTCGAAAATGTAAAAAACGGTGTTTGTACAGAAAGATGTAAGCTATCCAATGACAAAAAAAAAAAAAAAATCATTTAAAAATATTAAAATGTAGAAGAGATATTTTTATAAATTTCTACCATTGGATTTCACTTAACTGAAGTAGCCTCTTTAAAACACCTGTAAACAAAATAAAAAAATATAAAACGGTATTTGTACCTAAAGATCTCAGCTATCCCATGACAAAAAAAATCATTTAAAAATCTTTAAATGTCGAAAAGACATTTATAAAATTTTACTATAGGATTTCGCTTGACTGAAGTAGCCTCTTTAAAACAGCTGTAAAAGAAAGAAAAAAAATGGTCTTTGTACCGAAAGATCTCAGCTATCCAATGAGAAAAAAATCATTTAAAAGTATTAAAATGTAGAAGAGATATTTTTATAAATTTCTACCATTGGATTTCATTTGACTGAAGTAGCCTCTTTAAAACAACTGTAAACAAAATCAAAAAAGTACAAAACGGTCTTTGTACCAAAAGATCTGAGATATCGAATGCCAAAAAATGATTTACAAATATTAAAATGTAGAAGAGATATTTTTAGAAATTTCTACCATTGGATTTCACTTGACTGAAGTAGCTTTTTAAAAATTCCCCTAGAGAAAGTCGAAAATGTAAAAAACTTTGTCTTTGTACAAAAAGATCTCAGCCATCCCATGACATAAAAATCATTTAAAAATATTAAAATGCAGAAGATATATTTTTATAAATTACTATCATTGGATTTCACTTGACTGAAGTAGCTTTTTAAAAATTCCCCTAAACAAAGTCGAAAAAGTACAAAACGGTCTTTGTACCGATAGATCTGAGATATCGAATGCCAAAAAATAATTTAAAAATATTAAAATGTAGAAGAGATATTTTTATAAATTCCTACCACTGGATTTCACTTGACTGAAGTAGATTTTTTAAAATTCCCCTAAACAAGGTCGAAAAAGTACAAAACGGTCTTTGTACCGAAATATCTGAGATATCGAATGCCAAAAAATAATTTAAAAATATAAAAATGTAGAAGAGATATTTTTATAAATTTCTTCCATTGGATTTTACTTGACTGAAGTAGCCTCTTTAAATCACCTGTAAACAAAATCAAAAAAGTGCAAAACGGTCTTTATACCGAAAAATCTCAGCTGTTCAATGCTAAAAAAATCATTTAACAATATTAAAATACAAACGAGATATCTTTAAAATTTCTATCTTGGGATTTCGCTCTATTGATGTAAGCCACTATAAAATACTCGTAACAAAATCGAAAAAATATAAAACGGTTTTTGTAGAGTTCAATGATCTCAGCTATTCAATGCTAAAAAAATCATTTAAAAATATTAAAATGTAGAGGAGATTCTTTGGAAAATGTTTAATGTGCAATCTCTGACATAATAATCACGATCTGTATGTTGTCTTTTAAAATTACATATAAATTTCACTTGAAACTATCTAACAAAAAAGGTCAATGTCGACTTGTTTTAAAACGGATCCGACTGTTTTGTCAGAAATGATCTTGAAGAAACTATCCAAATGCACATATCCCTCGGGCTATCAGTATTGAAATGGTGCGAGAGTTTTTAGCATTTGCTAATGACTTTTTTCTTCCTGGGGTATCTTATCCCCTTTTTATCGCCTGGAGGTAAAGGGTGGCGTGAGATGACCATTTTCTTATTAATTACAAGCTTGGAAAATATCATTGGTCTTTTAAAGTGTCAATCTTTGGGTTCGGGATACGCCTTCCTGGTGGCAACACGCATAGGTTTGTGATAGGATTTTGAGTTTCGGTTTGACTGATGCAGGCTCTTAAGTTTGTACGCTCTAGCAGCTCTGCGTCAGCTATGTCCTTCAAGGAAAGGTATGTGAAAGACTTTTAGGAATAACAGAAACCTATGATTTTTGTTTGTTGGCTTTGTATACGAGCTTGTAAAATTTGAATTAGCCAAGTGTAGATTGTATCAAATATTATTGATTGTTCATTTGTTCATTGGAAAGATAATGATAACAATGTACAAGCTCATTTCTAAAAGGAATGTTATTTATACTTGCTGAATGGAAAAGTTACTGAATTTGTTATAGCTGATTGAAAGTTACGTTTCTCAAAGTAAAAAACTTATTCGGATAGGTGGAAGAATCTGTTATTTTTCTAAGCTTGTCTTATAAAAGAATGTGTGTAAGAGAAAGAAAATAAAAATAAAATGTAAAAACTTTACAGGTTCAAAAAAATACGTGCCACAAGGTGATGGAGCAAGCAAATCTCTCCCTCCGATCACGAAGGAAAATGGAAACAACTAAACTATTAAATTTTATTTCTGATTTTTAAGTATCAAATGATAGTTTTAACTGCAAATCTAAAGTTATAGATTATATAGATACATAATTATAGATTATATAGCTAGGACCAATGAAAAACTGGTCAAAAAGCTTTAGGTTAGTAAACAATTATTTATAATCACGTAACTTTTCTTAGTAATCTGTATCTGTATTAGGGTATTTTAGAGTTTTTAATCTTCTTGTTGTAAAAACAACTTAACAATTTGTAACAATTAAATCTAAATTAAAGAGGACATTATTTCTTTCAATATGCTTTGTTTAGGGTTTTGTTCGTCTGACGAAACTCTATTTGTCTCTGTCCTCTGTTTGTCCGTCTGTCACAGAGTCCGTATACAAAAACTATTAAATCAAATACTTCAAATTTTGTGTACTTACAGTTGAATACCTCGTGTCCCACAATAAATCATGTTTTTTTTCAACTGTCTATCATTTTAATGAAATCAATTTTATGAATGTCATCCGTTCATTTTTGTGATTTAAATTTTAAATGAATTTCAATGTATTTTGTGTAGACATGTATTTTTGGAGTAAGAGCGTCTCGCTAGTAAACAGAAGGTTCACAGTTCGAACCGTGATTTTGGAACTTGAAGTTTTCATACTAAGATAGGAAAATTTTTTTAAAAATCGTATTTTTGCCAATTTGAGGGTTTATATTATTTTTTCGTCACTAATATTCACATACATATTTTTTAATTACAATTTTTTTTCAATTTTAAAAACTAGCGGTTTATGAATAATGATGTTTATGTACACTTAATGATTCAACATTTTAAATTTCGTTTAAACGTTTTTTTTTTCGTTTTTAGAAATTTAAAATTTTATTTATATCTCCGCTATTTTTTTTTTCGGGTTTTCAAAGAATTTGGAATTTGGAATTTTATTTAAATAATATAATTTGAACATTTTGAATTTAATTAAAATAAATAACTTCCTTTTACTTTAAATTTATTGATGCTACCATCTATGTAAGATTTTAATAATTATAAATTAACAATTTGGATTTATTAATTAAAGGATAAGTTGTTTTGAAAGATATTAAGCGAAACACTCTGAGCGATCTGAAATCACACTTATCCCCTTTTTTTATTACTGTTATGTCACTTTTAATATTTACTTAGGTATCACAGTAGGATTTTGATTATTATGACTTCGACAAAATCATTTGATTGCCTAAAACTAAAAATATACACCACGCTCATTTTTAGGTAAAATTACTTACTCCACTTAAAATAAATCATTCTTATTTTTTCTTCTAGCATGGAATTAGTTTAGGTATGGTGCATAAAAATAATATAAATATTTATTGGGGAAGTAAATTAAGAACATTAGAAAAAGCTTATATTTTGCTCAACTATTTTACAAAAGACAAAATATCACAATGTGTTTTTTTGCCATCTAAGCCTAAATTTAAAAATAAAATATAATATTCTGTTTTCGATAAATTTCTCGTAAGGGGCCCCTTTTCAGTCTCTGCCGAGCAGGGCCGTGCTTAAGGGGGGGCGAGCCGGACATTTGCCCAGGGCCGCCAAAATTTGGGGCCGTAAAAAAGTTGATGTTGTTTTTATATTTCACAAGTTTTTATGAAGAATCTAGTTGACTTGATGGCTAGTTGAGTAGCTCGTGATGAATGACCTTTAAGCTGACCTCAAATTTGTAGGCTTTTATGTTTTAAGACATTATTCTATCTAAATTTATATTTTTAAGTGAAAAATATTGAATTGAAAATGTCTGCTATTTTGCCGTTTTTTTATCTGTTTAATTTCGTTGTTAGAGTCTTTGCATACCGAAAGTGAGTGAAACCCGCACAAAACACTCAGATTTTTACCGATTTTCTCAAAATATCCCATATTTCATTTTGTAAAATGTACATGTCTAACGTTTTATTTTGTTAAACTGCGGACTTAGGTTATTTTTAACGCAGGAAATATCATTTCCGTTTAGCGCGAAGTGACTTGAGTTCGCCAGTGGATTTTAAAAGAATTATCGTAAAATCTATACACTTTACAACAAGTTGCATTATAGATTAAAAGATTTCATCTGTAAGAGTATACTTTTGGTTTCTTGGAAAATCTAAAATTGCGTTATAATAGGTGAAACCTCGGCGAAACATTCAATTTTTTACAGATTTCGCCGAAATTTTCACTAATTTAATTTAGTAAAAAATATTTCTACTGTCAGAAGTTTTCAAAATTTTTGTAGATGATTAAATCTGATCTATTGGGATGCTCTAAAAAGATTGTATTAAAACACGAACGCTTAGTTTCTTTTAGTGAAGAAAAGATATCGTTTCTGTGATTACTGGTACATTAGAAAAGGTTAAAATTTTAAAATCAATTACATTATCGATTAGAAGATGTCTTCAGCTTTTAAGCACATATTTTTGATTTGTCGATACCTCTAAAACTGCATCCTGGTGAGGCATTGCAATAAGAGTAAAAAACGTTTTTCACTAAAACAACTTTTTTTTTAAAATCAAGAGTGCTATAAATTTTCAAGACTGTTGTCGATTTTTTTAAATTGATCTTTCAGAATTTAACTTGCGTTCTAAAATTAACCAAACGGTTTGGACGATGAAAATTAATACATAATTACAAAATTCCTCGAAAATTTTCTTTTTCCGTTCTTTATTTTCAACTAACACAAAAATGTACCTTTAGACCATGAGCCGCAGCTTTTCATTTTTTGCGAAGACAAGTTTTAAGTGAAAGTGCGTTTTGTTTTTAATTAACAAATCTAATAATTACAGGAGATTTTAAATTCCAAGTTCAACATTTTCAGGTGTGTCATGAGACACTTTGGGCTAGCCTTACCAAATATTTCATCCTCGTACATGCCTAATTCTGCTAGCCATCGCACACAGACTAACATACACACTCGTAGACAAAATGCTAAACTTTGTCTTACTAATGTAGACCTATACATAAGGAATAGAGAGAACTACTTACTAATCTAAAGAACTTGGAATTTTGTGCTGAATAGAAATCTTACTTCCTTCACTTGATAAAGAATAGGCTGAATGAATCGTTTTTTCTAAATTAAAATTTTTTCGACTCGAAATCTGTAATTTTTTACCAGCAATTTTCAAGATTTTCCCAGTTTATTTGCCAATTTATCTGTGCTAAATTTGTCAACTGAAGCTTGGATAATGGGGTGTAAGGGATTCACGCCACTTAGGATTATTGAGAAAAAATAAGATGGAGGCAATGACAACCCTTTCTGAAACAAAGTTAAAATTACGTGACGTGTGGGCTTCTTTCTCCAGTCAATGTTCTTCTGAATTTTGGATTAATTTGGGGGGAATCAACTGGACAATTATGTCCTTTATCAGATTTATGGTCACAACTGCCGTCCTGATATTGTAGGCTTTAAAAACACGCTAATTTGCCCCTTTTAAAACAAAGGGCCTGATTATCAAAGATTGAATTATATCATCGCGAGCAGTAGCGATTTTCTCTAATCTGATTTTCATTCATTTCCTGTTGACTATTTACTGAAAGATATTTCAATTCAAGGAGGATTTTTCTGCCAAAGTCAATGTTGTCGCGATACATGGCGGCAGTTTTTATGATTGATTATGTAATATCTATCATTCATTTGAAAATTAACTTGTTCAAAATAGCTAAGTGAAAATTATTGTTGTCTATTGAGCTTTTATAATAACTTATAGAAGAAAAGTTTTCTTTTAGACGCTATAAGAAATCCTTTTAAACGCAATGTTTTAAATATGTCGTAATGGTCGCCATTAAATGCGTTTCACACGTAATAATTGATTTGTTCTAATGTTTTTTTCCTATTTTAAAATCAGCTTCTAGATATATTTTTAATTTTAAAAAAGTGGAAAGTATTATTTGCTCTTTTTTAAAAACCGGCAACAGTAAATAACAAGTAAGAAAAATGATGCATTAAACATAGATTATAAAACATTTTCAAGCATTTTCTGAAATTTTTTAACAAAATTTCGATATTTAAAGAAATAATGTATATACTGTCCATAGCCAAGTATGTATTCCAATACTTTTGAACAGCAATATATTTGATCTGTCGGCAATATATTTATTATAAAATGGGAAATTTTAATTTAGCAAGAAAATTCCTAGCAGGTCGAAATTTCTCTTTCAGCAATTTATACTAATAGATAGAAACAAACTTGAATATTTTTGTTCAGCCCTAAAGTTTACCTAGTATCTTTATTACATGCCAGTATTTAGCTAAAAATTTTTAACTAAAACATTCGTAAAACTACTGAAATCACATTCTCAGAAATTATCATTCATAGTCGTCAATCTATTCAATATTTTGCGTGCCCCTGTATGTCATTTTATCCATATTCTATAACTATTTCTTAGTAAACTGAATGCAGTTTAGCATAAAATGCATAACTTATTTAAATAACCATCTTTAAGTAATTAACGCTGATATTCAGTAACGTTTTCGGTTTCTTTTGTATAGCCCCATATATCAACTATAGCATTTATAAATTCCATATAATTATGCATAAATTTAGAGAAACTTAAAAGCACATATCATAAAGCACATCTTTTGGAGTAGCGACATCGACATAAAGGATAACCTTTGTTAAAGCAAGGACTGTGACTCTCTTTTTGACATCATTTTTTTAAAAATTGGTTCGTTATTTTCGGAGATTGCTTAAAAAACTCAATTAAGAATGTTTTTATATCGCATGTCGCGCATTTTTACCCTCTTTAAATTTCCTATTTTTTCGAAACTGTTCTTGGAAATCATTTATATTTTATAAGTAATTATCATCCCAATATTTATGTTTCTAGGTCTGTCAGTAACACAAAAGTCACATTTTTTAGAACTTTTTTTGCTCCTGCACCCTTTTTGGGGTAGTGACATCTACATAAGATATGGCCTATGTTGGAGCAAGGACTATCACCATCATTTTGACATTTTTTTTTTTTTAATCGGTGCGTACTTCCGAGATGGATTAAAAATTGCTATTTAAAATATTTTTCGCACATTTTCACCGCTTTTAAAGTTCGTATTTTTGGAAAACGCTCTTTGAGATCATTTATATCTTATAAATAACTAACAAGTCAAACTTTGTTTCTAGGTCCTACAGTAATATAAAATTTGCATCTTTAGAAAGTTTTTTACCTCCTATGGGTGAACGTTTTTTTGCGCCTACTCCCTGGGTTAGTGGCATCAACATAAGATATAGCCTGTCTTTGAACAGGGGAAAACACCATCATTTTCGTACCTTTTGAAATCGGTTCGATAGTTCCAGATTTATTCCTACATTAGTTCCTACATTTATACAAACTTTACCTCTTTATAATATAGTATAGATTACCTGCAATTTATGATGCTAAAACCTATAAATTAAAATGAACTGTAATTTATCATGAAAAGCCAAAAAATGGTAAACTAAAAGGATTATTATAAATACTAATGTGCAAAGGAAATTTTATTCTTTTGGTAGTAATTTTTAACTCTTTTTTAAAAAATTTTGAGTTAAAAAGTTCATATTAATTTCATTCTTGTGATATATTTTGTACAGTTTATAACATTTTATATCCGTTTAAAAAATTTCGGAAAAAGGGCCGCCAAAATATATTTCGCCCAGGGCCGCCAAAGTCCTAAGCACGGCCCTGCTGCCGAGGGCCCCCAAAGGAGCCAGTCCGGGCCTGAGTTTCATCTTCTGAAACATTTTTCGTAAATTTTTGAGTCTTTAACACAAGATTTAAAGAATCATTTCAGGAAGTTTATAGAGACCGCGGCGGCGGCGGCACGAATGACTACACCTTCGAGATACGGGATAAAATCATGATGTAGGACAATATTTTTAGGTGTAGATTAAGGAATAACTGGTTTGCCTCATCATTTCTTGTTACGATATGAATAACAGCAGGCGCCAACTCGTCATTTTGGCGTCACTATCACGTTATCGAGTTACGAGATGAAATTGGGGCCAAATTAAAGGTAGAATAAAGTATTTTAAGAATATTTTGGTCTATCTGGGCATATCCTGGTACAAACCCTCGGCAGACTGAAATTTATAACAAAAAATGACGTTATAATGTACCATTCAAGCACTATGAACATAATATTTCGCATTACATTGCAATATATTACTTCGCCATATCGACTTTCAAGATGAAGTAATGGCTTAGAATAAGCTTATTAATAGTAAACGAAAAAAATGACTGATTTGTGATAAATTAGTACAAAGCGGAATGAAAGAGGCACCAAACTCTTCTTCTGACAGCTCTACAACATCAAGTTACGGCTTGAAGTTTTGGCACATTAGAGAGACCGACTAGTACAATACGAATATTTCAGTCTGCTTCGTCATGTCTTGGTACGAGACGAACAGAATGGGGCGCCAATTCTCCATTTTGGCAGTACCATCACGTCATCGAATTACGACTTGATAATCTGATGTAGGACAAGATTAGTACGATATGAGAAACAGCGGGCGCCAACTCGCCATTTTGGCGTCACTATCATGTCATCGAGTTACGAGATGAAACTGCTGCCAAATTAAAAGTAAGATAAAGTATTTTCAGAATACTTTGGTCTGCCTGGGCATATCGTGGTACAAACCCTTGGCAGACTGAAATTTATAACAAAAACGCGACATAATGTACATTGTAAATCATATAATGATAGTATTTTAGATTACAATACTTCGTCGTGAACTTTCACGATGAATTAATGATTTAGGAAAAGATTCTTATTAGTAAGTGAGAAAACGACCGATTCGGCATATTATGGTACAAATGGCATATTATGGCACATTATGGCGCCAAAAGCCTATTTTAACAGTACTACAACGTCATCGAGTTACGATTTGAAATTTTGGCAGATTAGAGAGACCAACTAGTACAATACGAATATTTCAGTCTGCTTCGTCATATCTTGGTATGAGGGGAGCAAAGCGGGCCGCCAATTCTCCTTTTTGGCAGTATGATCACGTTATCGAAATACGGCTTGATAATCTGATGTAGGGCAAAATTATAGGGTGTACATTAAGGAATGACTGGTTTGCCTCGACATATCTTGGTACGTTATGAGAAGCAGCGAGCGCCAACTCGCCATTTTGGCTTCACTATTACGTCTTCGAGTTACGGCCTGAAAATTTACACATTTAGAGATCAGATTAGTACATTACAAATATTTCAGCTTTCCTGATCATAGTTTTGCACGAGATACGATATCCTGGTTGGTTCATAAAATGTATAAAATTCATTACGATAAAAATCACTTAGTCATATATGCAGTATTGAATTTAGGGGGTAGCTCGGGAGGACATTTCCCCCCGGAGCAATAAAATGTCCCCCCCCCCAAAAAAAACTGAAATTTTGCATTTTCAATGGTCAAAAAGTACAATCCCCCCAGGAACTCTATAATGTCTCCCCCCCCCGGAGCTACTGAAGTCCCTCCCAGAAAAAGTGTCTGAATTCAACACTGCATGTATGCAATCTTTAATGGTTTTCAACTTAGAAATTATTTTATTGTATTTCAGAATAGTCTATTAAATATTTTATTACTATATTTAAACATTTCACCAACGTTCTAAGAAAATATAATTTTATTTATACACTTATATATCGCAGATGATGTGCCCAGGCAGGGTTCGAACCGGAGAACCCACTGTCAGAAAAAGTGCCGAGCAAAAGGCTAGCTCGATCGCTTCCTGCGAGAAATTCGTTTTACCGACCGCGCAAGATGGGGCCGTTGGACGAGCGATGTGCACTCGTGTTGAACTGGCGGTTGTCAGAGTGATCCGTCGTTGTTGTGCTGCCACCGAGCGCATGTGTACCCTCTCGATGATGCGCGGCGTGGCAGGCTTTGTGCTATGAGAGTTGTCATAGGCTTTGCGTGTTGTGAGCGTTTCACAGGCTTTGGTTGCTGCTGTGAGCTTTACACAGGCTTTGGTCGTGTGCTGTGAGCGTTACACAGGCTTTGGTCGTGTGCTGTGGGGGTGTTTTCAGTACTGCCATCTGTTGGTCTAGAGCGAAGATGGTGAAACGCGTGTTCGTTTGTCCAAGGTCACCAATGTAGGTGATCTTCCCAGGCAGGGTTCGAACCGGAGAACCCACGGTCAGAAAGCGAGATCTTAAGTGCCGAGCAAAAGACTAGCTCGATCGCTTCCTGTGAGAAACTCGTTTTACTGATCGCGCAAGATTGCGCCGCTACATATATTATAATATATTCACCCATGAAATTTAAGTTTATGACCCAAACACTTCTAAGAACTATTTGAAATAATGTGTATCTAAATATGTCTATTTAAGAAATCTTCTGTTTTATACTAAAGTTCTCGTAAATTTATTATTTAACAAATTAATGTAATGTAACATGTATATTTAATACAGAAATTCATAAATTAAATTAAATTATGCATTTTTCTTTTACAACTAGAGCATAATGGGTGATATGAAAACAGAAATAAATAAGCTGTTTTTAAATGTTTTGATTTTCATAGGTAGAAAAATGTTTTACTTATAAAATTATTATTTAGATAGTTTTTAAAATTGTTTTTAGTATAAAATGAAAAATGAAATAGCATGAAAGGTTATAAAGAAAGGAATTATAAATCTAAAAATATAATTTGATTTAATTTTGAGCTTATACTTTACAATATACTCCCTCTGTCCCAAATTAGTTGCTACATTTGAATACTTTTGTACTAATTATTAGGATGAACGAAGCGAATCCTCCACTAGTCCACTCAAATGACACTTTGTCGTACACTTTACAAAAAACTATACAGTATTTTCACTTGAAATTAAACACAAATATAAATTATGATCTGTAGATTTGCAGAATATTATTTTTTTTACAGAAATACTTTTCAAAAAATTATTATTTTAATTAATTTATTTTACATGTTTTTCCATTACGAACGCATTTTTTCAAATAAAAAGTGAAGCACGTACGTTTTCAGAAGAAAAACTTAAATCATGGGGTCAGTAATTATAGCTAGAATCATCATTAAATAAATAAATAAATAAAATATATTTTCATTATTCTGATAAAATATCTCAAAAACTGATTTCAGATTTTCAAACTATGCTCATTCCTTTGATTATGTATAGCTTCATGATTTCTTTTATAAAATGTATAAAATACTTTTTTTAAGGAAAATTATAGCACATTTCTAATGAATTAAAATTTGTGAAAATTCTCTTATTAACATTCAATTATAAAAGTATTTTTCTGTGTCAGGAATTCAAATACACGATTTATTCTTATTTTGTGAAATCATTTAAGCAGACGATATTTATGAATTTTAAAAGAATTACATTATGTTTTTGTGAAGTGGCAATAAAAGAATTGTAAGCAAATAAAATTAATATTTTGTATAATTCTATTTCGAAAATATTTTTATTTATTTATTTTTTTCCCCCTTCAAACAAACAAACAAATTTTTATTTATACCAGTTTTATATCATAAATAAACAATCTGAGGAAATTCTTAGTTATTTGGTTGAAATACATTTTTAAATTAAAATGCGCCAAAACATAAAATTACATTTTTGCTTAATAAAGATGCAAAAATAATTTTGAAGATATATTATTACTTTCAAATATTTATCTTATAGCATAATACTTCGCGAATCCAAACAAAGCATGGCTTTTGCTAGTTGATAATGATTTAATGATTTTGTTTGAACATTTTTCAGATGCTTCAGGATGATATGCTATCAATCAATAACATTTTCTTTCTAAACACTCCCTCAGTCTTTTCTTAAATCAGTAACCAAATTAGTTTTAAAAATACAAGGTTTGCGCGCTCTTAAGCCACGCCCAATTTTTAAGGATTCTTCCACCATTAATCACATAGAAGTATCTTCTATCTAATGAATCGGGAATTCATTAGGAAGAAAATAATTTTTGACTGATATAGTGGCTGTGGAATCCCTAGGAAATGGTAAGTGGCTTAAAAGCATGCGAACCATGTAAATTTTCTTCGAAAAATTTCTCGAAAATAACTGCTCTTTTTGCAGAAAGTAAAAAATGAGAATAAAAATACCAAGTTGTGATAAATTTAATCACAAATAAAACAAAATTTAAATGATATTTAAAGATTTTTTTGCGCATAATATAGCTTCGGGATTACATACCAGGTTTCGCTGAAGAAGATTTTGACGACGAAGTTTTTCTTGATTGAGATGGGTTGAGATGAGATCATAATATTTTCTATACATGTTTGTAAAGTTAAAAAAAACATTATCAAGCTTTTCTACTTCTATATTTTGAAAAGCAACTTTAATAACATCAATTAAATTGTCAATATTGTTGACAGGCATCTGATGTTGCAATAGTTGTATTGCGTTAAAAAAAAAAAAAAAAAAAAAAAAAAAAAAAAAAAAAAAAACAGATCAAGCGCATTTAAATCCGGACTATTTAGAGGTTGACACTGTAATTGTAAATTCTATCCTTCTTTTAAGCATTCTTTTGTGATACTAGAATCATCTTTTGAAAAATGGGACTTGGCATTGTCCTGTTGTATGTATATAGGACTCGATTTTTCGCTAATTAGGAATTTTTCACGTATTGACGGCAAAACTTTTTCTATAATCATTTTTCGGGTTTCTTCTTTATTAACACTTTCAACAGCCTTTGTCACAACAGTTCCTTTTTTACGATTTTTAGAATTCCTTTTTGCATTTTCTGAGTAAACAAAAGGCCATATTACAATTTTCCTATCAGACATTTCATTTCTATTTAGATCCCATCTTCGTCTTGTTACCGCTGTCATAAACATTACTTTGGTAAGAAAACTTTTGCTTTTACAATGCCTCAAAGATTCAGTTTCATCCAGGGTGGTGTAAAATGAATTAGTTTTCGTAATATAAAACCATTTTTCATTGATATATATACGATCCAATATTTCCGAAAAGTATCCATTATTTTGAACATGCTGTAAACAAAATCGTCTAGGTTGTTTTTACTCTCTTCTATCTTCAATAGAAGAAAGTATTGTAATCGAAATTTTTTCGACTTCCGGTTTTCGACGGATTTATACGTTTTAGGGGTCAGATATTTCAAAAAACATGTTTTTACAAAATGTCTGTCTGTCCGTGTGTCTGTGTGTCTGTCGCCATTCTACCATTAAAAAGTGTATGAAGTTATGCATAGAATTGAACCAAATTTTTTATGAGTGTTTTTGGCTGTGGCAAGCAGGTCCTCCTTCAGTTTTGAAATATTCCGCCGGAAGGGGTCGCTGCAATCGCGGTTTTTGTGCCATTTTCAATATTGTACCGACCAAAAGTGTATGAAGTTATGCATCGAATTGAATCAATTTTTTTGTATAAGTGTATGACTATGGCTAGTTGGTCTTCCCTGAATTTGAAAAAAAATCCGTCGGAAGGGGGCGCTGCAATCGCGATTTTTGTGCCATTTTCAATATAGTACCGACCAAAAGTACATGAAATTATGCATTGAATTGAACGAAATTTTTTGTGTAAGTGTATGGCTATGGCTAGTTGGATCGCCCTGAATCTGAAAAAAAAAAATCCGCCAGAAGGGGGCGCTGCAATACCGAATTTTATGCCATTTTCAATATTGCACCACATAAAAGTGTATGAAGTTAGTTCTAGAACTGAACTAAACATTTTGTATATGATTATTTTTTGGTAAGGCAAATAGGTCCTCCCTGAATTTGAAAAAATAATCTGCTTATCACTCTATTGTCTATCGGCCCGTCATAGATGGAAATTCGTTTTTACTCCGATTAATTGATTGAAGCAGAAATTTAAGATGAGAATCAAAGTTGGTAGGGTATTGAATTAAAATTATTAAAGCATTAAAATGAGTAACTATTTTTTTGAATATTAAAATGTATGTATGAGGTAGAAGAAAGTTTTGGGATTGGCACATCCAACTAGTTTTCTGTTAGACTTGGCTTAATTGCTGATGAAATAAGCTTTAAAACGTTTCCATCCTTAACAATCCTGTTCAATGCTGATTCAGGAATATCAACAGTACATTATAAACTTAGCAATGTTTGTCTTCGTCTAAGTGGGACATCTATGATTTTGTTCAATTGCTAATTTTTTTTTTTAGCTTCCGATGCTATTTCTTTCAAACAAGCTAAAAAATATCGTATCATCAGCCCTGAATTTTCTACTCAACCGATTTTGATAATTATTTTTTTAAATGAAAGCTATTTATTTGTTGTTGTGCTCATTTTATTTATTTTTTAATTTATTTCCATTTTTATATTTTATTTTTAATTTTAAATGCTTTTTACGATATTTCTTAAAAATGGTGGCAACACAGTTTAGCTTTTCTCTCGATAATAAAAATTTATTTTCCAAAATGATTGCGTATAGTAATGCACTAATTGAGGTAAAAAAATATATATTTACTGAGAAATAATATTAATAATATAAATAAAATAACAGAAAATAATTTATGATAAAAATTAATGTCTAAAGCAAAATAAGAAAAATTTCAAATGAGGAAAATGATGTCATTCAGCAACCAGATAAATGAGAATTACAATATTATTACGAAAGCCTTTTTCATATTACTAATAAAAGTAATTTTTAAATAACATTTGAAGAGAAAATGAAGTCACTATTTAAAACATCGCATTTTTACTCATAACGATATTAGGTACTACTCTGTTATCCCGTCGACCAATTTCGCCAAATTATTCAAATCTCCAAACTAATAGCCAAATTATACATATTGACATACTTTTTATTTTAAATATCGAAAAAACAATTAGTAGAATATTAATAAAAATATTAATAAAAAGTCGAAATAAAAATCACTTAATGACATTTTATACACATGAATCGTATTTAATGTCATTGAATGTCACATTCACGATCATCCATTATTGGCATTTAATCTTATAGTTTGGCGATAATTTTTTGGTCGACGGGATAACCTGGTAGTACCCGATATTACATTTCAGTATTTGTTTTCATTATGGACACTGAGATTGAGATTTTACTTTCAGATGACTTCAGTTAGTGAAAATAATGTCATAGTAAAAATGAAATTAGTTTATTTTTTTAATAAAACTATTTTTCTGTGAGTGCATATAAAATAAAATTTCTGGATTTCGCCGGCACTCAGATTACAATTTTAACTGAAGAAGTGCGAATATTTGCATGCAAAATTGTAAATGGCAAACTTAACATTTAGTTTGTAAATATATTTATTATATATTGATTCAATAATGTAATTACTTTTGCTTTTTTTAAACTAAATCAATCGGGTCTTTTAAACATTTCATTCGTCGAATTCGACGGGATTCCTTTCGTTTTATTGCTAAATTGCATTTCCTTTTAATCAGGCTTCGCGACCCCGGGATCCTGAGCGATCATTCTCCTTTCCTTTTTAACCATTTGAAAAATGGTTGTTGTTTTCGGGAGAATGGACCCGATGATGTTACCACTTTTGAATGATGTTACCACTTTTGAATTTAAATTAAATTCTTTATTTTTAGAAGAATTTTTATTTGAATTTAAATTAAATTCTTTACTTTTAGAAGAATTTTTATTTGAATAGTAAATTAAAATGGTTAAAATCATTGTAATAAAGGAGAAAACTAACAAATTTAAAAATGGGTAGACGGAAATTAACAGATACGGAAAAAGCCAAAGCCAAAGAAATGAATGAACGTGAATATCGCATTCAATGATATTAAACACAATACGCGTAATTAAACAATCATAAAGTGATTTTTATTTCTTCTTTTGCTATTTAAAATAAAAATTTAGTCAACATGTATAAGTTGCTTATTAGTTTGGCGATTCGTATCATTTGGCGAAATTGGTCGACGGGATAACTGAGTAATACTGTATTTGGTTTGGCGCAAAAACGTCTTTCAATGCAGAAAATGATAAAATCAAAAGATTATTGAGCCGCTGAAAACCAATTACGTGTTGAAAGGCGATCACGAAAAAGGAAGCAATTTAATGCCGAACCGATTAATTGTAAAACATCATGTCGCCAGGGCGACCAATCCACTAGCCATGGCGTTTTACTATCGGTCGGTTCTAACCAGGAAAATTTGAGTGCCAATAGTGATTCTAACAAGCCGGAAAATGTTATAGCTATTACTCTTGATTTTCCACCACCGAAAAAGAAAACTAAAAAGCAATCGGCTTGGGAAAAACTGGGAAAAAACTTTTTTGATTCGATGTCTGATGGACCCATTCACAGATGCATGTGCTGCGATCGATTTTGGTTTAAAACCTCCATCACCAAAATTCTGCTCTGTAAAATCAAACAATATATGCCAAAGTCTTACAAGTATAACAGTATATGCCAAAGCTGTATTTTAATAATGATTACTTTTGCACCAACAATGTTAAATAGTTTGAAATGTTTCTTTCGTCGCCAACTTTTATGCTTGGCGACAATAGAGTGATATAACTTAAACGAACCGTACCTTCAAATTGCAGCATGTATAAAGTCATTTATAGCAGTGGCACGGATAATACACAATAAAACAACTGGTATTTAGCTTAAAATGATAGATGAATGTATCGAGTGAAACATTTTTCAAATGGTTGGGGTAATTTCTTAAATTACAATTTTTTTTTCTTCTCTATTTTAGTTGTCTATCCTTTTCTCTTTGTTTCACACTTTTTAATCTTCTCTTTTCAGTTTGTTATCCCTCTCTGTTCTTGTTTGTGTTTTTACTAACTCTTTGTTCTTGTTTGTTTTCTTACTAAACTCTTTGTTCTTGTTTGGGGATTTTAGATTAACTTTTTGTTCACATAATTCATTGTTCCACTAACTTTGTTGCTGTTCTCTTGTTTAAGAAAAAAAAAATAAAAAAATAAAATAAAAATGACAAAAAACAAAAAAGACACCATTTTTTAAGCTCCCTCTCGAATAACTCTTTTACAATAGTGGTTTTTTTTATTCACGTGAGACACCCTGGGTGTTGAGGTTTCTTTTAACCTCATCGACTCGTCTCTTCCTCTTTAGGTTGATATCGAGTCCCAGGGTGCAGGGCATCTCTGAACTCTGGTTCTGAGTACGGGGGACGCCATGCTTGCATGGTGGGTTGTTAGGAGGAGCTATATGCTACCAGGCGACTGGATCCTTTCGACGTAAGGGCCGGCTGTAGGTTGGACAGAGCTGTAAAGGCTTACCTACGGCTACCCATTTTCCTTGGAAAAGAACCGGAGCTTCGGAGATGCTATCGAGTTTAACCCAATGTTCGAAAAACGTGGGGGGTCTGTTGAAAATAGTTTTCGCCCTTTTGAGACCTGCACCAGACGTAACGGTAAGAAGAAGGGTCGGTGACCAGGCCCGATGCCTGGCGTTTTATAATTTCTCTCTCTCATTATGGTGACAATTACAGGAAATGAAATATGCGATGTGGAGGCCCCACAACTACTTACTGAGGTGAGCTGTGTTTCAAATAAAAGTGTTAATCAGGATCCTAAAAAATCTTGGGCTGAGAGGGTTGAAGATTATACTTCCAATATGGAATGTGATAATCTCAACTCTGTAGCCGGTAAAGTTGAAGGAAGATTCTTTGTGGTCAAACGTGATGAGGGAAGTTTTGACAAAACTTCTCCCTTTTTGATCCACAAAGCTATCCAGGGATTGGTTGGAGAACCTAAGACTATTAAAAAATTACGATCTGGGGAGCTTCTAGTAGAAGTAAAAAATAGCCAACAAGCGGAAAATATAATAAAATGCAAACAGTTCGCAAACATTCCTGTCTCTGTTAGCCCTCATAGAACATTGAATACATCTCGTGGAGTAATTTCTGAACCTGACCTCTTACATGTTACTGAAGAAGAAATAGCAGACAATTTAAAAGATCAAAATGTAATACAAGTTAGAAGAATAAAAATATATCGTCGTGATGATCAAACACCCACAAATCAAGTACAGATTCCTACCAAACATATTCCCCCCAGGGGAATACCTTCTTTAGGTATTTACGGGTTTCGCGACCCCGGGATCCCGAGCGATCTTTCTCCTTTCCTTTTTTCTTCTCCTTTTTAGTTGTCTATCCTTTTTCCTTTGTTTCACACTTTTTAATCTTCTCTTTTCAGTTTGTTATCTCTCTCTGTTCTTGTTCATGTTTGATAGTTATACTAACTTTTTTGTTTACACAGTTCCTGTTCTACTAACTTTGTTACCATTGTTTTGTTTCAAAAAAAAAAAAGAAAATAAAAATTTAAATGTTTAAAAGACAAAAAATACACCTTTTTTTAAGCTCCCTCTGAAATAACTTTTTATACAATAGTGGTTTTTTTTATACACGTGAGACACTCTGGGTGTTGAGGTTTCTTTTAACCTCATCGCCTCGGGTCTTCCTTTTTAGGTTGACCTCGAGTCCCAGGGTGCAGGGCATCTCTGAGCTCTGGTTCCAAGTACGGGGGGCGCCATGCTTGCATGGTGATTGTTAGGAGTAACACCAGAAGACTGGTGCCTTTCGATGTAAGGGCCGGCTGTAGGTTGGACAGAGCTGTAAAGGCTTACCTACGGCTACCCATTTCCCTTGGAAAAGAACCGGAGCTTCGGAGATGCTATCGAGTTTAACCCAATGTTCGAAAAACGTGGGGGTCTGTTGAAAATAGTTTTCGCCCTTTTGAGACCTGCACCAGACGTAACGGTAAGAAGAAGGGTCGGTGACCAGGCCCGATGCCTGGCGTTTTATAAATTCTCTATCTAATATGGCGACAAATCAAGGAAATAAGACATGCGATGTGGTAGCCCCACAACCCCTCATTGCTTTAAGCTCAAGCCTGCCAGTAGAGTTAAATGACGGCCAAATCAATTCTTGGGCCGATAGATCAGATGATTCATGTTCCGAAAGATTTTTTGTAGTCAAAAGACAAGAAGGCACATTTGACAAAACATCCCCATTTTTGATTCACAAATCCATTCAAGGATTGATTGGTGAGCCAAAAACAATAAAAAAAATACGATCTGGTGAACTATTAATTGAGGTATACAATAGCACTCAAGCTCTAAATTTAAAGAAATGTACACATTTTGCAAATATCCCTGTCTCAATAAGTCTCCATAGAACCTTGAACACATCTCGTGGGGTAATATCTGAATCAGATCTTTTGCATGTTGCTGATGAGGAAATAGTAGAAAATTTGAAAGAGCAGAATGTCATAGAAGCTAGGCGAATAAAAATCTACCGTACAGATGAAAAAATACCGACCAATCGAATTCAGATTCCAACTAAACACATAATTCTTACTTTCAACTCACCAAACCTTCCCAAATATATAAAAGCCGGGTATCTCTCATGCTCTGTAAGACCTTATATCCCAAATCCACTGCGTTGCTTCAAATGCCAACGCTTTGGGCACTCAAAAACCAATTGCCGAGGTAAACTTGTCTGTGGTCGGTGCAGTGATCCCGACCACGATAGTACTCAATGTAATGCTACCCCACGCTGTGTTAACTGTAAAAAAGACCATCCATCATATTCAAAATCCTGCGAAAAATGGAAAATCGAAAAAGAAATACAAACAATACGCACTAAAGATAATATACCATATCCCGAAGCCAGGAAAATAGTTGAATCCAGGACACCAAAAGTTGGAGTTTCATACGCAGCCGCTTTATCTAAAACAGTCCAGAAAACATATCAAACTATTTCAACTCAAACCGATTTCCCTACTGAAAATAATTCCAAAAGAAAACAAAGAGAAAACAGCCTTTCTGATACAACTACTAAATCGACTCAGTTTCCCTCTTCTGGATATGTAAATCCTGCTCCTCCTAAAATGCCACAAAATACATCAAAATCACTGCAATCTCTTACTCCTAAACCCCCACTCAAAAACAAAAGTTCTCAAAATATAACTAAAACACCATCTCTAAAATCAAATCTTAGATCTGATATTGAAAAACATACCCTACGTATTAAATCAGCTGCATCTACTGAAAACCCATCCAAAAAGAAAAAAAATAAAACATCTAGAAATCAAACCCATCAGCAACAGAATCAAAAAGAAGAAACAAGTATGGATGATGATGCCTTAAAACTTCATCCTGAAAGGGATGAAGTATTGGACGATGAGGATAGTAGCATGTCTACTACCTCTGAACAAAATGACATAGATATACATATCTGACACTCTTTTTATGTCTAATATCATCTCGTGGAACTGCCGTGGTTATCATAATAAACGTGACGAAATCCGTAATATACTCTCTGACCATCAACCACTCTGCCTTGCTCTCCAGGAAACCCATCTAAAACCTAATGACAAAGCGAAATTACGCAACTATGCAACCTACAGGAAAGACTTTACAGGTAGTGACAGGGCCACTGGTGGGGTGGCCCTCTTTATTTCTCGCAATCTACCCCATTCACAAATTAACTTAAATACCAACTTGCAAGCCGTTGCAATCAGTGTTCATATAAACAGGCTTATTACCATCTGCTCTATTTACCTACCACCAAATACATCTATTCAGGCAGCAAATCTTGACAATCTCCTTCTGCAACTACCCACTCCTTACATCATTGTGGGAGACTTTAATGCCCACAGTCAACTGTGGGGTAATCGTGACACTAATCAACGTGGAGATATGATTGAGAAAATTATATCAGACAATGGCTTATGCCTGCTGAATAATGGAGATCACACTTACTTTCATGAGCCATCCCGCACATTTCATGCAATAGACCTTACTATCTGCTCACCATCTATTTATCCATATTGGAACTTCTGGGTTTCCGATGATCTTCACGGCAGTGACCATTTTCCCACCTTTATTACACAGACTACTCCTAATAGGAATTCAAATAACTGTTCAAACCATTATATATATGACAGAGCCAATTGGCAAACTTTTACCGACCTTGCCAAAATCACAAGTGATATGATTGAAGGTCACATTGACAATGCACTTGATAATATTATCCATTCTATTATCAGTGCTGCGAATATCAGCATTCCCAAAACATCCTCTACAACGCGGCACAGAAAGCCTTGGTGGAATGCTGACTGCCAACAAGCGAAAAAAAGACAACAAAAAGCTTGGGGTATTTTTCGGAGGTACCCCAATGATGCTAATTATATTGCTTTCAAAAAAGCAAAAGCTGACGCTAGGAGAGTGCGACGCAAAAGCCAACGTGAATCCTGGATCAACTATGTATCTAGCATTGACAGTAACACTTCAAGTAAAACCCTTTGGAAAAAAGTTAAAAATTGTATGGGTCTCTATTCTGAAAATAATGTCTCTATATTAAAACATAATGGTCAAACTATAGCTTCACCCAACAATATAGCGGAAACAATAGCTAATACCCTCGCTTCTAATTCCAGTTCTGACTCTTACCCAGAACCCTTTCTATCATACAAAAGACAGATGGAAACTACCCGCATTAATTTTAATACTCGCTCCTCTTATGATTATAATCTCCCTTTTACTACCTCAGAACTTTTAAAATGTTTACAAAAAAGCCGCAACTCAGCTCCAGGTCACGATGGCATTACATATACCATGCTAAAACATCTCAGCACTACCTCTCTTAATAACCTTCTTGCTTACTACAACAGAATTTGGACAGAACACACATTTCCTAAAGCCTGGTGTAAAGCCATTGTTATCCCCTTTCCTAAACCTGGGAAGGACCCCAGTGATCCAAATAATTACAGACCAATCGCACTCACTAGTAGTCTCTGCAAACTTTTTGAAAAAATGATTAACTGCCGACTAGTACATGTTCTTGAAGAAAAAAATTGTCTTGCTGCCTTTCAAAGTGGTTTCCGACGTGGTAGGTCTACTACTGATAACCTCATTCTTTTAGAAACTCATATACGGAATGCTTTTTTAAAACGTAACCATCTGGTTGCAGTTTTTTTTGACATGATGAAAGCATATGATAAGACTTGGAGGTATGGTATTCTTTACGATCTTTTTAATTTGAACTTTCGCGGAAACCTCCCGATTTTTATTAAGAACTTCCTTGCCATCCGTCTGTTTCAAGTTCGGATTGGTGGGGTTTTGTCTGACTTTTATACTCAAGAAGAAGGAGTACCTCAGGGCAGTGTCCTGAGTGTGACTCTTTTTGCTATCAAAATTAACGATATACTTAACCAATTGCCACCATATGTGCATGGTACTTTATATGTAGACGACTTTAAAATATTTTGTAAAGGACAAGATATGCGCTTTATCGAACGACAACTACAAATTGCTATCAACCGCATTATTCATTGGACAGACAGAAATGGTTTTATTATTTCCCAGGACAAATCTTCTTGTGTGCATTTTTGTAGACGGAGGGATCTGCATCCAGATCCTGAAATCTTTATTGAAGCATCTCAAATTTCTGTTGTTGACTCTGTTCGCTTTTTAGGATTATACTTTGACAGTAAGCTTACTTTCTTGCCACATGTGCTACAATTACGTAAAAAGTGCGAACGCTCGCTTAATCTAGTCAAGGTGCTCTCGAATACTTCTTGGGGAGCGGATCGTGGTTCACTCCTTAAAATATATCGGTCTATGATTCGTTCCAAAATTGACTATGCCTGCCAGGTCTATGGTTCCTCATGTAAATCTGTTCTTAAAAAATTGGACACTGTGCACCACAGTGCACTTCGTATTTGTTCTGGTGCATTCCGTACGTCCCCTGTGCTTAGCCTCTATGTTGAATGTAACGAACCTGCACTACATCACACCCGTGAAAGGCTTTCCCTCGATTTATACTATCGAATCCTTTCACATCTCAATCATCCTTTACATTCCTATTTACTAGATACTGACAATGAACTTCTTTATCAGCACCGCCCTTCATGCATTCCACATTTTGGTATTAGAATGAGACAGATTATTGACAATAGCTTTCTTAGCAACATTGAAACATATCCATGTTCAAAGCACCTTTTCCCCCCTTGGGATTCTCATAATATCATCTCCCTTCATCCTTTTAATACTTTTGACAAAAATAGTTTGGCTCCTGTTGTATTTCAACAGCTTTTTGCAGATCATCGGGCACAGTACAAAAATTTTAAAGATATATATACAGATGGATCTAAATGTGGAGATGTTGTTGGCTGTGGAATTGTTTTTGGTGATAATGTATTTAGTTATCGACTACACTCATCTGTCTCTGTGTTTACCGCCGAATTAATCGCAATAGATAAAGCTATATCCTTTATATCACATCATCATCATTGTACCTCTTTTATCATTTATACAGACTCTAAAAGTTCTATAGATGCAATTAACTCCACTACATACCATCCCATTATTTATTCTATTTTGAGTCGTTTTAAACAACTTATCAGGGACGGATATAATATTCTATTCTGTTGGGTGCCCGGACACATGGGTATTCATGGTAATGAGATAGCAGACAAGGCAGCAAAACAGGCTCGCAATATTTTATATCATCGGATTCCTTTAACTGACATTAAACATAGCATCAATAGTTATATCTACAATAAATGGCAAGAAAGTTGGAACTCTGAAATAAATAATAAACTACATCATATTAAACCCACAATTATAGTCTGGCCCACTTATTACCCTAGGAAAATTGACGTTCTTCTGACTCGTCTTAGAATCGGACATTCCAGGATTACTCACAAACATCTGCTACTTAGAGAGGATGCACCCATGTGTCCACACTGCTATTTTGATCACTTGACTATCCATCATATTCTAACTGACTGTCCGGGCCTCCGGCACTTGTACAGGACTTACTTTAATACTTCATCGCCTATTCTGACAAACCTCATTGGGGAAACACCTCATGGGGCACTCTTTGCCTTTTTAAAAAACGCAGGATTTTATTTTGAAATATGATTTTATATTGCTTATTACTTTTCATTTTATACTCTAGGTTCTTAGATTACACTTTCTATTTATATACTTTTTATTCCATATCCTAATTTTATGCAAATAATTTTTACTGTATTTACCTGATTATATCTGGATGGGATAACCCATCCAGATATTTTATACTTTTGCTTTTTTAGTCTTTGTTTGGCGCAGCATGTCCCTAAAGGGATTTTGTGCCATTAAATCCCATACAACCAACCAACCTACCAAACATATTATACTCACGTTTAACTCACCCAATCTACCAAAATATATTAAAGCTGGATACTTGTCATGTTCTGTCAGACCATACATTCCTAACCCACTGCGTTGCTTCAAATGTCAACGCTTTGGGCATTCAAAAATAGGATGCAGAGGTAAACTCACCTGTGGCCGGTGTAGTGCCATTGGCTACGAAAGTGTCCAATGCAACGCACAACCTTACTGCGTAAACTGTAAAAGAGACCACCCATCCTATGCTAAATCTTGCGAACAGTTTAAAAAGGAGAAAGAAATTCAGACATTACGCACTAAAGAAAATATCCCATATCCTGAAGCAAGAAAAATAGTAGAAGCCAGAACACCCAAAGTTGGTGTATCTTATTCCGTTGCCCTATCCAAAACAACACAAAAAACTTATCATACCATTGCCACTCAAACTGAATTCATTATTGAAACCAACTGCCAAACAAAGCAAAAAGATAATAGCTTACCGAACCATTCTGGCAAAACTACAAGATCAACACGGTCTCTTTCAAATAAATCTATAAATTCTATTCCTCCTAACTTGCAACAAAATGCTTCGTCAAAGTCATCGCAATCATTATTTCCTAAAACCCCACTCCATAGAAGAAGCTCCCAGAATACTCCTCTAAAACAAACCCGTAGATCTGAAGCAGAGAAACATAAAATACCAATAATTAAATCCACAATACCACATGAAAATAATACCAAAAAGAAAAAGAATAATAAAATAACCAAAATTGAAAGCAATCTAAAACAGAGCAAAGAAAAATCATGTATGCAGGATGACGACGCTGTCTCTCTTCATCCAGAATCGGATGTAGAATTAGACGAAGGAGATAGTATGTCTACTATCTCTGAAGAAAATGACATAGATACCTTTATCTAACCCATTCATGAATAATATAATCTCTTGGAACTGCCGTGGCTATCATAATTATGACGAAATCCGTAACCTTCTCTCTGATCATCAGCCTTTATGTTTAGCTTTACAGGAAACTCATTTAAAACCCAATAACAAAGCCAAATTACGCAGCTATTCAACTTACAGAAAAGATTTTATAGGTAGTAACAGAGCTACTGGTGGAGTGGCTCTTTTCATTTCTCACACTTTGCCCCATTCTCATATTACTCTAAATACTGGCCTACAAGCTGTTGCAGTCCGTGTGCATATTGACCATCTCATTACAATATGTACTATTTACTTACCTCCAAACCAAACTATCCTGTTAACAGATCTAGATAATCTTCTTCTCCAACTCCCCACTCCATACATCATTATTGGAGATTTTAATGCCCACAGCCAACTATGGGGGAACAGTGATTCTAATCATCGTGGTGACATCATAGAAAAACTTATCTCTGACAATGGCTTATGCCTGCTCAATAATGGCAATCATACTTATTTTCACGAACCTACCCATACTTTTCATGCTATAGATCTGGCAATTTGCTCCCCATCTATCTATCCTTTTTGGAATTTTTGGATTTCTAATGATTTGCATGGCAGTGACCATTTTCCAACATTTATCACAAAGACTACTCCTAACAGGGACTCTTGTAATTATTTTAAGCATTACATCTATGACAGAGCTAACTGGCCAACTTTCACGAGTCATGCTATAATTACAAATGATATGATTGACTGTGATATTGATGATGCACTTGATAATATTACCAGGTGTGTCATTAATGCTGCAGATTTAAGCATTCCCAAATCCCGTACCACATACAAACACAAAAAGCCTTGGTGGAACAGTAACTGTCAGAATGCAAAAAAGAATCAACAAAAAGCTTGGGGCATCTTCAGGAGATACCCCACTAACAGTAATTATATTGCTTTTAAAAAAGTAAAGGCAGAAGCTAGGAGAGTGCGTCGCAATAGCCAACGTGAATCCTGGATGCAATACATATCTAACATTAACTCTAGTACCTCCAGTAAAATCCTTTGGAAAAAGGTCAGAAACTGTATGGGTCTTCATTCCGAAAACCATATCTCTATTCTAAACCACAATGGCCACACAATTGCTTCACCCAAAAATATTGCTGAAACCATAGCAAATGCACTTGCATCAAATTCCAGCTCTGACTCTTACCCTGAACCTTTCTTGTCCTATAAAAGGCAAATGGAAACTACCACCATCAATTTTAACACTCGCCAAACTTATGACTACAATATTCCTTTCACCATCTCAGAACTACATAGCTGTTTACATAATAGCCATCCCTCTGCTCCAGGCCACGACGGCATTACTTATACCATGCTGAAACATCTCTGCACAACTTCTCTCAATAATCTCCTCAAGTTTTATAACCGTATTTGGATGGATCACATCTTTCCTGACGCATGGCGTAAAGCCATTATTATTCCCTTTCCTAAACCAGGAAAAGATTCCAGTGACCCAAATAATTACAGACCTATCGCACTCACTAGCAGCCTTTGCAAGCTCCTCGAAAAAATGATTAATTCCCGTCTTGTGCATGTTTTAGAATCTAACAATTCCATTGCTGCTTTTCAGAGTGGATTTCGACGAGGTAGGTCTACTATTGATAACCTCATTCACCTTGAAAGTTACATACGGACTGCCTTTCTAAAACGCAACCATTTGGTGTCAGTATTCTTTGACATGGCGAAAGCCTATGATAGAACTTGGCGTTATGGGATCCTTCATGATCTTTTTAACTTGGACTTTCGTGGCAATCTGCCAATCTTTATCAAAAATTTCCTTGCTGTTCGACTTTTTCAAGTTCGAATAGGTGGAACTCTTTCTAATTTTTATGTACAAGAAGAGGGTGTACCTCAGGGCAGTGTCCTGAGTGTTACCCTCTTTGCTATCAAAATAAATGGGGTACTTAGTCAACTTCCCCCTTCTGTGAAGAGAGATTTATATGTTGACGACTTTCGCATCATGTGTATGGGACAGGATATTCGTTTTATTGAGAGACAGCTGCAAATTGCCATCACCCGCATTCTTAACTGGACAAATAAAAATGGTTTTACTATTTCTCAAGACAAAACTTCTTGTGTGCATTTCTGTAGACGTAGGGACCTACATCCAGATCCCGAAATTTTCATTGGTTCTACCCAAATTCCTGTTGTGGACACTGTTCGTTACCTCGTCGTATACTTTGACAAGAAACTGACATTTTTACCACATGTTTTACAATTACGGACAAAATGTGAAAAATTGCTAAATTTAATAAAAGTTCTATCAAATACTTCTTGGGGAGCAGACCGCAGTTCGCTTCTTAAAATTTATCGTGCTGTTATTCGTTCTAAAATTGACTATGCTTGCCAGATCTATGGTTATGCTCGTAATCATGTTCTTAAAAAACTTGACACTGTGCACCATAGCGCACTTCGTGTTTGCTCTGGTGCATTTCGTACTTCTCCTGTTCTAAGCTTGTATGTTGAATGTAATGAGCCCTCCTTACATCATATTCGTGAAAACTTGTCATTAAATCTCTTTTATCGCCTTCTTTCACATCACGGTCATCCACTTCGTTCATACATTTTAAATACAGACAATGACATTCTATATCAGCATCGTCCATCATGCATTCCATCTTTTGGTGTCAGGATCAGAAATACAATTGACAATAGCATTCTCAGCAATATTGAGGTGAGTCCATGTTCCTCACATGTGTTCCCTCCGTGGAAGCCTCCTAATATTACCACTCTCCATCCATTCAAAGGATTTGATAAAAGGAATTTGCCTCCTGCTGTTTTCCAACAATTATTTGCTGTTCATCGAGCAAAATACAGTTCTTACACTGATATATACACAGATGGATCCAAAAGAGGAGATACTGTTGGATGTGGGGTTTTTTGTGATGACACTTCTTTGAGTTATCGTGTTCATCCTTCCATTTCTATATTTGCTGCTGAATTGATTGCAATACACAGAGCAATGTTACACATATCTCATCATCGTAATAGATCTTTCATTATATATACTGATTCTAGTAGTTCTATTAAGGCTATTAATTCTTTTAATAAGCATCCATTTGTCACTTACATCCTTGAGCTTTATAATAATTTGACAACACGTGGCTATAATATTTTATTCTGCTGGGTACCGGGGCATATGGGTATTCCTGGAAATGAAAAAGCTGATGAAGCAGCAAAACATGCTCTTATTCCATTAAACTATAAAATTCCATTCTCAGACATCAAATTACTCATAAAATACTTCATTTATAATAAGTGGCAAGATAGTTGGAATCTGGAATACAATAATAAACTGCACCTTGTTAAACCTATCATAACGACCTGGCCTCCGAACTATCCAAGGAAAACAGACGTCATTCTAACTCGTCTGAGAATTGGACATTCCCGGATCACTCATAAACATCTTTTACTTCGAGAGGACGCACCTATGTGCTCTCATTGTCATTTTGTTCAGTTAACCATTCATCACATTTTGACTGACTGTGCTGGTTTGCGACACTTATATAGAATTTATTTTAAGACCTTCACCTAATTTGACTAATCTCATTGGGGAAACACCTCATGGGGCACTTTTTACCTTTTTAAAACATGCCGGATTTTATTTTCAAATATAGTTTCTTTCTTTTGTTTACAATTTTCATTTATACATTCTTTGACATTTGGATGCGATACCTACCTGGACATTGTTTTTTATAGATTTAGTACTTAAACTTTACCTATCATGACTTTGACTACATCTGGATGGGGTACCCCATCCAGATTGCTTTTTTCATTGTTTATTTTCACTCAATTATTTTTCTAGTTAACTTGTTTTTGGCGCAGCATGTCCCTTAAGGGATTTTGTGCCATAAAACCCTATACAACCAACCAACCAACCTTTTAATCAGAGTCTATAAAACAGCGTTTAAACTAAAGACAAAATTCGTTTTTCGATGAATCTAGTCAATGAAGAAGTAGCACGTCAAATTGTATATCTTTATTACTCCGCAATTCCAATGTCTCAGAGAGAAATTGCTATTCAATTAGGTATTTCACGCCGTTCTGTTTGCGATTATATTGATAAACACAAAGAAATGAAGTTAGTTCATTGCAATCTAAACGGGCTCGCCCTTCTAAAAAACCTCTACCGATTTTTTTTTCTAATCGGATGCGAAACTGAATTCTGCAATGGCAGAATCTACATACAACTTTTTTGTCCGCAATTTCCAGTTTTTGCGATTTAACATTGTAAATTTCATTATCATTTATTTTTTAACTATCCAAGGAAAACAGACGTCATTCTAACTCGTCTGAGAATTGGACATTCCCGGATCACTCATAAACATCTTTTACTTCGAGAGGACGCACCTATGTGCTCTCATTGTCATTTTGTTCAGTTAACCATTCATCACATTTTGACTGACTGTGCTGGTTTGCGACACTTTTATAGAATTTATTTTAAGACTTCTTCACCTAATTTGACTAACCTCATTGGGGAAACACCTCATGGGGCACTCTTTACCTTTTTAAAACATGCCGGATTTTATTTTCAAATATAGTTTCTTTCTTTTGTTTACCATTTTCATTTATACATTCTTTGACATTTCGATGCGATTCCTACCTGGACATTGTTTTCTACGGATTTAGTACTTAAACTTTACCTTTCTTGACTTTGATTACATCTGGATGGGGTACCCCATCCAGATTGCTTTTTTCATTGTTTATTTTCACTCTATTATTTTTCTAGTTAACTTGTTTTTGGCGCAGCATGTCCCTTAAGGGATTTTGTGCCATAAAACCCTATATAACCAACCAACCAACCAACCATTTATTTTTTATATCTTTGCTAGCTTCCACAAACGGGAGATAATACTACGAGGAACATTAAATTTGATCGCTGTAGCATTTATAGCACCATAATTTAATTGATCATTTTTCAAATGTTGCAGTAGAAATTGCAATACAGAGTTACGTTTTTTATCATTTAGTCCTCCTTTTAAATTATTATTCATATTTACCGCCATTATCACATCACTTCATATTCCACTTAAAACAGCCTTAAAAAACCAACATGTCGCGTTATACTCATTGTAGTAAAATTTTACTGGTGTAAATGTATAAAATTGCATCGAAAGTTATTTATGACTCCGCCTACTTGAAATGTAGTAACTAATTTGGAATAAAATTTTGAACTTAAATGTAGCAACTAATTTGGGACAGAGGAGTACTATTTTTTCTTATAATGTTTAAAACTATATTGGAGAACAAAATATAATATCTATCTTATTCTGTGATAAAAATATTTGCTATGCATTTATTCATCATCCGAAGAACAAATGCTGTCAGTTGAATCATCATCTGAAACTTCTAATTTCTGTTTGGACTTCTCATCTTTTATAATGTCCTCTCCATTCAATGGGGTGGAATCTCCTTCAGACCATTTAAGAAGTAATTCATTTTGTGAGTTGAGCTATCATCCACAGTCTTCGAGTTTTAATCGTTGACAATTGTATTCAGTTGCAGATAGCAATATTGAATTAATGAAAACTGATCTCAAGATGTGCTGCTTAAGTGATTTCCAACAAGGTGGAATATTGCCAGAATCGAAATTCTGAATGCTTTTCCAAAATCTTCCACGAATAGTTTTCGTTTCAAGTTTTTTGTAAAATAAATAAACTCGCGCAGAATTTACATCTTCGCTTTTGACGCCATATATTTCATTTGTGAATTTTTGAACAGAAATAATTTTGCTACTGTCATTGACGCATTCAGGATTACGTAACAGAGGGAAAGTCAGTTAATATTCTTGGTTTGGTTTCAAAATATTAAAAAGGTTTTATTTTACCTTTACCTTTGAAATAGGAATTGTAATCGCATCCTGCAAATGCATGCAAAAATGGTAAAGATTTGCAAAGTTCAGAGCCTAAATTTTTATATAAAAGCAGTACAATTAAATGCTTGTAATTTGTTTCCTGTGCTGTCATCTAGATTTTTTTTTGTGGCAATAACTCATATTCCCCAAAAGAATAATAAGTATATCAGTATCTGATGATCTGATCAGCACTGTACGACCGGCACAAAATTTTGAAAGATGAATGATTATTCGAGTATTGACCTCTTGATGCTTACGCTTGAAATTCGACACCTCAGTTCTTGCAATACTAATTCCTTCAACTTTATAAGAAAGATTCACCGATTGTTGAATACATTTTTTGCCTTTTAATGTATGAGAAAAATCTTTGTTTTCCCAATGCTGCGCGAGAAATAAAATTAATGCTTCTTTAAAACTGACATTGTTTAATTTTTTTTATGAAATATGTGTCGCTGCTTTGAGTATCGCCTGAAATTTTACATGGAATTTTTTGTATACCCCGCTCCTCATATTCCACGTCTTTTATGGAGGGTAAATTGTATCTGTCAAATATCAAATGTATTTCTCCTGCTACAGTGTTGCAAATTTTTCGTAATATAATTTGTGAGATCTTTCCATAGCTTTGGGGAATATTTTCTAATGTTCTTAAAAAATAGAATCCATCAATAACATAAATATCTTCCTCAAAAGTTTCTGGACTGTTTGCGGGATTAAGATGATCTTTAAGAGCCAAAGCAAGTTTCGATTTAGCTGTTTTAAACATATCACTGTTGTATTGAGACAGTGCAGGGGGAATAGGGGCTTATGGAAATGACAAGCAGGTCTCAATATCAATTCGATGTTCGAGGATAATGCAAGCAAACGTCCAAATATATCGCGTTCCATTTTTAACAGCGCAACTTTTTCGTCATTTTTCTGTGTTTTCTTAATTGCTTCTGATGCAAAATTACAGGTTTTGTTGGCTCGGATAGGTTTTTCAAATCTTGTTGGGTTACAATTGCATTCATCTAAGCTGTTGTTTTTGCAATTCACCCATTTTATATGCAATCAGCAGGAAATGTTCAGTATCTTCTTTGGGTGAACGGACCGTCGAAATATTAAATAATTTATTGGCTGGAGTAGATTCGCTAAATGGGTTCAGAAATTTTTTTATTGATTGTATTAGAATTTTTAAACAATTCACATCTTTTTCCAAACTGTATACCTAAAGTTTAGAAGTCAGGTTTTCTCTTAAATATATACTTACATCTTCCATCATTGATGTTACTATTTTGGATCTTATTGTATGAGACAAAGCCCATCTTTGTCGTGCTCCAATTGAATTGGTCATATGGGTCGATCCTGTGAGTGTATATTTCCAGCATTCGCATTTACTGTTTGTTCAATGGTATGACCTCCAGAAATTAACGTTGCTTATTTTAACTCCGAATGCCCCTTTCTTGAAATCTGTTAGTAAGTCTTTTTTCTCATTTATATCTGCCAATAAATTAGACAGATACTTTATTATCCAACGGGAATACTTGTTGTGGATGATCAAATTTGCCATTTTATACAATGTCTCAATCATTAATGAAATGTCACTTGTCCTGATACTCCAGGAAAAAATAAAATACATATTCATAAAATGTATAAATGACATGGAATATATAAATGTTTTATCATGATCGCCGTTTAGTGTTGCTTATGCAAATTTTCTATATTCATTGACGATCCATTTCATTTCTGGTGAAAGAACAAGTTGCTCAGCTGGATCTGTTTGATTTTCTAAAACTGATGTTAGATCTTCGTGGATATTATCAATCTCTAATTCTTTTTTATGAAGGAACATTTGAAAGTGTGTTCTTTGCAATGCGCTGGATAATAATGTGCAGACACTTCGGCATCTGTTAAAATATTTTCCACATATTATACCATTAATTGATCTTGCAGCTACATTTCCACTTTCTATTAGAATATTTTCAATACCACAGCAATCCAAAAATTTCCCCAAAACTTTGAAGAAATCCGATTGAATGTGGAATCCTCCTAAGTTTATTACAATATCATTAAACTTTGGTGAATCTTCGTTTTGAATTTGCATTGCCATTTTGGCTATCAGCAGATCGTAAGTTGTTATTATGAAATCTTGATTACATTCTTTTTCAATTGCTTGAGTGATATTCAATGTAGCGTGCACTACGGCATATGATGTTGGTGACTTATTAATCTGTGGTAAATAGTCATATTTTTTTAATACAGATTTTATCAGTAGTTGTTTGTGAATTAAAACCACTCCACAGTGGTGTTTTGTCTGGATTTTTAAATAAACAAAACATCCAGATTAAATCATGGATTATTGCATTTTCTTTTGAAAGAGAAAAGATATCGACTTTTTCGAGTGGTTTAAGTGTAGTAACTACTTTTGGTTTTTTATTATATGGTATAAGTACTTTCAAAATTTCATCAAAACGTTTTTCGTCTTCGCTTAGTACTATGTTTCTCTGAGATTAAAAATTCATTTCATTCACTTCGGTGTTACAAGTATTATCAGAAGTTTTAGTTTCTTCAGAATTATTTGTGAATTGGTATACGGGCCATTGTCACCATTCGCTTACATTTCAGAATTTTATTTTTACTTTTCAAACTTAATAATTTTTTTTAAAGTGGTGACAGGTATTAAGGTAAATGTTTGAGGTACATGAAAAAGTAATTCGTCGTACACTTTGCAATATAATTTAATATGTAAATGCTATTTCAATGTTGACTTGTAATAGTCCGAGTGCTACACGACAAAAAAAAAGGTGAAAACTGCAAATCGTGATAAGAATATACCAGTCGGTGAGTATGTACTTTATGATAATACAATGCATACTAAAGGGGGAAGCATCTCGTAAAGTCATCGGAATTCAAGATGGTGGCAGCTATTCAAAATGGCGTAATTTTCTCAATATGCGTAATATAAATGTGCATTTCATGTCGATTTCGATGTTTTTAAAGTCAAATTTTCGTTTTTAACGCTTTCCAACATTATTTAAAAGAGTATATGAATTCGGTTTATCAGTCTATTTGTCCGCCTGTCCTTCCATGCTGTACCTCGCTTAAATGTATTCAGATTGCGATGCCAATATTATATGTTTTATGAAGTTTATAATAACATGTTTGTAATAAAAAATGAAGTGTATAGCTTTTATAATACATTTACAGGGCGCTAAAAATTATGACATCACAATATTGTGCATACAGCGAAATCGTTTGCAATGTGTTTTAATGATGTTATACTCTTTAACACGTTCGCTGACGATAACTCCGCCCTCCATGTTAAATGATTAAGAATTTCACGCGCTAGCGCGTGACCGGCAGCGAATGTGTTAAAAAGCATTTAAATTGCTGTACATCAATGTTAATACTGCAATGAACTATTAAATACTTACTACATAATAAGGTATGAATAGTATTTATTGCTTATTTACAGTGACACATCAAAACAAGAAAATATGCGTTTGTAATTTGTATATAAATGTTATAGAGATCACGATCTAATTCAAGTGTTATTAAAGGAGGTGCTAGGAGAGATCAAACTTCATTTTGTGAAAAGGATGTCCCGAATAGTCAGTATTTATCTTATAATTATAAAATACATATAAGAAAGTGTGGCATCGTATTAATTTATAGGAACTCAAAATGATGACTATTATTTGAAATATTTTGCAGTTTTATTCCTCTGCATCTTACAAGAGCATTTCTAGTGTTAATTTCTACGTTTTATAATTCAAATATTCTCTTTGTAATATTAGAAATATACCTAAAATTAAAATAGGACAATCATTAAAGTGTTTTTTGTCATTTGCATTAGAAAATTTAAAGGAATAAATAACTAATAAAAATACTTTTTTATTAATACATTATTTATACAGTACATTAAAAAATGATTGTTTCATATAAAGCTGCAGAATATAGAAACTTCACTTGGTATCATCATATTTTTCATATTCGTTTTTCAATTGCACAATAATGTGCAAGAAAGTCCAACCTTTCTACAGAGACATTTTTTTTACAGATTTTACACAAACATTTTATTAACTCTTCACTAGAATCTAAAATCTCTAGCAACTCCGACCATTTTATTTTCCATGATAAATTATCCAACCACCATCCCCATTTGTTTGGAGAGGGTGGACGTAATTCACGCTGATCTGCTTGTCCGCAAATGTGTCCAGCTTGGAAAGTACTACGTAAAAGATGCTGTTGACGTGCACCCTTGTTTGGTGGAAGATGTTCAAACGAACGATTTTTTGTAATAAACAAACCTAATAGCATGCATGGTCACTGTCAGTCACTTTGGTCACATCACATTTGTGACCAAAATGCCACCACTCAGTGACGTCATATTGTGACTGAGATGTGACTTTCTTAAAAATCTTTAGAAATTTATAAATATGCATCAAAACATGTTATTTACTTTAAAAAACATGTTTCTGGCAATTTAAATATCGTCGCTTTTGTCACAGTTTCGTCACAATGTTAATGTCAAATTAGTCACAAATCACACATTTTTCACAAATTAGTCACATTGTGACCACTTTGGGAAACGTCACAAAAGAGCTCTAAAACGGCCATAACGACTTCACATTTTAGTCACTGTGACTTCACATCGACGTCACATGACGTCACATCGACAATCGATGGTCACAAAGTCACAATGTGACTTCACAACGACGTTGCAGTAATGTCACCTTGCTTTACGGGAAGTCTTATCTTGTATTATTTGACACATTATATGCTATTGTTTCTTGAACAGTACAACAACACGATTTTTTCTAAAATATTTAAAATACTTTCAGGAATGGAAGTTTGTGGTTTTGATAGGTATGAAAATGCAGCAGTAGCTTCTTTAATTGGAATCCACGTTTTCCAATTTTACTTTTTCGTCTTTCCTGTGAAACGCGGATTGCTGTCGCATCCCATGCAAGCATGAAATTCTAGTAAAGCCATTACCTTTTCTATTCCAATTGCTGCAGCTATGGTATGAACAGAAATAAATCTGTATTTTTTCACTGTTCCAAAGCAACCCAAATAGTTTCTAGGCATTTATCTGAAAGGATAAAGAAATATACAATCGCTAAAATTAATACATCAGTGTCTACAGAGCCAATAACAATACTTTTCAGTCCTTTTTTAACCGTATTTTTAGGTGCAGCGTTATTCTTGAATCAGCTTCTTCGTGACCAGGGCAAGTCAATTCCAATTAAGGAACTTACAGCAGTAAGATTGCTATGATGTCTGGGTGACAGTTGGCTGAACTAATCACGCCGAATTTAATACCATTTACTTAGTTTAATATGCTGTGTTATATACAATATCTATATACAGATGAGATGACTATGTACATGCATGACATTCTTAAAGAGTAACCATTACAAAATAACTTCTCGAACTTTCCAAAAGAAAACTGCCTCGGGTGTTCCACGCACCCTAAAAACATCTGCCACACACCGACACTTACCCGCGCTCCTCGCTTCACTTCTCTTCAATTGTCGGTGAGGGCGCTAGTCTTTTCACTTCGTTTTATTTTAATAAAAAAGGTTGGAAGGAGAATGGTTGCATGACACCCCCCGATAAGATTGTGCTTCGCAGAGCAAAGCAAAATCTGACAAATGGCAACTATATTACAATACAGTATAAGAAATATATATAATAAACAATTCAAAACAGATGTATAGAAGCCTTGTTATAGTAATTATATTAATAAACATATACATAATAATTCACGACAGATGTATAGAAGCCTTGTTATAATAGCAATAGCAATATTTAAAGCATAGAACTATAAAACGTAAAAAAATAATAAATAAAACACAAAAATGTTTCACAACAGACAAAAAGATGGCTTGGTATAATTCTGCATACAAAAATTAAACATAAAAGACTGTACCAACTAGATAGTCTTAATGCAGTTAACTAATCTCGATAAACCATCTGCATTTTTTAACTGCGCACCAAGGCAATGTGAAAGAGTTATATTGTATCTTTGTAACGATAATGCCCATCTTTGTAATTTTGCAGACTGAGGTGCTGATTTCTGTAAATATATTAAAGGGTTATGGTCAGTTATTTACTCAATTGCAGCACCAAACACAAACTTCAAATTTCTTGATTGACCATACCACTGCATAATCTTCACGCTCGATAGTTGACCAGTTTTGTTGCGTCGCTGTAAACTTTTGACTAGCAAAACTAATCGGATGCAAATTTTTTTTTTCATATCTTTGCGACAAACAGGCACCTACATCATAAGAACTGGAATCACACTAAATAGTATACGGCTTTTTTGGATCTGGTGTATAAAGCCTAGGGGCTTCGCACAACAAGCGTTTCAAAGTTTGGAAAGCTTTTTCTTCAACATCAGACCATGGAATTATTTCTGGAATTTTCTGTTTTGTTAAGTCAGTTAAAGACTTGGCGATTTCTGCGTAATTTTTTATGTAATCGCGATAATAATTAAACAAACCAAGTGCACTTTTAAGGGGTGTTTTGGTTTTAGGCGATTCTATCGCTTCGATGGCACTTAACTTTTCCGGATCTGGTTGATGTCTACCACCTCCTATGAAATGACCTAGATATTTAATTTCTGTTTTTGCAAAAGAGCATTTTTTTAACATTAACAGTGAACTTCAATTAAGTTAATTTAGATAGAACAGCGTCTAAATGTTTGATATGAGTATCCAAGTCACTTCAAAAACAGCAATATCGCCCAGATACGCTTTGCAATACTTACGGTATGCATCCAGAACATCGTCGATTGATTTTTGGAATGTAGCAGCAGCATTGCGCAATCCAAAAGGCATCACCTTCCATTGGAATTGAGCATGATGAGTTTTAAAAGAAATGAGATCACGACTCTGTTCTTCCAGAGGAATTTCCCAATATCCCTTTAATACGTCTAAACAGGTAATTATATTGGCACTTCCAATTTCATTGACTAATTCAGTTGCATTTTCCATAGGGTAATCAAAAGGTTTTGTCACGGCATTCAATAGACGAAAATCTATACATAAACGCATGCTATCATCCTTTTTTGCAACACATACAACAGGATAAGCTATTTCAGCCTCACTTTTCTCTATAAGCCCTAATTGATCTAACTCTTCTATTTGTTTATAAACTTCATTTTTAACGATTCAGGAATTTTATAAATGTATGGTTTCTTCCTTTCCGTACTCAGTAATAAACAAATTTTATGCGCTCCGACATTTGCAACTTGAATTTTATCAGAAAATAATGGTGCATGTTTTTCTAAAAGTTTACCTAATTCTAATCGTTTATCAGCCTCTAAATGATTAAGATCTACTTAAGTGCTAATTTCATTTAAATTATTAACTTTATTTGGTATAGGGTGAATTTAACGAAATTCGACATCGTCTTCAAAAATTACCCCAACCGTTTGTACTCATGCATGAAACTTCTGTATTTTATTTGTATGAATGTGTCTTAAACTACCATCATGTAATTTTACTTTATACGAGTGGGGGTTTATTCTTTCAATTACTTCACCTGGTCCTGTCCATCTAGCATATAATTTGTTGGTAAAATCTGGTATGAGTAAATAAACTAAATCACCCTTTTGGAACTCTCTCATTCTGGTACGACGATTAAAGTATCGGGCATAATTTTCCTGTTTTTCTGACGCAGTTGAAGATGCTAGACCGGCAGCTCTTTCTAAATTTACCTTTAACTTTTGTGTAACGCGGATTTACTAAGATTTAGAGGTAGAGGTATTTCACCCGGAATACTCTGGTTGTGCAATTCGGCACTTCACGATAAGCAAAAAGTAAGAAAGGAATATGCTTATTTCAATTAACAGGATCGATACGAATTACATGATATAACATTGGCTTAAATATACGATTATATTTTTTAATCGCGTAATTTGAGGTAGGATACGATACAGTTGAAAAGCGGTGAGATGTCCCTAACCAGTTCTCAAATTCTTTAGTTAATTCGGATCTAAAATTAATGGCTTTGGGGCGACGAATTAGTGGCGACGGGTTCCGCCTCGTTTCTGTTAAAAATGAATTTGTAAATGTGTGAAAACGTTTTGCGCTTGTTGAGAGGAGCAGTTGAGAACAACACCCTTTTTAAAATCACCGCGTAATGCAGCAACCCTCTGGTTAATGAATATGTGTTTCATCGTGTATAACCCCTTGGGGACGAGCGACCACTATAGATGCCGGCACCGATTGTACTCAGATCCTGCGAGACTACCATTCATGCCGGCGCTGTTTGTACTCACATCCCGCGAGACTACCATTCATGCCGATCAAACGGAACGTTTTGTTTTTCACAGTTTAGCATATAAAAAATTTATCCTAATTCTATTTGAATGTATATTAAGGAAGAAGATTTCTCCTTCAAACTAGGAAAGCTAATGAAAACATTTTTTTTAATTCACGCGAATTTATTTTTTATGGAAATACTACAATGGGAAAAAGATTATTTTTTCATCACGTCTTTGTGTTTCATAAATCTTTTTACGCGTCTAGTAAAACTTTATTTTTCTTTATTAGAAAAAATTCTACTGAACTTGAGAGGGAAAATTTTGCGGTTAAAGAATAGGATAACGTAAGTAAGCATATTAGTAATCATATGCACGTTTACGAATGACAACATCAACATCTGATTCATGGCTTTATTTTTCGCGCTTTTATCTCGATCAGAAATACTATTTAGTTGCAAAAATCGACGTCATCAATATTTTTTTCCTTTCTTTTAGAAGGAAAGATTTATCTTTTTTATCTTTTTATTTTATTTCAGAAGTGCTTCGCAGTTAAAAAAAATAATAAGAAGAAAGAAAGAAAAGTGTTACACACTGATTGTGAAGCTGATAAGCTGATAATATATTCTCAGCGCCACTAAATTAAGAATATTTTTCTGCGTTCCTCTTTTGATTTTACTTTTCACGCTTGTTTAAATTAATTCGTTTTAAATTAATAATAAATATTTACGCAATATCTTTTATTAAATTCTGACTATTTTAAAGACTATGCGCATACATTAGCATGCATATTTTGAATCAAAAATCCGTTTTAGCTGTTATAATTGAATATATTCCATGCATTATTTGATGTTCAGTTATATATATTTTTTCAATTTCAAAAATACTTTCAACATTAATGGCATTTTTATCAATATATTTAAAATTACTATTTAATTTCATTCACTATTAATTACTTTTAATTTCATAACTTTATTTATAGTTTTAAATATTTGATACATAAGATATAACTAAAGATATTTTAACATCAATAAATTCTTTGATGAATGTATTTTAATTTATTATTCAAGTTAACTCATTGTTATTAACACTAGAAGCGCCGTTGGGGTCATTTCGCATTTTTTTTCAATTTCCAATGCTTTATTTCAACATGTAAGCGAACACCGCAGCTCATATTTTTTGACTTTTTCTAAAATTATATTAAGCGTTCTGTGACAAAGTTTCATCTTTCTATATTAATTATTAAAAAAAATAATCAAAGATATACCTAAAACAGCCAACAGGTGTCATTTTGACCCCCATAAGAAAATTGAGAAATTTTCAGGACAAAGTCTGTTTTTAAATTCGCTATATTTTGGTTTTGATTACTGCGCATGGGGGAACACACATTTCTTATCGCGATGACAAAAAAGAGGAAAGTAAACTCCAGTTTTACTTTGTTTCGATGACGCATAGCGACGCGGAGAGGGGGGGTTGGGGGTAGTCTTCTCTCTATTGCGCGCGTGCCTACAATTAGGGGGGGGGGCGTTCTTCTAAGCATACTGACTCTTCTCTGAAATGCGCACGCATCCTAGCAACGCTGGCGCACTACAGAATTTTTGGAGGGAAAATCGTTCTTCTAGAGCTACGGCCGCAAACGAAATTTGAAACCATTTTCCACAGCAGTGTTTTTGTCAAAGATTTCGATTGCGACAAAATTTTTCCTTTATAAAAAAATGCGGAGAGGATTGAGTACACAGGAGTGCCTTGCGCTCTTGGAGCAGTTAGATTCAGATATGAGTGGTGATGACAGTAATGATGAAGATTTTCGCATAGATAATGTGAATTTATAGAATGCGTCGTCTTCTGAAAGGAGTGACAGTGATGCTGTAGAATATATTACCAATGTGATTTCCCCTGTTTCTTGAGGATCAGGAACCTCACGTGGACGTGGACGTGCGCTAAAAAGAGGTAATAAAATATCTAATCTTTCTGTTGTCAGCAGTAACGAAAAGTACACGTCATCCATAGATATTCTTTGGACTCCGATGAACCTTAGCACCCCTACTTCTACTACAGGTCGCACACCAGCTCGAAATATTATAAAAAATGCTAGTGGACCAACACCTTATGCTCGTCACAACATTGGGGCTAATCCAGCTTCAGCCTGGCGTTTGATGGTGACTGAAACAATGGTGAAACACATTCAAACATGCACAGTTACTGAAGCACGACGTCAGCTAGAAGATGACAGCAACTGGTATGTTACTCTGGTAGAACTGGATGCTTTTTTTGCCCTCTTATACGCCCGTGGGGCACTAGGTCATTCAAAGCTTTGTGCAGATGACTTATGGAATAAAAGTTGGGGACCACCTGTGTTCAAAGAGACAATGCCACGCAATCGTTTCCGTGAAATCATGCGATATTTCAGATTCGATCTGCGAAGTAGCAGATCGGAACGCCTGGCAACGGACAAATTTGCTCTCGCTTCAGAAACTTGGAAGAAGCTGATTGAAAATTGTTATTTATGTTATAATCCTAGTGAAGAAATAACCGTTGATGAACAGTTGTTGCCTTGTAAGTCAAGGTGCAGATTCATCCAATACATGGTAAATAAACCGGACAAATTCGGCATCAAGTTCTGGCTAGCAACTGATATAAATTCGAAATATGTGTTAAATGGCTATCCTTATTTAGTCAAGATGAAGAGCGGCCAACTGATTTACAACTTGGAGAAAGTGTAGTGCTGAAATTACTACAACCATATCTAAACTCCGGTCTCAATGTCACTACTGACAATTTTTTCACGTCTGTAAAGCTTGCCGATGAATTTTTGGCAAAGAAAACCACAATCGTTGGGACGATGCGTCTAAACAAGAAAGAATTACCTCCTATTGCCCGCGACATATCTTCCCCACGATACTCAATTTCTGCACTGAAAAATGGAAATAAAATACTCACGATATACAGGTGCAAGAACAGAAAGAATGTCGTGATTCTGAGCACTATGCACACGAATGTGTTTGCAGAAAGTAGTACAAAGAAGAAGCCGAACACTGTTGTTTACTACGATAAAACTAAATGTGGTGTAGATGTTGCAGATCAGATGCTACGAAAATATTCTACAAGATGTGGAACTCGCAGATGGCCTCTTCACGTCTTTTATAACGTCCTTGATATTGCTGCACTAAATGCTTGGATAATTTTCAAGGAATGCTCAAAAACCTCAATTTCACGTCGGAAATTTATTCTTGCCCTTATGGAAGAATTGAGAAGTAGCACGTTGCGCAACAGATGCCCCTCAATTGCTCGACCACAGACCCTGAAGCGAAAGAAATGTGCTTTTCAACATTGCAAGGGACGAAATAAAACTTCTGCAAGCTGTGAGGGATGTCAGAAACCAATTTGTGGTAAGTGTGTTGATGCCACCATCAAGCACGTATATTGTATTACCTGTGCTAATGTCTAAATAACTTTGGAACACATTTATATGCTTATTCAGGAATTATGTTTTTTATTTTTTCTGTTTGAAACATGTTGTACGCTAATTTCTATTATTTGTATTTGTATTTTTTGTTTATTTTCTTATCAATTTTAGTGTATAATGTTATATATATATATATATATATATATATATATATATATATATATATATATATTATAAAATCTATTGTATTTGTGTACTATTGTGTAGTAAAATATTTTGAATTATACATTATAATTAATATACTGTCATTTCAAAAGAATGTGAAAATTGGGATAAACGATCTCTAAAAACTAAATAAATAAAAAAGAAAAAGTTATAAAACCTTTAAAAACTTTTATATTTTTCAATTTAAAGGTCATTTATCATTTAAAAAATATATTTATTTTAATATGGCTTGAATTTCTCACGGGGGTCAAATTGACACCAAACGGCGGTTTTAGGTATGTCCAAAATCCGGCTGTTCTAGTGTTAAACAATCCTTATCTATCAAATTACTTATGTTATGCTATAAGTGATATATTAAAATAAAATGGCTAAAAACAACTTTTGTTTAATATATCACTTGTAGCATAACATAAGTAATTTGATATTTTAAAGTGATGATTCATATTATGCATAATTTTATTTAATATTTCATTTTATAATATATTACTATATATATTGTTGCAGCGTATATAGGGTTCTTTTGATCCTATGGTTAGACAACTTCAAACTCTTGTCTTTTAGAAAAGTAGAAAATAATTTATTTACAGATCTTCAGAACAACAGAGTCTTCGAAACTCACAAAAATTACTAGGTATTCAAAAATAACTGCTCAAATCTATCGTATAAGTACAGCTTTAGATCCCAGAGACTCTTTATACAACGTCTCAACACTTAATAACATTCAAAACAACATAAATGAAACTCAGGCAAACTCGCTTAACAAACGCCTTGTTTACTCAATGACTGACTGGTAAATAATAACCACAACAGCTCGTATCGCTCTCCTTATATAGGCTCGCAGCAGGTGCTGGAAATTTCTAGAACCATCTCGAAAAATCCACGGAACAACATTCAGTGTATCAGTATATCAATAGGGGGTTACCATAGAGTAGGGAAGGGTTACCATCGCCAAATTTGGCGACCAAAATTAGTCGCCAAAAGTGACGCCAACTTGGCGATATCTCTAATATTTCGCAAAGCTGCCATAGACATTCACTGAAAATAATAGACAAGTTTGCTTGATAACAGAGACAATGTAACAAAAACTAATATTAGTAAAGAAATGGAGCTTAATAAGATTATTTACATTATTTTACAGTACAAACACTAACTATTTACAAAATTCGTAACACTACCCCCTCCTCAAAGACTGCACGTCCCGGGCAGTGCAATCCCTGAGTTAGAGGAAAACACTTAAAATAAATAAACAAACAAATAAATAAATAAATAATAATAATAGTAATAATAATAAAATTTACATAAATAAGAACTAATTACTATTTACATATTTACAAAAAGTGACTTTCATGACCATGGTCTGAAATTCGAGTTTCGAATTTCTAATCACTTTGGCCAAAATAAGGGGATAGCCGGTTATAGTGTACGACCTTGGGTTTGGCGTGTGGCGATTTTTGTATGCGTACGACGGCGTCATTCAGCCTGTTGACGACTGTGTAAGGACCGTCCCAGTTTCTTTGTAATTTTGGCGACAGTCCCTTACGACGTATGGGATTCTACAACCAAACTTTGTCACCTTCGTTGAACTCATGTCCAGTTGCCTTTGTGTCGTACCGTGTCTTCATCTTTTCTGATGCCAGTCCGATTCGGTTCCTCGCTAGACAATGAACCTCCTCAATCCGTGCCTGGAGTCCATCCACGTATTCTTCAGGCGACAAAGGAGCGTCAGGAGGACGGCCAAACAAAAGATCCGCAGGCAGACGAAGATCACGACCAAAGAGCATTTGAGAAGGGGAGTAACCAGTGGCCTCATGAGTGGCACTCCTGTAGGCAAGCAGGAAAAGAGGCAATTTCTTGTCCCAGTCCTGTTGGTCTCTAGACACCAGGAGAGAGAGGCTATTAAGATGGTACGATTGAACCGCTCCACCATGCCGTCCGATTGAGGATGTAGAGGTGTTGTTCGAGTTTTGTCCATGTCGAGTAGTTCACACATTTCCTTGAACACAGCCGAATCAAAATTTCTTCCTTGATCGGAATGGATTTGAAGAGGAACTCCGTATCTGGAAACCCAGTGTTGAATCAGTATGTCTGCTACGGTTACCGCCTCTTGATTAGGAATGGCGTAGGCTTCAGTCCACTTAGTGAAGTAGTCCATGACAACGAAGATGTACTTATTGCCATCAGATGTTCTAGGAAGTGGACCCAGGATGTCTAGAGAAATTCGTTCGAAAGGAGCTCCTACATTATAACGTTGCAATCGTCCACGGGTGCGCCTCTTTGGACCTTTACGTGCTACACAGGTGTCACAAGTTCGACACCACTTCTCCACGTCACTGCGAACATTATTCCAGTAGAAACACTCTCGAACCTTTTGCAGGGTCTTCATTACACCAAAATGACCTCCTGTGGGACTACCATGCAGTTCTTCAAGGACCATAGAAATTCTCGACTTAGGGAGTAGTAGTTGCCATCTACATGTCTTTCCATCGTCAGACTTCCATTTTCGGTACAAGATGCCGTTCTTCAAATGTAAGGAATCCCAGAGAACCCAATAACGTTTAGTCGTAGGATGGTAATGGGCCATGTCTTGCCAGCTGGGCTTCCTGTTGGACTCTTCTTTCAGCTCTAGAATTGGCTTAATTTCAGGATCAGCAAGTTGATTTTTACGCAGGCTCTCGTCACTCCACGGATCTTGCGATGATGTAGACCTAGTTGTAACTTGTCTTACTACAGGACCTTTGACATTAAATTTCTTCTCAACCTGGTCGCAGTATCTACAATTCTCTGAGCAGGGTCTTCTTGAGAGAGCATCTGCATTTCCATGTGATGAGCCTTTTCGATGGCGTATCTCCATATCGTACTCTTGAAGCTTTTGTATCCACCTGGCTATCTGGCCTTCTGGGTTCTTAAAATTCAATAGCCAAGTTAGAGAAGCATGATCAGTTCGGATCAGGAATTTTCGACCGTAAAGATAATGATGAAAATGGTCTATGGCTTTCACTACAGCAAGAAGCTCTTTTCTTGTTACGCAGTAGTTTCGCTCTGCCTTTCATAAGCACTTGCTGAAATAGGCGATAACACGCTCCTGGCCGTCGATTTCCTGGGACAGTACAGCGCCAATGCTTTCGTTACTTGCATCCGTATCAAGTATAAACTGTTTATCTATTTGAGGATATGACAGAATTGGAGTGGATGTTAAGGCCTCCTTGAGCTTTTCGAAAGCAGCGTCACATTCCTGTGTCCAGATAAATTTTTGATTGGCTTCTGTTAATTTATGAAGTGGTCTTGCAATCATCGAGTCTTTGACTAAATTATCTGAAGATTTTTCAGAGTGACTGGAATTTTGACTTATGCACGTCACAGGAGCACATGACGCTATCACCTGTCCTTTCTTGATAATCCTCGTCTTATCACTGAGGTTAGCAATTCTGACTGGAATGGTCTTTTTCGAGAGGTCTACGACAGAAGAAGCCACCAATACTCCTGCTTGTGTACTATTGTCTTCTGGATAATCTATATGGCCAAATCGGTAATTAGTTTCATTTTTAATTACAGCTGGAACTAAAAATTCTGTTCTTGGATCTAGATTGATGTCTTCTTTGGCTATTACTGCTTGTTTACATTCAATTTCGTTATTTAATCCAAAAAGACTTATTTCTTCAAATTTTGAGAGCATTTTGTTATTTTTGAAATCGTTTGAAGCCAAACTTCTTAAGAAAATCTAGTCCGATTAAGCAAGGATCTGTTATGTCAGCCACATATGCCGTATGGTAATATTTCGTTCCACCAAAGTCGATGGTTAAATTTGCCTTTCCATATATGCCTATCTTGTCGCCCGTCACAGTTTGCAGGGTAACGCATGGTGGAGTCCAGATGAGTTTAGATTTCAATTTTCGAGCCAAATCTTCTCTTATTATTGTCACATTGGCTCCTGTATCGACAATCATACGGCACTGAATTCCGTTAATAAAGCCTATCACATATAATTCATTATCGCCGCCACTCATTTTCGATATTTGAAGGATCTTCAGGTGGGGCTTTTTATTCTCTGGTCTTGAATTCATCTCACGTTCGTGAATCTTGGGGCAATTTCTTCGGAGATGTTTTGTATCACCGCACAACCAGCACGTGAGATTCTGTCTTCTTGAGCTTGTTCTTCCATATTTTAAAGCTTCAAACTCTTGATTTAATTTCCTAATTTCTTTCAAGACGTCGCTCTCAGTGTCTGAGCTTCTGTTCACCGTTGCCCCTCGGACTGAATGACGATCTCTTCGGCTGGCTTGTGTAGCTGCTTCCAACTTTAAGGCATATAGTAATGCAGCCTTTAAATCCTGCACATCTGCCATTCGTACCGCTCTCTGCACTTCTGGATCTTTTATTCCGTCTACGAAGTACTGCAATGAGAGCATTTCCCGTACATTTGTTGGGCAGTCGATAAAGGCTAAATTTGCCAGACGTTCTATTTCTGAGGCAAACTCTTGAAGGGTTTCACTCGATTTTTGATGGCGGCTCTTCATTTGTATTCTCGTATAATCTTTGAAGAATTTTTCGCCGAATCTCATTTCAAGTGCACAACTTAGTCTCAAAATTGAGTTGCGTCATATCGGGCAATGTTTGCAGCACGTCGGCGGCTTCTCCTCTCAAAGATGCTGCCAGTTGACAAGCTTTCACCTCGTCACTCCATTTGTTCGCTTCGGCTACAATGGTGAATTGGGTCTTGTAAACTTGCCAGGAACTCTTTCCGTCGTATGTCGACAGCTTGATGTGCACGGGAGAAGCAGGCGGATACCTAAATTCTTCATAATTACCACTGGACGCTGAAAGCTTCTTTTCAAGATCTAGTACTTTTTTATTTAGCTTTTCATCTACTTCAACTATTTTCTCTTCAATATTACTAACTTCATTCTGAATTTTCTCTTCTACTTCCTCTATTTTTCTTTCCATTTTCTCTTCAACATTACTAACTTCATTCTGAATTTTCTCTTCTACCGAATCTATTCTTCTCTCTACCGACGAGAACTTATCTTCCAAAGTTTTCTTCATTTCTTCTTGGCTTTTATTAACTTCCTCCTTTAATTCTTCCATTCTCTCTTGGCTTCTTCTCATTTCTTCAGTCAACTCTTCTTGGCCTTTATTCATTTTTTCCGCCAACTCTTCTTGGCCTTTATTTATCTTTTCCGCCAGCTCTTCTTGGCCTTTATCAATTTTGTTTGTCAACTGTTCCATTCTTTCTTCGTTTTTATTCATTTTATCCGCCAACTCTTCTTGGCCTTTATTCATTTTTTCCGCCAACTCTTCTTTGCCTTTCGTCAATTCTGCCTTTATTCCATTAATAGCTTCTAACAGTTCTTTCAGTTGTCCGTCCATTGTTCTTGTTTTCGCCATAAGATCCCGACTCCTGACACCAAATGTTGCAGCGTATATAGGGTTCTTTTGATCCTATGGTTAGACAACTTCAAACTCTTGTCTTTTAGAAAAGTAGAAAATAATTTATTTACAGATCTTCAGAACAACAGAGTCTTCGAAACTCACAAAAATTACTAGGTATTCAAAAATAACTGCTCAAATCTATCGTATAAGTACAGCTTTAGATCCCAGAGACTCTTTATACAACGTCTCAACACTTAATAACATTCAAAACAACATAAATGAAACTCAAGCAAACTCGCTTAACAAACGCCTTGTTTACTCAATGACTGACTGGTAAATAATAACCACAACAGCTCGTATCGCTCTCCTTATATAGGCTCGCAGCAGGTGCTGGAAATTTCTAGAACCATCTCGAAAAATCCACGGAACAACATTCAATGTATCAGTATATCAATAGGGGGGTTACCATACAGTAGGGAAAGGTTACCATCGCCAACAATCGCCAAGTTTGTCGCCAACTTGGCGATATCTAATATTTCGCAAAGCTGCCATAGACATTCACTGAAAATAATAGACAAGTTTGCTTGATAACAGAGACAATGTAACAAAAACTAATATTAGTAAAGAAATGGAGCTTAATAAGATTATTTACATTATTTTACAGTACAAACACTAACTATTTACAAAATTCGTAACAATATCTATATCTAGCTATAATGAACAAATTCAGCGAAATGCATATTTTATTTTAAAGTATAGTTTTATTAACTTTTCATTTATTACTATGCAATACTTTTTATTTGATAAATATTTTATGATTTATTATATTTTTATATATAATTTTTGAATTTTCAGAACTGCTTTTAAAGAAACATTTCAAATTTATTTTTTATGTATGTTTCTATAATAAGCAATAAACACTAAGATGTAGAAGTTTTCACACGTTTTATTTAATTAGTCTTATTTGTTAATAAAACAGCTTCATTAAAACGCTTATTTTGTTTATGAAATGTCTTAAAAATTATTTAGAAGCAAAACTATTGCTGTTTTAACAAAAATATTTTTTAAATTAGGAAAGTATTTCGTTTGTTGCTATATTAAACTTACACTAGCAGGGGAGACCGAGCTTAGCTCGGTCAAAATTAACTTTGTGTTCAACTCGATATAGTATTTTCACTGTATCATTAACTCTGTATTATTACTGTAAAACATGTTTATAATAGTATTATTTAGAAAAACAATCAATAAGAAAACTATGTTTTTATGCGCATGTTTATAAATTTTACTTTATTTTAAAATTTACAACGAAAGGACATCGATCTAAATCACTTTTTTAGCTCGACTCTGATTGGTTTAACCATGCATCTCGAATCCTCTTAAGAATGTATAAAAAAATTCTTTACATTCTGAAAGACAATATTTTTTGCTAGATATAGCCAAATTTGGAGGCATTCTTTCATTTGGCTCCAAATACGTGTTTTGGTTTTCGTAATTTTTATAGTCGATTTTTTGGCCATATGTCGCCAATATTTTGTCAAATATCACCAAGTTATTGGCTTTTGCCATATTCTAGTGACCCTGACCCGTATTACCCAAAATGAGCCACTAATCAAATTTGATCAAGCATGTGACATAGTTCAATCGTCTTCAGGTAATCAAAAACAGTAGAATATGAAATTGAATCAAAATCGTTTAAGCCATTTTTTAGGTAAAATTAGCTTGGCAGCATTCAGCAATGAAGCGAAATGACCCACTAATATAATTTTGTTTAACATGCGACTCAGCCCAATAGTCTTCTCGTGACAAAAAACATTTTGTTTCAAAATTTAGGTAAAATTGTTTGAGTCGTTGTTATATATAATTAGAATGACCCTAGCTCATTAAGACCCAAAATGACCCACTAATCGAATTTTCGCGAGCACGTGTCCAAGCCAAATGGTTTTCTCTTGCTCAAAAACGATACAATACAAAGTATAGTCAAAATGGTGAGTACCATTTTCTATATAAAATTATCATGACCCATCATGACCAACAAATGACCCTTATAATCGAAATCTCTCGAACGTGTGGCCTAGCTCATTAGTTTTAGCATGCCGAAAAACATTAGATACAAAATTTAGATAAAATCGATTGAGCCGTTTTTTAGATATAGTTAGTTTGACCCTGACCCCTTATGATCCAAAATGACCCATTGATCGAATTTTCTCAAAAATCTGTCATAACCCAATGATTTTCTTGTGCCCGAAAACGATAAAATACAAAATTTAGTCAAATTTGCGCGGAACGTTGTCTAGATAAAATTAGAATGACCCAAAAGTGGCCCACTAATCGAAATTTCTCGAGCATGTGACCTACCCAAATGATTTTCTCATGCCAAAAATATGTTGTATACAAAATTTCGTTAAAATCGACCCACCCATTCTTTAGATATAGCTTGACCTTGACCCATTAAGACCCACAAATGACCCTTATAATGGAAAGCTCTCGAATATGTGACTTAGTCCATTAGTTTTCTCGTTTCTAAAAATTGTTACATACAGAATTTCGTTAAAATTGATCCTGCCGTTCTTTAAATATATATAACTTGACCCAGACCCTTTATGATCCAAAATGACCCATTAATCGAAATTTTTCGAACATGTAACCTAGTCCAATGATTTTATCGTGCCAAAAAAAATGTTGCATACAAAATTTCGTTAAAATCGATCCACCTGTTCTTTAGATATAGCTTGACCATGACCCATTATGACCCATCATGACCCACAATTACCCTGATAGTCGAAATCTCTCAAACACGTGATTTAGCCCATTAGTTTTCTCATGTCAAAACACTGTTACATACAAAATTTCGTTAAAATCGATCCAGCCGTTCTTTAAATATAAATAGCTTGACCCAGACTCTTAATGACCCAAAATGACCCATTAATCGAAATTTTTCGAACATGTAACCTAGTCCAATGATTTTATCGTGCCAAAAAAATGTTGCATATAAAATTTCGTTAAAATCAATCCACCTGTTCTTTAGATATAGCTTGACCATGACCCATTATGACCCATCATGACCCACAAATGACCCTCATAGTCGAAATCGCTCAAACATGTGATTTAGCCCATTAGTTTTCTCATGTCAAAAAACTGTTACATACAAAATTTCTTTATAATCCATCACGCCGTTCTTTAATAGTAAATAGCTTGACCCAGACCCTTAATGACCCAATATGACCCATTAAAATTTTTTCTCGAACATGTAACCTAGCCCAATGTTTTTCTTGTGCCCGAAAACCATAGAATGCAGTTTTTAATCAAAATTGCGTGAGAAAATCTCTAGATAAAAATAGCATGACCCACAATGACCCCAAGAATGACCCACTAACCGAATTTTCTCGAACATGTTACCTAATCCAATGGTCTTCTTGTAATCCAAAGCGATACAATATAAAATTTGGTCAAAATCGTTAGAGCCGTTTTTTAGATAAAAATGGCTTGACCCATAATGACCCAAAAATGACTTACTAATCGAAACTTTTCGAACATGTGACCCAGCCCAATAGTTTTCTCATACCAAAAAACGATTGGGTACAAAATTTCCTTAAAATCGATCCAGCCGTTCTATAGATATAAATAGCTTTATCTTGACCCATTATGACCCAAAATGACCCAGTAATCGAATTTTCCCGAACATGGGACCTAGCCCAATGGTCTTCTCGTGCCCGAAAATGGTAAAATCCAAATTTTTGCGAAAATCGTTAGAGCCGTTTTTGAGATAAAATTTACCCACACAGACACACACACACACACACACACACACAATTTTTGCTCGCATTATAGTATAAGATAAGTGATCTGCCATCATACTGTACTATTTTGAGGGCTAAATAATTTGTTAAAATGTTTATTACGTATATTTAAAAAGTCATTTTTATATAAAAATATCGTTGAAAGTAACTCATTTTTTGTGTGAATATACATAGTAACAACCTACTCCATGCATGTAAATTTCAAAAGGTTACATAAAAAAATGAATTTTTTACATTTTTTAAAGAACACATTACACGAGTTAGGCTTAGCTGCGCAAAATCCTTCGGCCCTGAAGATGAAATCGAATTTCCCCGCTCCGTCCTCAGATGCGAGCTTCGAAATGCGCGCGCCGTCGCGAACGGGATAAATCAGGCACAGCTTCTAGTGTTGGGTCAAAGTTGATGATACCAATATTCGGTTTTAGAATACAGAATTCCAGAGCAAACATTATACAGATGATGAGAATGCTGTTTTCGAGGAGTATGTACCTGATTAATTCTAGTTTTTAATTGTGCAATTTTTAGCTTCTTTTTGTACAGTATTTGTACTTTCATCTTTTGTTTTCTTTGTTTTAACTCATTCTATTGTTTTAAACGTGTCTTGTGTACAACATCTTATGCCTGTTTCATATGTTTAGCATTTATTGTTTTTAACTAAGCAGATATTTTAATTACAGATTTAACATGTTGACATTACATATCATTCTATGACAGCCTTTTAGTGTGAATTTTATATTTTAACTTTTACATTACATTATACTTTTCTAACTCTTGTTCTTGGCGCAGCATATCCCTAAAGGGACCTTGCGCCATAAAACTCCAACCAATCAACCAACAAAAGCAAATATTTTTATAGAGAGATGGGAATAATGTTGGAGTGATTCAATTTATGTAGCGCAAAAAAATTCTTTGACAATTTTCTATATCCCCGAATTAGATACACAATATGCAAATAAGAAATAATCTCTACGATCGAGAGTGCTGGTCAAAAATAAATTTTAGATTGCCAGACAATAATTTTAACAGAAAATGGAAAAAATGAATTAATTGAAGCGGAACAAAAATTAGAATATTAAAACATTGAAATATTATAATAGACACCTTGATATTTTAATAAAAGAATGATTTTAAATAAACAGGCTTTTTAGTGCGCAATAATTTATACATTATGACATTTTAGCAATTAAATACAGAATTTTAGATGGGTTTGATATACACGGGAAATATACTGAAATTTACTATGTAGTTAGTATCATTTCTAGATTCAAGCAATTTAGAATAATTATTAGATGAGTTTTATTTTATACCTTTACATATGGATATCCATAGATTAGTTTAAAAATAGGTTTTTAATTTAATAAGCCGGTATAACATAAGGAATGTTATTAAAAGGAGAATTTATAGAATGTTAATTTTGGCGAGAAAAGGTTAAATTTTGTAATATATATTTATGCATATATATATGTGTGTGTGTGTGTGTAGAGAGAGAGAGGGAGAGAGCGTACTATATATATACTATACTGTATCCGAAGTACTGTCTACTATAACAGCAAGATCTGAATAGTTTTAAAATTTCGTTATCGTACGAATGCACTTTATTTGCTACGCTTCACGTGTAATTTCCAACCTTTTTTGTGTGTATTTGTGTATCGGGCTCGGGCTCTGATGACAAAAAATCTTTCGGGCTCGGGCGAGCTCGGATTCAAAATCCTCGGGCTCCGAAAAACGAGCCCGAACTCATCTGTAGTATATACACTTGCCGCCGAAAGTCTGCGTACAGATGATCATCTTTCGTTTTCATGCAACGATAACCAAGTAAATGGAGTCTTTCGCAATGGAAACAATTTTTAGTGATTCCTGTAACTTCTTAAATTCAAATAGTGTAAACAACAATCACTTGATCGTTGCATAAAATAATACAAAAATTAATAACTTGAGAACGACACAAATCGTGTGCACCAAAAGTCTGCGTACACTGGAAAAAAAAATTACGATAGTGGATTGTAATCAAAAGTTAATACATTGTAGGGTATCTCCTTTTCATCATTTTTCTCAGCCTGTTTGGCATGGATTCAACTAACTTAGATGTCTCTAGTGTAGTAATTTTGTTCCATTCATCTACCAAGACATATTTCAGCATTTCTTCGGATTTTATTACGTGCTCACTGATTCTACGTTCTAGTAAAACCCACAAATGCTCTATTAGGTTTAATTCTGGAGACTGGGGTAGCCTACGGAGTTGGTATGGCACATGGCAGAGCAGCCATAATCTCACAATGTATGCTGTGGGCTAGGGATAATCGTCCTGCTAAAAGTAAAAATCATCATTTACTCTAAGCTTTTCGGCAATTGTCTTGAGATTTTTCTTTAATACATTCAAATAATCAATTTTGTACATTATTGATTCAATAAACTCAAGATTACCAACCCCATTGCTTGCCATGCACCACTAAACGATAACGCCTCCTGTTCATGTTTGGCAGTCAGAAAAATATTCCCTTTGTTTAGCTCTGTACCGGTTTTCCTCCAGACATAGTTTCGTTCTTGGATACCAAAAGTGCAAAATTTACTTTCAGCTGAATATATTACCTGTTTCCAAACGTCACGTGTTTTATTTAGAGGTTTTTAGCAAAAGCCATTCTTTTAGCTCTGTTCACTCGAGAGATGAATGGTTTCTTCCGTGCAACTCGGCCATGATAGTCACGCTTTTTCAGTTCTCTTCAGATTGTGCTTAAACTCACCCTTTTTTAAAAAATCTTTGAGAAACACTTTTAGCTATCTGCAAAGCTGATAATCCTGAATTTATTTTTACAAAGCGTATTACAAAGTGTGACTCTCGAGGAGATAGTGCAGACAAACGGCCGTATCTTGGGTTGGATTTTAATACTCCTGTTGATTTGTAATCCATGATCACTTTTTGATTCGATGAATGTTTTCTATTAACAGTTTTACTAATTAAGGTAAGAATTTTTTCCCTTATTCAAAGATCTACGATGATTTGTCTTTCAGCAGCATCGATTTCCTTTCTGTTACCCCCCATGGAACAATACAAGCATTCAAAATCTCAAATCCCCCAGGGGGATACCTTCTTTAGGTATTCACGGGCTTCACAACCCCGGGACACCCGAGTGATCTTTCTCTTTTCTATTTCCTCTTACTCCTCTTGTCTTCCTTTCATCTTTGTTTCACTCTCATTGTGGTTTCCTTTTCGGAGGTGAGGGCAATTCTGTATGAGCCGATATCATCCTGTATATCGACTCATGGAGAATTGTAAACCACCCACGTGTTGGCCGTGCGTGACGACCCGTGTCCCTGGAAAGGGGGATCCTGGCAGTTGAGGGAAACCAACACATTGCTTTGGCCTCTGCTTCAGGTAGACGGGCGGTGCATATTGGTCCCGTATGTACCAATCGGCTGGTCAGCTGACTTTTGTCACTGGCTTTAGGGATCAAGCGAGCGAGCAATTACTAGTCATCTCGTTAAGGGTGGAGACTGACATAGGATTGTCTTGTGACCGTATAGGCCCTGGTTAGCACTGGTGCACGAATGTGCATCCCCTTGTTGGGCTCGAGAGTGGGTGGTGCGGCCGGGGTCCGAATTTTATTTTTTTTATCATGGATGGAAAAACTTCATTTCCTTCTATCTCTCTCCCTAGTGGAGAACAACAAACTGTACAGACTTCTTCCTTTGCTCGCTTTTTTGTCATTAAACGTACTGATAGTCATTCCGATTGCTCCTTTAAAAAAACTTCACCTTTTCTCATTGCCAAAACATTTCAGTCTGTCTTGGGAGATGGTCATTCTCTAAAAAAACTACAATCTGGGGATTTGCTAGAAGAGGTTTCTGTAGCCAAACAATCACAACTTCTCTCTAACTGCTGCACAATAGGCACATTTTCTGTTTCTGTACAAACTCATAAAACATTAAATACGAGATGCGGTGTAATATCCGAACCTGACCTTTTATACTCCACCAAAGATGAACTCCTTGAAAATTTAAAGGACCAAGATATCATTGATGTTCGCCGTATCACAATCCGTAGAAATCAGCAGATAATTCCTACTAAACACATCATTCTAACTTTCAATAGTCCAACATTGCCAACAAGAATTAAAGCTGGCTATCTAAACTGCCCAGTCCGACCTTATATACCGAACCCTCTCCGATGTTTTATATGCCAGCGATATGCCCATACCAATACCAATGGCCAATGTCGTGGAAATGTTATTTGTGCACATTGTGCAGAAGTTGGCCACGATGATAAATCATGCAAAAATTCTGAACGCTGCGCAAATTGTAAGGGTGACCATACAGCATACTCTCGCTCTTGTCCTAATTGGATCCGTGAAAAGGAGAGGTTTCTACAGCAAAACAATCTCAACTTCTCTCTGATTGCTCTACAATTGGCACCTTTTCTGTTGCTGTACAAATTCATAAAACTTTAAATACGAGCCGCGGCGTAATATCCGAACCAGACCTTTTATACTCCACCAAAGATGAACTTCTAGAAAATTTAAAAGACCAAAATATCATTGATGTACGCCGTATCACCATCCGTAGAAATCAGCAGATTATGCCTACTACACACATCATTTTAACGTTCAGTAGTCCAACATTGCCAACTAGAATTAAAGCTGAGTATCTAAACTGCCCAGTCCGACCTTATATACCGAACTCTCTCCGATGCTTTAAATCCCCCCAGGGGAATACCTTCTTTAGGTATTTACGGGCTTCGCGACCCCGGGATCCTGAGCAATCATTCTCCTTTCCTTTTTTCTTCTCCATTTTAGTTGTCTATCCTTTTCTCTTTGTTTCACACTTTTTAATCTTCTCTTTTCAGTTTGTTATCCCTCTCTGTTCTTGCTTGTTTTTTTACTAACTCTTTGTTCTTGTTTGTTTTCATACTAACTCTTTGTTCTTGTTTGTTTTCTTACTAACTCTTTGTTCTTGTTTGGGGTTTTTAGACTAACTTTTTGTTCACATAATTCTTTGTTCTACTAACTTTGTTGCTGTTCTCTTGTTTAAAAAAAAAAAAAAAGAAAAAAAAATTAATTAAAATAGACAAAAGACAAAAAAGACACCATTTTTTTAAGCTCCCTCTCGTATAACTCTTTTACAATAGTGGGTTTTTTTATTCACGTGAGACACCCTGGGTGTTGAGGTTTCTTTTAACCTCATCGACTCGTCTCTTCCTTTTTAGGTTGATATCGAGTCCCAGGGTGCAGGGCATCTCTGAGCTCTGGTTCCAAGTACGGGGGGCGCCATGCTTGCATGGTGGTTGTTAGGAGGAGCTATTGCTACCAGGCGACTGGATCCTTTCGACGTAAGGACCGGCTGTAGGTTGGACAGAGCTGTAAAGGCTTACCTACGGCTACCCATTTTCCTTGGAAAAGAACCGGAGCTTCGGAGATGCTATCGAGTTTAACCCAATGTTCAAAAAACGTGGGGGTCTGTTGAAAATAGTTTTCGCCCTTTTGAGACCTGCACCAGACATAACGGTAAGAAGAAGGGTCGGTGACCAGGCCCGATGCCTGGCGTTTTATTTACTCTTTCTCTCTAATATGGCGACAAATTTAGGAATTAAGACATGCGATGTGGTAGCCCCACAACCCCATAACTCACTTAAAAATCAACCTGAAACTATAATGTCTCAGAGCTCATCAGAGATGGATGTATCTGCTTACGAAGTGGTAGTCCCACAACAAAATAAAGAGAATAAAGTATTGAACTATACCTCACAATCTACCTCATGGGCAGAACGGGTTGAAGAGTTTTCTTCCAAAATGGAAAGTAAAACTGTCAACTCCGATGCCAACAAAATCAAAGAAAGATTTTTTGTAATAAAACGTCAAGAAGGAACTTTTGAAAAGACATCACCTTTTTTAATACTTAAAGCAATACAAGGTTTGGTTGGTGAGCCCAAAACAATAAAAAAACTCCGGACAGGTGAACTACTAATAGAAGTCAGCAATAGCCAGCAAGCTTTGAATTTAAAAAAATGTACACATCTTGCTAACATTGCCGTCACCATATCGCCACATAGATCATTAAATACATCTCGCGGAGTAATCTCGGAGTCTGATCTTTTGTATGTCACTGAAGACGAAATATTAGAAAACCTTAAAGACCAAAACGTCATCGAAGTCAAACGAATAAAAATTTACCGTAAAGACGAGCAAACCTCTAATCAAGTCCAAATACCTACGAAGCACATCATCCTCACATTTAATACACCCAACTTACCTAAATATATAATTGCTGGGTATTTATCATGCTCAGTTAGAGCCTACATACCAAACCCATTGCGTTGCTTTAAATGTCAACGCTTTGGGCACTCAAAAATCTCTTGCCGAGGGAAACTCACTTGCGGTCGGTGCGGCGTAGCTGACCACGAAAGTATACAATGCCAAGCAACACCTTATTGTGTAAACTGTAAGAAAGACCACCCATCTTACTCAAAATCCTGCGAACAATGGTAGAAAGAAAAAGAAATACAAACCATACGTACTAAAGATAATATATCATATCCAGAAGCCAGAAAAATTGTTGAATCCAGGACTCCCAAAGTTGGTGTATCATATGCTACTGCCTTATCAAAAACTTCTCACAGAACTTATCAAACCATTGCAACACAAACAGAACTCCCTACTGAAACGAATCATCAATCAAACCAAAAAGAAAACAGCTCCTCAAATAATTTAAATAAAACTAATAGAACTACACAATCTAGCTCATCTAAATTAGTCAATTCCGTTCCTTCTAAATCACCGCAAAATGGGACTTCAAAATCATCTCAATCTCTTTTTCCTAAAGCTCCACTCCATAAAAGAGGCACTCAAAATACAACCAAAATAACACCTTTAAAAACAAATCGTAAATCTGACACAGAAAAACACAGCCTTCCAATTATTAAAACTATTGTATCATCTGAAAACCTAGTCAAAAAGAAAAAGAATAAAACACAGAAACATCAACTAGCTCCAAAGCAGGATACCAAAACTCATGAGACCACTGTGCAGGATGATGATGCTCTTTACCTTCATCCTGAACAGGATACAGAATTGGACGATGGAGGACATATAGTAGCATGTCTACTACCTCCGAACAAAACGACATAGATACTTATATCTAACTCACCCAATCATGGCAAATATTATCTCATGGAACTGCCGTGGCTTTCGTAATAAATATGACGAGATCCGAAACATTCTTCATGACAATCAACCTTTATGTTTAGCTCTGCAAGAAACGCATCTTAAACCTACTGACAAATCAAAATTGCGCAATTACTCTACATATAGAAAAGATTTTTCAGGTACTGACAGAGCTACTGGTGGAGTAGCTCTTTTTATCTCAAATAATTTACCGCATACTTATATCAATTTAAATACTAACTTACAAGCAGTTGCAGTCCGTGTTCATATTAATCGCTTAATAACAGTCTGTACCATATATTTGCCACCAAAGCTGCCAATACAATCTGCACATCTAGATAATCTTATTCTTCAACTCCCCATTCCTTTCATTATTCTCGGAGACTTTAACGCCCACAGTCAAATGTGGGGAAACCATGACTCTAATCAACGTGGTAGTATGATTGAGAAAACTATATCTGACAATGGCTTATGCCTGCTCATAATGGAGATCATACTTACTTTCACGAGCCTACTCACTCCTTCCATGCCATAGATCTCACTATCTGTTCCCCATCCATTTATCCATATTGGAACTTCTGGGTTTCTGATGACCTCCACGGCAGTGACCATTTTCCTACTTTTATTTCGCAGACTACTCCCCACATGGACTCTAATAATTGTTTTAAACGCTATGTTTATGACAGAGCCTATTGGCCAACTTTCACATACCTTGCTAAAATTACAAATGATATGATAGAAGGTGACATAGACGATGCACTTGATAATATCACCCAGTGTATTATCAATGCTGCAGATTCTAGCATTCCAAAAACATCATCTACTGATAAACACAGGAAACCTTGGTGGAATAATGATTGCCAAAATGCAAAGAAGAAACAACAAAGGGCTTGGGGCCTCTTTCGGAGATACCCTAATAATACTAATTATATTGCATATAAAAAAGCAAAGGCTGAAGCTAGAAGAGTGCGACGCAAGAGCCAACGGGAGTCCTGGACTAACTACGTATCTAGCATAAACTCCAATATCTCAACCAAAGAACTGTGGCAAAAAGTGAAAAAATGTATGGGCCTTTACTCAGAAAATCATATTTCCATTTTAAATTACAACGGTCACACCATCTCATCTCTAAGAACATAGCAGAGACCATAGCTAATACCCTTGCATCCATTTCAAAATCCGACGCATATCCTGAACCTTTCTTATCTTACAAAAGAAGAACTGAAATGAACAGGATTAATTTTAATACTCATAATTCGCTCTCATACAATCAACCATTCATTATATCAGAGCTTTTAAAATGTTTGAAAGACAGCCTCATATCTGCACCTGGTCATGACGGCATTACATATATCATGCTCAAGCATCTCTCATCACTCTCCCTTAACAATCTACTCTCTTTTTTTAACAGAATATGGACTGAACAGACCTTCCCTAACGCATGGTGCAGAGCTATTGTTATACCTTTTCCCAAACCAGGAAAAGATGCTACTAATCCCAATAATTATAGGCCAATTGCACTCTCTAGCTGCCTCTGCAAGCTTCTTGAAAAGATGGTCAATTGTCGGCTCATTCATGTTTTGGAAACAAACAATCGCCTTGCCGCTTTTCAAAGTGATTTTCGACGTGGTAGATCAACTATCGATAACCTAATCCACCTTGAACATTACATTCGTACTGCATTTCCCAAACGCAGCCATTTGGTGTCAGTTTTCTTTGACATGGCGAAAGCCTATGACAGAACATGGCGATATGGGATCCTACGTGACCTTTTTAATTTAGACTTTCGCGAAAACCTTCCTATTTTTATCAAAAACTTCCTCGCAGTTCGGCTCTTCCAAGTTCGAATTGGAGGAATCCTTTCCAGTTTTTATGTACAAGAGGAGGGTGTACCTCAGGGTAGTGTCCTGAGTGTCACCCTCTTTGCTATAAAAATAAATGATATCCTTAATCAACTTCCACCCTCTGTGAAAGAAGATCTCTACGTGGACGACTTCCGTATTATGTGCATGGGGCAAGATATTCGCTTTATCGAGAGACAATTGCAAATTGCAATTAAAAGTATTCTTAGCTGGACAAATAAAAATGGTTTTGTAATATCTCAGGACAAAACTTCTTGTGTTCACTTCTGTAGACGAAGGAATCTGCATCCAGATCCTGAAATTTTTATCAACTCAACTAAAATTCCTGTTGTAGACAGTGTTCGGTACCTAGGCCTCCATTTTGACAAAAAGCTCACATTTTTACCACACATTTTACAATTAAGGACAAAATGTGAAAAGTCGCTGAACTTGCTGAAAGTACTATCTAACACCTCTTGGGGAGCAGACCGTACTTCTCTAATTAAAATATATAGGGCTGCAATCCGTGCAAAAATTGACTATGCCTGCCAGGTTTATGGTTCTGCCCGAAAATCTGTTTTAGAAAAACTTGACACTGTGCACCATAGCGCACTCCGTGTTTTCTCTGGTGCATTTCGTACTTCTCCAGTTTTAAGTCTTTACGTTGACTGTAATGAACCTTCATTGCATTATACTCGTGAAAAACTTTCACTGGAACTATTTTATCGTGTCCTTTCTCATCCTGGTCATCCACTTCATCCTTATATTTTAGATACTGACAATGATACTCTTTATCAGCATCGCCCTTCTTGCATTCCATCTTTTGGAGTACGTATGAGAAACCTAATTAACTATAGCCCTTTGAATGACATTGAGGTGAGTACATGCTCTTTGCATGTATTCCCTCCTTGGAAGCCGCCTAGCATTACCTCTCTTCATCCTTTTAAAGGATTTGATAAAAATAACATGGCCCCTATTGTTTTTGAACAATTATCTCTGCTCATCGTACAAATTATAATAGCTATACTGATATTTATACAGATGGTTCGAGATGTGGCGACATTGTTGGTTGTGGGGGTTTTTATGATAACACCTCGTTGAGTTATCAGCTTCACCCTTCCACTTCAATCTTTACAGCAGAATTAATTGCAATAGAAAGAGCCATGTTACACATTTCCCATCATCATAACACATCCTTCATTATTTACACAGACTCAAATAGCTCTATTGATGCTATTAAATCTTTTAATAATCATCCTTATGTGTTAGCCATCCTTAACATTTATAAAGATTTGACAAGGCGCGGCTATAGTATTTTGTTTTGCTGGGTACCTGGACACATGGGTATTCCTGGAAATGAAAAAGCAGATATGGTGGCAAAACTTGCTCGTGACCCCCTTCACCACAAAGTCCCATTCTCAGACGTTAAACTAACTATTAAACGCCTTAGTTATAATAAATGGCAAGAAAGCTGGGACTTGACTTTCAATAATAAACTGCATAGTATCAAACCAACAATCGTGACCTGGCCTCCAATTTATCCAAGAAAAAAGGATGTTATTCTAACTCGTCTGAGAATTGGACATTCAAGGATCACACATAAACATCTGTTACTTAGGGAGGATGCACCCATGTGTCCAAAATGTCATTTTGATCACTTGACTATTCACCATATTTTAACTGACTGCCCAGGCCTCCGACATTTGTACAGGGCATTTTTTAACTCATCATCTCCAACCTTGACAAACCTCATTGGGGAATTACCTCATGGGGCACTCTTTACTTTTTTAAAAAGTGCTGGATTTTATTTTGACATATGATCTTTTAATGTTTATTATTTATTTTATGACTTTGTTTCTCAGTTTGCCCTTTCTATTTATTTACTTTTATTTGTACATCCTAACTTTTTACTTTTCTACCATTGCTTGACTGTATCTGGATGGGATACCCCATCCAGATATTTCTATATTTTGATTTTTTAATCTTTGTTTTGGCGCAGCATGTCCCTGAAGGGATTTTGTGCCATTAAACCCTATACAACCAACCAACCAACCGATGCTTTAAATGCCAGCGATATGGCCATACCAATACCAATGGCCAATGTCGTGGAAATGTTATTTGTGCACATTGTGCAGAAGTTATGGCCACGACAGTAAAACTTGTGAAAATTCTCAACGCTGTTCAAATTGCAAGGGTGACCATACATCATACTCTCGCTCCTGTCCTATATGGACTCGTGAAAAAGAAATTATTACGCTAAAAATTACTCAGAATTTATCTTACCCCGATGCCCGTAAAGTTGTTGAATCGAGAACTCCATCTGTTGGTGTTTCCTATTCAAGTTTACTTAAGCAGCAATTAAAATCCGTAAGATATATAAGCACTCAGACAGAACCATATAATCTACCCAGTACCCCAAAGAAAAAAACATGCGATTGATGTTGTTCAGTTAAACTTCCTGCAATCCCAAAATTAGAACGCTGGTTACCTTCTTCAGACCTGTTATTATTTTACACACATCTACTCCGACACAAAAATCTTCTGCTCAACTTAAGAAGGCAACTGAACTCCAAACTAAAAATAAGGCAACTATATCTAATAATAGTAATCCTGATCTTTCTGTTTCTAATCTCCCGAAGCCTGTTACTAATCAAAAGACTAAGGCAGTTACACCCAATAAAAAAACTCTTGATCATTCCGCTTCTTATCTACAGAAACCCAATACTGTTCAAAAAATGAAACCTATCCAAAAGGCAAAAGAGAGGGTTCCCATCCGAGGTTCCCTGCAGTGGCAGACTGTTACAAAAAAAAAAAAACACCGCAAATCGCACCAGAACCTGTCTATTACAAATTTTAAAGATCCCAAACTACTGCAAAATTACGTGGCAGACGCTATGGAAGAATCTGACGACTCGAGTACAGAAGAGAATATTGTTTTCGACGAATTCATTCCTGATTAACTTAGCATTTTTAATTTCTGTGTCCGTTAAAATTATTTTTATGACTTGTGCATCATCTCATGCTTTGGTTTTTAAAAATAACAATTGCTGCTTTATTCTTATTTTTTAAATTGCACCTTATGTTTATCATTTGCCTTATTTATTTTACCTCTTATTTTTTAATTTTGTGTTCTTTCAAATTGTGTATATATATTTATTGTGGATTGTCTATATTTTAACAAATTTTATCGGTAATTTTATGCATTTTAATTAAGGATTGTAGACTTTTTCATTGGTTTTAATTATGCATTTCATTACTTATTCTTGATTTGTTTCCTATTTTGATTTTGTCTTGGCGCAGCATGTCCCAAAAGGGACTTTGCGCCATAATACCCCAATCAACCAACCAACCAACCGTGAAAAGGAAATTCTTGCAGTCAAAATTACCCAAAAACTCTCTTATCCTGAAGCCCGTAAACTTGTCGAATCTAGAACCCCATCTGTCGGCGTTACTTACTCTAGCTTACTCAAGCAACAATCTAAACCTGTAAGACACATAAGTACTCAAACTGAATCATCTTTTCTACCAAGCGGTTCACCTGAAAAAACATCTAACATTATAAAGAAGACCCGTGATGCCCACGCTACCGCTGTTACCAGAGTTTTACCAAAATTAGTGCTTTGGAAACCCTCATCAGAGCCTGTTAAGATCGAATATTGGACTAGTCAAGCGCAGAAATCAAATCAAGTTCAAGAAAAAAAGTTAACCAAACCTGGAAATGAAAAAACACCTGCTTCTTTTGCGTCAAATATCCCTAAACCTGATACTAGTAAAGCAGTAAAACAAATTCAGAAAACAAAGAACAATAAGACTATTCGGGGTTCTTCACGGTGGCAAACCGTGAAGAGTAAAGAAAAGAAATCATCTAATAGCCCATCAGCTACCAACTTTAAAGACATAAAACAACTGAATAAGTTGTGGAGGAGGCTATGGAGTCAGCATCGCGTGAAGATGATGAGAATACTATTTTTGAAGAATATCAACCTAACTAATTCTACCTTTTTAAAGTTTCTGCATTCTTAACTTGTTTTTATACAATTTTTGTGCATCTCCTTATGTATTATTTATTTATTTTTTTAACAATTTGTCTGCATTGTATATACTATCATGTTTTTATTACTGTATTAATTGTACAGATTTTAACTTCCCAAAAATTAAGTTTCATATTTTTACCATCACTGACTTTATCCATTTTTTAAGTGCATCATTAAACTGCATTCCTCTTTTAATTCCTGCTTTTATGTAATATTTGTATCTCATCTCATACACTGTTTATTATTTTAACTATTTTTATTATTTTGTCATTTCATTATTTCTTCACCGCGGTTTTGGCCTATTTTGTTTTTTTATCATATACATAGTTTTATTTTATATTTAAATTAATAACATTCTGCTCTAACTTTGTCTTTGTCTTGGCGCAGCATGTCCCAAAAGGGACCTTGTGCCATTAAACCCTATATAACCAACCAACCAACCAACCAATCAATCAAAATCTCAAATTCTATATAAATAGTAGTAAAAGCCTACAATAACTTGAAAAAATTAAATTGGTGCAATTATCTCACAATAAAAAGTCTTTAAAAGCTATATCTTTTAAGTGTACGCTGACTTTTGGTGGGGGTGGTTAGCGATTCTTTGGCGGTCATTCCTTTATTTTCATGTTAAGGTCGGAATTGTTTTTTGTTTCTTAAATCAGATATTCTTGATTGGTTGGTTGGTTGTATGGGATTTAATGGCACAAAATCCCTTCAGGGACATGCTGCGCCAAAACAGAGACTAAAAAAGCAAAAGTATAAAATATCTGGATGGGTTATCCCATCCAGATATAGTCAGGCAAAGACAGTAAAATAAAAAATTATTTGCATAAAGTTAGGATATGGAATAAAAGTATATAAATAGAAAGTGCAATCTAAAAACCTAGAGTATAAAATGAAAAAATAATAAGCAATATAAGATCATATTTCAAAATAAAATCCAGCGTTTTTTAAAAAGGCAAAGAGGGCCCCATGAGGTGTTTCCCCAATGAGGTTTGTCAAAATAGGCGATGATGAATTAAAGTAAGTTCTGTACAAATGCCGGAGGCCCGGACAGTCAGTTAGAATATGATGGATAGTCAAATGATCAGAATAGCAGTGTGGACACATGGGTGCATCCTCTCTAAGTAGCAGATGTTTGTGAGTAATCCTGGAATGTCAGATTCTAAGACGAGTCAGAAGAACGTCAATTTTCCTAGGGTAATAAGTGGGCCAAACTAAAATTGTGGGTTTAATTTGATGTAGTTTATTATTTATTTCAGAGTTCCAACATTCTTGCCATTTATTGTAAATAAAACTATTGATGCTATGATTAATGTCAGTTAAAGGAATCTGATGATATAAAATATTGCGAGCCTGTTTTGCTGCTTTGTCTGCTTTCTCATTACCATGAATACCCATGTGTCCGGGCACCCAACAGAATAAGATATTATATCCGTCTCTGATAAGTTGTTTAAATCGACTCAAAATTGAATAAATAATGGGATGGTATGTTGTGGAGTTAATTGCATCTATAGAACTTTTAGAGTCTGTATAAATGATAAAAGAGGTACAATGATGATGATGTGATATAAAGGATATAGCTTTATCTATTGCGATTAATTCTGCGGTAAACACAGACACAGAAGAGTGTAGTCGATAACTAAAAACATTGTCACCAAAAACAATTCCACAGCCGACAATATCTCCACACTTAGACCCATCTGTATATATATCTTTAAAATTTTTGTACTGTGCCCGATGATCTGCAAAAAGCTGTTGAAATACGACAGGAGCCAAACTATTTTTGTCGAAAGTATTAAAAGGATGAAGGGAGATGATATTATGAGATTCCCAAGGTGGGAAAAGGTGCTTTGAACATGGATATGTTTCAATGTTGCTAAGAAAGCTATTGTCAATAATCTGTCTCATTCTAATACCAAAATGTGGAATGCATGAAGGGCGGTGCTGATAAAGAAGTTCATTGTCAGTATCTAGTAAATGAGAATGTAAAGGATGATTGTATAAATCGATAAAGAAATATATCGAAAGGATTCGATAGTATAAATCGAGGGAAAGCCTTTCACGGGTGTGTTGTAGTGCAGGTTCGTTACAATCAACATAGAGGCTAAGCACAGGGGACGTACGAAATGCACCAGAACAAATACGAAGTGCGCTATGGTGCACAGTGTCCAATTTTTTAAGAACTGATTTACATGAGGAACCATAGACCTGGCAGGCATAGTCAATTTTGGAACGAATCATAGAACGATATATTTTAAGGAGTGAACCACGATCCGCTCCCCAAGAAGTATTCGAAAGCACCTTGACTAGATTAAGAGAGCGTTCGCACTTTTTACGTAATTGTAACACATGTGGCAAGAAAGTAAGCTTACTGTCAAAGTATAAGCCTAAAAAGCGAACAGAGTCAACAACAGAAATTTGAGAAGCTTCAATAAAGATTTCAGGATCTGGATGCAGATCCCTTCGTCTAAAAAAATGCACACAAGAAGATTTGTCCTGAGAAATAATAAAACCATTTCTGTTTGTCCAATGGATAATACGGTTGATAGCAATTTGTAGTTGTCGCTCGATAAAACGCATATCTTGTCCTTTACAGAATATTTTAAAGTCGTCTACACATAAAGTACCATGCACATATGGAGGCAATTGGTTAAGTATATCGTTAATTTTGATAGCAAAAAGAGTCACACTCAGGACACTGCCCTGAGGTACTCCTTCTTCTTGAGTATAAAAGTCAGACAAAACCCCACCAATCCGAACTTGAAACAGACGGATGGCGAGGAAGTTCTTAATAAAAATCGGGAGGTTTCTGCGAAAGTTCAAATTAAAAAGATTGCGAAGAATACCGTACCTCCAAGTCTTATCATATGCTTTCATCATGTCAAAAAAAACTGCAACCAGATGATTACGTTTTAAAAAAGCATTCCGGATATGGGTTTCTAAAAGAATGAGGTTATCAGTAGTAGACCTACCACGTCGAAAACCGCTTTGAAAGGCAGCAAGACAATTTTTTTCTTCAAGAACGTGTACTAGTCGGCAGTTAATCATTTTTTCAAATAGTTTGCAGAGACTACTAGTGAGTGCGATTGGTCTGTAATTATTTGGATCACTGGGATCCTTCCCAGGTTTAGGAAAGGGGATAACAATGGCTTTACACCAGGCTTTAGGAAATGTGTGTTCTGTCCAAATTCTGTTGTAGTAAGCAAGAAGGTTATTAAGAGAGGTAGTGCTGAGATGTTTTAGCATGGTATATGTAATGCCATCGTGACCTGGAGCTGAGTTTCGGCTTTTTTGTAAGCATTTTAAGAATTCTGAGGTAGTAAAAGGGAGATTATAATCATAAGAGGAGCGAGTATTAAAATTAATGCAGGTAGTTTCCATCCGTCTTTTGTATGATAGAAATGGTTCTGGGTAAGAGTCAGAACTGGAATTAGAGGCGAGGGTACTAGCTATAGTTTCAGCTATATTGTTGGGTGAGGCTATTGTTTGGCCATTATGTTTTAATATAGAGACATTATTTTCAGAATAGAGACCCATACAATTTTTAACTTTTTTCCAAAGGGTTTTACTTGAAGTGTTAGTGTCAATGCTCGATATATAGTTGATCCAGGATTCACGTTGGCTTTTGCGTCGCACTCTCCTAGCGTCAGCCTTTGCTTTTTTGAAAGCAATATAATTAGCATCATTGGGGTACCTCCGAAAAATACCCCAAGCTCTTTGTTGTCTTTTTTTTCGCTTGTTGGCAGTCATCATTCCACCAAGGCTTTCTGTGCCGCGTTGTAGAGGATGTTTTGGGAATGCTGATATTCGCAGCACTGATAATAGAATGGATAATATTATCAAGTGCATTGTCAATGTGACCTTCAATCATATCACTTGTGATTTTGGCAAGGTCGGTAAAAGTTTGCCAATTGGCTCTGTCATATATATAATGGTTTGAACAGTTATTTGAATTCCTATTAGGAGTAGTCTGTGTAATAAAGGTGGGAAAATGGTCACTGCCATGAAGATCATCGGAAACCCAGAAGTTCCAATAAGGATAAATAGATGGTGAGCAGATAGTAAGGTCTATTGCATGAAATGTGCGGGATGGCTCATGAAAGTAAGTGTGATCTCCATTATTCAGCAGGCATAAGCCATTGTCTGATATAATTTTCTCAATCATATCTCCACGTTGATTAGTGTCACGATTACCCCACAGTTGACTGTGGGCATTAAAGTCTCCCACAATGATGTAAGGAGTGGGTAGTTACAGAAGGAGATTGTCAAGATTTGCTGCCTGAATAGATGTATTTGGTGGTAGGTAAATAGAGCAGATGGTAATAAGTCTGTTTATATGAGCACTGATTGCAACGGCTTGCAAGTTGGTATTTAAGTTAATTTGTGAATGGGGTAGATTGCGAGAAATAAAGAGGGCCACCCCACCAGTGGCCCTGTCACTACCTGTAAAGTCTTTCCTGTAGGTTGCATAGTTGCGTAATTTCGCTTTGTCATTAGGTTTTAGATGGGTTTCCTGGAGAGCAAGGCAGAGTGGTCGATGGTCAGAGAGAATATTACGGATTTCGTCACGTTTATTATGATAACCACGGCAGTTCCACGAGATGATATTAGACATAAAAAGAGTGTCAGATATGTATATCTATGTCATTTTGTTCAGAGGTAGTAGACATGCTACTATCCTCATCGTCCAATACTTCATCCCTTTCAGGATGAAGTTTTAAGGCATCATCATCCATACTTGTTTCTTCTTTTTGATTCTGTTGCTGATGGGTTTGATTTCTAGATGTTTTATTTTTTTTCTTTCTGGATGGGTTTTCAGTAGAAGCAGCTGATTTAATACGTAGGATATGTTTTTCAATATCAGATCTAAGATTTGACTTTAGAGATGGTGTTTTAGTTATATTTTGAGAACTTTTGTTTTTGAGTGGGGGTTTAGGAGTAAGAGATTGCAGTGATTTTGATGTATTTTGTGGCATTTTAGGAGGAGCAGGATTTACATATCCAGAAGAGGGAAACTGAGTCGATTTAGTAGTTGTATCAGAAAGGCTGTTTTCTCTTTGTTTTCTTTTGGAATTATTTTCAGTAGGGAAATCGGTTTGAGTTGAAATAGTTTGATATGTTTTCTGGACTGTTTTAGATAAAGCGGCTGCGTATGAAACTCCAACTTTTGGTGTCCTGGATTCAACTATTTTCCTGGCTTCGGGATATGGTATATTATCTTTAGTGCGTATTGTTTGTATTTCTTTTTCTATTTTCCATTTTTCGCAGGATTTTGAATATGATGGATGGTCTTTTTTACAGTTAACACAGCGTGGGGTAGCATTACATTGAGTACTATCGTGGTCGGGATCACTGCACCGACCACAGACAAGTTTACCTCGGCAATTGGTTTTTGAGTGCCCAAAGCGTTGGCATTTGAAGCAACGCAGTGGATTTGGGATATAAGGTCTTACAGAGCATGAGAGATACCCAGCTTTTATATATTTGGGAAGGTTTGGTGAGTTGAAAGTAAGAATTATGTGTTTAGTTGGAATCTGAATTCGACTGGTTGGTATTTTTTCGTCTGTACGGTAAATTTTTATTCGCCTAGCTTCTATGACATTCTGCTCTTTCAAATTTTCTACTATTTCCTCATCAGCAACATGCAAAAGATCTGATTCAGATATTACCCCACGAGATGTGTTCAAGGTTCTATGGAGACTTATTGAGACAGGGATATTTGCAAAATGTGTACATTTCTTTAAATTTAGAGCTTGAGTGCTATTGTATACCTCAATTAATAGTTCACCAGATCGTATTTTTTTTATTGTTTTTGGCTCACCAATCAATCCTTGAATGGATTTGTGAATCAAAAATGGGGATGTTTTGTCAAATGTGCCTTCTTGTCTTTTGACTACAAAAAATCTTTCGGAACATGAATCATCTGATCTATCGGCCCAAGAATTGATTTGGCCGTCATTTAAGTCTACTGGCAGGCTTGAGCTTAAAGCAATGAGGGGTTGTGGGGCTACCACATCGCATGTCTTATTTCCTTGATTTGTCGCCATATTAGATAGAGAAATTATAAAACGCCAGGCATCGGGCCTGGTCACCGACCCTTCTTCTTACCGTTACGTCTGGTGCAGGTCTCAAAAGGGCGAAAACTATTTTCAACAGACCCCCACGTTTTTCGAACATTGGGTTAAACTCGATAGCATCTCCGAAGCTCCGGTTCTTTTCCAAGGAAAATGGGTAGTTGTAGGTAAGCCTTTACAGCTCTGTCCAACCTACAGCCGGCCCTTACATCGAAAGGCACCAGTCTTCTGGTGTTACTCCTAACAATCACCATGCAAGCATGGCGCCCCCCGTACTTGGAACCAGAGCTCAGAGATGCCCTGCACCCTGGGACTTGATATCAACCTAAAAAGGAAGAAACGAGTCGATGAGGTTAAAAGAAACCTCAACACCCAGGGTGTCTCACGTGTATAAAAAAACCACTATTGTATAAAAAGTAATTTAAGAGGGAGCTTTAAAAAATGGTGTTTTTTTTTTCTTTAAACATTTTTAATTTTTTTTTTCTTTTTTTTTTCTTTTTTTCAAAACAAAAGAACGATAACAAAGTTAGTATAACCAGTGGCGTAGCTAAGGGGGGGGGGGGGCAAGGGGGGCGTCCGCCCCGGGCGCCGAGGCCTAGGGGCGCCAAATTGAGAGAAATTGTTATATATCTATATTGGGGTGGGGGCGCAAAATTTCTTGCTGGCCCCGGGCGCCAAAAAACATAGCTACGCCACTGAGTATAACAAAGAACAATGAAAACAAAATAATTAGTATAAATATCAAACATGAACAAGAACAAAGAGGGATAACAAACTGAAAAGAGAAGATTAAAAAGTGTGAAACAAAGAAAAAAGGATAGACAACTAAAAAAGAGAAGAAAAAAGGAAAGGAGAAAGATCGCTCGGGAACCCGGGATCGCGAAACCCGCAAATACCTAAAGAAGGTATTCCCCTGGGGGACAGATATTCTTGAAGAATCAGTGAGAAGTATGTTAATTTTCCTAAGCGAGATTACGATAGTAATTTTATCATAGACTTTTTAAATATGATCACCTGTACGCAGAGTTTTGGCGGTTAGTGTATGTGTGCAGGGCTTGAATTTCAGGGCGGGATGGCGGGATTCGCGCCCTACATTTTGAAATCCCGCCCAAAAAAATAAAGTGGGCGGGAGGCTCCCGCCCAAAAAATTTTGCATTTTGAAACTACGATCAACTCCCATGACCGTTTTGCGAATTTTATGATATTTTCGTGCGACTAATTAACACATTTTGGCGAGTTTTTTACCGCGAAAGATCGTTAAAATGTACGATTTTTTCCGCGACCGATCTACAAATTCCCTAAATTTTTTCCTGAGATCGATTGATACGTTTCGTACTATTTTCTGCAGCAAAAAAGAAGTGATTCTATTTCGAATTCAGGGGTGATTCTCGTCCGAAATTTCCGATAATTTGAAATTCGGTTATCAGTTCCGCATAGTTGCCAACTTGTACGGTTTTGCGCGCGGAAAAAAAAACAATCGCAGAGAAATGCAAATTTCCTGAAAGGATCGCCGAAAAAGCGCACATTTCGTCAATATTTCGTGGAAAAACGACGATTTCGTCAATATTTTTGGCAACGAACTTTATCAAAAGTTCGCTGAAAAATGCGAATCTCCTGTGCGGATCGCGGGAAAAACGGCAATTTCACCAAATATCGCAGATAAAACGCTGATTTCGTCTGAAGACTGCTGGAAAACATCGATTTCCTCTAAAGATTGCTTATATAACGCCTATTTTGTTAAAAGATCGCGGGAAAAAAAACGCAGTTTTCGATAAAAGATCGCTTTAAAATGTTTTGTCAAAAAATCATTGATAAAAACGCCGATTTCATCAAAAGATCACGGAAAAAATGCCGATTTCGTCAAAAGATCGCGGAGATAAAACGCCGTTTACGAGAAAAGATCGCATAAAAAAGCAAATTTTCTCTAAAAATCGTCAAAAAAAATGCCGATTTCATGAAAAAAAGCTCGGAAAATCTCCGATTTCTTTAAAAGATCGCGGAAAAACCGCCGATTTCAACAAAATATCGCAATAAATCGTCGATTTTACTAAAATATCGCAGAAAAATCGCTGATTTCGTCTGAAGATCGCAGATAACCTCGCCCCCCCCCCCCTTGTAAAGAATAGGCTGTATAAAATGTTGACCTTTTTTTTAAAAACACATTTTACATAATTATTATTGGTTGTTAAAAATTGTTTCAGTAGTATTTTGTTATGTCTGTATTCTTATAATTCTTTAAATGACACATAAAATAATAGTGCTTTTTAAAGATTTTTTTCTCCCTCCCAAACAGCTAAACTCCCCTCCATTTATAAATGTTGGGAGGGAGACTCCCCTCCTCGGAAAAATCGAATTTCAAGCCCTGGTGTGTGTGTAGAAAGAGACAGAGAAACAAAGATGAAATAGTAATTTATTTTCTGATCGGATACTGATGATACCGATGAATAATTGCATACTTAGAAAAATGATCCTATTAAAGTATCATTTAATAAAGATTATGCATACCTTGAAAGGATGACGAGTGTCTTCTTTGAGTTTTGTACTGCTCGGACGATGTTTTGGCAAATGAAATCTCCAGCCACGAAATGACGATAATGGAGACACAATCGAATAGTTGGGTCTTTATCTTCAATCACTGTGAAGAGAATTAATAAAATGTAAAGAAAATATTCTGTAGGAAAGTCAGTACGTGCATATCAGGAAAATCTGGGGGGGAGGGGAAATCACAACATGTTCTCATGTGGGTACATGTGTTTATAAAAAATTTCCAGCGGAACCTGGATATAGCATACGTAAAAAATGGAAATTTCGTTCATATGGGAGTTATCACCGGTCGGCGACAGAAAAAAAAAAAAAAAGATTTTATGTTAAATTCTTTTTAAGGAAAAACGTTTTAATGCTGAACTTCTTTAAGTACGTTTAACTTAAGTAAATACACTTTTATAACTAAGTATTTCTCATATAGATTTATAGATATTTTTAATGAAAATTAACGATCGTTTTATACGGATTTTAACCAAGTTTAAATGGTCTAAAACTGCTTCAAACTCAAAGTTAAGTCCCAATTCTGAGCACTGTCAATTCGACTTGATCTCGTTTCTGTCGGAGATGGCAAGGAATTGTGCTGTTCCTGTGGAAACAACTTATTCACATTGAAACGTATAAATCGTATCTTAATCGAATAGTTACTTTTAAAATACACTGAAAACGTATTTAATCAGGTAAACCGTGTACAACTAAATAACTTCAGCACAGTGTTAAATTCAGACATTTTTCTCCGGGAGGGACTTCTGAGACTCTGAGGGGAACATTACAGAGTTCCGGGGGGGGGGGGGGATTGTACTTTTTGACCATTGAAAACGCAAAATTTCCGGGGGAGGACATTTTATTGATCCGGGGGGTAATGTCCCCCCTGGGCCACCCCCTGAATTCAACACTGCTTGAGCAACACTCAACTAATATATATTATAGAAAATTATAGAAAAGATAATAAATTGTTTTATTGTTTAGTTTTTAATCCATTAAATACTGCAAATTTAAGCACTCAATTAATTAAAAAATTCAAAATGCAGTAATATCGCTGACATTTGGTGAGGTGAAATGTTGTTGGCCTAATCTTATGCTATGTTTTGTTTTTTCGCGTCAAATATTCAAAAGTATTTTTTTTTTTTTTTTTACAGATTTTCTACTGGAATTCCGCTGCTAATTTTGATTCATCGTTTATTATATACATAAGTAGTTTCATTATTATTTTTTTTTTCAAAACGTTCTGAGTATGCACCTTGAGAAGACCCTCCTTTAGAATAATATCGACTGTTTTCCTGGAACGGATACTATTTCATTATGTGTAACAATGGAAAAATTTGAAGGAGTACTCCAGGAGACCTACAACACTTTATAATTATTTTTAACAAAATCATATATCTGTTATCTGAAACGCATGTAATATTCTACAAAAACTTCGAGAATCATATTTATGGGTTTATTTAATTTTATCGATATCGAATTTTGTTTTGTTTCATGTTAGCCCAGAATTAGTGACTCACGAAAAATATATCCTCGTGTGCTACGTTTTGACCTTGCCTACACATAAGAGTAAGAAGTACTACGCTTGTTATCGTCCAGGTACGTCAGCGGTTGAGCATTGACGCGTAATGTTAATGACCAATTTCGTGTTTGGACACATTTCACTTTTTTATCTGTTAAGGTATATTTCTATTCCCAAATGGCTATTTTTTAGAAATATTTCAACTTATTTTTTATTATTTGAAATTAAATTTCAAACATCGAGGATTCAGAAAATGACTTACTTTTGGTTCAGCGATAATTAGAAGCAAAGTTATAGTCCAAAATAAAAACCGATAATGAACTTTTTGAAACAAGAAGTGACCGTTCAAACAGCCATAGAAAGATAAACAAAACATTTTCCCCCATAAACATACTATTATATAATACATAATAAAAATATATATATCGAAACACCTACAGATATGGTTGATTTTAAAATTGTAAACTTTATGTATTTTTTTTTTTTTTTTTTTTTGTGCTGTGTCAAAATATTAATTTGTCTTTTCTGAAAAACTGTGTTTTGCAGTGCACATTTATTAGAAACACCATTTCTTAAAAAGTTTTCAAGATAATAAAATAAAATTTTGTAAAAAGGCTCTGCTCATCTATTGGTACACTGCAATAAATTTGCAGCAAAGTAATAGACCTATAAACTGTTTTTATAGAAAATGATTATATAACCGTAATTTGACCATAATATGGACAATAATATGGTCAGAATGCAGTTTAATTACGGGTATTTAACCGTACCTTATAAAAACGGTCGATAGACCGGTTACTTTGCTGCTAAATGTTTTAAAGTGTATGTTATGAAATAAAACATAGATAGTAAGTTTGTATATAATAATTTAAAAGCCATTTTTACTGAAAAATTCACATTTTTAAAGACAAATATTAGATTTTGTAAACAAAATTCGGTATATATTTGTAAATTTAGGGTGAATTGCAGATATTTTGCTTCATAACACAGATAAATGGTTTGCTAATGTATTGTTTAAAAACAAAGTAAAATATATTCAATAGGTTTCGTTATAAAAGACAAACGCAATTTTTACTAAAACTTGACTAAATAAGGCCTAAATTTCAAAAATGAACTACAATTAGATTAAAAATTTATATGAATTCATAGTTTTATTACTTGCTTTAACTAAAAAACGTGTGTTGATAAAAATTTTATGTTTCTCGAAAAAAGTGCCCCGAAGGCAGTCACATACCTTAAGCAAGTTGAATATAAATGGAGCAATTTTAAGTTATTAAAAGAAAGATGTGATCATCAACTAACCTGAAACGAGTTCTCTTATAACAAACTCGTCATCATTGTGACTGAATGATACAAAGGCGTCAAATAATTTTTCGTAATCAAGGTCCTCATCTTTGATAAAAGTAAATCCATGGGAGTATAGAAACACTTTGATGTTGAGCTCATACTTTGTATATAAAACTTTTGCAGTTAAACAAATAATTACGAAAGCTGAAAAGGAAAAAAATCCAGTAAAACATTTTAAATTTACTTATTTTCATGGAAAATCCAACACAATACTAACAAGAAAGGTCTCCATATGGGCATATTCCGAAAAATCTGAAGAAATTACAGAATGTTCTTCTCATTAGGATATATACGTTTAGAAAAAAAATTTCGGCGGAACCTCCATACAGCGTCCGTAAAAAATGTTAATTTCATTATTTGGCGATTTTTCATCGATTGGCGATGGAATGCAATTTCAAAAAATACTTTTACATACCAAATACACTTTTAGGGGAAAACATTTCATGCTGAACTTGTTCAGATGAATTTAATTTAAATAATTTTAGTTTTGTCAGTTTTAATTTGTTTTAAGTATAATTATGTTACATCGATATTTACATGTACAGTGAAACCTTCATCTACCGTTCCCGCATCCAGCGTTTTATTTCTTCGGTCCCTGCAAAAATTATACTTAAATATAGTCAACGAAACCCGCAAGCATCGTTCTTCAAAAATCGTTTTCCCGCATTCATCGTTGTAGAATTTTTCTCCTCGCCGAAATGAAATTAAAAGTCATGAAAATCCATGTGACATACAAAGTCGATTTACTTCTTTTATCCTAAAGTAATTCATTTGTGCCGTTTCTGTTGAGGATGGAGACAATAATGCAGATTAATAAGGCAGAAATATAGCAGAGGATGATATTACGTTTCCATTGATCAAGATGTTGCGACAAGTGGTGTCTTAAACATAGGAGAAATGTGTGATAATGCAAAAAATGGAAATAATGGCGGAGAATCGGAGTAAAATGTTTAAGCCAATTAAGCTGAGCCACCAGTGCCAAGTCTGACTGATATAATTACAGCATTTGAAACTGTACGAACTTTTATATATGCATGTGAAATTACAGAAACTGACCAGAAAATGATGTATATCTTTAAAATTTTATTTTTGATTTTAAAAAAATGAACAAAAAACCACAAAATTAGTGATTTTTTAAAAATAATAATCATTTTCTATAACTTCGACTTTAGAGTTTGCTTTACAGTTTAAATGAGCAACAAATTGGAATTTGTTAATGTATTTTATATATTTCATACATTAGTAATGCATAAACATTGTGTGTTTTTTTTGTGTATTTTGAAGTTAATCCGCATTCATTGTTTTTTTCTTCGCACCCTTTGAAAAACGATGAATCGAGGTTCTACTGTATTTATTTATACTTAAATTTAACCCTCAAAATTTGCGATTTAATACTAAATTCATAATTTAAATAAATTAAAATTGTTTCAAGCTCAAAGTCTAATTGAGTACTGTGGATTCGATTTTGTTGCTATGGAAACACTTGCATATGGTATCGTTTTGCAGATGGTCTCACTCAATTTAGAATTTAAAAATACATAACAAATTCTACCCCATTTGACTTAATTTAAAAATGGTTACATTCTCCCACCAAGTGAAAGTAATTCCTCCCCCCTCCTCTTTCTTAAAAAAATTATGATAAAACAACTTTTAATTTGAGGAGGAGGATTCTCTAATTCGTGTGACTGACGATCAGTTGTAAATGTAAAAAACTATTTTGCCTGCTTAAAATATAACTTTTGACTTTTCATTCATTTTATAATGAATGATCGTATCGGCTTGCAAACGGTCTCATTCGATTTAGAATTTAAAAATTCATTAAATAATAATAATAATAATGAATAATATGAGTAATATGATAGATTAATATGAGTAACATTAAAATTATACCTCTCTTGATCTAATTTTTTTTTTAATTGAATTCTACTCCAGATTAAAATGACTCCCTTTCCTCTCAAAAAAATTAAGGTAAAACAATTTTTTTAAGGGAAAGGGGGGCTCTCAAATTCTTGTGATTAGCAATCAGTTGTTAATGTAAAAATAAATTTTATCTGCATAAAGTAAAATTTTTCAATTTGTAATCATAAAACCTGCCGTAATTTTGTAAAAAACAGATCGTATCGTCATCCGATTCAGAATTTAAAAATACGTAAGAAACGATACCCCATTTGACCTACTTAAAACATTTAAATATATCCTAATTTACCTTTGAATTTACTTGAAATATTAAAAATATGACTCTAAATTACAGAAAAAAGAATAAGAACACAGAAATTAAATGGTGCTTACTTAGTACTCCAGAAGACATTAAAGTAACCACTGTCTGATCTTTGTCTTTAGAGCAGAGATCAAAATCAGTAAGATTCCATATCACTCTCCGCCCCCAGGGGGATACCTTCTTTAGGTATTCACGGGCTTCACAAACCCGGGGCACCTGAGTGATCTTTCTCCTTTCCTTTTCCTCTTACTCCTCATATCTTCCTTTCATCTTTGTTTCACTCTCATTGTGGTTTCCTCTTCGGAGGTGAGGGCAATTCTGTATGAGCCGATGTCATCCTGCATATCGACTCATGGAGAATTGTAAACCACCCACGTGTTGGCCGTGCGTGGCGACCCGTGTCCCTGGAAAGGGGGATCCTGGTAGTTGAGGGAAACCAACACACTGCTTTGGCCTCTGCTTCAGGTAGACGGGAGGTGCATATTGGTCCCGTATGCATCAATCGGCTGGTCAGCTGACTTTGGTCACTGGCTTTAGGGATCAAGCGAGCGAGCAACTACTAGTCATCTCGTTAAGGGTGGAGACTGACATAGGGTTGTCTTGTGACCGTATGGGCCCTGGTTAGCACTGGTGCACGAATGTGCATCCCCTTGTAGGGCTCGGGAGAGGGTGGTGCGGCCGGGGTCTGAATTTTATTATTTTTTAAATATGGATGGAATCACTTTTCCTTCTCTTTCTCTCCCTAGTGGAGAGCAACAAAGTGTTCAGAACAGTTCATTCACACGTTTCTTTTTAGTTAAACGTACTGATAGTCATTCTAATTGTTCATTCAAGAATACTTCACCTTTTCTTATCGCAAAAACTTTTCAGTCTGTATTAGGTGGTGGTCATTCGCTTAAAAAACTACAGTCTGGGGATTTGCTGGTGGAGGTGACTTCTGCCAAACAATCACAATTTATTTCTAATTGCACTACAATAGGACCATTTTCTGTTTCCGTTCAAGTACATAAAACTCTAAATACTAGTCGCGGTGTAATATCAGAACCAGAACTTTTATTCTCTACGAAGGAAGAATTATTGGAAAATTTGAAAGATCAAAATGTTATAGATGTACGCCGTATCACAATTCGTCGGAATGAGAAAGTGCTTCCCACAAAGCACATCATTCTGACATTCAATAGCCCTAACCTACCTACTAGAATAAAAGCTGCTTATCTAAGCTGTCCTGTTCGACCTTACATACCTAACCCTCTCCGATGCTTTAAATGCCAGCGTTATGGCCATAATAATATTAACTGTCGTGGCACTGTTACCTGTGCCCGTTGTGCAGAAGTCGGCCACGACAATAAATCTTGTGAAAAAACTGAACGCTGTGCAAATTGTAAAGGAGACCATACTGCTTATTCTCGCACATGTCCAAGTTGGATACGTGAAAAGGAAATTCTTACAGTAAAAATTTCACAAAACCTCTCTTATCCAGATGCTCGGAAAGTTGTTGAATCCAGAACCCCGTCAGTTGGCATCTCTTATTCTAGCCTACTCAAACGTCAAACAAACTCTGTGAGACACATAAGCATTCAGACTGATTCTGCCATTCCATATGACTCCCCCTCATCTAGCAATTTAAAGAAAAAAACCCGTAATGTATACTGTACCGCTGGTACTAGACTTATGCCAAAATTAGAGCTCTGGCCACCATCATCAGAACCTGTCGAAATAGAATACCTCTATAAAAGAACACAAAACTCATTAGCTAAAACGTCAAAACCTACCGAACATGAGTCGCAGGCTACTTCAGAATTAGATAAAAACAAATCACTCAACCCTAGTGTATGTCCAATTAAAAAACAAAACATAAAATCTAGCACACAGAAAGATCGAAATAAACCTTCAACCCAAGTCTCTTCACAGTGGAAAACTGTGAAGAGAAAGAGCAAAAAATCCTGTCTGAGCTCGGCAATTAGAAATATAAAGGATCCGAAACAGTTACTCAACTACGTTGAAGAGGCTATGGATTCATCTAGTTATGAATCTGATGCTGATGAAACAAATACTGTTTATGAAGAATATGTGCCTTCATCATAATAACTTACCTTAAAAAAATAAAACTTGATTGATTAATCTGTTTTAAGCATTATTTTAACTTTTTATGTTTGTTTTTAAACTAGTCATTTTTTAGAGCTTTTACTATTATAATTTAAATATTTATTCATTTGTCATTAACAAAATCTTACTTACATTTAAATATTGCAGTTTTCATGATTCTTTTACAGATATTGACTATTATTATATATCATTATTATATTACTGACTTACTATTTTATTGATTTGACTGATTTTAACTTTTATTTTTTCTTGAATTGAGTTTTAATCCTATAGACTTGTTTTATATACATTTATCACCTTAATGCTGTCATCTTTTTACTTTGCTTTTTTATCCATTACTTTTTTACACTTTTTAAACAATTTTTAAAACTTTTTGGTTTATACTTCACCCTGTTCTTGGCGCAGCATGTCCCTAGTGTGATTTTGCGCCAGTAAACCCTAATCAACCAACCAACCATATCACTCTCCCGTTTAGATGTGATGCTTCTTTGGTATTTTTTGCGCAACGGACGTTGTCAATGTCTTTAATCTTAAGAAATGGTAAATAAAATATATGTTGATTACTATTCTTTAAATACAGGCTTACTTAAATGATTCATGGAGTTTCAAAACACTGTGTCTTGAGAAGTATGCAACGTATAAAGACAAGTGATACATGACAAGATATATACACTTACCAAGTTTAAAAGTCCGTCTGGTGGATAGAATATGCAAGAACGCGTCACTGCTGCTGTGACAGACGTTGAAAGAAACATGCTATTAAACGTCTGGATGGGAATGGATTACTACTGGGATGTGTGCCGGATGACTGCGGTACCACACATTAGTAGAGGAAAAGTGCCGGTCCGGCCTCAGGAGGCGGTGCAGCGATGCAGGAGCAAGACGCAGAGAGCAGCACCGCCTCCTGCTCACCTCCTCCCAAACACTTACTCAAATGCACCACCTTCCGTGCACCTCCTCACGTGATTCTACTCTAAGAGGAGGGGTCAAAGGATTTTTTTCGAATTTTAAACGGGAATTTCAAGGAGTTAGAAATTTTTACCATACTATAGTACGAGGGTGTTTTTTAATTTTAATGCGGGGACTTTAAAATTTTCGGCGTACGTGGCAGTACGTGGGGTATGTTTTCCGATTAAGTTATGCTGTTGTTTATTTAAAAAGGTAATTAAAAATAAGGAATGAGGCGACTTTTCTTTTCGAGCGTTATTTTTGATGCTGCCATCTATTGTTGGTTTTTTGATGTAGATTATTTTTAAAGGTTTTCGAAAGAAGTGTGGTGCTGCCATCTTTTGGCGATTTTCAAAAACGTGTCATTTATTTTCAAAATTTTTTGAACGGGTTTGATCTTATAAAATGAAGTCGTGATTGAATAATAGGTTTTTCACTTACCGATTCAGCCACGACTTCATACTTTTGAAAGATTATTTTCAGAAGTGTCCCGTGGATTTTTTTTCGCGACCAATCGTGTGCTTTTTTTTCAACCAATCACGAATGATTTCGTTATCACGTGCGCAGTAATTTTTTGTTATATATTTGTTTGAAATATTTTTTTCGTTAGTTGAAGTTTTGCTGTAGCATAGTAAGGATATCTGTTTAATAAATTAATATGAGTCAAGTTTCTCCTGTCCTGGTAAAACAAGAAATGGAACCTGTTTCGGATGTGAAGCCCTCTTCATCAAAACTTTTAATAAAAGAAGAGAAACCGGATTTCATTTGTGGAATCTGCAACAAAACCTTTGTTCGGAAGTTTATGTATGTTAGACATATGAAGTTTCACCTGAACGAGAAAACTTTCAAATGTGAGACTTGTGATAAAAGTTTCATTCAAAAAAATGATTTACGTCGACATGTGAAGATTCATTCGAAAACGTGTGAGGTGTGTCACGAAATTTTCTCAAGAAAAGCAGAATTTTTAAAACATCAAAAAATTCATAAACTTACTCAACGTAGAAAAACTGTTAAACAGAAACAACAAAAAAATGTTCAACGAAGTGTGTTAATTAATGGCTTGTGTAATTTACTGCAGCGGGTGTGTGCTTTCTATGACTAACCCATGACGTCATCGTTTTTCAATAAGGTGATTGGACATGTTTATCACCACCCTCCTTTTTGGGTCGCAATTTATTCAGTTTAGTGTTCATGCTTGATGCTAGAAGGTTTTGAAGAAATGCTGTCCCCTTCCGAGTGTCAACTATCAATGGATGAGTCAAGATTCAATATGGAAAATGTTACGCTGTATCCTGCTGCTGACGATGTGCAACCTTTTAATTGCCATGATGAAGAAACGTCGTTTCCTGATTCCTGCTGTCAATCTACTCAAGATTTGATGAACGAATTTTTCATTGACTTTAACTTTCAGAAATCTACTCCTGATCAAAAGTTTATGGAACCTTCCATTGTCGTGTCTGAACAACAAAATGTGTTTCAAACCCCACTTGTGAAAGTTGAAAATTATATTTTTCGAAAAGAACTTGGAAACCATATATTTTTAGAACTACAATTTCAGAATGCTAAATACTCTGTTCAAATTAGAGAATTTTCCAGTGAAGGAATTACATCTCAGAATGGAATTGAACTGGACATTCGCACTTGGTATGAATTCCAGTATAAAATTTTTGCATTTAATTTGAAATATACGAGTTCATCGTTTATCGCCAATAATAAACTTTTAGTTTTGAATGAGGAACAGTCTGTTATGTGTTTGAAAATGTTAAAAAATGAAGGTATCATTCAATTAAACAATGCTCAACTTGAACAGTTGAAAGAAAAAGCCTATTCATTGAATCAGAAATTGATTCGTCATATGTATGAAAAACATTTACCTGCTGTATTAAAGCAAAATTGTGAATGAGGTTTTCAAGAAAATGAATATGCTTTGTGGTCTAAACTGATTTATTGTATCGAGAATTCTATTGTGAATATATTTAATCAAATTTTTGAATGTACTGGGTGTGTTTTTAGACATCCTAGTGTGAGTTTGCATTCCTGTTTTATGTTAAAAAATCGAGAAAAATTTCAACAGTTAGGGGACATGATTTTAATGCTTGTAAATTTCGACGATGTCCTATCCATGTTTTTAAAAAATGTAGATTCTGTTAGTGATCAGTTTTTAGGTCACTTGAATGTAGAAACTTTTAAAAGTGCATTGTTTAAATCGTTTTAATAAATAGATTTCGTTTTATTTTTGTGTCTTTATTTCTTCAAATGTGTGTATGTGTTTTTCTTTAAAAGGGAGGTTAATTTAGATTTATGAAAAATGATAGGAATGAAATATGCAATTCAATTGATAAATCGAATGAAAAAATGAATTAAGACATATTTACCTGAAACACTTGCTTCCTTCACAGAAATGGAAAAAAATCATATAAGTTCTTAATCTTTGGGTTTCCCCTTTCGTCATGAGTGTTATCAAACCACGTGATTGAGGTTGCCTTATGTCATTCGGGATATCTTGATTCAACGTCATCAGTGATTTCATATCATGTGACCTAATCTTATCAGCTGATAAGATTAAGCGATAATCGCAGGTATTAAACCCTGGGCAGATCATTAGTGTTCATTCTTTTCGTTGGAGTTAAGCTGTTCTAATTGGATTCGTTGTGTTACTGTTGCTGTATTCAAAATGTCTTCAATTCATTTTACGGACAATGGATTAAATGTGGAGTACATCAGTGATTTCATCGAGAAACCTCATGCGGATAGTTATTTGTCTGAGTTGCAGCCTAAACATCTGATCTTAGCCTATGGAGATACCAATACCAGCTATGCCTTCAGCGGAACCAGTGTGCCCGGTATTCCATGGACTCCCTTGATGATATAATTGCGTGACAAAATGGAAAAAGAAACAGCCTGCACGTTCAACTATGTGTTACTTAATTTCTAACAAGATGGATCGACTGGCATTAGTCACCACAAAGATGATGAATCCTGCTTGAATGCTGTCTTCCCTGTCTCAGTACTGAGTTTTGGTGCACAGAGAACTATTGAATTCAAAAGACCGAATGTGCCTTCTACATTTATAAAATTAGAACATGGCTCTCTTTATAATATGAATCCACCCAGCAATGAACTGTTCACACATGGGATTGGAGCAGAATCTCACATAAAAGGTGTTCGAATTAGTCTTACCTTTCGACATTTAGTGTCACACCCCCTGGATTTGAAAAAACCAAGACTAGATTTTGCTACTTTCTCGAAGGATCCTGCATTAAATTTAGACTTGTTTTCTATATCTGATGAGGATGAACCTATTCACTGCTCGCCGATGAATAGACCTGAACTTGATGATTCGCATAAAGACGAGTGGTTTACCCGAACTTTCAAAGAAAGTTATTATTCAACATCCTGGAATTTAGAATGGTGTACTTTAGCACAAATTGAAATGGATAAAAACTGCAACTTGAAATTGCATATTCGAAATTTCAAAGAAGGTGCTTTCGGTATACTCTACCCAACAAAAAATGGGGTTGTGATGACCTCAACGACGTTCGATCATTTCCAACAACATGTGACTTTTTTCTGTGAAAGAGTCTTCGGTTTGCAATAATCAACTCATTTTAGCCTTTGTAGATGAAGACTTCTGTCTTCTTCAACAGATATTCAAAACGGATGATAAGAATTTTCATTTCAAACCCAATGAAATTCGTTTATCACGAGATCAATTTTTAAAACTCACTGAATTTTGTTCTGAAATTACAGACTGTTTCATTGATATGCTTCTTACACGAGTGATACCTGCTGCATTCCTGCGAAAATCGGGAAAATGTGTTCATTCACATGTGGATTCAAATGGTGCCAAGAGAAACTTTTTAACCTGCTTAAACTCAGAAATTGAACGATCATTGGATCGTGTTTTTGACTGTTATGAATGTCGAATCGGTCAAAATTCACAATTGGATCATTCATGTTTAACAATTGGTTTAAGAGAAAAATATCTCATGTATAAAGACAGTGCCCTATTGAACTTTGATGTCTATCAATTTGTAGAAAATGTAACATCAGAATGTACATGTCATTTTACGCATGCATTTTTCGCTTCTTTAAAATCAGACTTTTATAAAAATTACTTAGAAACAATCTTTGTAAATAAACAAGAAACATAATGTGTAAACAAATTGATTAAATAAAATGTTTGTTATTTTTCCTTAAACCTTTTTCTGTTTTATTTTAATTTTTCTTTTCAGCTTATACTACAATTATTTTTTAAACTTAAGCGTGAGAAATAATAATTTTATGAGAAAGGGTATTGAATAATGTTTTATGAAATGTATGAATTAACAATAAATGAAAAATATTAATTAACATTAATGAAATATTAATTTAACATTGCGTTGGTTAAAATATGGATTAAAAATTTAATGAAGAATATTAATTTCTCATGTAATTAAAATAGAACTTCATAAAACATGAATTAATAATAAATGAAAAATGTTCATTCGAAAAATACTAATTTGTAATGAAAATAGAAAATAGCAATGAATAAAAATCCATTAAAAATTAAATGAAAAATATTCATTTGAAACACATTGAAAAATATCGGAAGAATTATTAGGGGTTTCTTGAAAAATTAATCACAAGTGTGAAAAGAAAAATCTTAGTTTTTATAATTTTAGTGCGAAGGAATGAAGTTTCAATTAAAATTTTCTAATAAACAGTTTTATATTAATTAAGTGAATCACTCTTTATCATTAATTAGTCATTAAAACTTTGTTTTCTCATTAAAATCAAAATGAGTCATGCTTTTAATCACTCATTCAAACTTTATTTTTATAATCAAATAATTTATTTTCATTAATTATCCATGATTTTATTTACTCATTAAGACTTTGTTTTTAAAATCAAATAATTAATTATTGTTATTAATGCATAATTTTAATTTCTAATGAACATTTTACACGCTATTACTTATTTGAAACAATAAATAAAGAAACAGGTTTTTAACATTTTACGTAGAATACTTAATTGGGAAAAAAAAGATAATTTTATTTTTCAGTTTCATAATTACAATTAAAAATAGTATTCATTAAGATTAATTTATAATTAAGACCAAATATAGATTCCCTGTATTGAGTTTGAATGGAGTCATATCTTATCTCTGATTCACCCTTTGGGAAAATCCGTTATCAGGTAACATGAGTCATCTGTATCTGATAAAAACAGAGAGCAAGTGGAAGAGCTTGTTTTAGTTCATATTTTTTGTGCTGTGATTCTACACCTTAGTGTCTTATTCCTTGGATATTACTCTGCTCTTTTGGATTTTTGAAGCATGAATCCGTCCAATTCGATCTCCTCGTACGAAGCGATGGAAATATAAGTGAAAATTTTTAATTTGTTTCATGTTAAATATTTATATTTAAATGATTTTATATATTTTTTAATATTGTTTTTTTAATTAACCTAACCTAATGCTTGTATATGATTATTTAAATAAGAACTTTTATTAAATATTCTTAAAACTATATTTTGTAGAAATATTTACCAAAATTTTTAAACATTATTTAAGTAAAATATTTAATACAGTTTCATATTGCAACATATCTATTTGAAGATCTTCATTAGAATTTTGTAAGGTTATTTTAAATTAATGATTGTGAAATTTTTAATAAAACCCATTTTTTTTAAAGAATATCTCTTCGAATGTTTAAACGTATTAAATATATTAAACGGAATTAATCTTCTAAATTAAATATGTGATTAATTTAATATTAAAAATATTTGTATGAAGTTTTTATTTTTCCGAATGACTCAATGAATTATTTGAACATTTATAAATGAATTATTTGAATTTATTTTTTTGGAAAACTTTTAATGATTCTTAATGAATAAGCTTTAAACGAAATGATTAATACCTCTTTTCACTTTTATTTGAATTTGGAGCATGTGATGAAAGTTTGATATTCATTGAAATGAAAAAAAAATATTTGTAACGATATTTAGCTCATGATTTATTCTTTAACTCATTTGATAAACACGTTTTATTATTCCAATTAAAAAAATTAATGATTAATTTTATGAACGCATTTGGTAAACACGTTTTATTAACCCTGTTAAAAATTAATAATTTATAAATTCATTTGGTAAACACGTTTTATTAATCCAATTAAAAATTAACAATTTATAAACTTATTTGAGAAACAAGTTTTATCAATCCAATTAAAAATCAATAATTTACGAACTCATTTGGTGAATAAACTTCATTAACTCAATTAATTTGTTATTAATCAGTAATGTTATCTTTTAATGACTCACCGTGGGGAAAACCCAAACGACTCACGCAACAGATAAGCTTATCGTTTTAATCTGATAACAACTAACAGTAAAGTCATTCTTATACTTATTTTTGAGAGGATAGAAGTGATTTAATTTCGCTCCCATCTCTACTATGAATTCATCAAATATTTTGAAAAATCAAGTGGGTTTATTATTATTTTGAAAACTACTGAGTATTATTCTCTATTTCAATATTAGATTTCTTTTCCTTTTAAAAATAATTCTCATTTATTGTTTTCCATATGCATTATTGTAGAACTAATTTTTGAAAATGTGTATTTTTTATGTGTTATTCATTTTCTAAAGAAATTGCTAATTTAAAAAAAAAATTCTGTCTTAATTCCAATGATTTTGTTTCAAAATCACATAGGTTAATAATTTTTAAAACTGTTGAGTATCATTCTCTATTTTAATAGAAGATTTTTTTCCTTTCTGAATAATATTTTTCCTAAGTGTATCTTAACTAGTATTAAAAAATGCTCTGACGAGCACCAAAAAAGGTTAATATGTTTTTAAGTATGAAAAAGAGTTTGACAAGTGCTTCTGTTGATTACTGAGCATGAGGAAGGACAAGGGATCGCTTGTTGGCTACAACTCACTTCAATGCCAACTTTGAAAAAATCATATTTGCGCTTTTTCCGTGAAAACAAATCAGTCGCAGTTACTTTAAAAATGTATAGTGTAAAGACTTAACCAGTAAAGAGACAGCTTAATTATAGACATAAATGTAAAGGAAGGCGACATAATGCCAGATACCTAGTTCCTGCAGGTATCACATTCATGCACTGCCACCAAGCATGCCCTAAGTGTATAATTGCACAGAAAATTGACTTGTAGTATAGTGCAGAGTGAACAGTGCAGTTAACATCAGGGATGTAGTGCAAGCTATACGCCGTATACCTTCTGGACTTTTTAATAGAACACCATATACCCTCTGTTTTTCAAGAAAGCTTATATTATACACATTCTAGAATATCCCTCTGCTTAGAGCATATATCTTATGTTATTTTTACGACTACACCCCTGGTTAACATCTAAAGCACGGTGGAAAATTCTACTAAAGAACCGCAAATTTCTTTTATATGGAAAAAGCGCAAATATGATTTTTTCAAAGTTGGCATTGAAGTGAGTTGTAGCCAAGAAGGGATCCCTTGTCCTTCCTCATGCTCAGTAATTAACAGAAGCACTTGTCAAACCCTTTTTCCATACTTAAAAACATATTAACCTTTTTTGGTGCTCGTCAGAGCATTTTTTAATACTAGTCATTTAATTTTTTGATAAAGAACTGAAGATTTTCTAATATCTTAAAAAGAGAAATAATTGCTGCTGTCAAAATTTATAAAATGATACCAGCATAAAATTTTGATCTATCAAAATAATTAAAAAAGTCATTGCATTGCCATATAAAATGCATGATATGAAAAATAAATCATGGATTCGAACGAAAAAAGTACAGAACTTTATTAAAAGAATTAAAAGCTATACCAATTAAATACATTCAAGGTAATTTCTCGAATGAAACATTCACAACAAGAAAAATTCTAAAAATTGAATAACAATTAACATAAGAATATTCCCGAAAGACTAATAATTTAACACAAAAGCATTTCTAAACAAAACGAATTTACACCCAACGGGATTTGAACTCTCTACCCGCTGCTGAGCAGCCAAATGCCTTACCTCGAGAGTCCTAGTTTAACACCAGAGATGCTGCAAATTTTGCTATAGTACCTATATACCAGTATAAGTCTTGAGACTGTCATCAACAGCTCCGGTCTCATTGTTTTATTTTTTATGTGTCCGGCGGCTATTTTCCTACTTTTATTTTAGCTACCCGAAACAATCGCCAAATAGGTTTCCTTCACCATAATTTCATTTTAAATATAAAGCTGTCACTAGCTTTATTTAAAATACATGACTTTCATTAAAAAACACATAAATTAAAAATACATATATGAGATGTATTTAACTTGCACGTTTTCTTTCATTTTATTAAAAATACTATAAATAAATAAATAAAGGAACTTTTTCAATAGTTGTACATAACGAAAAGTTCTTGGCGGAAAAAGAAGTTTGGTAACGTATATTCTGGCAAACTATTTACTATTTCATATACAGAAGCATTTTTTTTCTCATACGATAACAATGTATTTAAGGTACTACTTAATTATCCCGTCGACCAAAGAACGATAGACAAACTGTAAGATTATATGCCAATAATGGATGAACATAAATGTTACACTTTCTTGACATTAAACCCGCTACACTTGTTTGTTAAATGATCAAATGATTTTAAATTCGATGATTTATTTATATTTTTATGAATGTTTTACTAATTTATTTGTTCTTTTGTTATTTAATATAAATTTATGCCAATAAGCGAATAGCTCTTAATATTGAGAAAAATATAATATATTTTATTAAAGTTATTTTATGTTTATATCCGCCGACATTATTTGGCTAAACAAAAAGCATTAACCCCTTATAAATTTCCGCTAACATTGATATTTTTGGTACTTACGTATTAATGCCATCGCAGTAGAAGTTGAGCTAATGCGCCAATAAAGAGCGATCTTGTTGTTCGTGCCTTTTTAGTGTTTTTTTTTTTTTGCTCATTTTGACGTCATTTTCAGTACTTTAGTACTTTTTTAGCCTATTTTTGACGCCATTTTTTGTGCGCGTGCGAACAAGATTGCTCTTTATTGGCACATTAGCGCAACTTCTGCTGCGGTGGCGTTAATACGTATGTACCATATTTTTTATGCTCCTTAATAAATTCTAATATTACATTTAAAATACTTCAATGTTATTCACATATGCGATATCTTACAAATATCTCTTTATGGTTTGATTTAATAAATTTTGCATTAAAATATGAAAACTTTTATTAGCATTCTTTTGTCCGAAATCACTCGAATAAATCAAATTTTATATTTGGTACGTCTCGACGTCATCATTAAAGCAATCCTTTTCGTTAATGACTTTTTTTAACCTAAATTCATTAATTTTCTAAACTTAAATTTTTTTAATGGCAACACTTTTCCTTTTGAATAATTTGGCGATTTCTATAAATGGGTGAAATTGGTCGACATGATAATCAAGTAGCACCGTACGTAATGTAAATAAAATAGGTATGCATTTTTGGCACAGATGTCATTTACGTACCACGTTGGCGATTTTTTTTTTCTGACGCCACTGACATATGCGCATCGGAGTATTTAACTGAATCCAGTGTGTCGTTATTTTGCTTGATATGGCAACCCGGATATTGTTCTTTACTTATTAATAAATAATTTATTTTTATATTTTTAAATATATAAATTGTTTTGTTCTATAGTTATTAAACAAATCTTTTTTTATTTATTGTTATTACCTTTCAAAAAATATATATGTAACTGGTATTCCAAATCGGGATTTTCGCCAAATTGGCTTTAGAAAAAATTAACGCCAATGTGATTCGTATATGATATTTCAGCCGCATTTTAATATAGAAACAGAAATAATTCGTACGAAAACAAAAATTAAAGTTCACCAGGTTTGTTTTCAGAGTTATTTATATATTTTACATACCCTTCCTTTTTGAAGCCAAAATAGCACCAAGCTTTAGCAAACAGATGTATATTAATCAGACATTCGTAAAATAAGTAATTTAATTGACCTAGAATCATTCAACGTACCTTCAAAAAAAAGCTGACACATTCTCACGTTCGAATCATCATGGAGCGCCCGACTCACCGCTCTTGTGTTGCTCCAAACCGGATTTCTTACCGGTACGCCCTTACCTTAAGTCTCAAAGGCTCAAATAAATGTTTATAAAAATTTAAAACCATATTTTTACGCTTATCTTTTAAATGTCCTGTAGATTTCTCCATTCATGTCTAATTATTCATAAAATAATAACTGTGAAAAGTATTGGTATGAACGTTTGTACTTAATAACTTTACATATCTTTTAGGTAGATTTCGTATGAAATACTACTTATTGCGATCGTTCCCATGTTGGAATTTCTGAAAAATTTTTGCAGATCTACACCGATCACGACCCCAGACCCCAAAACTACCATTAGTAAAAAAGTTTATATATCTATCTATCTATCGGTGTATATCACTTTCTACTGGACACGATAACTTCCATAATTATGCTCAGATCTTCTTCAAACTTTTACATAAAATCAAGGGGCATAAAATCTCGGTTAAGTTCGTTAATGGGCAAAATCTGACCAAAGGGGTGGAAGTTAGGGGTTTTTTTGTGAAAACAGAAAAAACGCGATAACTTCTGAATTAAAATAGATATCGAATCAGTTTAAAGTTTATATTACTTCTAAAGAATGGGCCAAAAGTTTATGCATGACAGATTTTTGATAAAGTTAAAAATGGGTTCAAGAGGCGAAAAAAACAGGGTTTTTGGGAGAAAAAAAATCATAACTTCGTCAATTTATTAGATATCAAATCCAACTAAATTTTTTATAAATGTTCTCAAAATTATCTAAAACTTTTGTATTTACAAGTTTTTGATAGGACCAACTTTTACCGATGAAAAAAATTAAAAACGAAAAGAAAAAGGGGGGTGGAAAATGAAAAAAATCCATAACTTACTCAATTCTTAAGCAATCAAATCTAATTAACTTTATTTTACATCTTCTCAATAATATCTATGACTTTTATTGCCGAAACGTCAATGAAGGCTTACTTTGGAGACACGAAATTTTTTTGTGTCTGTCTGTCAGTCTGTCTGTTCCGCGATAACTTCCGTAAAAATCATCCGATTGGCTTGAAATTAAGTGGGTATGTTAGTGAGGCACTGGGATTAAGCTGCATAGTTTTTTGTAAGATTTGGTTCATTCGTTCGAAAAATATAGAATATTTTATTTTGCGTAGTAATGCTTTTCTATGGCAAATCCAATGATTTCCATTTTTTTTCTTGAGAAAAAATGTCACATTATGATAAATGGATGCTGAAATTTACCGGTTAAATTATTCGTATTGTTTTGAAATTTTGTCTATTCATTTGTCAGATTTTTAAAATTATTACTGTAAATTTTGGAGATTTTTTATAAATGTATTTCAATAATATAAACTAATTTGTTTTAGAGACTTACTTATTTCAAATGTATTTATTTCATTTTCTTTATTTTCTCTTAGTGGTTGCTGAGCAACCATTCATCCTAATCCTTATTTTTATAATGTTGTAAATTTGAATGCGTGTAATGATTGAACGCGAAAATTTAAATGAAGTCAACGTCAAAACTGATGAATTAATGTCTTTGTATCTTTGTGTATAACTATAACATAGCCCTGAAAAGAACATAGGCTATGTTTTATTGATTTTATTCACATATTTTCCTTAATAATTCAGAATATCCTTCTTTTTTATGCAGAATCAATAGCGATCTTTTAGATAAAATTTAACCGATTTCCTTTATCGTTGCCAATAAAAAATCAAAATCTAGAATAACTTGTCAACGGCAATATATTTCAATTGTGCAAGTTCCATTCGAAAAATTAAACTAAGAAAAAAATAAATATGACGTCAGAATTAAAATAAAAATAAATACAGTACTTTGTTAAATATTAAACACGGAAATTTGTTTCGTTAATAAGAACTTTTCTGACAAAAATGGGGGCATAATTAGAAGTAAAAGAAATAAAAAATAATTATATTTTTAACAAATATTTCACCTGATAAAATTTGACGTCATAATTGAAATAAAACAGGTATTTTATAGTAGTCGTTAAAAATATAAGAAACATGGATAGCAATAACTCATGAATAATGACGTCATTGCAGAAACTTCAGTGAAGGCTTATTTTGGCGACACAAAATTTATTGTTTTCCGCCTGTGAGTCTGTTCTGTCTATCTGTCTGACCGCGATATCTGCCACAAAATGCAATCAAAACTTCTTTTTTACGGAAACAAAATTGTAAAACCCTAGATTACTGAGTTTACACTTTCAAAAGTTCCTGATACATCAGATTTAGGTGTTTGTGGTGGACAGGTATGTAGAAGTATGAGGATAATGAAAAATGCTTATTAAAACTGTTACTTATCCTTATAAATCAAAATGTATAAAGAAATACAAGACATACGATAACCATTAGCAAATTGATAGAAAGTTACAAATTTAAGTTTAATGAGACTACGGGGAGTTCAGGGGGGCGGAGCCCCCCTGAAGAAATCTACTATGTTATAATAAAAAAACAAAAATAATAGATCATGAAAAGTTCAGAATATCCTAGTATAACTAAATCTTTAATTTAACGCTTTTGTTGGCTGAAAACTTCTTATTCTTATTTTATTCTTATAAATAATTACGTAATTTGAAAATTTTAAATTAGTTTCCAGGAAGTTGAATATTACCCAAAGTGTGTTTTAAAAAAGAAATGATGTGCAAAGCTGACATTGAGGCTCTTGATCTGAAGATTTACTAGTATTACCAAGTTTTTCATAGGCCCAATTCTTATAGCAATAATAAATTAAACAAAAATAGGAGTTGGAGAAAAAAACTCAAATCCAAACTGCTTATATTCTGAATCATTTTTAAATTCACTTTTGATTTTAAACGCATCAAAATAGCAGATCCTCCTATTTAGGAACTGTATAACGTGACGTATTAGCCAGTTTTTTGATAAAATCAGAATATTTTTCAAAAAAGACTACCAAAAACGGTATTTTGAACAGAATTTCCCTAAGTGATGGTGATTGAAAAAATTGAAGAAGTATAACCAATTGTATTTTTTCTGACTCATTTTTAAATCCATTTTTGTTCTCAAACGCATCCAATTTACAGGTCCTCTTATATAGGAACAATATAATGTGATGGATTTGCAAACCAACCAATGCAGAATATATTTCAAAAAAGGCTACCAAAATGGGCTCTTCGCACAAAATTTCCCAAAGTTATTAATGATTAAAGAGTTGAGGATGTATTCAAATAACAAATTGGTTATTTTATGACTCATTTTTATATTAAATTTTGCTCTCAAACGCATTCAATTGACATTTTTTTATTATTTAGGAACTATATAATGTGGGAATTCGTCGATTTTTTGATAAAGGCAAAATATATTTTTTAAAAAAGCTGTCAAAATAGGCATTTCGCACAAAATTTCCCAAAGCGATCATGATTTAAGAATTGAGGATGTATTAAAATAACAAATAGGTTATTTTATTACTGATTTTTAAATTCAATTTTGCTTTCAAAAGCATTCGATTGACAGGTATTTGTTATTTAGGAACCGTGTAATATGCTGTATTGGTTAGTTTTTTGATAAAGGTTAAATATATATATTTTTAAAGCTGTCAAAGTGAGCACTTCGGACAAAATTTCCCAAAGAGATCGTGAATTAAGAATTGAGGATGTATTCAAATAACAAATTGGTTATTTTATGACTCATTTTTAAATTCGAATTTGCTCTCAAAAGCATTCAACTGACAGTTTTTTGTTATTTAGGAACTATATAATTTGCGTATTGGCCGATTTTTTAATAATAAAGTCAGAATATATTTCAAAATATGTTGTCAAAATGGACATTTGAGCCGAATTTCGCTTAAGATGATTTTGACAGGCCTCGGAGCGAGTCGCTAAACTCGCTTTTCTCGCTATTTTTTTGCATTTGTCTCTTTTAGTCTATATTTTTCAGATTTAGTCTCTTTTTTCACTTTTTTTTTAATGTTTCTTACCCATCGATCGATTGCAGGAAAAAGATCGTAACTTTCCTCATTTGATAGCGGGAAAAACATCGCGAAATTCAACAATTTGTTGTGAGGAAATATCGGAAAACTTGTCAGTTTGTCGCAGGAAAATCTCGAAATTTGTTAACTAACTGTTCGCGAGTAAAAATCGCAAAATTTTTCAGTCGGAAACCGGCGGAAAATCATGGATTATGTTAATCTGTCTTAGGATGAAACCATGAAATTCCGTGGAACTATAGTGAAACTTAATCGCGGAAAAAAAGTATACCAAATTTCCCGGGAGCAGAATCGGCGCAAAGCTGCGACGCACGTCGCAGACTCTTGAGAAGGTCCACAGGCTATTTTTCAACTGTTAAAAATTTAGCAAAAATTAAAAAATTTCGGTCCTGAATCCAAAAATTCGGACATAAAAGCGTATCGCGAATTTCGACAAACAGTCTTGAAAAAAAATCTATTTCGTCATAGATCGCGAAAAACACACGAATTATTCAAAAGATCGCGAAAAAACGGCAAATTTCCTCAAAAAAAAAATCATTCAAAACATCGTGAAAAAACTAGCAAGTTTCTTCAAAACATCGCAAAAAAACTGCAAATTTCTTCAAAAGATCACGAAAAAAACGTCAGTTTTCGTCAAAAAATCACGAAAAAAATGGCAAATTTTCTCAATAAATTGCGAAAAATGGCAAATTTCATTAAAAAAAACCCGAAAAAAATGCCAAATTTCTTCAAAAGATCACGAAAAAAACGTCATTTTTCTTCAAAGAATCGCGAAAAAAATAGCAAATTTCTTCCAAAGGTAGTGAAAAAAGGCGAATTTCTTCAAAAGAACGCGAAAAACGGCAGTTTCGTAAAATGATCAAGAAACAATAGCGAATTTCTCCGAAAAATCGCGAAAAAACGGCAAATTTCATCAAAAAATCACGGAAAAACGTAACATTTCTTCCTAAAGTTAGCAAAAAAAGGCAAACGTCTTCAAAAAATCGCAAAAAACGGCAGTTTTCGTTAAAAAAAATCACGAAAAACTGCAAATTTCTTCAAGAGATCGCGAAAAAACGGCAAATTTCTTCAAGAGATCGCAAGAAAACGGCAGTTCTCGTCAATAGATCGCGAAAAAAATGCAAATTTCGTCAAATAATTGTGAAAAGAAACTCAAATTTTGTCAAAGAGGAGCCCCCCCCCCCCATTTTTAGGGACAATGTATGAGGCGTTAAAAATTCTGAGAACAAAGGCAACTTTTTTTTTAAAGTATATTTTTCTTTTATGTCTATCACAAATACTTGAAAGTTTGAGTGCAAATAATGTAATGCGAGGAATTGGTCTGTAGACTGTTTAAATTTTTATAAGTGTTGCAGAGTGCAGAAAAAAATTCTGCTGCATGGCCAAATTTGTCTCTTCTTTTGCAGGAGAAAAAATTCTAAATTTCGTCACTCTATCGTGGAAAAATGGTTACGAAATTAGTGTATCGTTCGCAGGCAAGAATCGCAAAACTTTTCTGTCGGACACTGAAAAAAAAGTGAATTTGGTCAATCTGTGGCAAGATAAAAACGCGAAATTCAATAATTATTCGAGGGGTAAAAATCATAAACTTCGTCATTCGGTCGCGGGAAGAATATCACGATTTTGTCATTTTCACGAGAAAAAAGCGTATAACCCGTCAATCAGTGGCAAAATCATTGCAAAATTTGTCAGTCGATCTTGTGAAAAACAATTGAGAAATTCGTCAGAGGATTGCAGGAAGGAATCTCAAAATTCTTATTTCGGTCGTTACGTATACAGGGATCACTTTTTCGACAAACGGGAGAATTTCATGTTTTTTAATTTTTAAGAATCTGCGATTTTCATAAAATGATCAGTGGCAAAACTGCGATTCGAATTAATTGATCACCGGAAAAAAGACGATTTTCATTAAACAATCACAAATCAAGCCGCGATTTTCACCAGATGATCCCGAAATAAAATCGTTATTTCCTAACAATCCCGAAATAAACTTGTGATTTCTGCCATACGATTGCGGGGGAAAAAAAACTCCCGAGATTTACGTCAAACGATCCCGAAATAAGACCGAGCTTTCGTCAAATGATCGTAAAATTGAAAAGGATATTCATAGGTGCCACCTTGTATGGTATAGCCAGTAGTACAATGCACGGATTTTGTTCGAAGTGTACGGTTATACTAATGAACAATACGGTTGTACGATTTTGCGTACGGAAAAAATAATCACAGAGAAATGCAAATTTCGCGAAAGGATCGCCAAAAAGATTTGCGATTTCTTTACGAGATCGGTAGTCAAAATTTGCGATTTTTTCTGCGATCGTTTATCAAAATACAGTAAATGATAATTTTTTGGGCCATTGTTTTAGAAATTTGCTTTTTTCTGCGTTTATATGACAAAATTCGTCATATTTTCTGCGATCATTTGCCGAAATTCGTGATATTTCGGCAATCAATTGGCGAAATTCAAAATTCTTTTCCGTTTATTTGCCGAAATTCATCTTTTCCATGATCGCGAATTTTGACAGTCAATCATTTTTCAAAATTCGTGATTTTTCTCCGTGTGATTTTGCAAATGATTGCAGGAAAAAAAAATCTCGAATTTTGTTAAATAAACACAGAAAAATAGTAAAGTTCTGCAAACAATGGCAAAAAAATTGCGAATTTTGGCAAATGAAAGCCAAAAAAAAAAAAAAATCACAAATTTTACTGAAAAAAATTGCAAATGTCAGCGAACAATCATGGAAGAAAAATCGTGTACTTCCGTAAGCAATAGTGTGGAAAAATCACAATTTTCATATTAATTTGCGGCAATTGGTAGCGGGGGGGGGGGGGGATCGTTAATTTTGTCAAATGGTCTTGGAAGGAAATGTAGTATGCCAGTTAAATGTGCCCTAAAATATCCAAAAAAGTTTGTGTGAAATATTACTTGGCACCAGTACAACCCCTGATTTTACTTTTTTCACCAACACCGTTTGATAAATTTCGCCATTCTTTTCCTGAGATAATTTGACAAACTTCACTGTTTTATGCTGTAACTGATTTTCGCATATTTTAATGTAACCCATTGACAGGCATCCTTGATTTTTTTTATGCCTTTATTCGACGAAATTCGTTATTTTTCTGGCGACTAGTTGATAAATTTCACTATTTATTTCCGTGACCTTCGGCAAAATTAGCAATTATTTGTATGATCGCTCTTGGAATTTTCGCAATCATTTAATGAATTTTGCGATTCATCCCTCTCTTCGAGACCCATTTGATGAATTTTACGATGTTTAACGCAAGATCCATTTGACTAATATCGTGATTTTTTTTTTTATCCTAAGAACATTTGACTAATTTCGAGAATTTTTTTCCCCGAGATCATGCGACAAATTTTATGATTTGTTTTTTGAGACAATTGGATGAACTTCACTATATTTCCTGGAATCTCATGATTTTGTCCCCGTGGTCATTTGGTGAATTTCTGATTTTCTTTCATGATGAATTGTTGCGATTTGAGATATTTTTCTGCAACCAATCAACAATATTTGCAATTACTTCAAAACCGACTGAAATGCATTGAAAATGTATTCCGCATATTGTGTTAAATCTTATAGTGCTTGGCTGTATACCAAAACCATTTAAGTGAAGGAAAAAAAATGTTTTTTATTTGGTCTCTTTTTAGTCTCTTTTTTTAAATTTTGGTCTCTTTTAGTCTCTTTTTCTTGCGATTTAGTCTCTTTTCTCTCTTTTTTAAGAGTGACTCAGCGGTCCTAGGCCTGTTTTGATAAAAACCAGTTCCTACATAAAAATAAATTAAAAAATTTTCAAAAGCGGCCAAAGAAAATTGTTAAACTGGATTTATCTCTAATCATATTTTATTTTTTGTTGCTGAAATGAGCATTCTTCGAAATCTACCTCCGCCTATAGGCCAAGCCGACAGGGATTTTTGTCTTGTACAATTAAAAAAAAATAATATTAATCTCAATCTTGTGTTAAATCAGTCTTTGAAATAAAATATTATGTGATGGAAAAACACAGTTACGCCGCTTTAGCGGTTAAAAAAATTTGCTATTCGGTCTTTCGGAGCCATTTTTGATTTATTCGCCAAACACACCAACCAGAGCAGGATAATGAACTTTTCCGCAAAATCTTGCCCTGATCGTCTAAATTTGTTGATTTCATCTCTTTTTCAAGAGATGAAATCAACAAATTTAGACGATTGGACAAATTTAGACAATTTAGACAATTTAAATTTAGACAATTTAGACAAATTTAGAACAACAAATTTAGACCTTCAGATAAGCAAGTAAATAAAATTATGAATAAAAGTATCATATTACAATGGCTAGCATAAATTTAAGAGAGACTAAACTTTTTGCCAGAGGCGGCTTGTATCTTAAATAAATAAGAATTTAATAAATAAAAAAAATATTTCTCTTCGCTCGTCAAAATAGATAGTGAATATGATACATGAAAATAACAACAAATAAGTATTTTTTTTTTCACGTGATTTATCTAATCTATTTATTTATGTTACATACATAGCAATTTTTATGTGCATTTAAACTTACGTGCAACAATTACAAGAAGAAACAAATATAAGAAAAAGACTATGTTCAGCTGGAAATTTCAGACAAAAATTCGATATTCTCAGCGTCCGTTAAACATACAAAGATGAAAAAAACTGTTTTAAATTTTACTGTGAGGATTAAAATAAACCAACATCCACGGAAACGTTAGCTAGACTTAGTTGAATTTTTTGCCTTAATTTTTTCATTTAAAATTAAATAAAAACTATTGTAAGCTGCAGTAATTTTTTGAATGCTATCATTTTATTCGTCTCGTCGAGTTCTATCTTTAAAAAAAAAATTCACTGCCGTATCTCAACTGGTTTGCCAGAAATTTTAGAAAGTTGTTTGCACTTTCTATTTCTTAAACATATTATACCAAACGCTACCGCATTTGCTATGATGCTGGTAAACGATATATATATATATTTAAATACTCTCTCAATGAAACTTTTGAATTACTTATTTATTAATCTTCTACTAAGTTTCTTGAAAAATTGCGAATTAAATAATTTCAAAAGAGATTATTTATGTGAAATGTTTTTTTCTGAATGTGTTTATTTCATATGAGAAAATGTTTTGCTCAAATATAGGGTAACATCCCCAGTAATTGGCACATTAAGAATTTGTCTTTAAACTTACTTAAATTTTCATTACAAAGAAATAAGCTATTTACTTGGAAATATTTTTAAATCAAAGAATGCATATCTGTGCATCTATTTTGCCCACTAAAAAAAAAAAAAAAAAAAAAAATTGAAAAAGTATTTTTATAAAAATATATTTATAAAAAGTTGCTGAAATCACCAGTAATTGGCACCTAGAGCACCAATGTATGACACCTTGTGATCCAGTAATTGGCATATGTTTATATTTAAAAAAACTTTACATTTTGCATTGGGTTTAATCACTTTAAATTAATTTACTGTAGATGAAGATGCCATATTTCAGGTTTTTGAGAGTAAGAAATCAGCATATTAGTCTGAAATGTGAACACTTTAAAGCAATACAATATACTTACATTAATACCCAATAATTGCCATGCTGTCCCCAGTAATTGTCATATGAAGCTTTAATGGATTCCAATTACTGATAAAATTTATATTTACAAATAAAAACAAATAATAAACAAAATTAGTCTATAATTTTAAAAGCACTTCCAAAATAAATGGTTTAATCTCAAATTCCTTGTGAATTCCTCGTAATTGGAATAGGTGCCAATTATTTAGAACTAGCAAAATTGAAGCACCATTAATTGGCAACTACCATTAATTCAGAAATCCAAATATTTGTGTCGAAAATACTTTTACACAATTAAAGTAACCCTTTTTAACTAAACAAAACTGTTGTCAATTAAAATTTAAAATATATTATAAATGAGATAATAATGAATTGAAAAGCGTGCCTTCCTTAATCCAAAGAAGAAGAATTTGCAACAAAATGGCTAATTTGATACAAGTCGCACTTGTTTCTCTTTCCTAGGCTCTATTATCATCTTGTAAAATAAATCAAATTATAATCTTTAACGTAAATGAGCATATAACTGATATATAGTCTTGAATTTTTAAAAGACTGGATATAAATCTTTTTTTAGGACATGTTTGTAAAATGTGCCAATCACTGGTGCATGCCAATTACTGGGAGTGTTACCCTGTATTTGTTAGAAATTCCATTTTCATATAAATCCTAAAAAATTTGATTATGTTGTAAATTTTTGAATTCGACTGAATGAATGAAATTTTAGTTTAACAAATAATTTAACTTAAAATATAAACAAAGTTATTCTATGTGATAATTTTAGAACCTGTTATTGATGAATCATCCAAAATATTATTATATTCTTTTTTTTTTTTTTTTTTTTTTTTTTTTTTCGATCCCCTAACATTAAATTTTTGGTGAAAATAAAAGTATATTTATTTTCATTCCACTTGCAATGTGTAGTTATTTTCATTTCACCTAACTTGCAATGTGTAGTTATTTTCATTTCACCTAACTTGCAATGTGTAATAATTTCCCTTTCAAAAGAAAACTTCTAAAATTTGTTTATTAGTAAAAGTTTTAAAAGCTCTTTTCCATTCATGTTTAATCGGATTGTATTAATAGAATAGTATTATTTCTTAATTTAAGTGCATAAGCAGTGTCTATCCGCTTTTTCCCCTGATAAACATATTTAAACAGATTCGATGACTCATCTTTTAATCAGTTGATTAAATTGCATACCTGAGTAGACTTTGTGAAATTTAAAATTTTGTTTAAGTATTTTATTCAAAATCTCATGATTAACTGTAATAAAAATAATTACTGAAATTTTCAAACTAGTAATTTTAAAAATTAATTAAAACATGTTTAAACAGATTCGATGACTCATCTTTTTATCCATGTATTAAAATTGCATATCTGAATAGTGATTGCGAAATTTAAAATTTTGTTTAAGTATTTTATTCAAAATCTCATGATTAACTATTATAAAAATAATTACTGAAATTTTCAAACTAGTAATTTTAAAAATTAATTAAAACATGTTTAAACAGATTCGATGACTCATCTTTTTATCCATGTATTAAAACTGCATATCTGAATAGTGATTGCGAAATTTAAAATTTTGTTCAAGTATTTTATATAAAATCTCATCATTAAATTGTCATTTGATATAAAAAGTTTAACCATGTTATTTTCATTCGAAAGCATTACTGAATCTTTTATTCATTTTATTAAAAAAGTTATCCTAGAAAATATATTTTCCATGACGAAAGAGTTTTTTTAAATGCTCCCTTAATATCTCAACACATCGAATGTTTTCTTTAAAGTTTGATCAAAATTAGTTTTTAAAATTAATATTTGGTAAAATTTTGACTAACTGAAATAAATGTGACATGCAAGTGACATTTTTCATTAAGTGAATGTATACAGACTAAACTCTAATCAACATAAAATTAAAACTTTTAAATTTTATAGAAAATAATAATTAGGGATATATTTTAATTTTACTGGGATGTTGACTACCCAGTGTCACCCTCTAAAATTGATCAAATGGAAATCGACTGCTTAAAGAAAATCGACCAGGGAAATCGGAATAATCAAATGGAAGAATCTCTTGAGGTATTGTTATGATTATGTATAAGTAGATTTATTTGAATTGTTAATCATTTATTTAAAATTTTCATGCTGTTTATTTTTTAATTAATTAAAATTTAATTGTTCATTTAATTAAATTTTACAATTAAAAGAATAATTTTTAAACTTAATTTTTTATAAAATTCATTTTTACTATTCTTAAAAAAATCGATGTAAAAATTTTTGGGGGATTATTTTTATTTTCAGTGGGGAATGGACATTTCACCAACCAAACTCATCCAAGCAGCTGACGAAGTGGAGAAAGTCCACTATGCATCAACTTCACATCAAGAAGATACTTCCAAGGTAAGATTACGAAGAGATTTTTTCGAAGAGATTTTATTATGCACGTGAATGAGTAATTTTAACAATTTTAATAAGTTTTAAAAAGCAAAATGTTTCAATTTTTATACAAATGAATAATTTTAATAATAATAATTTTAATAATAATAATTTTTAATAATAATATATTTTAAAAAGCAAAATGTTTTAATTTTTAACCTTTTTATTAAATTTCAACTAGATTTCTTTTTGGAAAAGTAAACTTTTTAAAATCTAACATTGAAAAATTTAAAACTTTAAAGTCGAATGTTTAAAACTAAATTTTTAACTCAAAGTAAAGGTTAGTTGATTTTACTTAAAATAGAATTTAAGGGGTATTTTTTTTAGAGTTATATTTGTAACATCTGCGAAAAATCCTTTTCCCGGATGTTTAACTTGAAGAGACACTTGCTCCTTCATAGTAAAAAATCGGAACCACCTGTCCAGCCAAGTCCTAAACCAGGTCCTTCCAAAGTGAAATCTAACAATCCTCAAAATGTAGATCCACCCAAGGTGAGTTATTATTCCATGTCTTTTTTAAAAGGAAATTGTTTAATGCTGATGAAATGTTTTTGAAAAGTTAAGATTTTTCCTAAATTTCAAAGAGAAAATATGTTTTAAAAAGTAAAATGAAATATTCGTACTAAATTTCGCGCACTGTTTTGATAGAACTCAATTTTTTTAAAAATGAATTGTAAAGTAAATGAGGGTTTTTCTTCTTTTTTGGGATATTCCCACGCGAGATATTTTTATTAAATTTCGCGCACTGTTTTGATAGGACTCAATTAAAAAATATATATTTAAAAATAAATTGTATAGTAAATGAGCGTTTTTCTTCTTTTCAGGATATTTTCACTTGCCAGATTTGCCAAAAATCGTTTTCAAGAATTTTTTCACTTAAACGGCATGAGTTAACGCATGCGAACAAAACCACGGATACCCTTTTCATCTGCGAACTTTGCCAAACCACTTTTACCAGGTGGAATAGTTTTCTTAGGCATAAAAAGACACATTCTGAAGAAACCACCCATTTCAAATGCGACCTCTGCAACAGGTTATTTACTCGATCTGACAATTTGGCAAGACATCTGGCATTCATGGAAATCCTCACTATTCATGCCAGGAATGTGGTGAAAAGTTTCCAAGAAAAGAGAATCTAAATCATCATATTCATGTCAATCATAACAAGCCATCATCTTACAAAACAGTAAAAATACCTCGACTCAACCAAGAACTTTCTCAGACCAAGAACAAGAAAGTGGATGCATTGAATGTTTTTAGCAGCATATTTTTTGAACCAAAGGAAGAAACTGCCTATGACATATCCACCTTTTTTGAATCGATTAAAAAAGACCTGTACGACAGATTAGACGAAGCTGTGGAAGAAAAAAAGTCTATTAAATGGCGTCTAATCTTGAAAGTCCTCTTGGGAAAAACCGATGCTGCTAGGGAAACCGAAGTTCTGTCGACTTATTTTAGTTCCAAGACATGTGAAGAATTTACAAACGAATCCTTTGACCAACATTTAGATGAAGCACACCAAAAAATTATATCATTATTCTAAAATTTTCTGCAAAAAGGCTCTGGGTGGGTCCTCAAAGAAATTCAACACTTGGAATTGAAAATCGCAAAATACGCTCCCTTGAAAGGATCCAGCTATCTCCAGCTTCCACAAGATTTGAAAGGACGAGAAGCAGTTTTGAACATTCAAAATTTTGACGACCAAAAGTGCTTGTTGTGGTGTATTCTCGCCCACCAAATGAAGTTAAACCGGGAGGAAAATCCAGAACGAGTTAATAAAAACAAGCCATTTGAAAATACTCTCAACATGCAAGGAGTGACCTACCCAGTATCATTATCACAAATTCCTAAAGTCGAAAATCAGAATAATCTTCGAATCAACGTGTTTGGGTATAAGGATGAGGAGCTCTACGTTCTACATGTCTCTGAAAAGCCAAATCAAGTCGTGATCAATCTCCTTTTGATCAGTGATGGGGAAAACACCCATCATACGCTGATCCGTGATTTTTCACATTTCATGAGTCATCGTTCAAAACATTCTCATCAAGCCTTTTATTGTTACCGGTGTCTGCACGGATTTACTCGTCAAGATCTCGTTGAAGAACATACTCCCTATTGTTCCCGACAAGCAGCCCAAGTAGTAAAGATGCCAAAGGAAGACGATAATATATTATCTTTTACGGGAGTTCATCTGCAGGCACCGGTGCCCTATGTAATCTATGCAGATTTTGAGCCCCTCCTCATACCCGTTTCGACCACCGAACCCTCCAATTCCAAGTCTTTCCAAGAGAAGACAGCACATCATTCTGCTTGTGGGTATACTTTCGTTATTGTGGGCCCTGGCGGAAGCACCTACAAGCGATCACCAACAGAAGACGGTGTCTCAATCTATCGAGGAACGAATGCTGTGAAACACTTCATTGATGAATTACCGAAAATGAAGCAAGAGTTTCAAGAAAAACTGTTATCTGTTGCTCCCATGCATTTATCTGAAGAAGAGGAAAGGACATTCAAGGAAGCAACTCATTGCTATATCTGCAGGAAAGCCCTGGGAGAAAACGGGTGCGAGATCATTGTCATATTTCGTCCAAATTCAGAGGTGCTGCACACCCGTTTTGCAACCTAAATTATAAACAGGCAAGAATCATCCCAGTAGTTTTCCACAATTTAAAAAAACATGATGCCCATCATGTATTCCAAAAGTTAGGCTGCTATCCCGATCTGCACATCGATGTTATCGCTGCCACATTAGAAGATTACATTACTTTTAAACTCAAAGAAAAGACTTCATCAATACAGTTTTCTTTCATGGATTCTCTTCAATTCCTTCCTGCATCCTTGGAAAAACTTACCTGCAACCTTCACCGCAGCGACTTCAAAATACTGAAAGAAAATTTCCCAATCAATACCAATTTCGATCTGCTTACAAGAAAAGGTGTGTATCCATATAACTATTTTACTAATTTCGAAAAATTCAATGAAGATTCTCTACCCCCACCAGTAGCCTTCCATAATGACCTGACAGATGAAAATATTACTGAAGAGGACTACCGCCATGAAAGAAATATTTGGACAATATTCAACATGAAGTAGTTGGGGGATTACCATGATTTATACGTCAAGACAGATGTTCTTCTACTAGCGGATGTCTTCGAAAACTTCAGGGGCTTGTGCAAGCAATTTTATGATATTGACGCAGCACACCTCGTCACTTCACCAGGTTTGTCGTGGCAGGCCTGTTTGAAGATGACGGGGGTAGAGTTAGAATTACTGACAGATATCGACATGCTGCTTTTCATAGTAAAGGGTATCCGCGGTGGTGTGTCGCAGATTTCCCACAGGTTTGCGACCACCAATAATGCACAAGTCTCGAATTACAATCCAGATGAAGACACCTCGCATATTCTTTATTGGGATGCAAACAATTTGTATGGCTGGGCTATGTCCCAATACTTACCACAAGGAGGGTTTCGGTGGTCAACTTCAACGTTTACAGATGAAGACATTTTAAAAATTCCTGAAAATTCGCCCATCGGGTACATTTTTGAAGTCGACCTAGACTATCAGAAAGAATTACACAACCAACACAACGAGTACCCGCTTGCACCGGAAAGACTAACAGTTGATGAAAAAATGCTTTCTCCCTATGCTAAAAGTTTACCAAGTTCAAAATTTAAAGGCACTCCAAAATTAATTCCAAATTTGATGAACAAGACAAATTACATATGTCATTATAGAAATCTTCAGCTTTATATAAAACTTAGTCTGAAATTGAAAAATATACAAAAAGTTTTAGAATTTCAACAGTCCCCTTGGTTTAAAGAATATATACATTTTAACACGTAGAAAAGGAAGATGGCAACCAGCACTTTTCAGAAAGATTTTTTCAAACTCCTGAACAGCAGCATTTACGGGAAATGCATCGAAAATCTTCGCAAACGTAGAAATATTGAAGTATGTAACACATCCCGAAGAGGAGAAAAGCTGGTTGCGTCCCCATTTTTCAAATCTTTTAAGATATATGATAACGGTCTGGTAGCGGTAGAAAGACAGAAACCTAGTGTCTTGATGAACCGACCCATTTAAGTCGGGTTCTCGATGCTGGAGTTATCCAAAGTGTTGATGTGTGATTTCCATTATAATTTTGTAAAAAAAAAAAATTATAGTGGAAATCGTTCATCTCTGCTTTTCCCCGACACCGACAGTCTGACATATCTCATCAAGACGGATGACCTACAAAAGGATTTGGAACAAAACAGCTCCAAATTTGACTTCTCGGACTTTCCTAAAGAACATCCCCTCTATTCCACAGCGAATAAGAAAGTTTTGGGAAAATTTAAAAACGAGTTGAATGGACGAGCTGTCCATCAATTTGTAGGTCTGAAGTCGAAGATGTATTCCATCAAGACAGGGGACGAAGAAAAGAAGAGAGCCAAGGGGATTTCAAGAAATATTGTCCAACGAAAATTTAAGCATGAAGATTATGTCAATTGTTTAAAAAACCAGCAAACAAGTTACGAAGTACAAAGAAAAATCGAGCAGCGATGTCATCAGTTGGAAACAGTAACGCAGAATAAAACATGTTTATCACCATTCGATGACAAAAGATATCTACTAGAAGACGGGATCAGCAGCCTAGCTTATGGTCATTATCAAATAGCAAAAATCATAGATGGGTAAAAAAAATCTCAATTTAAAAAAAATGTAAAAAAAAGTTTAAAAATGTAAAAAATAAAAAAGTGTGCGTGAGTGTGTGTGTGAATGTGTGCGTGATGGGAATCATGTGATCTGCCTCCCCGTGGCGATTCCTGGGTGAAAGTTTTGAACTTTCAGCTAAAAATCACACGTTTCGGCAAAAAAAATGTTCTACAAATTTTAATTTTAAAACATATTTTCTCACTCATAATTTTAAATTATCTTCTTTTTATTAATAACCTTTTTGAATGCATTATCCTTTCTAGAATTCGACTGCATGAAAGACTTGAGTAGAAATCCTGTTTATACACTTGAGAGTCGCTTTTTAACACACAAGTTACAAAGATTCTGAACGGTTAGGTCGACGAGCGCGCGTTAATCTCATTGCAAAAAAATTAAAGTCCCCTATTAAGCATTTATCTCCGCTTAAAACTCTAACACATGAAAAAATAATCTTAACAAAATTATTCCCTTAAAAAATAATTCATTAATTCACCATAAATGCTCCCTCCTTAATTAGTTCTTCGTTAAAATATCAACCCCCGAAAAAAAATAAATGTCCTTCGTGTATGATTAGTCTAAAATAATAATTTTGCCCAAAATATTCGCTTAACCCCTCATCTAAAACACGGTGAAAAAAAATCAATATCCCCAAAATTCCCGCTTAAAATCGAAAAAATAAATCCGTAAACTATACTGCACCGAAAAATTTTAAGTCGCCACATTAAAATTAAAAAACCCTTATACTATAGATCACCAAAAAATTCTATGTCCTTGAAATACCCGCTTAACACCTTATCTAAAACACGGTGAAAAAAAAGTCGCTTCATTCCTTATTTTTAATTACTTTTTAATTACCTTTTTAAATAAATAACAGCATGACTCAATCGAAAAACATACCCCACGTACGGTAACACGCCGAAAATTCTAAAGTCCCCGCATTAAAATTAAAAAACACCATCGTACTTTGGTACAGCAAAAAAATTCTAACTCCCTGACATTCCCGCTTAAAATTCGAAAAAATTCCTTTGACCCCTCCTCTTAGAGTAGAGTTATCTAAGGAGATGCTGCTCTCTGCTCCTTGCTCCTGCACCGCTGCCCCGCCTCCTGAGGCCGGACCGGCACTTTTCCTCTACTCACATTTGAACATTTGTAGTATGTACCGCGATTTTCGCCAAATGATTACGAAAAATAACCACGGTTTTCGCCAAATGATCGCGAAATAAAGCTGGGATTTTCGCCAAACGATACTGAAAAAATTCCTGAAAGGATCGTGAAATAAAACCAAGATCTTCGTCAAGTGATCGTGAAATAAAGTAGAGTGATGTTTCAAATGATCACGAAATAAAATAGCGATTTTCACCAAATGATCATGAAATCAAACTTAGACTTTCGTCAAACGATCGTCAAATAAAACTGCGGTTTTCGCCAAACGATCGCGAAATAAATCAGATTTTCGCCAGACGATCGCCAAATAAATCCGTGTTTTGGGCAAATGCCCGCGAAATAAAGTTGCGATTTTCGCCAAACGATCTCGAAATATAACAGCGGTTTTCGTCAAAAAATCCTGAAATAAAATAGTGATCTTCGTCAAATGATCGCGAAAAATTATTGCAATTTTTGCCAAACGATCGTAAAAAACCAAAAATTTTGTCAAATCACGATTTTTATCAAACGATCGCGTAAATATTTGCAAAATTTTGCTCTCATTCGCGAAAAATAAATCGTGTATTTCGTCAATTAGTCGTAAAAAGACATGAAATTTCATCAATTAGTTGTGGGAAAAAATATCTCAAATTTTGTCGCAGGTTAGCAATTAATTGAAAGTTTCGAAGATTGATTGCTAAATAAATTCCCGAGTTTCGTCAAACGATCTCGGAAACTAAAAACCCGAATTTCGACAAATGATCTCGGAAAAAATTGCGAATTTCAGCAAATGATCGCAGTAAAATATTGCGAATTTTAACAAACAATCTCAGGAAAATCGTGAATTTTGACAAAGGATCGCGGAAAAAATTGGGAATTTGGACCAAGAACTGCGGAAAAAAACGCGAATTTTGCTAAATAATCGCTAATTTGAAAAACGATCTCGGAAAAAATGGTAATTTTTGACTGATAAACGATCTCGGAAAAAATCGCTATTTTTAACAAACGGTCGCAGTAAAAAATCTCGAGACAGACGATCACAAGTTCTTCAAGTTACCTGTGATTTATACCTCTGGAGGTGTCTGTAGTCAGGTGAAGGTCACGTCATTTGATCAAGACTCTAAATTACGAGACCAACTCGCTTACGGAAGTATGCATGCAGCGGGAATTTAAATAAGAAAAACCATTTTACGTAACCGCTCAACATGTAACCTAAACAAAGTTAAACAGACTAGCATTAAGACGACATGAGTGCGACTCAATCAGATCGCCGCTAAGCAGCAGACAGGTGATTTCTTTCCACTTCCAGGCACTCAAACCCGTAAAACTGGGTTATTTCCCAAAAGGTGAGGCCTGGCTAGCGGTTAGAAAGAAAGAGTCCTTATATTCGTTCTCCTCATTGTCTACCATAGATGGTAAACGATGAGACAGTATGGATTTTTCCTGCACCTAATCAACGTATTCATCATTTTTGTATATATGTCGTGACTGTGCCTAATTTTTTTACTATACTGAAAGGAATTTATGAAACGTTTTTGGAAATGCATTTTCTTTCATTCCTCACCTTCAATATTTCTTTATTTCTGAACACGAAAATATATATTGTGTATTCAATAATGCGATGTGTAAAAGAAATGTTACAATTTCACTTAAATTATAGATATATGCTGCTTATAAAAAATATGTATACATATTCAAAACACTCACCTTCTCCCTTTCGGATGTTAACCATTTCTTAAATGTTAATGCATCACAATCACAATTCCATGGATTTCCAGACAGGGTCACTTGTTCGAGATTGCGTTGATTTTCAAATATAGACACTGGTAACTTTCTTAACTTGTTTTTAGACAAATACAGCTGGATAAGATTTGGAGGAAACTGGGCTGTCTCAAGCGATTCCAAGCTGTTGTTTTCCAAATTGATTCCCAAAACTTTATCTACAACGAGAAACTTAGAATATATGCTCCCATGCATAGGGTTATATTGTTCTATCTCATCAAGTGGAAGAGAAATTGCATTGTCGATGCCAAGCTGATTATATCTATGCTTTGCAAGAGGACCCCAGTGACCAAAAGTGATCTAGAATGTTAAAATTTCATTTTTTCATTTTGAAAGAATTGCACGTTACAAACAAGAAAATACCAACGATATCAATAAACAAGAAAGAGAAATCTTGCATCAAGTAAATATTATGAAACACTTTCCACAAGTTCAGAATACTCAAACAAAATTCCAAATTTCACCAAGTAAACACTTTGTGAAAAACACAACAGAGAGAATAAGAAACATGTAGCATTAATTGCTTCAACTTTCGTGAAGTTATTCTCTAAGAGCCGTGGAACAACAGCTACATTCTTTGAACTTCAAACAACTATTATAAAAGAAATATTTTCATTGGTGGTACATCTGTATGAACACACGTCCTATAAATCTGACTTTCTCTGTGCGCCTCAATAATATCTCTCTGACTTGTTAGAAAAACTAGGTTAGTTTATCGTTAATTCGACATATGATTTGTCGTTAATAGTCTAAATTAAACTATTATAGTCTAAGAGCCGACAGCACAAATACCTATGTCATCAAGCACATGAAAAAAAGCCTTTATTTTATGGAAGAGTAGTAATAAGGGAATAATGTCTGCCGGAAGTGAAGTGATGCATAAGCCAAAAATTAGTACCATCAGTGGTTGACTGTAGGTTTATCATTGTGTTAGTCATTTAACCAAAGGTATTAAAACATGGAGGACTGGGAGCAGAATAACACAATGGTAATAAATCTACAAGTCAACTACTGGTGATATTAATTTTTGACTTATCCATCAGATCACTTTCAGCAGGGATGGATCACTAGATTCCCTTACTTCTACTCTTTCATAAAATAAAGATTTTTTTCTTGTGCTTGATAACATAGGCTTTTGTGCTGTCGGCTTTTGGACTATGCAGTGTGTCCCAGGATTATTAGGACAAATTTTAAGAGGAGGTAGGAGACATCAAGAGGATTCAGATTTGCATAGCAACTGGAAACGCTTTTCTCGCGCACAAAGTGACGACACAAAATTTAAGAAAGATGGGACACGAATAGGAGGAGAAATCCTTTTAGTTGTACTTAGTGCTGCAAAAATTCCAGGACAAAGTCAGGAAATTGCTGATTAACTTGTTGCACGGATCGTGGCAGCTATTGATGAAGTCCGTGACACTCTCGATATTTTCGAGAACATTAGATCTGCCATGCGCCAGAGATACGCATCCAGGTATAACGACCTAGGGTCGAAATTTTGATCATCCATATTGATGACGATCGTTGTCTATTTAATTTTTTTACTGTTGTTAATTTTTTTCTGTACGAATGATAATAAACATTTTTTCTCCTCTTATTCGTGTACTGTCTTTCTTGTGTTTTTTGTCGTCACTACCATGCTAGGAAAGCGTTTCCGTTAATGAGTTGCTATGCAAATCTGAATCCTTGTGATGGCCCCTAACTCCCGTTAAAGTTTGTCCCAATAATCCTGGAACATCCTCTATTATTTTATACGATTGAAAATGGCACATTATTTTATGGACACCCATTTTAATAGGTTGCACATCTAAAACCCAATACTTTCAAGTACAGTCTGTGTTTTAGATATGCAATTTTGAATGTACTATTATTATCTTTAGTATTTTATATTCTATTAAAGAACGTATGAGACACTTTTAGTGAAATTTTGACGGGATTCATTCTAAACTTATTGATGTAACATGTTCAAACTGAGGTGAATAATGGATTCATCAATTATATTTTAATTTATATCATAATTTAATTTAGACTTTAAAAAAAGCCATTTGCAATACAAGATAGCTCGTAACTTTACCTCGCACAGCCCTGTAGAATTTTGCACTATACATGAGGTGCAAAATTCTATGCTGTAGAATAACAGCTAACATGAATTGTCTATTATGTTATTCTATTCACTTCAAATCAATAACATTTCATCATCATAAAATACTTTTGGAATCATTAGATTTTTAACACTTTCTGAACAATAAGCGAGAGAATAAGAAAACTCGGCGTTACTTACTTCAAATTCCGTGAAGTTATCCTCCAGAAACTGTGGCACAACAGCTAAATTCTTTGAGCTGCAGTCCACAAAAATGAAAGAAACATTTCCATTTGTGGTACATCTAAATGAACACACGTCCTGTAAGTCTGATTTTCTTTGTACTCTAACACTAAAATCAGTTTTCGAACATGCGTCGATATCAGTTGCAATAGAACTGGCATTAAGTCGACGTAAAAATAGATGAAAGAGGCAGTTGCATTTGATAGGGTTGTCTGTTAGAAAGGAACTGCAATTAATGGTTATTCATATAAATCTAAATTTCTAATAATTTTACAAAAATATACAAGTTAATGTTATACGTGTGTTAAAGTGTAAAATGAATAAAATTATATGGGTAATTCTCAGGAAATGGTACATTTACTGTCTCGAAGGAACAAATATTAGGAAATGCAGGAAATTTCCTAATAGTTTCATTCAGATGTCGATATTTACATTTTAAGAAAGCTATTTCATTCATTTCTGACAAAATACTTTTAATTATTGGCTAGCTAAAGAATACTGTACATTGTAATGGTGTTATGAACTCAGCTGATTATCTGGTGCACGCATTACACACCATATCAACAGCATCCACCCAGACACTCTTAGCTCTTTCGCCCCCCAGGGGGATACCTTCTTTAAGTATTCACGGGCTTCGCCCCCGGGCACCTGAACTATGTTTCTCTCTTCCCTTTTCCTCTTATACCTTTTGTCTTTCTTTCATTTTGTTTCACTCTCATTGTGGTTTCCTCTTCTGAGGTGAGGGCAATTCTGCATGAGCCGATATCATTCTGTATATCGACTCATGGAAAATTGTAAACTACCCACGAGTTGGCCGTGCGTGGCGACCCGTGTCCCTGGAAAGGGGGATCCTGGCAGTTGAGGGAAACCAACACACTACTTTGGCCTCTGCTTCAGGTAGACGGGAGGTGCATATTGGTCCCGTATGTACCAATCGGCTGGTCAGCTGACTTTTGTGAATAGCTTTAGGGATCAAGTGATCGAGCAGTTACTAGTCATCTCGTTAAGGGTGGAGACTGACATAGAATTGTCTTGTGACAGTATAGGCCCTGGTTATCACTGGTGCACAAATGTGCATCCCCTTGTTGGGCTCAGTAGTGGGTGGTGCGGCCGGGGTCCGAATTACTTTTTTATTTATAATGGATAGAAAAACTTTTCTTTCATCTATTTTTCTCCCATGTGGAGAAAAACAAATGTCACAGAATTCCTCTTTTACTCGATTTTTCGTAATTAAACGGAATGATGGCCTCTCTGATAGTTCTTTCAAAAAAACTTCACCATTCCTTATTGCTAAAACCTTCCAATCTGTTCTGGGTGATGGCCACTCCCTCAAAAAATTACAGTCTGGGGATTTACTGGTTGAAGCTTTTACAACCAACCAATCACAATTTCTGTCCAATAGTAATACAATAGGCACCTTCTCTGTATCTGTTAAAGCACATCTAACTTTAAATTCTTGCCGTGGTGTAATATCTGAACCAGATCTGCTATTTTCCACAAAAGACGAACTTCTAACTAATTTAAAGGATCAAAATATCATAGATGTCCGCCGTATCACTATCCGTAGAAATGGAGAGATAATTCCTACTAAACATATAATACTAACTTTCAATAGCCATATTTCACCTACTAAAATTAAAGCCGGTTATTTAAATTGTCCAGTCCGACCTTACATACTTAATCCCATCCGTTGTTTTAAATACCAGCGTTATGGCCATACCAATACTACATGTCGTGGCACTGTTGCCTGTGCACATTGTGCAAAAGTTGGCCACGACAGTAAAACTTGTGAAAAACACGATCGCTGCGCGAATTGCAAAGGTGATCATGCCTCATACTCTTGCTCCTGTCCTGCTTGGATCCATGAAAAAGAGATCATCACTATCAAAATAACCCAAAAATTTCTTTACCATGAAGCCCGTAAAATCGTTGAATCAAGAACTCTATCTGTTGGAGTTTCTTACTCTAGCTTCCTCAAGCAGCAAAAAAAACCTGTAAGGCACATTAGTACCCAGATTGAAGTCTCTTTTCCAATGAGTTGATCATCTGAAAAAACATCCAATACTATAAAGTAAAATATTCGTGATGTATACTCTATTGCAGCTACAAGAGTTTTGCCAAAATTAGTGCTTTGAAAACCTTCATGAGAGCCTGTAAAAATTGAATATCTAACTAGTCTACCACAGAAATCATAAAGCCAATTAAAAAGGTTGGCGATACATGTGACTGAAAAAACTCCTGTTTCATCTGCATCTAATTTCAAGAAACCTGATACTAGTCAAACCTTAAAACCAACCCAAAAAACTGAGGAAAATCAGACTATTCGAGGCTCTTCACGGTGGCAAACTGTGAAGAGTAAAGAGGGGAAATCATGTCTGCTACGAATCCCCTACGAATCACATCTGCTACGAATTTGAAAGACCCGAAACAGTTGAATAAGTATGTGGAAGAGGCTATGGAGTCAGCCTCTTACGATTCGAGTGAAGAAGAGGAGAATATTGTTTACGAAAAATATAAGCCTAATTGATTTTATCTTTTTATATTCTGTACTGAATAAATTGTTTTTATGTATTTTATGTGCGTCATCTCATGCATTGTTTATATTTTAACATTTTTTTAAGCTATTGCATAGCTTTTATCGCGGGCTTTGAGCGCGGCGACCGAATCTAGAAATTTCGTAACGAGTAAAAAATCTAACTCTCCGGCTAACCTCGTTTCAGTTTGGCAGACTTCTCATTTATTCAATAAAAGAAAAAAATTTGTTTTCTTATCGGTCATCACGCTGAAAAAGTGTAACTTGAATTAATATCAAAGAAAAAGAAAAAACGAATTAATATCAAAGACAAAAAAAACTGCATAAATAAAAAATAAATAAATAATTATAATTGCATAAGTTGATAAAAAATGCTACGCAATAACTTTACCAGGTCGACGCTTCACTCAGCACTGATCACCCGTTTGCAAGTTATTGAATTTCAAAATCCATCAGTCATTTATGGGACATCCGGTATATCATAGCAAACGCGGTAGCGTTTGGTATAATATGTTTAAGAAATTGAAAATGCGAACGTCTTTTTGAAATTTCTGGCGAACCAGTTGACGTACGACAGTGATTTTGTTTTCAAAAGATAGAACTCGACGAGACGAATAAAATGATAGCTTTAAAAAATATATCGCAGTTTACTGTAGTTTTTTATTTAACTTTTAACGAAAAAATGAAGACGAAAAATTCAACAAGCAATAGCTAACGTTATTATGGGTGGATTAACTTCGTTTTTGGTTTATTTTTATCGTCTTGATAAAACTTAGAACAGTTTTTTTTTTCATCTTTGTATGTTTGATGGTTTCTGAGAAAATCGAATTTATGTCTTAAACCTCCAGTTGAATATTGTCTTTTGTTGTTGCGATTGTAGTTTTTTTTATTCATTGCCACCAAATTTAATATAAAAATTGTCATGTATGTATCATAATTCATTCAAATTAAACAAATCACGTGAAAAACATGGTTATTTGTTTTTATTGCGAAGCTTTTAGTTTCAGTTCTTTAAATAATAAAGTTGTGAACGCAGTGTTATTTTTTTTATTTTATTTTATTTATTTATTTATTCATTTATTTTTTGAATCCATGGTTAATTTCTCAAATAACATGCATTTTATATGACCATGGGATGATTTTCTCGAGTGTCCTAACATTTTGAATTTTAGTAGTAGAAAAAAATGGGAAAAAAACAAGTACATCGAAAAAAAAGTATCTGGGAAAACCAAAATTTCTTTTCAGGAACTAAATGTAAGATTTTTTAATTATGATCATATAACGTCCTAATTTACATAAGTAAAAGATATAGAGTAAAACAAAAACTTCACATTCTGTCCATAACTTGTCCATATCTTCAATTGATTTTAAATAGGGATGTGATGTCAAATACGCATTAGGGTACCTAATTGTTACGAAAATTTTGTTATTTTGTCTGATATGATAACCGGGCTAATGTTTATTAAAAATATATATTTATTTACCTTTATTTAATTTTGTTAAATTTTATAAATCATTTCATTCTGTTGTTATTAATTAAACTTTTCAAGACTACTTGATTATCCCGTCGACCAAGTAGTTTCGCCAAATTGTACAAATCATCAATTTATTCACCATGTAATTCATATTGGCATAATTTTTATTTTAAATAACGAAAGAAGAAATAAATTAGTAAAACATCAATAAAAGTACAAATAAAAAGTTGAATTCAGAATCACATTATGGCATAACAAACATGGGTAACCTATTTAATGTAAACTGAATGTAACATTTATGATAATCCGTTATTGGCATTTAATTTTATAATTTGGCGATAATTTTTTGGTCGAAGGTTAATCAATTATCACCGGTTTTTAGTCATTATTATTTTCTTTTGAAAATAATAGAAAATAGTTAATAGAGGTACTACTTGGTTATCCCGTCGACCAAAAAACCATCGCCAAACTATAATATTATATGCCAATAATGGATGATCGTGAATGTCGCATCCAATGACATTAAATACGATGCATGTGTTTAAAACGCCATTAAGGGATTTTTATTTCGACTTTTTATTTGTATTTTTTATTAAGATTCTACAAATTATTTTTTTGTGTTGTTTAAAATGAAAATTATGTCTACATGTATAATTTCGCTATGAATTTGGCAATTTGTATAGTTTGGCGAAATTGGTCGACGGGATAAGTAAGTAGTACCTTAATATATATGCATGTAATTGAAGTTTGAAAACTAAGCTTTTGCGAAATTGTCGTCAGAAGAATATCGCACAATGTCGTGCATATATGGCATCTGTGCCAAGAAAACATCAAATGAAAAAAACACATGGTGATGCAAAAAACTTTTGTGATGGTGTGAAGTGAATGTAACATTTACGATCAGCAATTATTGGCATTTAAAAGTATTTTTGCTTGAGATATTGTCGAAAAAGCATTGCAAAGATATACTTTCCCTCTCCCTTCTATTTCCAAATGTACTAAATTTAAAATTATGGGGAAAAAAACAGAGTTTACTTAAAACTGTGCATAAAAATTATAGTAATTATCCTAATTTTTCTAACAGAAATTTCAATTTCCCGTTATTAACAAACGCTACTTTAAAATTGCAAATTTAATTGGCTAAATCGCCAAGTTGCATAATGATCATCGCCACTGAATGTATAAATAATGCCATATTTGCAAACTTATCGGTGAAAAAACAGTGGAACCTTGGTTAACGGCCGCCTTTGTTTTTGACAAGTTCGGTTTATGATCAACTTCAGTGATCAAAATTTTACTCTTTCGGCTTAGGATAACTCGATTCGCGACCAAAGCTGTCGAATAGTTCAGTTGGCAACCCTCATATAACTCTTGTTATAAGTCAAGTTTGGAGGAAAGTGCGAATATCAGAGTGCTTTGTGGCCTTCAGTACAGTAAAAAAATTAACTTATTGTTTTAATTTTAATCAGTTTTGCGAAATTTTAGACTTTATTATGACTTCTAAGAATAAAAAAGCGTTTAGTGATAGCAGTAGTAAGAAGCTTAAGCGAATTACTGATCAATTATGAAAAGAAGTAGTGACAAAACTTAAGAACGATGATAGTGTAATCAAAATAGCTAAACAATACGGTGTAGATGAACCGTCGATTACTCCGATTATAAAGAACTAGTCGGATGCGGCAACTCCAAAATTATTTTCTATCTCATGCATTTAATGAGTCAGAATTCAATATTACAGTGCCAAAATCAAATGACAATCATATACTCACCGTGAGGATTCTAAAGGCATGAAATTCCGAACATTAGTTTTTGAAATTTGAAATAAGGCTATTGCGGATATCGGGAAAAATGCAGCATATATGCGACACTTGTTGAGAGATTTACCCAAAACATGCAATGAGCAATAATATAAATCAAAGTGTGCCTAAATCTAAAGTTTAATGAAAATTTGTGCATTAATTCCTACGATAGAGATATTGTGGTAATCAGAACAATTCAGCATAACAGCGCCATGTGTTTGGTTATTGAAACCAAAACGTAAACAAAGCCAATTCATATAAAGATTAACTGAATTTGAAGTTTGATGAAAATCCGTGCGTTAATTCTCGAGATAGAACTATTGCGAAAATAATGAAAAATGCAACACGGTTAAGCCATCTGTTGAACGATTTAACCCATTAGTGCCTAGCGTCCCTTTTTAGGGACGCTTCAAAAGGTGCATTCAGCACTGTTATTGACACCGGTAAAAAAGAAAAGCAATAATTATTTTATTTAAATGATGCATTTTCGTGATTAATGAACTGAACTTAAATCTTCTAAAAGTAGTGGTGCCAACCAAATAAAATTTACGCAAAAGGTGCTGGGCACAAATGGGTTAAATCAAAATGTAAACAGCAAACAGCATCAATTTATATCAGGGATTACCTGAATATAATTTTTTTTAATCCCATGCATTAGTTCTTGGATAGAGCGCCCCAAAAATTTATATCACATACAGAAAGTCAGATACAAGAATGGATTATGATCGTGAACTGAGGTTCCACTGTTATGTATATTATATAAAAATTTAATTACAGCTGGTGATTTCAATGTCAATTTTACAAATAATACTAGAAATGAATTTTCAGTATATTTTCATCCTTAGTTTGGCGCAAATCTATTAAGGCTGTATTTCGAGCGACTTTCTCCAAGGAAGATAATTTAACCAATAATTTTCCTGAAAATGTCCTAGAATATTATTCGATAATTGGAATAAGCTATTCCAATACATATCAAGAAGGAAAAATAAAAATATTTCACTTAGTTTTTTTTTTTTTTTTTTTTTTTTTAATTTAAATGGGAAAATTCGTTTTTATGTGCATTGACTACAAAATTATGTTTAGCGACCTTTGGGTGCCTAGATCACAAAAATCGCGCTAATGGCGGAAATATTTCATATTTATAACATCTGATTTTAAAAACAAGTAGATAAGAATGCCACGAATCCTATGTGAAAAGAATAAAAATTTCTATTCGCATTATTTTTCTATAAAATATGTATTATCTAAAATTAATTGAATCTGTCAATTTCTGCACGAATAAATTAAAATTAATTTCGTTTTTTCACGTTTTTTGTCCATTGATTAAATAGTTCAATATTGAGCGAAATAAGAAAAAGTACTGGGAATATTTAAAAGCAACTGAGGTTTTCTTATATTCAATATATAATTATCAAAAAATTTAAATGACTAGTATTAAAAAATGCTCTGACGAGCACCAAAAAAGGTTAATATGTTTTAAAGTATGAAAAAGTGTTTGACAAGAGCTTCTAATTGAAAATGAGAAAGGACAAGGGGTCCCTTCTTGGCTGCAATTCACTGTCAATGCCAAATTTGAAAAAATCATATTTGCGCTTTTTCCATATAAAAGAAATCAATCACTGTTACGATAAAATTGTGTAGTGTAAAGGCATAATTAGAAAATACACCACGTGATTAAACATGAATGTAAAGCAAAATAGGGCCAAAAACCATAGTTCCCGCAGCCAGTGTTGAATTCAGAACTTCTCTCCGGGATGGTCTTTTGTGGTTTCGGGGGGAAACAATAGAGTTCTAAGGGGATTATACTTTTTTACCATTAAAAACACAAAATCTAAATTTTATTGGGGGGGGGGGCATTTGATACCTTCCGGAGGGAATGTCCCCACGGCCCACCTCCTGCATTCAACACTGCCTGCAGCGTATCACATTCACGCAGTCCCACCATAAACTGTTGCAGTGTAAAACAGCACAGAAAACTGATTTGTAGTGCAGTTGCAGTGCAGAGTCAACAATGCAGTTAACCTGTAAAGCACGATTGAAAGTTTTGCTAAAAAGTAAAGATAGAAAGTTTTACACAAATTTCTTTTAAATGGAAAAAGCGCAAATATGATTTTTTCAAATTTGGCATTGACAGTGAATTGCAGCCAAGAAGGGACCCCTTGTCCTTTCTCATTTTCAATTAGAAGCTCTTGTCAAACACTTTTTCATACTTTAAAACATATTAACCTTTTTTGGTGCTCGTCAGAGCATTTTTTAATACTAGTACATATATGGGCAAAGGTGACCAACCATTTGCGATTTTCAACTATTTGTTAAATATCCAGATAAATATATGAGGAGTTATCATGAAACTCTAAGCGTGTAAACATAATAAATAGTAAAGGTTACATTTCTGCGAAGATTTTTTTCTCCGAAACTTCATAGGGATCGTCAATAAATTGAAAAAGAACGAATATCTTTTGGATAACCCTGTCAAAAGTAATGTAACAAAAGCGTTCCAACTGTATATTATGATTGAGGGGTTTATTGTAATAAACTATGTTCATCTTTAAGCGGATAGCATGCATCTTCATAGAGAAATTAAAATTTTTATAAAAACAGTCCCAAGTTTTTCGAAGTTTTTTGTTTATAATTTGCGTAGTTCTTAATATAAAATAATGCTTTTTTTCTGAAAATATGACAAACAACATTGTACACAATACTCTGTAATCAGATATTTTAAAAAAAAATAAAAAATGTATGAAAAATGAGCAGGTTTACTAAATATTTTTTCATTGTGCATGTGTGATGACTAACAAAATTTCATTTGCATATTCTGTTAGCTAAATGTATAGAGCAACTTTTGTTGAAATCTCAAAATCATAACTTGAAAAGTCTGAAAGTGATTGTCCATAGAATAAATTCCAAATTCGTTATTCCCAAAATTAGGCAATAAAAAAAATAATAATAACAATGAGGTGTTGTATCCAGATATAGTAGAACGTGCCATATTGCGTATTCTATATTGACACTAATCAATGGGTAAATGGATACATTCCCTCTTCTTTTTGCTTCATTTTGAGAATAACGTATTTAGAGCTTATTCTACAAATGATGACTTTCAGAATTTTTAAGTTATGATTCTGAGACTTGTATTTAATAAATCTGCTCATTTTTCTTACATTTTTACTTTCTTCTATCTTTACAAGAAGAAAGTATTGGACCTGAATTATCCTGAAAATTTTCGAAGTCCGGTTTTCGACGGATTTATACGTTTTAGAAGGTCCTGAACACGTTTTGACTATTTTTAGAAAATGTCTCTCTGTGAGTCTGTCCGTCTGTCTGTCTGTCTGTCTGTATGTCTGTCTGTCTGTATGTGACAAAAAATTTGTGGGCGCTCTATCTCAAGAACTAATGCTCGAAATTTAATAAAATTTTATATTCAGTTAGACCTTGATATGAATTAGTGCCTATTGGTTTTTGGTGAAAATTGGCCTACAGGTGGCGCTGCTATACTATGTTTTTTATGATTTTCAAGATTGCTATATCTCAAGAACTAATGCACAGAATTTCGCCAAACTTCAGATTCAGTGACCACTTGATATACATAGACGCTGATTAAGTTTTAGTGTAAATTCGCCAGCAGGTGGAGCTGCTATGCCACGTTTTTCATGATTTTCATGATAGCTATATCTCAAGAACTAATGCACAGAATTTCACCAAACTTCAGATTCCGCGATACCTTGAGATACATAGCCGATGATAAGGTTTTGGTGTGAACTGCCCTATAGGTGGCGCTGCTATGCTACATTTTGCACGATATTTGCGATAGCTATATCTCAAAAACTAATGCAGAGAACTTCATCAAATTTTAGATTATGTTACACTAGAATATATAACATAATTAGACGCTGATTACATTTTGATATTAACCTTGCAAGAGGTGGTGCAGCTATGCTGCATATTGCACGGTTTTTCCGATAGCTATATCTCAACAACCAACGCACAGAATTTTATCAAACTTCAGATTTTGTTACAAAATGACATATAACATAATTACACGATGATTACGTTTTGTTATAAATCCTTCAACCGATGGTGCTGCTGTGCTATATTTTACACGGTTTTTTTTAAACTAACTATATCTCAAGAACTAATGCACAGAATTTCATCAAACTTCAGATTCTTTTACACTATAACATAATTAGACGCTTTTTTACGTTTTGACATAAATTGTCCAAGATATGGTGTTGCTGTACTACGTTTTGCAAATTTTTTGTTATAACTATATCTCAAGAACTAATGGACGAAATTCCATCAAATTTCCGATTCTGTTAGGTCTTGACATAAATAGATGCTTATTAGGTTTTAGTATAAATTACCCAACATGAGGCACTACTAAGCTCATTTTCTCAGAACATTAATTAAATTTTGCGTTTTAGGCTTTTCGGATACCAGAATCTCATTAGGCTAGGTCAAATGTTCGAGGAAATTCGATAGTGGGTAACTTTGGGGTCACCACGTTTTTTTTTTAATATTAAAATGTACTTATGAGATAGAAGAAAGTTTTGGGATTGACACATCCAACTAGTTTACTATTGTTTAATTTTGATTGCAGAGTATTGTGTGCAATGTTATTTGTCATATTTTCTGAAAAGAATATTTTTTATATTATGAACTTTGAAAATTATAAGCAACAAACTTAGAAAACTTTGGGACTTTTTTTTATAGAAACCTTAATTTTTCTACGAGTATACATGCTATCCTCATAAAAATGAACACAGTTTATTACAATAAACCACTTAACCATAATTTACAGTTTGAACGTTTTTGCTTCATTAGTTTTGACAGGGTTACCCAAAAGATATTTATTCTTTTTCAATTTGTTGATGGTTCCCCTATGGACTTTTGAAGAAAAACTTCCCATAAATGTATGACCTGTACAATGGTGTCTACACACTTAGAGTTTCACGATAATTATTCATGTATTTTTCTAGATATTTAAGAAATTGTCTAAAATCAGAAGTGGACGATCACCTTTGCCCATATAGTTTATATACATTTATAAAATTCGGTGTGTATATGCTTTTTATCATTTTTGTGCATATGTTTGAATTTAACGCAGAATAAACGAATAGATTCATATAATTATTTAAAATATTTGTGTGGAACTTCAAATAAATTATAAAAATCTCTACATTACTTATTTGCCCATATAGTTTATATACATTTATAAAATTCGGTGTGTATATGCTTTTTATCATTTTTGTGCATATGTTTGAATTTAACGCAGAATAAACGAATAGATTCAGATAATTACTTAAAATATTTGTGTGGAACTTCAAATAAATTATAAAATCTTTACATTACTTAACTGATGGAATGCAACTCAGCAACAGATTTGAAATGACTAGCATAGTATTTTGTGTAAGAATAATCCTATATCTATTTTAGCTTACAAAAAAAAAAAAAAAAAAAAAAAAATTTAGCATTAGGCTAGCTTTATGCTAATACTAATAATAAACTCGACGTAGCTGCGATTGTGTGATAGTTTCGAGCCCCAAGTCCACCCTTCCTACTTTTTGGAAGGGTGGACTACCCTTTACTTTAATTAATTTTTCTTTTAAATTTGTCCGGTTTGACTTTACTTTTTTCCCCCTTTAAACCTGGCTTCCGCTAGAAGCCCTCACACTTAGGACATGGATCGAGATCGTTCAACTTGTTTTCTACTAGAAAGTCGGAATAAGTAAAGTAAAAGTTAAAGGACCGCAGACGGAACGCGCGCTCAGCGAATCCTTTATGCGATTATGATATCCTGATGGCGTCATTACACCATCGTCAAATTTATTAATCATTTATTTCATTATTAAGAAATTACCTGCTAAATGCATCCATTTTAAGGTCTCGGGCATTAGGTCTGGACTAATGGATTCGAGATCATTGTGTTTGATGTTTAGATATCGCAGATGAGGCAACAACTGCAACTGTTCAATAGTCATAATCTTGTTGTGTTCAAGATTAAGAAACAAAAGCTCCTCAAGACCGGAAAATTCATCTGTTGCAAAGGACTACGGAGAAAAAAGAATTACAAGCTAGTTTTGTAAAAAGAAAATGCAAATATATATATATATTTTTTCTAAATTCGATCATTGGGAAATACCATTTTCCATGTCAAACATGAATACTTTTACACTATATTTTTGAATGAAGATTGAAAATTACAATGTTTAATGGTGTAATTTTATCTCAGCATAAATTTTGTGCTCCACATTTTAGATCACAAACCTAAGTTGTCTGCTTGTCTTAGAGCCATTCCATGAAAAAGAAACAAAATATCCTGCGCATGACACATACATAAATGACTGTATCTGTTAGCTAATAAGATGTTGAAATATAAACTATATATTAAAAGAAACGAAAACCCTAGATTTTCATATTTGCATAGTTGTTTTAATTTGAGGATATATCAGCATTTAAAACAGCAGTAATATGTAGAAAGTCTGCCCCACATGTGACATAAAATGGCCATATGCACAGTAAAAAATAAATTAAAAAAAATTGTAAATTTACCGATTTTACCGTGAATTACTCCAGTAAATTTACGGAAAATGTCACTTTTTCCAGATGAACGGTCAAGTACCGCAAATTGTATGTTTTACGGGCAAAGTATCCGTTTATCTAAAAGCAAAAATCGTTAATCTCGGAACAAAGTCCGTTTTTTATAGAATTTGACTAAAATATTTGTTGCAATAAAATTGCTGCAACAATTTTTTTACGGAATATTGTAGACATCCTAAACAAAGATTTTTGATACAAAAAGTTTTAATCTGAGACTTTTAGGGTGGGAGTTATAACTATCTATGAGATTTCATTGGAGGGGAAGTGGGGGGGGGGACATTACACTGACAGTACAATGTTGATACTTACAAATTATGAAGATTGAAGTTAAAATATCTCTTAATTATGCGTTATTTCTTAAATACTTTTAATGTAACATAACAATTAATAATGGAAACGAAAGTTTTGAGCGTTTTTAAAAATATTGGCAATATAAAAAACAATTAAAATACGTCAAATCAATATTTGTCGGCTATTGATAATGTTAAAATCTGTATTATATGGTCTGCATAATATCACATCGTTCAAAAAAGGAGCACTTCACACGGAAAATATTACACAAGAGGCTATACATACGTAACGTAATCAACATTTTTGGCAATTTCGGACCCTTTGCTTCTTACGGTAGCATGTCTAAAAATTATTTTTATTAACTATTTGAAAATGGTTGTTGTCCTCGGTAGAAAAATGGGAAATCTGAAATACATTTGATTCATTTTATTGGTTGAATTCCGAAACTTATTTTATGTTATTCGTTATCTGATTGGCCCATATTTAATGTCCAAAAATGGAAATACTTCTGTTGCCACGATGACAAAAAAGTAATAAAAACTTTTTAAAAAAATAATAATTTGAAAACAAATTGTAATAAAGAATTCAAGCAAATTTCATTTAAAAGTACATTTTGTCTCTACGCAACGGTGTTAAAATTTAAAATGTGTGATGTTTAGAAGTTTAAAATTTTTTCAGTTCCGAAAATTGTAAAACTGAAATTTTATTTAAAATTTGTTCATGATGGGTCCAGGAATATGAATGTTTAATCCATGTCGTACTTAAGTTAGAGTAAGTTACATAAGTTAGAGTAAGTTACATAAGTTAAGGCGTTCAGAAGTCAGTCTCTCCATCCAATAAAAATGCACATTTTAAACAGTTAAAGTTGTATATCTATAAATTACTGTTCTTTTAATACTAGTCTAGGAATATTAATGTTGAATGCCTGGCGTACGTAATATATGACTCGTTATGATCATAATAAAAATTATGTTTACTAGTAGTTCGCCGCGAACGTGGACCTCGCGATTTTTTTTGACGTAAGTGTAGTACCGACTGGCATGATTACTGACCCGTTTGTACGGACAGTATTTACTTTTACATATGGACACGTTAAAAAAATGCTGTAATAGTACAAATACCGAAATTTAATGGAAAATTACCAGAACTGAAAATAAATACAAGCTAAACAGATAGTAACTATTCATTTGTAGAACTGTTTGTTACTGTTGCAGCAAAAAGATTCTCCAGTCTTCGTTCTTCACCTATTCTTAGCTGCAATAGTTTCATTTTTTTTTATTTTTTCTAATCTTATAAAATCAAAACCTGGGTAAAACATTATATCTGTGAGCCGTTTACATCTTGAAAGAGCGACATATGAACAACCGGCCGCCAGTTCTTTTGCGCCAATGTCCACCACTACTTTATCCAAAGTCAGGCCTTGTGATTTGTGTACAGTTATGGCCCATGCAAGCGACAATGGAAACTGTGTGCGAGAGCACGAAACTTGGCCAGTCTTCCACGACCGGGTCATAGGTGGAATGGGAACCAAACCGTTTATATGCGGACCAGTATATTTTCGAACTGTACACAAATCACAATTGGCATGTCATGTGGTGGAGCTGAACCTGGTTCGAATACAATGTCGCGTACATAGCCCAGAGCACCATTTACCAGTCCTTTATTGACCCATAAATTTGATTTAAGCATCACCCTGCTGCCTATTGCCAAATAAAGTATTTTTTCGAGTCCTTGCGCGACATCACTTTCAGCTTTGGCAGCAGTATCGTTGTTGTGTTTGGAAGTAATTTTTGCGACAGGGCTGTTTAAAGACTCTAGTTTGGCAATATTGTACGCAGAAACCGCTTCGTTAAATGGTATTAATCTCAACGCGTCCTCAAATGTGGCGATTTCAACATTCCCAAGTACGGATTTTTCACGAGTCATCAGCACTCTCCAATCAGCCAGAGTAGACTGTCCCACACTTAAACGATCCAAAATGCTCCTAAAAACATTTTGGTTTTCGTCTTGCCTATGAGCAGTTCGTAGTACTATACATCGATTAATTGATTTAAATAATAGTTGGCCTTGATCAGAATGCGTGGAAATGTATCCATTTCCATAAAATGGACGATCCATCACTGGTGGCAACTGTTTGATATCCCCTAAAAGATACAAACACATGCCACCAAATGGGACTTGAGCATTATAGGGTTTTGCTTCACGACATCTCGGGTCTATTTTATGAAATAATGAGCAGCCCACCATGCTCATTTCATCAATTATAATGAAATGGCAATTTTCCATTTCTGCCTGAAAAGTTGAAGCAGCCTCTCCGTCTAATGACTTATACATTCTTTCAATCCCAATATGTAGCCCAGAGTGAATTGTACACCCGCTCACATTAACAGCAGCGACTCCAGTAGGCGCAAGTAATAAAAAGCTTTTTGGTCCTAGCTTTTCATTTAAAATATGACACATGGCTCCGATTATAGTGCTCTTGCCACTGCCTGCCTTTCCTTGTATTATCGTGCATTGGGCATCAAACGGTACGACTTGGCTGCGCCTAATCATATTTATTTGTTTGTTTAAATGAATTAATATGTCAGTTTGTTCCTGATTTAAATTTACTGCAGGCATGGCGTATCGAACAGTTTGATGACCAGATTGTGCTTTAGCTTCGGAAACAAATGAAGCAAGTGTACCTGGATTTAAATAATTTTGGTATGTGCTATGCCAAACAATGCTTAAATCAAATTCTCGCGTACCCAATTCCGTTCTAGTAATACTTTGTTGGTTGGGACCCATTTCAGCTAAAATCATCCATTCCTCCCGTTCTCTTGTATTTTCAATTTCATCTTCATCATATTGGTCTTCATCTACTTCAGGAATTTCCAAAACTTCTACTTGATTAATGTCATTTTCTTCGTATAATTCTTGCCACGATTTTCCGGATTCTGTAAATTCTGTCAGACTGCACCATGGTATGTTTAATATAACCTGCTGTTTATAGAACTCATCTTGATTTGTGACGCTTAAAATTCGCCGGGGAACTATACGCGGTACCGCTGGTTTTCTTCGTGTAGCCCACGAGTTACCTCTTTTGTAGTGTTTACTGAAGAAATCTTTCAGAGACAAGCTGTCAAATTGTTGAGGACGAAGAGGATATGTTTCCAGTGACGAACTTACTGCAACTTCACCAGACACAGCATTTAATCTTAGCCATTGGTCATTTTCCACATTTATTTTAACAAAAGCTCTACTGGCGTGAAATAAAGGCCAGCCCATCAAAATATGAAATGTTTCCTGTGCCGAGATATCACGTTCTGCGCAAATTTTTAGAAATATTTTTTTAGTACCTCTTTTGCTTGCCCATCACTTTGATTATCTAAAACTAACGAATACATTTCTTCGTAAGCTTTAGATCTTGGTTCTGATTTACTTGCATATTTAGCAATATAGTTCAGAACGGCTTTAGTAGATAGGATACATTGAATATCAGTATTGGCCCTCCAGTTTTCGGAAACAAATCTGTTATGCGGATTAATAAGCGGATCGTTGCGTATCGATTTAAATGTCCATTCTCCATTTTCTTGGACTATCGCATTTTGGTCATTTAACCCTTTAAAACCTAATCCGCCCCGATACGGCCCTGTCATTGAACGACGATTACAGCCGAATCCGGGCGGGTATGGAGAATTTAGGGGTGTAAGGAAGTGAAAGAGATGGGTTTCACCCTATCTTGAGGGGTGTTTCTCTATCTTTGCCGATTACTTTGTTTGGCTGACAGTGATGGAATATTCACATGTGGCTTATATTTACTTCTTTTTGCAGTTAAAAGGATTCTCTTGAGGGGATGTTATTATTATTTTTTCTTAAGTTTTTTATTTCAAAAGAGTATGATATCAGTACTTTTGTTTTATTATTAAGTATCAGGGCTGTTATTAAGTTATTTAATTACATTTAATTCAAAATGACCAAAAGTCAGGTAAAGGAGAAAAACAATAAGAAATAGATGCAATGTTATTTGAATAAGATGATAGATATTTAGAAAATTAAGATAACGGAAAGTTTAAGAAGCAAAATGGAAATTGCACATTTTCTACGATAAAAATTTGCTTCCACACCTCCATCCCACCCGATTTTCAAAATTCCGTCAAGGAATAATAACATCTAAGTTCAAAATTTATCGCCAATATTTTTCATATCACAGGCACATTTAAATTAAGTGCGGTCCTAAAAAAAATAAATAAATAAAATCCAACAACAAAATATTTTGTTACATACTTACTTTAAAAAGAAAAAAAACATTTCACTAGCAACCAATTAATTGCAACTAAACTGGTTTTCATGGAGAAGATTTTCTTCATTATTGTCAGTGCTGTCAGTGGCACTATTGTCAGTGCTGTCACATTGAATACTTGGTTTAAAAGGAAAACTTAAAACAAAAAAAACTTAAAAAACTGAGCGTATTTTCTTTTACAAAATAAATAAATAAATGAAATTTGATAATTATTTTTGTTTACAATATGGATAAATTAAAATAGATTTTTTTTATTGTGTTAAACATTCATATCTAGATTTAGTATAATTTCCAATCTTTAAAACGAATTTAGATTTCTTTTATGCCCTTGGATTATGGAATTTTTTGGATTTATTTCAATTTAATTTTGGTAATGCACGTCAATTCAGAGGAAAATTTAAAATATTTCAGATCAGGGTTGGCATGGTTTAAACCAGGCCTGTCCAACCTTTTGATAAGTATGGACGCATCTCAACTCTCACTGAGCAACGAGGGGCGCCATTATGAACATGATTCAAAACATGCAAAAAAAATTATCTCACAATATTAGGACCAAACACATATATATGCAAATGCATCTAGCAGGAGAAGACATAAAAATCCTATCAATCTAAAGCTACATGAAAAAAATTATTTAATTAAAAAATAAAAAAACTTTTAGATAGTAGTAAATTTCGGATCATATACATTTTTATGTGAGAGGCTGTTTCCAAAAATTTTTGAAGTGGAAAGAGCTAGAAACTTAAATCTTGCTTGTAATTAAAATAAAAAGATAATCCAGGCACATTGTTGGGTTTTCTTTTAAAACGATAAAAGTTTTCCTAGATTTATTTTGGAGACGCAAATTTGTCAGTATGAAAAGTACAGAAACAAAGACAAGCACACTCTAAAAAAAAAAAAATCTGTGAAGGTACTAAACATTTTCTAGGAAACTGGGATTCCAAGAACTTTTGATGTAACGATAACAGGAAAAATTCATGTAATCGATTCTGAAACTTGAATTTTTACTGTTACCGTTACTGGAAAAGTTCTTGGAATCCCAGTTTCCTAGAAAAGGTTTAGTACCTTTGCAGATTTTTTTTTTACAGTGCATGATATAGTGGCCAATCCATGGGTAGTTACAAAGAGATAGCATTAACAGATGGAAATCATTTCAAACGATATTACAGAATTTTTAAAAAACAGAATGGATGAAATTGCCTAACATTTCAGTGGTCTGAGGGGAAAATGGCATAATTATTCCCGTCTTATAAAACAATAGGCCGTTGAATCAATATCAACAATAATAGTAAAGTCGTTTAACTTCCATGCATGATGGTAGGATGCTTATTTTTTTTACGTTTTACCTTCTTATATATTTAAAACTTATTGCCAATTTTTATCAATTCTCATCATCATAATTTCGTAAAATGCTTTATAAGGAATAACTATGAAATAAAGAAGAAACGCAATAACACTGTAAAGTACGTTTTCCTTTTTGAAGTGTGAAATACACTTACACTTTAAAAGTATTTTAAGAAAATATTAAGGGTTTTAAACAAAGTATCCTTTAAAATAGAATTTTATTTTTAAAAAATGCAAACAGAAAAACTTCAAAAGGGCGCCAAGAAAAGCCTCAAAGGGCGCCGCGTTGGACAGCCCTGGTTTAAACCAATAGGTTTGAACCATGGTTTAAACCAACTGGTTTTTTTCTCAAAAAAAAAATGTTTTTTTAGAAAAAATCTAATGAAATTTTCTCTTTTTTTCTTTAATTTACATGTTCCAGAAAATTGGATATAAATAATATTTACTTTTAATACTTTATTTCAGCAATATGCATAAGATATAATCAATTTAGGTTTTTTTTTTTTTTTCAATGTGTAGGACTAATATCAGTATGTGTTGGTGAACATATCTATTGCTTTAAAGAAAAAGCTTCAAACATGTGAATTGACCAAACATAAAATAGACTTTAAATATTCAATTTTTTTGTATAAAATATTTTATTTTCTGAAAAAACACAGATTATCGTAATTAATAACATATCATTATGCTTTCTAAGATTATGCTCATCTGTAAAAGAAATTTTTCTTGATTGGGGAGATTATCTTGAAAAATTAAAATCAAAACACGAAGTTGAATAAGAAAGCATTCAAAGACTGGGTGCAAGTTATAGCATTTTAATCATAACGATATTATTTTTTTCCTTCTTATGACTGAATCTAATGACCAAAAATGTTGACTTCAAATTGTCACGCCAAAAACTAACTCCCCAAAAGTATTCGAATAACTGTGGAAAAGAATATTATTTTTATCGATCTATATCCAAATGTTTATTATTAATAATCAAAAGATTGTTTATAAAGATTTTCAGATTATCAATGTTTCATTGTATAGAGTAGTTTACTGTCTGAGCATAAGACTGTTTGCAAATATATTGTTTAAATTAAAATTTCTTTTTTGAATTTTCTACATACATTTACTGTAATTATTTAATTTAAATTATTTTAAAATGAAGTTTACTACTTATAATCCAATATTATAAAGTTTAAAACACTACTTATAATCCAATAATGTTTTTTTATGAATAAATATGCATGTATATGTAATAAGAAAGGATGTTTTTTAAAAACCCCGGTTTAAACAAAAAAAAACTGGTTTAAACCAGAAAACCTTTTTTTTTTTGGGGGGGGGGGGGGGGTTCGAAATAACCAGATTTTTTCCAACCCTGTTTCAGATGAAATCTGATTTCTTTGATCTGTCTTTTAATTTATCAGAGACAGTCTTGGCAATTAGTAAAAATATTAAAACTTAAAAGCGTTATTTATTTTTGTATTAAAATATTTATAAATTAAAACAAAAATATAGGGAGATGTTCCAATGTATAATTAATATTCTTTCTATTATGCAATATAATAAAACATCTAAAAGAGGAACTATTTAAGGGTAAAAATAATTTTAGTTTAGACAATTTGTGAATTTGGCGGTAAAAGTATGATAAAAAATTTTACTTTTTATGGAAAAAGAATCTACTCATAACTTACGAAAGTAAAAATGGAATTTTCAACTGTTTGTAAGAGAGTTTTAAATTGTACCATTGTTGCCTTTTTTATAATTCATATAATTTATAAATTTATGATAATATCTGGATATAAACCATACATTGTCATTGCAATTTTATTTTAGAAATCCACTGTGTCCACAGCTAGCAATTTAAGGATTATCAATAACTTAAAATAATAAAGAAAATTAAAGAACTTTGATAATTTTTCCCTGCTCAAAAGTGCATTTTTTATAGATAATTCTGCATCACATTCCAAACTCCTTGAGCGTGTAAATAAGTAGCTTCAGGGTTTCCAGGAAATAACACCCTGATTTTAAAATTAAATTTCTCAAAAACAAAGATCGACAGAATTATGCGGTAAACGGTTTGTTTATTAGGTAAGCTGTAAAAATCTTATATAGAAGTTTCGAACCGTGAATCTTTGGAAAATATTGTGTTCTGCTTGCAAAGAATGCTTTGATTTGACATTTTTCTTGTTTTAGATTGCTTGCAGAGATAGAGTTTTTCGGCTTAAATTGCCATAGTTTAAAGATTTTTGGAATTAAATTTTTAAAATTTCGAAATTCCAGAAATTTAGTTCGAAAAATCGTTAAACTATAGCACTGTAAGCCGAAAAACTCTATCTCTGCAAGCAATCTAAAACAAGAAAAATGTCAAATCAAAGCATTCTTTGCAATCAGAACACAATCTTTTCAAAATATTCACCGTTAAGATTTTTACAGCTTACCTAATAAACAAACCGTTTACAGCATAGTTTTGTCGATCTTTGTTTTTGAGAAATTTAATTTTAAAATCAGGGTGTTTTTTGCTGGACACTCTGTATTTGGACATAAGAATAGTTTTAATAGTGTTTAATAAATCACATGTAGTTGCCTTTATTCAGAAATTATGAAAGCGAATAGTATTTTCCATTTTTCGATAGAAGCATGCGTTATTTTTGAAAATATTATCAAAATTGACGTTTTGAACCACAATCTTCGGTGGGAAGCAGTAAAAAAAATTGTCATGAGTGAAATAATCAAATAAAAATCATGATGTAAGGCATTTAAATTAGGAAAAAAAGAGAGAAGAAGAAGTCTGAAATTTTGAGCAAGGAAAATATATATATATATTAGAATCACCTTATAAATGCTTGCTCTTAAATTGTACTGTAAAAGCTTTATTACCTTTTTTAAAAACATTCTTTAAAAATTTCTGAATTTTAAATTCTGAAGATAAGTGTGAATCCAGTCCTAAAATAAGCCAATTTCTTTCTTTCTTTTTTTTTTTTTTTTCATTTCGTTTCATACTCTAATAGATGATACCGAAATACTTACATTATAATGAAAATATTAAGGCAAGAATGTGCTGAATTCCGTTGAATAACCGTTGAATGCGTGCATTCAACGGTTAAAGATATGTACAAATATTATACAATAAATATAATAAACCCAACTGGACTGAAAAAAACTGCCCCTTTTGGGTTTTTTCTCCAGCTGGGTATATTGTATGTATGATATTTATATTATTTTTGTATATTTATTTTATGCACACATAAAATGTTTGCCCACTTTTTTCATGATGATATATTTTTAAAGATACAATATCTTTTTTTGTAACATTCCTATTAATTTTTGTTGTTCTATGACTATTACCCTTTTTATGCTCCCATAATTAGCAGTATGCAGAGTGTCGTGGGAAAACCGTTTTGCACAAAAGCACTTGTCAAAGAATACTATTAGAAGCCTTTCTTCCATTTTTTTTAAATTTATAAACAGACTCTAAAACTTCAGCATAAATACTTTCTACCAGACAAGAAAGCAATAAATGATTTTTTTTCCCTAGAATTAACACTCAAAGAAATAAACAGGTTACTATTCTCCCTTGTTTGTTTCCGACAACAACCAGCAAAAACATGTGGGGAAAGGGAAAGAATAATCATACATCAACATGACATTTAAACCACGCCTCTCCCATTAACAAGTATAGTACACAGAAATGCAAGTAACGGACGAATCCATTTTACGATATCGCTCTTTTATTAGGTCAGGATTTAAGGGCAGTAAATATTTCCCTTCTGCCGGTGTTAAAGAGTTAATGGAAATGGAAATTTGAATCGGCACTCCCGAATCTTTGTCGTCTTATTAATTCGCAAACATTGTTTACCATGGCACGTGTGCCTTTGACAGCAATTTATTAAGTTCTCGTAATCGTCTTGATGACTTTGAACTTCTGAATAGTGCAACTGACATGGGTGAATTGCTGGTACAGACTTACCAATATTTGGGTTGACTGTTGTAATCAAAGTGCCAAAATAATTAGCAATCGCAGCTCTTTCCTCAGGTGACTTTCTATTAAGGTCTGAAATGTCAGGAGCCCCTTCCAACCATAAAATTCCATGAATATGGGGACTACCGCGATGTTGGAACTCAGTTCTGTACCAATAGTCTCTTACCGAAAAATGTGGTCCCATAATTTTTTGAATAAAGTAATCTGCTCTTTGTTGAAAGAACCAGGAGACGATTAATGGATTTTCGTTCAATAGCTTATTTTTTATTGTCATGGCCCTACTTGGATTAACAGTTCTTAAATCTATATTTGGTGCTAAAAGACGGTACAATTCAGGCCAGTGCAAGTCAGCGGCACTCAAAGTAAAAAATAGTGTAGGAGTCCCTAAAAATTCCACCATATCCAATAGTTCACCACATCGGGAATGCCAGTATGCACTGGTTCCACGTAAATTAGCATTAAAACACGTCAATTTTCGCAATAATAATGGATCACGGTTAACTTTTTCTTTCAGCTCAGGAATTGTCATGTTACTGAATTCCGAATTCCTTCTGATACAAATGGAACTATTTTGTAGTGCCGTCTATCTCATATGGCTGTTTAATGCAAAAAATCGAAATCTGGAGTGTTTTGCAAATCGCTGATCTTTATATTGCATAAGATGTTGGAAATATTGAAGATGAGTAATAGTTTTTGGCCTAGGTGTTCTTAAATCTGCAGCACCGGTGGGGAAGAGTGTTGGAAAAGCCATAGCAATATAACCGGCTGTAGTGAATTCGTTTATAGGGTTTGGTGATACTACAGGCCACATAATGGGATTTTCTGTTGTACCTAGAACACGTTGCACCATTCTTTGATTATCATTGGGTGCTATACCCAAAATATTTGTATCAACAAACTCTTCGTTTTCAGTTTCATCTTCATTTAATTCAACATTGTCAGGTCCTAAATTTTGACTTAAAATTTCTGTTATATTTCCATCTTCCGGGATCGCTTCTAAATTATCAACATTGATGTTTATATCTCTATAATAAATGTTATTTTCTTTGAGGAATAACAAAGCCCTATAGACTCTATTTTTGTTGACTCTAAAATCGCTGTAATTATTGGTACACTGACGTCTAATAACAATAACAGAGGAAAGTGAACTGACAGCATGTGGCAATTGAGTCGCAACAGAGTTAACTTCTTGGGGAAAATTAATAACCTGTCCACTAAACGCATATTGCTGGCCCCGAATCCGATACACCTGAACGACTGGATGCACTCTTGCTATCAGTTGTTCCTCTATCATTGATAACTCTTTTAATACTGCTGGGCATTCCCCAGGATCCATATTATTATCTAATGAAAAGATGTTAAAAAGATTTCTATTTTTAACACAATAAGCGCAAAGTGCGTCTTCATTTACTTTTAAGTTTGGAAATGATTTATTACAACCAGTGCAAAGTTGCCATGTCAAGGCCATTTGACTAATTTCAAAAATTGTGAAGTTAGAATTGTCGCCATAATGATGGTGATCTAGTACCCTTTCATTTGTTTGGGCTAATTCAGAAAGAACACGCGTCTCTTCCTGACTTATAGCATCTCTAGCACGTTCACGTACAGAACGTAAACGTTCCGAGCGTTCGGGAGATTGTTCATGCTCTCGAACCTGCGAAGCATGTTCACGCAGTAAACGTAAACGTTCTGAGCGTTCGGGAGATTGTTCTTGTTCTCGTACCTCTCTAGCGTGCTCTCGCAGTAAACGCAAACGTTCCGAACGTTGAGATGAACTCTCGTCGGCACGAGAAGTACTGGCACGGTCCCGTTCCTGAGATAGAAGTTCTTGGCGCTGCTTCATTAGTCTCTAGGTTTCTTCGCAAAGCAGCTTTGCGAGCTTTTGTTGCCGCTGACTTCTTCTTTGTTCGTGGCATTATTTGAACTATAGTTCTACTACAGAAGTACAAACAAACAAAGATTTCGTTAGAACAGTAAGATTCCCCAATTTACTGTTTTTATTTTAAATCCACCAAAGTTCCAGAAAATCAGCCGTTGCCACATTTTTCCAAATCCGAAGAAACTTGAATTCAGCACAATATTATGTCCGTGACATTTCATGCAAAGCCATGGGGTCAGCCCTTGGCGATAGAGTTGGTTCGCCAAGCTCCTTGACTCTTACAAGAACCAAAAGCAATTCGGCTACTCTATAATTAATTATTTACGTAAATATTAGTTGAATATCAAATGGAATTGATAACATTCAAAATTCAAAGAAATATCGATGAAAGTAACGTTCTCCTTTTAATAGAAGTCGGTTCAATGCGATAAAATTTCTTGAACTACTTATGTTAGGCGAAAAAACTTTGATAGCGCGTTCTAATTTGCGGTCAGCGCCATCTAGTTGTCAGGTTGGTAAACTAAAAGTATAAGTAAAAATAATTAACAAAAACATAAATATTTCAAATATTACTGAATCGATTTCGATGCTTTACTATCTGTGAAATAGTACCTACTGACATTTTTTACATAGTTTCAAACTTTTGTCAAAATTGCACTTATAGTTTGGAAATAAATAGGATAATTATTATTTCTACAAAAATGTAAATATTTCTAAAACTGCTTAACCGATTTTGATGCCCAACGAACTTAAAAATTGTGTTGATGAGTACTACACACATATTAAATTTCAGCTCAATTAGAGCAACGGTTCGAGAGTTATCGCATTACAAAAAATGTGTTTTTTGCCCCAAGTTAAATTGTAGTTATCAACGCGTGTTGACAGCGCTATTGATTGCCCCAGGATAACAGGCGCGCTTTGTAGTATTACCTTCTGCGCGACTGCCCCATGCCCCAATGTTAAACGAATGGAGACAGATGCGGTTCTTCACCGTTAGATGGCGCGGTTGTTTTCTACCATGTTTACCGAGAAAGCAAACTTTACAGTGAAGTAATGTATTTATTAATGTATTTACATTGATTTTAAGTTAATTAAAGACCGTTAATTAACTGATTTTGATGCCCAACGAACTTAAAAATTGTGTTGATGAGTACTACACACATATTAAATTTCAGCTCAATTAGAGCAACGGTTCGAGAGTTATCGCATTACAAACATACATACAAAAAATGTGTTTTTGCCCCAAGTTAAATTGTAGACCTTGCTCGCTCCGCTCGCTCGGTCAATTATTATTATTATTAATTTAAATATAGAATTTATTTATTTTAAAATTTTAGTCTTTGAAAATATCATTTTCCAAACAGTCGTTGTCATTTGTTAAATTACATTTTTTTCTTTCTTTTTTCCCTGTACCTTTAAAATGATATACAGATAGGATTATACATTTACTAGACCCACACAAATTTACTACACACATACTTAACTGATTTAAATGAAGAGAATAAATTTATAAAGTATCACTGTTACATGTAAAATAAATTTACATCAAATAATACTTTAAAGAAATACGTACTATTTAAACGTATTTAATAACAGCCTTTTGTTACACAATACATTCACCAATTGTATTGTCTTTTTTGCATTTGCCCCCCGAGGTCTTCTGTAGGCAGACTTTATCATAAACAAAATAGGTGGACACAATTCTTCTCTATTTTAAGGTAGATATCGTGAGAAATACTACCTATTGCAGTCGTTACCATGGTACGACTTTAGGAAAATTCCTATGAAACTTTTCATTATATGACTCTAGGAACCCAAAACTCCACCTAAAAAGTTTATATATGAGGACCCCAGAAGCCAAGGGGTATAAGTGACAAAATTGAAAAAATTGAGTTAAGTGCACAGGGTATCTGAAAATATGCTTTTTTCATTTCAGGTAAAGAAATATAGGTCTTTTTCTGATTATTTGGGGCGTTATAGAGATAAACCACTTTTTTCGAAAAACAAACAATATTGATTAATTATACATTTAAAGAAAATTGTACTCTATTTTTTTAACAGTTATTGAATTGAGAGTTGAAAGATTAGAATGCAACAAGCAGATATTTCTTAGTTCAATTTAGTCAATTGTTATTGATGTTCCAATTTAACATCAATTATCTTTAAACTCAATTTACTCCAAATCGACATTTTGTCACTTGTACCCCTTGGCTTCTGGGCTCCTCATATATATTAGTTCAAGAGCCGACCGCATAAAACCCTAAGTCATCGAGCACAAGAAAAAATCCTTTATATTATGGAAGAGTACACTGTCAGAAATATTCGTCTTTATACACTACATTTTGCCTCATTCTCGAACAAATAATTTCTGTACTCCTTGGAAAGGTTATTTTTCTGTGAATCGTTGCTGAAGAAGACGAATAATTTCGTTTATTCCCCGCACGCATGCGCATTTGTCTTTTTCTTCTCTACGTCTGATGTTACCTGCTTCTGTTGTTCCTAATCTATGGCTCTGATTATAAACAAATTATATAAGTCGCTAATTATATATGTGTTGCTGACTGTGTGTGTACTTGCGCCACGTTTGACAAATTATTGCAAAATTCGGATAATATATCAAAAATGGGTAAGTACTTATTTCAGAATTTGATTTTAATCATATCTATGTGTTCATTGTATAACCGTTAAATTATTAGACATTTCTTTGGCACATGTCATTTATCTTTTTTATTATCTACATTTTAAAAACAAAGGAGCATTATTACATTTAAACTGGAATTATGAAATGCCAAATAAACTTTATACTATTTTCTGTAGCAGCTCCGTAAAAAGTTTAAGAATAATCACGGAATGATGGTATTCTATTCTTTAGTCGCAATTCATTCCAATAAATCAACAAATTCAGCGTAATAATAAACTCAGATTGGTAGTATTCTATTCTAAAGTCGAAATTATTGTTATGTAACAAGAAATTCAGTGGAAAGAAATTGATTTTCTGTTTTGATTACGAATCGTAAGTTATCAGATGACATGCGCCATTTTACATCCGCTTTCAAAGTTCCAAACTTAGCAGGTGAAAAAGTAAACATAATGTAAGCAATATTATTATTATTCTTTTTAGATTTTAGACGTAAGCTAAATAATGCTTGCATGTGTTTTTTTTTTTAATTAGATCATGTTTTTAATAGTGCACTAGTACACTGTCATTTTAAGAACAATGTCGACATTATCGAATTTAACGAAAAGTATGTCTTTAGTATAACAGTTGTAATCAACTTTTTTTTATACAGCTTTGTTTACTTTTAATCTGGCATAATTTAGCATTTTTTATGCTATGCATTAAATTGTATAACTGTGAGATAATGTAATATCATATGTAGCTTATGTTTGTTATTTTCTTAAAAAAACTAGAAACTCCGAATTAAATTAATAGTGATAGTTACAAGTAATTATAATTTTTGTTACAAAAATATTTTATAACGTGTGATCATGATGTTTGCCCGAACTCAAACAAAAAATATTTTCATAAAAAATTAGTTATATGTTTTTTAGCTTACTTGACGCATTATTAACCTATGAGAAAGATATTTTTAAGCATGCAAATATAGGAAATTTCGTTGTTTAAAATGTATATTTTATTAAAATGTCTCAATTAAAAGGAAGTTTCGCAACCTCATTGCGCCAAAATATTTATTTTAAATTATGTCTGTATTAAATTTAAGATGTAATATCTACAAAGTTTCCCCCAGAGGGTTTCAGAGGGGCGCTCCGCCCCTCCTGCCCTTTAGTTTAAAAAATAGCGCCCCTCTTGCCCCTCATCCAAAAACTAGCGTCCCTCTTATCGCTCATTCAAAGAAAAAAAAAGCGCCCTTTATGCCCCATATTTGAAAAAACACAACTCTGCAGCGATAATGCGAAAATTGATTATATTTTCCCTTCATAATCTATCAAAATTCATTATTTTTTACTTTTGCACTATTTTTCCTAAATTCGAATGAAATTAGCGATTTTACTCAGCTACGAAGTGAACATTTGTGTGTTTTCTGAGATGGCAACAAAATTTTTAAAGAAGAAAATTCTTGATATTAACATTTACGAAAACACGATTTATTGGTGGTTAAGAAACATTGAGGGTTTTATGTTAACAACTTTATTGTGCAATCCAGTTTTTTTTGTCCAAATTTTTAAACTAATTGTCGTTATTTTAAAATTTCCGGAACAAATGCTTTAAAATTTTGGAAATTTCAGATCAAAACCACTCCTTAAAAATGTTTCATGGACTAAAAATTGCAAATGTAAAAAATGTGTTTGTGATTTAAGACATTTCATAGCATTGCAGTTTATAATAACTCAAGCTTGTAAGAACTAAGGTTTATTTTCATAGCAGTTGGCAGATCTCCATATAGTTGAAATGTATGTTTTTAGTAAAAAATAAAACTATTTATGTTTTCATTGCTTATTTATTCTGTGGCAGGTAATTTATTATTATTTATAATAATTACAGTACACTCCTTCTAATCACATGTTGGGATCAAGGATTTTGTGAATTATAGAATTGTGCAGATTATAGGTCAATTCTTTGTTTACATCTTAATATTAGGAATGTATCAACAAATGTAATAATCATACTGCAAATAAATTACACAGAAATGAAAGAAATGATTTTTAATATAAAAAAAGGTTATATTCAATATTATGAAACTATTCAAATGATATAATACAAAACTATTAGAACAAATTTCTATTTGCTTTATAGGTTTTTAGTTTATTGTATCCTGAAACCTTTAGAGATCAGTCTATCTTGATCAATAACAAAACTTTGTTTTCCTAAAAAGCTGAGTTTTTTACTCATGGGATACTTATCCCTTCTAAGAATTTTTTTCTTTTTATATAGCTAGTGAATGTGTTTAGAATATATCACATTATTCATAATGTACATAAAATATCTCGGTCTAAAGAATGCATTAAAAATTTCTTAATTCATAAGGGCAATCAACTTTTATTATGGTCTGAATCCAGTTACACTGTGGATTATAGGTTTTTAGTGGATTATAGGCTATTGTGGATTAGAGAGAGTGAACTTATATCATATAAGCTATATCTCAGTGGAATAATATTTTATAATTTAATGAAATGCTTATTTAATAACAATAAATAAAATCAACTTCTAAAGCAAATAAAAAATACTTCTTAGATGTTCAACTTCTTAACTGCACATTTTCTTCTTCTTCTTCTTCTTTTTTTTTTTTTTTTTTTTTTTTTGTCAAATCTAGCCATTTGATATGGGCAAAATTAGTGTTGTTCCATTCTTTGGACTATTCTTGATCAATTACAGTAATCATATTGGCCAAATTTATGGCACATATTGAGAATTATGTTTTTAGGTATGTGCCATATGTGGTACACAATGCAATGAGAGTTAAACCTAATAGTTGGTCCTATAAGTTTTTAAATGTGTTGTTTGAATTCAATTTTTATTTGTTTTTTTTTACTACATTTATTTGTTGCATGATCTGTTGGATTAACCGAATGGAACTGCTTAATGTTTTTTTTCTTTCTTGAGCTGTAACAATTAGATTGTAATTATATGTATATGTATATGTTTATAAATTCTGTAACTTGTGTTTTTATTTAAAAAATCTTAAAGTATGCTAGACACAATAACTTTAATTATTCTTTATAAAACAGGTATCTCTGTTGTAAACAGCTTAATGGCTGATGTAGTGAATCTCAATTATTTTGAATGGTGGAAGAAGTCTATAATTGTCACCGAATAATGATGATATGAATGATAAGCAAGCTGATTACCTCACCATAGCTTAATCTCTTTCAGTAGAACGAATATGCCTTTGGCTTGGTATATTCGAAAAATTAGTAATCAACCGAGTTGCCAAACTTGTTTTTTTGTACGAGCACTTTAACTAAACAAATGCTTATATCTTATTCGCTTCCGAATTTGTTTAAAATGTGTTAATGTCTTTTATATACTGTAGTTATTTTTTTTTATCTTAACTAAAGCAGAGTTTCCCCCAGGTTTAAAAAGGGGCAGGGTGCTACTGTTTTGAAAAGGGCACTTTTTACATTCTTCAGGGCACTTTTTATACAGTCGAATCTAGAATTTAGCGGTTCAAAAAATCGTGAAAAAAAAACAGAAATTCCGTCAAAAAATCGAAAAAGAACAAAAATTTCGCCAAAAAATTGAGCAAAAAGAAAAAAAAACCATAAAGTTTGGTAAAAAATTGCGAAAAACAGCAGATTTTGTTAAAAAAAATCACGAAAAAACGACAAATTTTGTTAAAGATCGCGAAAAAAGGCAAATTTTGTTAAAAGATCGCGGAAAAACGGCCGGTTTTGTTAAAAGATTGTTAAGGGGCAGGCCTGATTTATTGAAAAAGACATTTTTTTTTTTTTTTTTTGAGAAAAAAGAATACTTTTGTTCAATAAAGGGTTCTTTTTGTTTCATAAACGGGTGCTTTCAGGATTCACATTTAGAAAGTTTTGTACAGTCAAAAGAGGATTGTGAACAAAGGGGGGGGGGGGGAGGAGAAGGTCGCCTCGGGCTCGGAAATTTAGGGGGCGCCAAATTTATGCTACAAACGTCACTATTGGGTTGTCACAAGAAAAAGTTGGGAGGGGGGGGCAGGCCTCAAATTCTAATTATGCTCCAGGAGTAATTTTCCCTTCACACGCCTAGATCGTGAAGTAGGAAAATCCGCTTTTTGAGCATTAAAAACACAATTTTCAAGCAGGAAAATTAGTTTGTAGAACAGAAAAATTCACTTCTGGCATTAACTTTGTGTGTGTGTGTCTCTATGAGGAAATTTGCATTTTTTTACAATCTTTTGACAAAATCTACCGTCTTTTCGAGATATTTTGCGTTTTTTCGCGAACTTTTGGCAAAAATACGTAGCTGTTTTTCGGAAATTTTCTGACAGAATTTTCCGCTTTATTGCGATTTTTTGACGAAAATTTGCCTTTTTTTGCAAATCTTTTGACGACATCTGCCGTTTAATCGCAATTTTTTAACGAAAATTGCCGTTTTTCGTGAATTGTTTGACAAATTTTTCCGTTTTATCGCGCTTTTTGCATGAAGATTGGCCTTTTTTTTACGATCTTTTAAGGAAATCTGCCGTTTTTATGGGATTTTGTGACGAAATTAGCCATTTTGTCGTGAATTTTGCTAGAAATGAGTCTTTATTTCGTGATTTTTTTTAGTGAAATTTGACTTTTTTTTTCGCAATTTTTTGGCGAAATTACACGTCCTGTGGGACGTTTAAGAACTATTTTTTTGCGTTCCGACGCCGATTTTTTATGTAATTTATGCGTTATAGCGCGTCTGCATCATCGCTGAAATTCTGTGTTTTCTCAAATGTGGGGCAAGAAGGGCGATATTTTTTTTCAATCAGCGACAAGAGGGGCGCTAGTTTTTGGATGAAGGGCAAGAGGGGCGCTAGTTTTTAAACTAAAGGGCAAGAGGGGCGGAGCGCCCCCCTGAAACCCTCTGGGGAAAACTCTGACTAAAGCATTTGCTTGTCCTTTTCTTGTCTTATAATTTTTTACATTTGATTTGTAGTTTACCATGTATTTTGTACAATAAAATTTTTTACCGTAACCTAAATGTTGCCTTTTAATCATTTACATAAATTGTGTAATATTATTAATAATATATTGGTAATACTTTGACATGCATATTTTTGTGTATAATGTTTATTTTATAAATCAAAAGAAAAGTCATAAAACAATACTGTGGGAGTTTTAAAAAAATCATGAATTCTGATGTGTGATAAGACCAATAGTAAGATAAGACAAAAGTTGAAAGACATATTTAGCTAAATGTGTTTTATAAAAGAGCTGAATTTTTTAAAATATATGGAATGCAGCTGGATGGATATATATACCACAAAATATAAATTATTAATACTACTCTTAAAATTATTGCTGATTATTTAGAAAGAAGTGTAATGCATATCTTGAAATTAAAGTTAAATATCTGAAATGTGCAATATTTTGTATAATTTAAAATTTGATATTAAAATCGATCTAGAATTTAAGAATTCACAACTTGAGTGTGAGGGGGTGAAACTTAGAATATTTATTACAATATACTTCAGCTTCGATTTCATTTTTCTTTTTAGCTTCCGATGCTATTTCTTTCAGACATGATAAAAAATGTCGTGTCGTCAGCCCAAAATTTTCTACTCAACAGATTTTGATAATTATTTTTTGAAATGAAAGCTATTTATTTGTAGTTGTGCCCATTTTAGCTATTTTTTAATTTATTTCCATTTTTATACTTCATTTTTAATTTTAAATACTTTTTACGATATTTCTTAAATATGGTGGCAACTCAATTTTCCCTTTCTCTCGATAATAAAAATTTATTTTCCATTATCACTTTCCACGAGTCAGAAGCTTTATTTCATCAGTGAACATGTCCTTGCATTTAAAAGAAAAAAGTCAATTGTTTTCGTAAAATCTAACCACAATAAAATGATTGCGTATAATTATGCACTAATTGAGGTAAAAAAAAAATTACATTTACTGAGAAATAATAATAATGTAAATAAAATAATAGAAAATAATTTATGATAAAAATTAATGTCTAAATAAAAATTTCAAATGAGGAAAATGATGTCATTCAGCAACCAGATAAATATGAATTACAATATTATTACGGATGCCTTTTTCATATTACTAATAACAGTAACTTTTAAAAAACATTTGAAGAGAAAATGACATCACTATTTAAAACATCGCATTTTTACTCATAACGATATTACGTTTAAATATTTCTTTTCATTATGGACACTGAGTTGAGATTTTACTTTCAGATGACTTCAGTTAGTGAAAATAATGTCACAGTAAAAATAAAATTAGTTTTTTTTTTTTTAATAAAACAATTTTTCTGTGAATGCATATAAAATAAAATTTCTGGATTTCGTCGGCACTCAGATTACAATTTTAACTGAAAATGTGCGAATATTTGCATGCAAAATTGTAACTGACAAACTTGACATTAAGTTTGGAAATATTCGTTTATTTAATGGTATTGTCTGAATAACTTTGGATGTATTTATATAAATATTTATATATTTACTATACATTGATTCAATAAAGTAATTACTTTTGATTTTTTTTAAACCAAATCGATCGGGTCTTTTAAATATTTCATTCGTCAAATTCGATGGGATTCCATTCGTTTTATTGTTAAAATGCATTTCCTTTTTCTCAACGTCAATAAAAAAGCGTTTAAATTAAAGAAAAAATCCGTTTTTGATGAATCTAGTCAATGAAGAAGTAGCACGTCAAATTGCATCTCTTTATTATTCCGCAATTCCAATGACTCAGAGAGAAATTGCTAATCAATTGGGGTATTTCACGCCGTTCTGTTTGCTATTATATTAATAAACATAAGAAAAATGAAGTTAGTTCATTGCATTCTAAACAGGGTCGCCCTTCTAAAAGACCCTATCGATTTTTTTTTTTTTTTTTTTTTTTTTTTTTTTTTTTTTTTGTAATCGGAGGCGAAACTGAATTCTGCAATGGCAGAATCTATATTCAACTTGTCATAATTTTGAAGTAAAAATACTTTTAAAAATGTAGTTCTATATCATAAAAAAATATAAATTAAATGCAAAGTAACATGTTATGATGTAATTGAAGAAAACAGATCCAGACATTCTAGAATTTTTTAAATAAGTGATCGTAATGTAATAAGCAAATCTGCATGTAGTTTCTTTATATTTCAATCTTTTTGGTTTTATGGAGGCACGGAGAAAGGTAATTTCTGAAAAAAATCCTATGAAAACATCAATGTTTTATTTTCTAGGAAATGAGCTTCCTGTAATATATCTCCCCTCCCCCTCCCTCCCAAAAAGATTTATGGATATTTTTTGTTTTTAGAATAAAATTTCTTAAACGTTCATATGCTTTAAAATAGAATAACTTCTCAGGAGAAATTTGTTTTTCAATTTTCATTAATAAAGTTTAAGGTATTGGAAGGTAAGTGAATGTTTCTTCAATGACTGGCAATTTTGTGAATGGATACTAGTATAAGTGAACAGATTCGAAATAAACAAATCATTCCCATTCCTTACATGGAAAAAATTGTTAATTATATTCAATATTTTGCTCAATATCTACTCATCTATGAAATATATTTATGATATTTGCAATAGAAACTTATAGTAATGGTTTTTTGAAGTTACTTTGATGACACATTAAAAGATATTTTTTTCAAAAGATTGTTTTTAAATCAAAAAGGGCAACTTTGTGACATATGTTAATTTATTTTTGTTCAGAAGCGCATGAAATTGACAGGTGTTAATCAAAAACAACCGAAATGCACTCAGTTTTCTGTTTTTTGTAAACAAAATAGATCTTTCGGAATAAGCCATCAAAATTGTCATTTTGAACCGCTTTCCCGACAAAAGCAAAACCAGTCCAACAAATGGGGGGGGGGGGTTATAATCACATGATCTAAATATTTAATAATTTGATAGGTAATTAAATTGCATTAAAATGGAAAACTGAGATGAAACAGGTCTTCCATTTCGACTTCATTTGGTATTAAGTTTGAAACACCAAAGATGACAGCATTTTATGAATGATCTGATTTTTATCAAAAATTTAAACATTTTTTGAATGATACCTGCCAATTCTGTGTGTTAAAGTGTAGATCCTTTTGGCTATAAAGAACATCTTTAATGAAATAATAAAAAAAACCAACTTTCTCATCTAAAAAAAAAAAAAAAAAAAAAAAAAAAAAACATAGCTGGCATTTGCTCAAAAAACAGAAAATCCCCCCCCCCTAAAACGAAGCAAAAAAACGGACTTTCTTCAAAAAACATTCCTTCAAAAGACGGAAAATCCCCCCCCCCCTAAAACAGACAAAAATATAACGGACGTTCCTTCAAAAAACAGAAAATATTCTTTCCTAAAACGAAGAAAAAGATGACGGACGTTCCTTCAAAAAACAGAAAAATTTCTTCTCTAAAACGGAGAAAAACATGACGGACTTCCGTCAAAAGACGGAAACTTTCTCTCTTTTAAAGAAGAAAAACATGACGGACGTTCCTTCAAAAAACAGAACATTTTCTTCCTGCGACGGAAAAAAAAAAGACGGATATCCGTCTTTTTACAGAAACTTGCTGGCAGCACTGCTGCCAGTACTTTTTCTGTGAATTGACGGAAGTTTTTTTGAGAGTGTAGTCACACTGTCAAAAAAATTTCCGTCTTTTTACAGAAAATGTACTGGCAGCACTGCTGCCAGAATTTGTCTGTATATTGACGACTTTCCGTTTATTTTTTTCTCCGTCAAAAGAGGAAAAATATCCGTCACTTGAAAAAAGTTTGGAAAAATCAATGCGGAAGAGGTGGGGATCGAACCAAGGACCCCAGGATTGCAAGGCCAACGCGAATCCACGGCGCCACGAATGCTTGTGAAGATCTTGCTTTAAATAGAAGTGTTCATTTCATATGGGTGTGGTTTAGTGTATTTCGTTAAAAAGCTTTTAATTTTGCAGTTAATCTCGGAAAGACTTCATCTTTAATGAAACTGTGGCTGGGTTTTTTTTACGTTTAGTATTAATATAGTATAAAAATGTGAATTTTAAATATATTACGTAGATTGTCAGAGAAAAAACATGAATGTTTTATTTTTATTCGATAAGATTTTTTTTTTAATAATATCAATTTTTTTTTGCATTTTATTTTTTAATTAAAATATTTTTTAAATGTCTTCACTTAAAGTTTATTTTATATGCGAATATTTATCATAGAAATAACTTAGTATATTGAACTTTATTCAACTTATCCAACTTTGAATAACAGATTGTGAGAATTTTTGAACGAATAAAGAAAGTAATTGTTATTTATTTTTAAATTCGAAAACATTTTTGTCTTTTAAAACTAAATTAGACATTTTAATCGATAGAATATTTTTGTTTTTCATTTTAAAAATAAATTCGAATTTATTACTAACAGACCCAATGCGCATGCGTGCTAGATATAAACGGAAACGTTTCCTCATTTTTCGACTTTCGGAATGAACTCACAGAACAAATACGTCTTTTGGGAAAACAGAAGTTATTTGTGAAAAAATAACGATAACTTAGTGTATATTGACGAATTTTTCTGACAGTGCATAGGGGAATCTAATGATCCATGTCTGCCAGAAATGAAGTGGTGCATAAGCAAAAAAATAATACCACTAGTGGCTCACTCGTATTTCTATCATTGTGCTTGTCGAACAATCAAAAGCATATGACTCAAAAAACTGGGTGCAGGAAAACATAATGCTAAGTCTACGAATGAGCCGCTAGTGACATCAATTTTACTTACCCATCATACGTAGTATAGGGTAAGTCTTGCAATCGTTTTGAAAATCGAAAAAAAATTTTTGACGGATTTACACGTTTTAGATAGTGGAGATTCCGAAAAACATATTTTTAGAAAAAAAATTTTGCCGTCCGTCTGTCTGTCTGTCTGTCTGTCTGTCTGTAAACGCTCTATCTCCCGAACAAATTTAGATAGAGACTTGAAATTTTGTATGTAGTTAGTATGTAAGAATGGAACGAACCCTATTTAATATCAGCAACCTCGATTATCCGGAACTATTTTTTTCGGACTCTCGAAAAATTCGTTCTGATGAAAGGTATATAAAAATTTTCGAATTTTTTTGTTCTAAGGAATGGACGTAAATGGCAATAAAATAACACACATTTTGCATATAGAACGAAGTCGGTCGGGTTATTAGTTGCCGAGATATTTGTAATCCTGTTTTCCATATTCTTCGATTTTTCATGACCCTGTATTTCATTCAAATTTCAATTAAGAGGTATATTTTAATTGGAAATGAGACGCTTAATCCGACGCAGTTAATTGTTAGTTAATAGAAGTATTATTTTTGGAGTTATAAGGATGTTTCTTTTACGCAGTTCGGTACTACTTGAGTAGTTTGGCGTTTTATATAATTTGTCGAAATTGGTAATCAGCAAATCTTTAATAGAGCATTACTATGTATATTAACAATATTTAAATTTTGTTTATGAATTGCAATGCATTGCATAAATAGTTTTCACATGTTTTATTTTCATATGCATGTGCATGATGGGTAAGTATTACGGTGGCCCCCAACGACTAGTTTGGCTTATGCAGCACTTCGCTTCCGGCAGACATGGATCATTATATTGCCCTGCGATTACTCTTCCGTAATATAAAGAATTTTTTCTTGTGCTCCATGACTTAGGGTTTTGTGCGGTCGGCTCTTGGACTATATCGCCCGGTAATTCGAAACGCTAGACCAGCGGTTCTCAAACTTTCCTGGTACGCGACCCACCTTTGTGTAAAAAAAAATTTCGCGATCCACTTTTCAGTAAAAAAAAATACGACTTACCTTTTAGTAAAAAAAAAAATTTCACGACCCACCCAAGAAAAAGTTGTGTATCAGTATAGCAATTTTTATACTATCTCTATACGTTCGGCTACTCTAGCCTACGAAAAACGAAAATTTTCGTACGGAAGATACATTATCAAAAAAAACAAGAATCGGTAATCTCAATGTGTGTAAGTGAATAGTAATTAAAATAATGCACAAACTTCAAAGATAGTTAAAAATACGTTTAACAATTATGAAAGCATAACTTTATAATCAATGGGATTTCTGGTACTGATGTTTACCAATGTGGGAACATATATTAACACGCAGTTTGTCTCAATACTTGTCTTTCAAAAACAGTAAAATAGAAAAAACATGTTCCCATAAATACGAAGTGTTGAATTTCATCAAGGAACTCAAAAGTGATTTAAATATTTCTGGATACTCTGTTCGTATATTAATCTAGAAGGAGATAATGGATTTCCCCTTGAAATATTATTCCCTGTTGAAATTGTAACATCTTTTTAAACAGATGAAATAAAAGATATATTTTGATGACAAACCTCGATTTTTCCGCGACCCACCAAAACAACTGCCGCGGCCCATCAATGGGTCGCGACCCATAGATTAGGAACCGCTGCGCTAGACGGACGTAGCAGATTTTTTTTTTTCTCTTTTGCTGATCCTTTTTCATCATCGAACTTTTATTTTGCTTGTATTATATTCAGCTGTTTTTTACTTAATACAAAAAGTTAAGATCATTATTATTAAAAACTTGTAAAATGACTAAAAACACTACAGGTAAGTTATTATTTGATTAAGTAATGCTTCAATTTGTAAAATATTTTACCTGCAAATTATTTTTGGTCCCTGAAGTATCAGTCGCAGACACGGAGAATTTTCTGCTACGTATGAATGTACTAAATTTTGTCCACACCATAAAAGTTGCAATTATGCACGAATCGTCTGCAAACTCCTGAAAAACACTGAGATGGCTGATATGTTGGCGGAGATTGCAAAAGGGCAGAATCGGTCCAACAGGGTAGAAATGGGGAGGTTAAAATTTTTTGAATACCCCATTTGCATGATTCTGATAAAACCAGCTTTTACAGAAAAATGACAGCAAAAAGTATATATTTTCCGTTTTAGCAGTTGCCAAGAAAAAAAATGCACAATAAAATTTTTACCACAACAATTATTTTTCTATTGCAAGATTTCCATGTGCAAAATGAAAATGAAATAAATAGTTTGACGACTGAAAATGAAATGGATTATATTGTCATAACTTTTTAGTCATATTGGAAGTATTTATGGACATCAGCAGGTGAAATGTAACGTCATGTGAGTTTGAAAAAACGTACTGAAACCTGATAAAAGCCTGAACTATGTAAAAACATTTTGAGGTTCTCTGAATTTGTTTTAGTCATTTTAAAATCTATTCCATATATATGCGTCTGTATTAAAATTTTCACAAAAGGCTTAGGTCCCTAGAGTTCATTTTTATTGAAGAAACTGAGTTTATCTTTAATCTTAATTTAGTTTTTATTGCTGAAAATAGTACTTAACTTCGAAATCTACCTCCGCCTGTAGGTCGAGCCAGCAGAATTTTTCTTTATTAGAAAACATAACAAATATAATATCGAATCTGGTTTAGCTAACAATAAATGATATGCGCTTATGGCAGAAAAATAGGAATGGCGAATGTTGAAATATTCCTTACTTTGGAATGAAATGAATTTATAATCACTTAATGCTTTTAATATTCATTTTGTATTTTCATAAAAATGGATAACAGACTATATTGATGTAAAGAAAAAAGTTAAGAGAAAAAGAAAATTTTGTTTGAATAAAAAATGATAACAATATAGGAATACAAATCATCCCTACCCCTAAATATATCCTACAATATTAAGTGCCAGACATTCCCGCCCCTTCCTTTAAGTAATAACGTTATGTATGTGCAACCAGACAGTGACGTGTCAAATGAAAAAATCTTAGTGCAAAAGCCGACAGCACTAAAACCTATGTTATCAAGCACAAGAAAACGAAATCTTTATTTTATGGAAGAATAGAAATAGAAGAATCTAATGATCCATGTCTGCCGGAAATGAAATGGTGCATGAGCCAAAAATTAATACCGCCAATGGTCCACTCGTAGATTTATTATTGTGTTTGTTCTTCAATCAAAAGTAAAAAAACATGGAGGACAGGGAGCCGGATAACACGATAAACATACGAGTCAACCACTGGTAGTGTTAGTTTTTGGCTTATGCACCATTTCACTTCCGACAGATATGGATCATCAGATTCCCCTATTTCTACACTTCCGTAAAATAAAGGTTTCTTTTTCTTGAGCTTGATAACATAGGTTTTTGAGCTGTTGACTTTTGCACTATCTGTATAAGAAAATGTTACTTACCTCTATAGAGTTACGAGTCAAGTTTAAGTGTCTCAAATGAATGAGGTATCTCATGCTTCCATTAAGCGTGACGATGAAATTCGAACTCAGATCCAAATATATCAGGTGGAATCGGATAGGCTTGAAGGTGTCTGTATCTATCCTCCTTATTTCGTTTTGTCGAAAATCCAAAGAGGCTATACCGCTGGTCAGTTTGAAGTCTTCGTCTGTGAGATACTGGATTTGGTTTTGTGCAACCCACAGATTGATAACTCGAAGGAATCCCAGTAAGACATTCAAATTCTTTAGGTAATTTCCATTCAAGCTCAGAGTATGTATTAAAAGGACATAAGCTGGAACATCAAAATCATTTCGTTAAGGTATGAAATACCGGGTGCGCCAGAAATTCGTGCAAACTTTAAAAATCCATAATAAAAAAAGTAATGCTCAAAAAAAATTTCGGTCTGTGCGAATATGATCAGACGGATATTAGATTTTTCCCCATGATAAAAAATGATTCCAAAAGTAATCGATAGAGGGCGCTCACACATCATACTGAGGCGTTTTATGCAAATCAGGCTAGCAATAAAATACCTAGCCGGAGATCGATTCGTCATTCGATATCTGCAACATGCTATCGTTAGCAGATCCAGTGCTGGTGGTAAATCCACAAATATTGCATCACGAAAGTTTCGCACGTTGAACAACTTTTACTACCTTATAATAAATGCACAATGACTTGTTTCATTGTCTATTTGTTATTGCTTGATTTGCATAAAACATCCCAATATTGCGTGTGAGCGCCCCCTATCGATTATTTTTGGAATCATTTTTTATTACACATGGAAACAAAATTCAAAATTCGTACTCGAAAAAACCGATTTTTTTTTTTCGAGCATTACTTCTCTTATTATGGATTTCTAAAGTTTGCACGAATTTATGACGCACGCTGTATAATTTTAAATTAAAAGTGTTTTATCCTCTTAAGACGATGTAATCCTATAGGATAAACATCTTTACATTTTTTTCTTTCACGTATATAAATGACGTTAAAATATAAAGAAATTGGTGTGATTGAGGTCTAATAGATAACAGAACAAAAAAAAATAGCAATTTGTTTCTTATAGCGCTCTTTTAGTGAGATATGTGTTATATTAAAATAGCTTGCACCAAAAATGTACGAAATGTACAAAAAAGAAAACTATAGAATTTTTCTGTGTGTTAACATACCATTTGTAGAGTCCATTAGTAAATAAAAAATTATTAAACATATAATTATTTCATTTTCTCATTGTATTTGCAATGCAAAAATAATAGAATAAAATAAAAAAAAAATCTAAGAAATTGTCAAAAAATGTGCTTATTGAGTCCAATGTATTACATTTTATATGCAAAATATATATATATATATATATATATTTTTTTTTTTTTTTTTTTTTTTTTTTTTTTTTGCTGTTCAATCTTTTTTAGTTGTCAGTTTATTAATATAAATCCACAACTGAAATTAAATAAACCTGGGGTCTGAAGAAGTTATATCTATAGTATTTATATACATAAATTATATATCACTATTTATTTTAATAAATATCATGATTCAGATTAATTCGTTTTTACTCCGATTAATTAACTGAAGCAGAAATTTAAAGTAAAAATCAAAGTTGGTATGGTACCGAACTAATAATATTGAAGTGTTAACATGTTTTCACTCCGATTAATTGACTGAAGCAGAAATTTTAAAATAAAAATCAAAGTTGGTATGGTATTGAACTAATAATACTGAAGTGTTAACATGTGTAACAACTTTTTGAAATATATAAAGAAGTATTAGGTAGAAGATAGTTTTGGGATTGATACATCGAACTAGTTATTTTTAATGTACTATAGCGTTTTTTGGAAACTTATGAATAGACGCGTTATAAATCACCGAGAATAATACAGCTCATCTTTTTTAATTAAGATATTGGAATTATACTATAAGATAGTTTTGTGATGTTCATAACATAGTAGTTTTAATTTTCAAAGAATAGTACTATGTAATAATAATTTATACTCTAAAAATGGAAGGAGTGAAAAGTGGAGTGAGGGGGAGGGTGACATATATTTTCACTGTTTTTGGTGTTAATTTTATAAATATACACTCCTTAAAGAGTGGAGATTTCCACTCCCTAGGAAGGGGTGAAATATTTCAGTCCATTGTCGAGAGTAAAATAAGTTATTCTGTCGTCAAGAGTGAAATATCTTATTTGCTGACGACAGTGAAATATCTCACTCCGCTGACAAAAGTAAAAGCCTGGCATTAGACACTTTAAAATTTTCCGTTCAACTTTAAATCAATATATGATGTCCAATAAAAAAAAAAAAAAAAAAAAAAAAAAAAAAAAAAATGTGTGTGGCACTCGGGGACTGCCGCGGTAAAGTTATTGCATAGCATTTTTTATCAACTTATGCAAAAATACCGCGTCAATGTCTGCCGAAGTCTATCGAAGAATACCGTGCCGAAGTCTGTCGAACTGAAACGTCGTTAGCCGGAGTGTTAGCATTTTTTCTCGTTACGGAATACCTAGATTCGGTCGCCACGCTCAAAGCCCGCGATAAAAGCTATGCAATAGATTAATAAATTACCAAACAAAATTTGGTCGCGCTACGAAAATTAGATCGCGAGTTATAAGCATTTTAAATTTTTCGACCCTCGTGGTGGGGGGGGGGGGTCTCCTGTCACCAAAAATTAACACTGTCTCATAATAAATTACCAAACAAAATTTGGCCGCGCTACAAAAAGTAGATCGCGAGTTAAAAGCATTTTAAATTTTTCGACCCTCACCGTGGGGGTCTCCTGTCACCAAAAATTAACAATGTCTCTTAATAAATTACCAAACAAAATTTGGCCGCGCTACAAAAAGTAGATCGCGAGTTAAAAGCATTTTAAATTTTTCGACCTTCACCGTGGGGGTCTCCTGTCACCAAAAATTAACAATGTCTCATAATAAATTACCAAACAAAATTTGGCCGCGCTACGAAAATTAGATCGCGAGTTATAAGCATTTTAAATTTTTTGACCCTCATCGTGGGGGGTTTCCTGTCACCAAAAATTAACAGTCTCATAATAAATTACCAAACAAAATTTGGCCGCGCTACGAAAATTAGATCGTGAGTTATAAGCATTTTAAATTTTTCGACCCTCACCGAAGGGGGTCTCCTGTCCCCAAAAATTAACACTGCTTTATAATACATTGCCAAACAAAATTTGGCCGCGCTACGAAAATTAAATCACGAGTTATAAGCATTTTAAATTTTTCGGCCCTCACCTTGGGGGGGGGGGGGTCTCCTGTCACCAAAAATTAACACCGTCTCATAATAAATTACCAAACAAAATTTGGCCGCGCTACAAAAATTAGATCGCGAGTTATAAGCATTTTAAATTTTTCGACCCTCACCTTGGGGGGGTTTCCTGTCACCAAAAATTAACACTGTCTCATAATAAATTACCAAACAAAATTTGGCTGCGCTATGAAAATTAGATCATAAGAAACATAAATTTGAGACTTGATATCCTAATATCTGAAAAATACCGCCTGTGTCAATGTCTGCCGAAGTCTACCGTGCCGAAGTTTGCCGATCTGAAACGACGTTAGCCGAAGTGTTAGGTTTTTTTCGTTACGGAAGTGTTAGGTTTTCTCGTTACGGATTTTCTAGATACGGTCGCTTCGCTCAAAGCCCGCGATAAAAGCTATGCAATAGCTTAAAAACATAAAAATGTATCACTTTTCAGTTTTAAAAAACTCTATTTCATAATGTCACCTTGGAAATTACGTTGCTTTCAAGAACCGTACGAAAGGAGGCGATCGCCTCGGCCGCGAAAATTATGCACACGCCAAATTTTTGCTACGAACATTTTTTTTTTTCTTTGTAAAAATAAGTTAATACATAGCGGAATTTTTTTTCAGAATGAAAATACGACTCTCAATAGAATACGGAGTGAAGAGTCACTACTTTTTATTTAGAGTATGCAATAATGTACGATTCGATAATAATAATGAACTTTGATATAAAACCCATTTAAGTACGTACCAGAACCAAACGAACCACTCTTATAACATGAGAAAATTGGTTGCGACGTCTCTTTAATTGAATTGAAGCTTAAATCCAGTTCTTGTATATTTGCAAAGGACTGAAAATGATCCATAGAAAAGCCTATTCCGTCTTCTTTACAGCGATGCAAATTAGCACTTTCCATTTGCTGAGCGTTATCTAATTTAAGTTGCAGGGCAGAACCGATGTGTGTGATGTTGTTATAGATTAGTAAAATAAACTGAAATAAAGAACACATATGATACATAATTAATATGAAAACCAAAGGTTTTTCTTCTTTTTAATTAATACCTGTAATCACAATTATATATTCATATATTTACCTATTATTCCAAGTGTTATATCAATTCAAAATGGGGTCATTTATGTATGCCTTTTAAAAAGTCTTAAACACTTTGTATTTTTAAATTTAATGCATGAAAATAAAATAAAATTTCACATGCTTTATAATGAATTTATTTACATTTTCATTCTATAAAGAATTGTACTTCGTGCAGTTTTATTTAAAATTAATAATTCTAGTACTATTACAATAAAACACATTCATAATTCATCACATTCTTATATCCAGTAACAAAGAACAGTGTTTTAAGAATACTTATACTATTTTTTGGATTAATATAAGGAATAATCATTTTTTGAACTTTTAAATGTTTCGCGCGATGAATATGTTTTATGAAATAGTGCTAGAATTATTAATTTTATATAAAACTGCGCATAGTACTATTCTTACATATTCAAATGTAAATAAATTCATTTTAAAAACATCTGAAATTTTATTTTATTTTAATGCACTTAATTAAAAATTTTAAAGTTTTTTTAAAGACTTTTTAAAAGGCATATACAAGGTGTCTCAGAAATAAAGAGACAAACTTAAAGGGGAGGTAGGGGACATCACAAGGATTCAGAATTGCATAGCAACCCATGGTCGGAAACGTTTTCCTGGTGCAGTAGTGATGACACAAAACCCTAGAAATACAGGACACGAATAAGAGGTAAAAACATCTTTATTATCCTTAGTATGGTAAAAAACTAAGAGAAAGGAACATTAAAAAGCCAAAGTAGGTATTTGAAATTACGACTCTGGGCCGTGATGCATAAAAGCGCATCTCCGGCACATGGAAGATCTAATGTTCTCGCAAGTACAGTGAATGTCCCGAACTTCTCCAACTGTTGCCATGATGCGTGCAACATGTTCCTCAGCACTTTCTAGTGTTGTTCTAGCATTTTTGCAGTACTAAGAACAATAAACTTGTTTTATCTCCCGGTTCGTGTCCTTTCTTCCTTGTGCCCTGTGTCGTCACTACTATGCCAGGAAAGCATCTCCGACGTTGGGTTGCTATGTAAATCTGAATCCTTGTGATGTGCCCTACCCCCCCCCCCCCCTCTTAAAGTTTGTCCCATTACTTCTGGGACATCCTGTATAAATGACCCCATTTTGTACTGATACAATACCAGGAATAATTGGCAGATATTATGAATATATAATTGAAGAACACATTTTATTATTAGATGGTCTTGTTACTATTTTGGAAAACAAAATTCTTTGTTTACTACTTCTCATAATAAATAACGACTTTACCTTGTAAAATCAAATATTAAACAAAATAGAAGTTGCTGACGAACACATATTTTATTCATAAATTTAAAGATCAAATAAAAATAAAAGCAAATGAATAATAAAAAATGCTCAACGTTTTGGTTTGATCTTCAAAACTATTAGTCCAAGAGCCGACCGCACAGAACCCTAAGTCATCGAGCACAAGAAAAAATCCTTTATATTACGGAAGAGTAATCGCAGGGCAATCTAATGATCCATGTCTGCCGGAAGTGAAGTGGTGCATAAGTCAAAAATTGATGTCACTAGCGCTCATTCGTAGACTTAGCATTACGTTTTCCTGCACCTAGTTTTCGTGTTTTCATTCTTTTGATTGTACGGCAAACACAATGATAATGATAGACCTACGAATGGCCACTAGTGATATTAATTTTTGGCTTATGCTCCGTTTCACTTCCGGCAGACACGGATCATTAGATTACCCTATGACTACTCTTCCATAATATAAAGGATTTTTTCTTGTGCTCGATGACTTAGGGTTTTGTGCGGTCGGCTCTTGGGTTATATCTTCAGGAATAAAATTTCTTCAAAACACAAATCGGCAGGGTACAAAATACATTCTACATCGTTTAAAATTATATTTTAAATTGGAAGAAGCAACGGTAACTTTAAAAGTCACTTTAACCCGCGAGAACTCGCGCATGAGATTTTCTTTCTCCATCGTATCCTTTTAAGATTATTTTTAAGACTAATTTTCATTTTAATTAAATTTGAATACATGATTTCGATTACTTTAGCTCTTTTTTTGAATAAAAATACTAAGCCAAACAAAAAATTTGAAATTAAGTGACTGTAAAGTAAAAGAAAAGAATTAGGCACCGTGAGAGAAATTCTCATAGCGAGTTCTCCCGGGTTAAATAACTCTAGTGGCCTCCTCTGTTATTCAAAATAACTAAAAGAAGAATATACTAGAAAAATGTGGAAATATCACAACCCTTGTAAAATGTGAAACATATTTCCGGAATAAGCAATGAAACACAATCGATATATCGATGCATTTCGTTATTGAAACGAATTTTGCTAGATTCATGAATATTTATTTTATACAGAGCATCTTGTTCCGAAATAATCTTATCTTTGTCGAAGTCAATAGTTGAAATACGTGTCTTTAAGAAAATTCCTTGTTTTTATTTTTATATCATCTCTATGAATAAAATATACGTTGGATAACAATCTCAGTTTTGTTTAATAATGTTTCCATTTTCTTTTTTTAATGGAATTTTAAGGGCTTAGATATTATCATTCAAGTCATTTTAATACTTTTTTACACAGTTGAAAAAGTTGGGTTTTCAGTTTTATCTGTCTATAATGGCTTAAACTCTAGTAAGTATATACTGATAGCGATGAAATTTTTATATTTTACCGAGATTTACCACCGAAGGTATGGTATTGAAAATGAAGTGTTTTCATTTATGATTCTTTTACAAAAAAGAATTCTGTTACATCTGTTACATTACTTCCCATGCTGAAAAAATATTGCGGTGAATTCTATTGATGTAATGATATTGCAAATATAATAAAATTAATATGCATCATTGAAATGGAATACAATTTTTACAATTTAGTCTCATAAACTTACATATTTACGTTTTTAAGAGAATCTTCTGCGATTTTTATTTTATATAATTATTATAATATAATTATCATTTTAAAAGTTGAAGATGAACTAATACAAGTTCGATGGGAAAACAGCAGCTCAATGAATAAAGCCTAAATACAATATCGTCTACCTCTGCTCCGTTTTAGGAAATAATAGAGTGTAAGGGGCTGTACATATATAACGTTATTATTTTTAGGGGGGAAAGAGGGATCTGGCACATGATATCACAAGATATATCTCTAGAGGGGGGAGGAGTTGTCTTTTGATATCGATATAATTTTTGTCCTACTCTAAATTTTTGTCCTTTTTTTTTAACATGGTCTTTGGTTTAAAATATATTTTATCTATTTGTTGTAGGGTTTCTAGTTTTATGAAAATACGTTCTTATTAAAATCACTAAATTGTTATAAAATTATCTGATTCTAAAATATGGAATGCCCTAACGTTTGACATTCCTATTCTTCATATGTGTATGCATATATAATCACGGTTCGAGAAACCATATGTGAATTATTTTTCAAATGAAGCTTGTGTTTATTAATAAATTAAAGAGAAGGAGAAAGAATATTGTTCGCTTACATTGCTGGTAAGAATTTCTATCTACCTGCACTTCGCCTCCGTTCGGAGAAAGGGCGACAAGACTTTATAACTGTTGAATGAGTTATGTATCAAAAGTTATTATAAAATATTTTTTAAACAGTAACTATTTCTTTTAAATGTTATTTGATATAAACTGATATTTATTGACTTCTCTTGATTTGTATCAATAAAGTATGTGAAAAATAAACGTAACCAATTTTGTATAGCATTCCAAACAAAATAAATAAATTCTAAAATTTAAAAAAATCTACACTTTAATTACGATATCATCAGGGATGCAGTGGAGGGTATACGAGGATATACGTCGTACACCCACAGGATTTTTTAAAGGAGCACCGTATACCCTATGTTTCTCAAGAAAGCTTATAGTATGCACATTCTAGGATATACTCCCTGCCTTGAGCGTATGCCCTCTGCTTAAACGGTATATCCTCTGTTATTTTTTCGACTCCATCCCTGGATATCATTTCTATGGGGGGGGGCAGGGGCGTAAACCACCCAAATCGCGTAGGGGGGTGTCGGCTCAAAAATTTCCGACTCCAAGAAGGAAAATTTCCGAGTACTATGGCCAACATGAAGACTAATATACATATATATATATTATATATATATATATATATATATATATATATATATCATAATTCGCAAGATAATTATGACTTAGTGTATCGAGATAGTCAAATAATCTTATGTTATTATTAGTCTTATATAATATATTTTCCCCATTATTAGGCGATCTCCTGATGGAATACAATAACCGTTCCACCCGAGAGGGACACGAGTCGTGCATAATACGAATAAGCAGTAAAAGGGCTTTCCAGCAATATATCACATGAAAGGTATCGGCTAAAATTAGAAAAGTGGTTGCCCGTGAAGGCAAAATAGGAATCCAACGATATATCACAAGAGAGATGTATTCCAAATTTAGGAAATTGTCCTCCCTCCCAGAATAGACCCTTCCCCTAACTATAAAATTTTCATATATTATAAGTAATATTTATCGGAGGGCCCCGAAAAAAAAAAATCCGATCTAAAATGATAAAGCGTTACAATTTCAAAAAAGATCGAAAATTGTCCCCAATAGAGGATAAGATGGGGCAGGGGGAGAGGGAGAAAGATTTATTATATGAAAGAGTGATTTGAGGGCTTTCCTATGATATGTCCAAAAAAGTATGGAATTTTTCCACCCCCATTTAAACTCCTCGGGGGTGGAAATTTTAAAATATCGCTGAAACACGTATTTAATTAGTTTATAAAAAAAAATTTCTGCTGTTCCACGTTCTTATTTGAAAAGACTGTTGAGATGTGCCAAATGTTCTAAATTTTTCGACTCCCCCCTTTTAACCCCCTTATGGTGAGATTTCTAAAATCACTGGATTATGTGTTTAATAATTTTTTTAGTAGATTTATTTTCTGGAATTTTACGCTCCTACCTTAAATGTTTGCTGAGATATGGCAATTCGTTCCAGAATTTTTGACCTCCCCCCGCTTGTCCCTCTTAAAGGAGGTAATTTCAAAATTTACATCTTAGTGCATGCTTACATCATAAGAAGTACTTTCTCTCCAATTTTCATGGTTCTTAGATTCAGTATTTTGGGGTGTGCGTTGACAAACTGTCAGGACAATGCTATCTCTACTAGCTGACCCGCCCGTTGTTGCCCAGCATTAGATAAAATATATAATTAGATACATCATATAAATATATTAGATGCAATATATAGATAAACAACAAATAAATTATTAAAGTAGAGTATGTAAATTTTCAGGAGCGAATTCAAAGGGTTTTCAAATTATACTCAAAATTTTTAATAAAGAAGGCAATTGTATACAGTGAAACCTCCGAATAAGGGACACCCGTGGGACCGGAACTTTTGTCCCTTAAATAGAAGTGTCCCTTATTCGGAGTTTTTACATTTTTTTAAATTAATTATTCATAAGGACATAAAAAATAACAAAATATTAAAATTGAAGTTTAAATGTACCCGAAGGTTATAAATTACATTAATTAGGCACAAAATTAATAGATAATTAATTTTTTACTTGATTACTTAATTAGTAATTGATTTGTATTTTTTACGTAAATGTTTCTGTAATGCAAAAAGTGCAAGAGTATTTTTAAAAATCTTTCTTGCGAAATAATCAATAAAAAAGTGACTATTTTGCAGATTTCAATTTTTCTACTACTAAACTTTTCAGATATTCATTTACCACACTTATAACTTTTAGCCCTTCATTATAAGCAGTATTTACGAAAAAGTATTCAACTGCTTTGCATATTTTAAAGCATCTGTGAATTCTTTATTTCACAATTTTCTTTCTCTTTCATTTTCAGAGTCATCCCTCACAATTTTCAGCATTCTTTTCAATATAAACTGCGAGGTGGCACCATAGACAATCACCTCATCAAGTTCACGACAGAAATTCTAGAATTAGTTAAAACTCAATATGCATGTTAAAACGCAATCGGTCAACTAAAACATAAAAAAATCTGAACTCTGAAAATCTGAAATTTGACTCGTAGATTTACCATTATATTATTTTGCACTCAAATCTATGAAACTATGGATACTTTAATGATAAACCTACAAAGGAACCACTAAAATCGGGTTTATATGTGTTTTCCACCTAGATATGACTTGGCAGACCAATTGTATTTCAATATGTGAATCGAGTTTTAACCTATTCTGAAATTTCAGCTGTGAACTCGATGAAGTTATTGTCTGCACTGCCACCTCTGACTCTGGCTCTAATAGGGATAAACGTATTTCCATGTCTTCATTTGAATTGTGGATAAATACCCATCAGTTGAGCTGCATACCTCTGTACCAACATAACTGCCTATCTGATAAGTTCCCAAAATTCTGTATTTTCATTTTCATCACAGACTACTTCATTATCTCAAAAATGCAAAAATCAACCACTTTAACATTTTACACTCGCACCAAGTATGACTGGGCAGAATCTTTCTTTGCAAAATTTATTTTTGTCATACCAGTAACAAAAGAAAATAAAATTTGTTATTTAATTAAATCTTTTTTTGAAAAAAAAAATATGTATTTGAAGGAAACTTTGAGTCAAAAGGGTTAGTCTCATTTTAAAGTGTCCCTTAAATCGAGTGTCCCTTATTCAGAGGTAAATACATTACACTTCCTATACGAAGGGACTGGGACCGGAACTTTTGTCCCTTAAATAGAGGTGTCCCTTATTTGGAGGTTTCACTGTATAGTTTTTCTGACTCCTTGAGAAAACATGCGCAAAATACCAAAGAAATAAACGAAATGCATAAGCCAAAAGTAAAATTCCGGTTCCTTTTTCATCTACCCCCCACACACACAGGCACATCAGGCACAAAAAATGTACCAGTAAAGTTGAAATGCTTTTTAAAATTTCAATTGCAAAAGAGGTTTAAAGATCCATTTAATCATCAATTAGCTTTAAACAGTCAAAAGTTGCGCTGTTTTATCCTCCCCCAAGTCTAAAATTATTTTCAAGTTTCAATGTTTCAAATGATTAAATTTTGATTCTTATCTATACACACACACACACACACACAAACATCTATCCATAAAATAATAATCAAAATATTGTTATGCAGGGAGACAAAATTATTATACTTGTACTATAACAAAGCTTTAAAAATATAGAATATTTTACATACATTGACATTTGAACTTCAAAAAATAAATGAACTTTCTTAGTTGTTGAACCTTGAGATAATAAAAATGAAAAGCCATGTAGGCAAAAATTTATTAAAATACTACATTACTCTTAAATAGTGATGAAATAAAATTTATAAAATACTAGCAAAAGCCATGCTTTGTTTGGATTCGCGAAGTATTATGCTATAATACAAATATTTGAAAGTAATAATATATTTTTAAAATTATTTTTGCATTTTTATTAAGCAAAAATGTAATTTTATGTTTCGGCGCATTTTAATTTTAAAATGTATTTCAACCAAATAACTAAGAATTTCCTCAGATTGTTTATTTATGACATAAGACTGGTATAAATAAAGATATTTTCGAAGTAGAATTATACAAATTATTAATTAATTTTATTTGTTTACAATTATTTTATTGCCACTTCACAAAAATATAATGTAATTCTTTTGAAATTCATAAATATCGTCTGCTTAAATGATTTCACAAAATAAGAATAAATTGTGTATTTGAATTCCTAACACAGAAAAATACTTTTATAATTGAATGTTAATAAGAGAATTTTCACAAATTTTAATTCATTAAAAATATGCTATAATTTTTCAAAAAAAAAAATATTTTATACATTTTATAAAAGAAATCATGAAACTATACATAGTTAAAGGAATGAGCATAGTTTGAAAATCTAAGTTTTTGAGATATTTTATCAGAATAATAAAAATATGTTTTATTTATTTATTTATTTAATGATGATTCTAGCTATAATTACTGACCCCATGATTTAAGTTTTTTTTCTGAAAAAGTACGTGTTTCCTTTTTATTTGAAAAAATGCGTTCGTAATGGAAAAACATGCAAAATAAATTAATTAAAATAATAAATTTTTGAAAAAGTATTTCTGTAAAAAAATAATATTCTGCAAATCTACAGATCATAATTTATATTTGTGTTTAATTTCAAGTGAAAATACTGTATAGTTTTTTTGCAAAGTGTACGACAAAATGTCATTTGAGTGGCCTAGTAGAGGATTCGCTTCGCTCATCCTAATAAAAAGATCTATAATACAATTTTAACTTCGTGTATAATACTAAATACATTGACTTGCAATTGCAAATTGTAAAATGGTTGGCAAAAAAGAAGGCAAATATATTGAAAGAAAAAAAATGTAGTTAAAAATGATAATAATTTCATGAAATTTAAATAACAACTAGCTTGTCATCTCCAGTTTGTAACAAAACTAGCAAATAGTTAGGGAATTGCGATACTAACTGTTAAAAAAAATTATATATATCGAATAACAGTACATTTTTACAAGTTATTAAATAATTTATCTGTCCCCTCAAAAAAAAAAAAAATAATAATAAAAAAAAAAAAAAAAAAATAATAATTCATTTTTAAATATGAAAACAATTCAATTATTTACACATTTTACATATCTAAAATTTTCTGTAATAAAATAGCTAGCTTACTTCAAAAGGATTTTTTAGAGCTCCAACAATGCAAAACGGTATATGTATATGGGCTGAAATTTTATCAGCATGCTTTTGTTTATTAAGTGTGTTCCTGTAATCACTATCGAAAATATAATTACATACCCTCATTGCACTTTTTGTCTCTTACATTAGGTGGGGGCATAAATGATAAAAAAATATTGTAGTAACTATATACCAAAATATTCTCCCATCAACACTTTTTAATTGAATGGTTTCGTACTATGAGCCAGAATACTAACGGTTTAAACAAAGAGTTAACGCAGGCGCAGTTTGTTTTGTAACTGACACATAGGGCGGGAGGTGCAACGTCCAGTCATTTAGGTGCCCAAGTCCAAACTTTACGTTGAAGCGAAAACAATGTTTTATCTTTCTATTTTTTAGCATTCAGTTAAAATCTCTTTAGCGGTTTTTTTTTTTTTTTTTTAATAAGTAAAATTGAAATCTGTTTGCTTGGGGAATATTTCAGAGACAAAAAATTGTCAAAAAATACGGGATTTCTTAATATAAGTTTTAATTCTTTCTAGCGACAAACTTGAAAGCAGCGTAACAATTTAGTGTTACAACTCATTTTTCTGACTAAACAAAATGTAGTCAGGGCCGTAAATCCCGGGGGGGTTTGGGGGGGTGCAACACCCCCCCTAGGAGAAATCAGTCGGAAAATTCCCAGATCTATCGGAAAAAGTATGTTTAGTCGGAAAAAAATGGTATTAACCAATAAAATCTCATAAACTGGAAAATCATTCGAAAAATTTCCCGTTCCATCGGAAAAGGCGTGTTTAGTTGAAAAAAATAGCATTACTTATTATCCTATAAAAACTTATAAATTGGAAAAACAGAAAAATCAGTCGGAAAAATTCTTGTTTGATCGGAAAAAATGTTCTTAACTTATAAAAACTTATAAACTGGAAAATCATTCGGAAATTTTCCCGTTCCATCCGAAAAAGCGTGTTTAGTCGGAAAAAATAGTATTACGTATTATCCTATAAAAACTTACAAATTGGAAAAAGGAAAAATCAGTCGGAATTCTTGTTTAATCGAAAAAAATAGTATTAACCTATAAAAACTTATAAATTGGAAAAACGAAAGTATCATTCGGAAAATTTCCCGTTCCATCGGAAAAGGCATGTTTAGTCGGAAAAAATAGTATTATCCTATAAAAATTTATAAATTGGAAAAACGAATAAGTCAATCGGAAAAATTCTTGTTCGATCGGAAAAAATGGCATTAGCCTATAAAAACTTATAAATTAGAAAAACGAAAATATCATTCGGAAAATTTTCCGTTTCAATCCGGAAAGGCATGTTTAGTCGGAAAAAATAGTATTACGTATTAACCTATAAAAACTTGTATTTTTAAATCGGAAAAATTCTTATTCGATCGGAAAAAATGGCATTTATCTATAAAAAAATTATAAATTGGAAAACCGAAAATATCAATAGGAAGTTTTCTGTTCCACCGGTAAAGGCTTCTTTAGTCGGAAAAAATAGTATTAGGTATTAACCTATAAAGATTTATAAATTGGAAAAACGGAAAAGTAAGTCGGAAAATTTTTTGTTCGATTGGAAAAAAGTAAATTTAGCCGAAAAAAAGGGCATTAATCTATAAATATTTATGAATTGGAGAAATATTTTTGTACGCTACGCGCCATATACACCACAATACTATCTCATGAGAAAACATGAGATGAGAGAGAGAGAGAGAATATTTTTGTAGTTTTTAATTAAATAAGAAAAACAAGTTAGATCGAAGAAAACCTATAAAATTTTATTCTCAGTCGGATTTATTTCCGCTTGTAGTTTCTGATAAGAAAAATAATAAGAAAAAAAAAAACAATTTAGGATGAAGAAAACAAATTTATTCTTAGCCGGAACTGTTATTAATTAATTTAACTAACTGCTAATTTACTATTTACTTTAATTTACTAATTAATATATAGGATTTTATTTTTCTGCTAAAACTACTCAGAAAAATTTTGATATGTCAAATATTGTGTTCTCGGAAACTTCGATATGACGAAAAAAAAAAATATTCTTGTACATTTTCTAGTAATGTTAAAGTTATACCGTTAATTATAACAGTGATATTTGAGTAAAACCTTGATATTCCAAATTTTTTTTTTTTTTTCTGTGTCTTTTGACTTGGATATATCGAAATCTACTTGTATTTTTTTACTGTTGTAAAGTTTTTAGTTTAATCTCGAAATTTTAAGATATACTGATCGAAGTGAAGAAACTTCTATTTTTTTATTCTAAACTTTAAATTTAATTAGAAATATGTATCACGGAATTTAGGTGGTATACGATGAAAATTCATTTATAGAAATACAAATATTTGGTATTTTTTCATATCAAAATCTGGATATTTTCCATTCTATTCAAATTTTACCTTTAATTGAAAATAATTATAGTCTCATTTTTTCCTACTATCTAAATTTGTGTTTTATTTTTATTTTATTAAAAAAAAATAATAATAATAAATGCGAAATTGTTTATACTTACTTTTTTACGTAATTTTTGATTGATTTAAAAGATTGTTTAAGAAATTTATATGATACAGGATAAAAATTGAAAATACCCAAATACTTTGAATTTTCATCTCGAAATAATCTGAATATTTTACAGCCTATACGAGTTTACTTCTCTCAGAAGCAATACTTTCGTTAGCTTTTCCTCAATCAATGATATTAAATTTTTTTAATATTTTTATTATTACTACTACATTTTGTTTAGTCAGAAAAATGAGTTGTAACACTAAATTGTTACGCTGCTTTCAAGTTTGTCGCTAGAAAGAATTAAAACTTATATTAAGAAATCCCGTATTTTTTGACAATTTTTTGTCTCTGAAATATTCCCCAAGCAAACAGATTTCAATTTTACTTATTAAAAAAAAAAAAAAACCGCTAAAGAGATTTTAACTGAATGCTAAAAAATAGAAAGATAAAACATTGTTTTCGCTTCAACGTAAAGTTTGGACTTTGGCACCTAAATGACTGGACGTTGCACCTCCCGCCCTATGTGTCAGTTACAAAACAAACTGCGCCTGCGTTAACTCTTTGTTTAAACCGTTAGTATTCTGGCTCATAGTACGAAACCATTCAATTAAAAAGTGTTGATGGGAGAATATTTTGGTATATAGTTACTACAATATTTTTTTATCATTTATGCCCCCACCTAATGTAAGAGACAAAAAGTGCAATGAGGGTATGTAATTATATTTTCGATAGTGATTACAGGAACACACTTAATAAACAAAAGCATGCTGATAAAATTTCAGCCCATATACATATACCGTTTTGCATTGTTGGAGCTCTAAAAAATCCTTTTGAAGTAAGCTAGCTATTTTATTACAGAAAATTTTAGATATGTAAAATGTGTAAATAATTGAATTGTTTTCATATTTAAAAATGAATTATTTTTTTTTTTTATTTTTTTTTATTATTATTTTTTTTTTTGAGGGGACAGATAAATTATTTAATAACTTGTAAAAATGTACTGTTATTCGATATATATAATTTTTTTTAACAGTTAGTATCGCAATTCCCTAACTATTTGCTAGTTTTGTTACAAACTGGAGATGACAAGCTAGTTGTTATTTAAATTTCATGAAATTATTATCATTTTTAACTACATTTTTTTTCTTTCAATATATTTGCCTTCTTTTTTGCCAACCATTTTACAATTTGCAATTGCAAGTCAATGTATTTAGTATTATACACGAAGTTAAAATTGTATTATAGATCTTTTTATTAGGATGAGCGAAGCGAATCCTCTACTAGGCCACTCAAATGACATTTTGTCGTACACTTTGCAAAAAAACTATACAGTATTTTCACTTGAAATTAAACACAAATATAAATTATGATCTGTAGATTTGCAGAATATTATTTTTTTACAGAAATACTTTTTCAAAAATTTATTATTTTAATTAATTTATTTTGCATGTTTTTCCATTACGAACGCATTTTTTCAAATAAAAAGGAAACACGTACTTTTTCAGAAAAAAAACTTAAATCATGGGGTCAGTAATTATAGCTAGAATCATCATTAAATAAATAAATAAATAAAACATATTTTTATTATTCTGATAAAATATCTCAAAAACTTAGATTTTCAAACTATGCTCATTCCTTTAACTATGTATAGTTTCATGATTTCTTTTATAAAATGTATAAAATATTTTTTTTTTTTTGAAAAATTATAGCATATTTTTAATGAATTAAAATTTGTGAAAATTCTCTTATTAACATTCAATTATAAAAGTATTTTTCTGTGTTAGGAATTCAAATACACAATTTATTCTTATTTTGTGAAATCATTTAAGCAGACGATATTTATGAATTTCAAAAGAATTACATTATATTTTTGTGAAGTGGCAATAAAATAATTGTAAACAAATAAAATTAATTAATAATTTGTATAATTCTACTTCGAAAATATCTTTATTTATACCAGTCTTATGTCATAAATAAACAATCTGAGGAAATTCTTAGTTATTTGGTTGAAATACATTTTAAAATTAAAATGCGCCGAAACATAAAATTACATTTTTGCTTAATAAAAATGCAAAAATAATTTTAAAAATATATTATTACTTTCAAATATTTGTATTATAGCATAATACTTCGCGAATCCAAACAAAGCATGGCTTTTGCTAGTATTTTATAAATTTTATTTCATCACTATTTAAGAGTAATGTAGTATTTTAATAAATTTTTGCCTACATGGCTTTTCATTTTTATTATCTCAAGGTTCAACAACTAAGAAAGTTCATTTATTTTTTGAAGTTCAAATGTCAATGTATGTAAAATATTCTATATTTTTAAAGCTTTGTTATAGTACAAGTATAATAATTTTGTCTCCCTGCATAACAATATTTTGATTATTATTTTATGGATAGATGTTTGTGTGTGTGTGTGTGTGTGTATAGATAAGAATCAAAATTTAATCATTTGAAACATTGAAACTTGAAAATAATTTTAGACTTGGGGGAGGATAAAACAGCGCAACTTTTGACTGTTTAAAGCTAATTGATGATTAAATGGATCTTTAAACCTCTTTTGCAATTGAAATTTTAAAAAGCATTTCAACTTTACTGGTACATTTTTTGTGCCTGATGTGCCTGTGTGTGTGGGGGGTAGATGAAAAAGGAACCGGAATTTTACTTTTGGCTTATGCATTTCGTTTATTTCTTTGGTATTTTGCGCATGTTTTCTCAAGGAGTCAGAAAAACTATACAGTGAAACCTCCAAATAAGGGACACCTCTATTTAAGGGACAAAAGTTCCGGTCCCAGTCCCTTCGTATAGGAAGTGTAATGTATTTACCTCTGAATAAGGGACACTCGATTTAAGGGACACTTTAAAATGAGACTAACCCTTTTGACTCAAAGTTTCCTTCAAATACATATTTTTTTTTTCAAAAAAAGATTTAATTAAATAACAAATTTTATTTTCTTTTGTTACTGGTATGACAAAAATAAATTTTGCAAAGAAAGATTCTGCCCAGTCATACTTGGTGCGAGTGTAAAATGTTAAAGTGGTTGATTTTTGCATTTTTGAGATAATGAAGTAGTCTGTGATGAAAATGAAAATACAGAATTTTGGGAACTTATCAGATAGGCAGTTATGTTGGTACAGAGGTATGCAGCTCAACTGATGGGTATTTATCCACAATTCAAATGAAGACATGGAAATACGTTTATCCCTATTAGAGCCAGAGTCAGAGGTGGCAGTGCAGACAATAACTTCATCGAGTTCACAGCTGAAATTTCAGAATAGGTTAAAACTCGATTCACATATTGAAATACAATTGGTCTGCCAAGTCATATCTAGGTGGAAAACACATATAAACCCGATTTTAGTGGTTCCTTTGTAGGTTTATCATTAAAGTATCCATAGTTTCATAGATTTGAGTGCAAAATAATATAATGGTAAATCTACGAGTCAAATTTCAGATTTTCAGAGTTCAGATTTTTTTATGTTTTAGTTGACCGATTGCGTTTTAACATGCATATTGAGTTTTAACTAATTCTAGAATTTCTGTCGTGAACTTGATGAGGTGATTGTCTATGGTGCCACCTCGCAGTTTATATTGAAAAGAATGCTGAAAATTGTGAGGGATGACTCTGAAAATGAAAGAGAAAGAAAATTGTGAAATAAAGAATTCACAGATGCTTTAAAATATGCAAAGCAGTTGAATACTTTTTCGTAAATACTGCTTATAATGAAGGGCTAAAAGTTATAAGTGTGGTAAATGAATATCTGAAAAGTTTAGTAGTAGAAAAATTGAAATCTGCAAAATAGTCACTTTTTTATTGATTATTTCGCAAGAAAGATTTTTAAAAATACTCTTGCACTTTTTGCATTACAGAAACATTTACGTAAAAAATACAAATCAATTACTAATTAAGTAATCAAGTAAAAAATTAATTATCTATTAATTTTGTGCCTAATTAATGTAATTTATAACCTTCGGGTACATTTAAACTTCAATTTTAATATTTTGTTATTTTTTATGTCCTTATGAATAATTAATTTAAAAAAATGTAAAAACTCCGAATAAGGGACACTTCTATTTAAGGGACAAAAGTTCCGGTCCCACGGGTGTCCCTTATTCGGAGGTTTCACTGTATACAATTGCCTTCTTTATTAAAAATTTTGAGTATAATTTGAAAACCCTTTGAATTCGCTCCTGAAAATTTACATACTCTACTTTAATAATTTATTTGTTGTTTATCTATATATTGCATCTAATATATTTATATGATGTATCTAATTATATATTTTATCTAATGCTGGGCAACAACGGGCGGGTCAGCTAGTAGAGATAGCATTGTCCTGACAGTTTGTCAACGCACACCCCAAAATACTGAATCTAAGAACCATGAAAATTGGAGAGAAAGTACTTCTTATGATGTAAGCATGCACTAAGATGTAAATTTTGAAATTACCTCCTTTAAGAGGGACAAGCGGGGGGAGGTCAAAAATTCTGGAACGAATTGCCATATCTCAGCAAACATTTAAGGTAGGAGCGTAAAATTCCAGAAAATAAATCTACTAAAAAAATTATTAAACACATAATCCAGTGATTTTAGAAATCTCACCATAAGGGGGTTAAAAGGGGGGAGTCGAAAAATTTAGAACATTTGGCACATCTCAACAGTCTTTTCAAATAAGAACGTGGAACAGCAGAAATTTTTTTTTATAAACTAATTAAATACGTGTTTCAGCGATATTTTAAAATTTCCACCCCCGAGGAGTTTAAATGGGGGTGGAAAAATTCCATACTTTTTTGGACATATCATAGGAAAGCCCTCAAATCACTCTTTCATATAATAAATCTTTCTCCCTCTCCCCCTGCCCCATCTTATCCTCTATTGGGGACAATTTTCGATCTTTTTTGAAATTGTAACGCTTTATCATTTTAGATCGGATTTTTTTTTTTCGGGGCCCTCCGATAAATATTACTTATAATATATGAAAATTTTATAGTTAGGGGAAGGGTCTATTCTGGGAGGGAGGACAATTTCCTAAATTTGGAATACATCTCTCTTGTGATATATCGTTGGATTCCTATTTTGCCTTCACGGGCAACCACTTTTCTAATTTTAGCCGATACCTTTCATGTGATATATTGCTGGAAAGCCCTTTTACTGCTTATTCGTATTATGCACGACTCGTGTCCCTCTCGGGTGGAACGGTTATTGTATTCCATCAGGAGATCGCCTAATAATGGGGAAAATATATTATATAAGACTAATAATAACATAAGATTATTTGACTATCTCGATACACTAAGTCATAATTATCTTGCGAATTATGATATATATATATATATATATATATATATATATATATATATATATATAATATATATATATGTATATTAGTCTTCATGTTGGCCATAGTACTCGGAAATTTTCCTTCTTGGAGTCGGAAATTTTTGAGCCGACACCCCCCTACGCGATTTGGGTGGTTTACGCCCCTGAATGTAGTAGTAATAATAAAAATATTAAAAAAATTTAATATCATTGATTGAGGAAAAGCTAACGAAAGTATTGCTTCTGAGAGAAGTAAACTCGTATAGGCTGTAAAATATTCAGATTATTTCGAGATGAAAATTCAAAGTATTTGGGTATTTTCAATTTTTATCCTGTATCATATAAATTTCTTAAACAATCTTTTAAATCAATCAAAAATTACGTAAAAAAGTAAGTATAAACAATTTCGCATTTATTATTATTATTTTTTTTTAATAAAATAAAAATAAAACACAAATTTAGATAGTAGGAAAAAATGAGACTATAATTATTTTCAATTAAAGGTAAAATTTGAATAGAATGGAAAATATCCAGATTTTGATATGAAAAAATACCAAATATTTGTATTTCTATAAATGAATTTTCATCGTATACCACCTAAATTCCGTGATACATATTTCTAATTAAATTTAAAGTTTAGAATAAAAAAATAGAAGTTTCTTCACTTCGATCAGTATATCTTAAAATTTCGAGATTAAACTAAAAACTTTACAACAGTAAAAAAATACAAGTAGATTTCGATATATCCAAGTCAAAAGACACAGAAGAAAAAAAAAAAAATTTGGAATATCAAGGTTTTACTCAAATATCACTGTTATAATTAACGGTATAACTTTAACATTACTAGAAAATGTACAAGAATATTTTTTTTTTTCGTCATATCGAAGTTTCCGAGAACACAATATTTGACATATCAAAATTTTTCTGAGTAGTTTTAGCAGAAAAATAAAATCCTATATATTAATTAGTAAATTAAAGTAAATAGTAAATTAGCAGTTAGTTAAATTAATTAATAACAGTTCCGGCTAAGAATAAATTTGTTTTCTTCATCCTAAATTGTTTTTTTTTTTTCTTATTATTTTTCTTATCAGAAACTACAAGCGGAAATAAATCCGACTGAGAATAAAATTTTATAGGTTTTCTTCGATCTAACTTGTTTTTCTTATTTAATTAAAAACTACAAAAATATTCTCTCTCTCTCTCTCATCTCATGTTTTCTCATGAGATAGTATTGTGGTGTATATGGCGCGTAGCGTACAAAAATATTTCTCCAATTCATAAATATTTATAGATTAATGCCCTTTTTTTCGGCTAAATTTACTTTTTTCCAATCGAACAAAAAATTTTCCGACTTACTTTTCCGTTTTTCCAATTTATAAATCTTTATAGGTTAATACCTAATACTATTTTTTCCGACTAAAGAAGCCTTTACCGGTGGAACAGAAAACTTCCTATTGATATTTTCGGTTTTCCAATTTATAATTTTTTTATAGATAAATGCCATTTTTTCCGATCGAATAAGAATTTTTCCGATTTAAAAATACAAGTTTTTATAGGTTAATACGTAATACTATTTTTTCCGACTAAACATGCCTTTCCGGATTGAAACGGAAAATTTTCCGAATGATATTTTCGTTTTTCTAATTTATAAGTTTTTATAGGCTAATGCCATTTTTTCCGATCGAACAAGAATTTTTCCGATTGACTTATTCGTTTTTCCAATTTATAAATTTTTATAGGATAATACTATTTTTTCCGACTAAACATGCCTTTTCCGATGGAACGGGAAATTTTCCGAATGATACTTTCGTTTTTCCAATTTATAAGTTTTTATAGGTTAATACTATTTTTTTCGATTAAACAAGAATTCCGACTGATTTTTCCTTTTTCCAATTTGTAAGTTTTTATAGGATAATACGTAATACTATTTTTTCCGACTAAACACGCTTTTTCGGATGGAACGGGAAAATTTCCGAATGATTTTCCAGTTTATAAGTTTTTATAAGTTAAGAACATTTTTTCCGATCAAACAAGAATTTTTCCGACTGATTTTTCTGTTTTTCCAATTTATAAGTTTTTATAGGATAATAAGTAATGCTATTTTTTTCAACTAAACACGCCTTTTCCGATGGAACGGGAAATTTTTCGAATGATTTTCCAGTTTATGAGATTTTATTGGTTAATACCATTTTTTTCCGACTAAACATACTTTTTCCGATAGATCTGGGAATTTTCCGACTGATTTCTCCTAGGGGGGGTGTTGCACCCCCCCAAACCCCCCCGGGATTTACGGCCCTGGGGGGGGGGGGGCTCGAGGAATGATAACATATGATATCGGAAGGGGGAAGGTTGTTCAAAACCATCAAAGAGTTGATAACGTTATGTTTGCACAGCCCTTAATGTATAGCGTAAACTTACTAACGTGGGTAAATTTCGAATTCTTGTTCATTCTTCCTCACGTCGTCGTCGGTAATGACGCTAGTACTGTTGCGATTTCAGAGTTTGCCGTGAGTGACTAATGTTATATTTCTATCTATGCATTGAACTGTCTTAATTAGGAAATAACACGCCCTATAAAACTCCAACAACTATAAAAAAAAATTATGATAATTGCAGAGTAGAAGCTGCGGTACACCATAATTTGCTGCATTGCACTTTTACTCTCAAATTGTCTTATTTTTGTACTTGTTTAATAACAATCAAATCAAATCAAAAACAACTTCAGTAAAAAAAGAAAATACTTACCGGTGGCCGTGTAACAGAGAACAAGTTGTTTACATGTATCAAGCTATTGTTGTAAGCGTGGAACCAAACAAGGTTCTTCATGGTATCCAAGAGATTTGGAGGAATAAACGTCAATAGATTTTGTGAGAGATCAAGCATTTTGACATTAACCGTTCCCTGCAAAATAATTTATGTATTCTAGCATTTAATGTAGTTGCGAAGTTGATAATTAGCAAGATAAATTTGAAAACACAAAAAATATGTATGTGTAACTCAATAAAACAACACTTTTCCAGAGAAAACTGTCCTTACGGTAACACTACTGATATTTGTAAGGTCCTGCAGAATATAAAGCCGATTCCATTCAGACTTCAGGGGGAATAACCTATGAGGCCGAGATTACTTCTACGTATTCATGGAAATGATATAATATTGTTCTCTATTTTTTGTTCTGAGTAAAATTTTATTTTAAATTAAATAGATTGCGCACCTTCTAACAGTTCTCGGAATAAACTTTCCAAAGTATATATTTTCTCCTACATTTTTGCGAATTTTAATAAACGTATGTCTGTTTTTCTTCTTCTTCTTTTTTTTTTAACATTTATATTTATGGCTAGAACAGTTTTAGCGATTGCTTGGCATCTGACTTGGCGGCGGCGGCTATGCGAGAAATTCGCCAATTCTAACAACCTAAATATTCAGAACATATGTTTGTCATATACTCCCTAGGATTTATTTGTCGCCAAAATGGAGTTATTTTACCTAATATGGTAACCCTGATATTGTTGTTTATTTTTTGATAAACTGTTTATTTACCTTTATTTTTCTCATTTCAAATTATATATAAAAAAAATTTGTTCCATAGTTCATAGTTTTTAAAATTTAATACATTTTAAAATTGTTTTATTTATTGTTATTTTTTAAAATAATAGAAAATAATTTAAAAATGTATATTTAACCAGTATTCGAAAATAAGGTTATCGCCAAATTGACGGTGGAAGAAAATTGTACCAAAACTTGTGCGTATATGATATCTGCGCCATATTCATATCCAATGCATGCAAATAATATAAATAAATAATGTACACAATAATGTAAAGAAATTTTTTAAAAAAATTGCTAATCTGGCAAGTTTTAAAATCATGCCATGCAGCCGTTAATTCTAAAACGATTAAGTTACGCTACATTGCGAGGGAAAAAGTTATTAATCTAAGTTTAATAATCATACCTTTAAATCATCTTTTTTATTATATTTGTCTGTTTATAGCTTATTTTAGTGTAACGGAATTACAATGTAATATTTAAAAACAGATAATTCAATTATAGAAACAAAAAGATATTCGCCAAAAAAAATCGACATATCTAGAACGTTTAATGAACAAACTCACCTCGAGATAGTACGAACTTTCCCATTTTCGAAATGGGCTCGCTCTTTTCGTCCATGCGCATTTCTGACCAGGTCTCTATGAAACGTGGTTCATCAGTATCTAATTATATTTGTTGATGGACTTGTCATTATTATTCAAGCATTCATCATAAAGGGGTAATTATGTATTAATTTTTGTTATGTAGTTTAGACCGGGAGAAGGCAATACAATCACCTCATCGAGTTCATGGGTGAAAATTTAGGATTAAAATTATCCTAGATCCTATTATTTCCCATGATCTAAGATTAAATCCTGATTCGCATATTAAAGTGCAATCGGTCTGACAAGTTATATCTTGGTGGGAAAACACCTAAAAACCCCATTTTAGTAGTTGACTCATAGCTTTACCATTATGTTTTCCTGCTTGCAATTCTCTTGAAGATGCCACAAGAATATTACTGCTGGTATTTTTGCTTGAGTTAACCTTTTTATGCAGGCGTAAATTGGTTGATTTAAGTAAATTGGTTGGATTTTGGTAAAATTTGGTTGATTAAGTTGTTAGTAATTTCTTATATTGAAAATGAATTGCATAAGAATAATAATTCAAACTATATTAACTAATAAATAAAATTAACTGTATTAGATTTAAATTTAGATTGGATTTTAAATTAAATTAATTGTTATAAACAAATGTAATATTTTAATAATAATAATTGAAATTTTTGTTATCAACCATTCTTGATAGAAAAGAAAAGAAAAGAAAGAAAAAAGAAAAAGCTATGTCTAATTTTCATTTAGCAAATTACGTTTTTCTTCTTTAATTGAAAATCAGATGGTTTATTGATGATGGTTTTTTTCACAGACATTCTTACTTCTTTATTATTTTATTTATTTCACATCTTTTTATTTGGTTCATACCTCATTCACAGCTCATATGGATGAGATATTTGTCTTATCCTTAACAAATGATTTGATAGTATATTATTGATATTTGAAGATTACTAATATTGTTGAAGTTATTGATAAATGAAATTAACTAAATACTATATTAAATATTACGTAAATATGTGTTGAGATCAGAGGTTCCAAGTTTTCTT